>CM076570.1:210935105-211682422 GCA_034641835.2 Pinus albicaulis
CATATTTCTGCTGATCGGGACTTCCTGATTGTGCAGATGTCTATTACTCTGTTTGTCGGTTTCGCGGATGGTGCCTCCCGCAGTACCAGGAATCTGTCCTCGGCAGCCTGGGTAATCTATGATCCTGTTGGTGAGTTGGTTAATTTGCAAGGTGTGTGTCTAGGGCCTGCCACAAATAATGTTGCGGAATATAGTGCTGTTTTAGAATTATTAACCGAGGCCGTTAACCTCGGCATTCGTGCATTACTTGTGTATCTGGACTCACAGCTTGTAGTATTACAACTTAACGGTCATTATTCAGTAAGAAACCCATCTATTTTACGTCTGTATCTACGTATTCGTTTACTGGAAATAAATTTTGATTATATCACATATCAACACATACCCAGGCATATGAATACATTAACAGATGCAGTAGCTAATATCGTTCTAGATAGAAATTTTCACAACTTATAAACAAAAAACATCATCACATGTAAGAAGATCCATCCAGAAATAGGTATATATATATGTGTGTGTCGAAATGTTTGCATAGTGTGCATCACATAAAATAAAAAAATATATATGTTTGTCTGATAATAGCCGGAGACAACATGTCTCTCAAAAAATATGCATGAAGAGCCCTAAATAGCTAATCAACATGGTGCTCGTGGTAACATGCCACTGCGCACACCAATCGCCTCAACAGTCTGTGAAGGTGACTAGGCACCCCCACAGTGTGTCGCTGGTAAGCTAATGGGACGTCTGCCAGCCATACATAGTCCAGGATCCCCCAGGAAATGCCCTCCAAGTTCTGGATCAGTTCGCTCCCTTCGCCACCCTCAGCCTGAGGGTCATGTGCGACATGGGTCCTCCGCACAATGGGCGACATGCCCACGGGCCTCTCTGGGCCGACGTCTGCATACACATAAAATTGTTGTTAGAACATACATGTATTACCAAAAAAAAATCATAAATACATAAAAATCAAAAAGAGAATCATACCCAACTCCTCGTCCCACTCCTCCCCCTCTGGGAGCGGAAGATGGGGATCTCCGGTGAAATTGGTCCCAGCATAAGGCCAATCCTCGACCACGATCAGTTGTTGCCGTAACCACCCAAAGAACTCGGGTCTCCAAGACATCTGTTGACCTCCTCCTGACTTGGGCATAAGTGCTGCCCAACGAGCCATCCTTGGCTCCCTCGGAATCGGCTCGGCAACTATTGCCCCTTAGCATTGGAAAATGGGTAGTCGTTCCAGGATGAACGACACCAATATGGAACCGTAGCCAAACTGCTTTAGTTTGACTTGCTTGCATCTTGTTGACTGCCTCTTAATATTGCTTGTCATTGCAGTAGACCAATCGAACAATGTGGGGTTCATACACTCAGAGGCTAGTATGAGTTGGGCTTTGGTTGCCTCATGCGGGGCGTGCGACCCCGCGGCCCGCGTAATGGTGTGTAGCACTACTTTGAGTGCTAGATTGTGGACAATGTGGATATCCACCTTCCTGCTTCTCGATCCGGTCCATGCCCCTGGGGACACCCTCGCCATTACTTTCTCCATATTTTCTCCCAAAGGTTTGCTGCCGGTTATGATTGGCACTGGACCCCTGCGCGACAATCCGGTTATGAAGTAAACATCAGAGACCTCAAGAGCTAATACTTGGTCTCGAAGTTTGAACACTTCCTCATTTTCATCCCATATGCTAACCAAGTACTGTAGCAGCTCAGGTTAAGCTCTTAAGCATGGTGTAAGGAAGAATTTTTTGAGTCCACAATTCTTGAGTGCATTCATACAGGCTTCGTTTTCCATAGCCATTTCATCTTCCTCCCCATGTTCCCTCTCCTTCCATTCGATAACCATTGTGCTCGAATATCTGCATCAACACAATAAAAAATGCCTTATTAAATCTCTGGTGCATTTTAAAATCCACATGGGTAGCTCAAATTTTCAAAACTTTAAGCGGAAAATTGTGTTGCGCCATTGACGTGACCCCTTTGTGAGAAAATCTCCATTGGCGCGGGTCCGTGCTCAATACCCACGCTAATGGAGTGAGCCCTAAAATTTTAAAAGGGTTCCCCCAGAAGTCTAATGCACGATGAAAACACATAAAAAATGGATTAAAATGGAGTTTAAGGGAGCGCATTTTACCTGGAACGAACAAGGAGCTGAATGATGTCCCAGATTAGTCACAATCACCGCTGCAAGTTTTCACACAAACAGACCATTGTTGCTCTCTAAGTGAGGTAAAAAGTAAAAGTAAATTTGTTTTACCGTTTGGAGCCTATTTATAACTTTTTAAGTCAAAAATTATGTTTTAATTGTCATTTTTCTCAATATTTTAATATATTTTTGTCAGAAAATTGATTTTACACTTGCTTTTATGTACAGCGACAGGTTCCTTCGCATCTTTGACGGTGATACGAGTTGTATTTTATACTTTTTCGAACTTGGTAAAAACACGAAAATGTCATTTTGGAGTCGTCTTTCAACTCTTTTCTGACTCTCTAAACATGAAAAGATTGCCGAGTCCCTTGTCGTTTCGATCTTGTTAAAGTGGCTCCGAAACAACATCTACCCAGTATACGTTTACCCCTTTTTCGGGCTGGGATAGATTATTTACGGAAAATGAATACCCTAGCCTATCGCGACTAGGAGGTTTTCTTAGACATAGTTTTCTACCTTTTCGGATCTGAGGAACTATTTACGAGAAGGGACTGCTACAGTTTACTTTTTCGTTGTCTTTTCAAACTCTCTAAACATGAAAAGACGTCGAGTTCTTCCTTTGTCAGACTTGTTAAACTCTAATGACATCGGATTCAGTCGTAATGACGATATTCGAGTTCTTCCTTCCTAGGGCTCATTAAATGTACTAGGATGGATTCTTCCGAAGGACGAACTTATATTAAAATCATATGCTATCCCCTTCAAGCTTGTTTTAAAAAATAATTGGGGTACTCGCTAGAAATGGTGGGGAAAAATGGAACCAAAAACGTTGTCGTGTCGGCAGTATGTCGCTCTTGAACATGGCACTTGTCTGCATTCGTGTTGGGTTGGGGACATCTCATCTCATTTTTTTGTTTGCCTCCGTGGGTTTGGGTGATCCCTTTTGACCTCTCATATGCTCTTTGCCTCATCATCATGACCTTTGATTGTTTGATGTCAAATACTGCCAAATCCACTCCTGTCAGTGTCGCCAATATGTTCAAGAGAATTTGACCTTCCGCAGAATTTCAACCTTCCTCTCGATTCTCATATGATCTTGATTCACAAAAAAATTATACCTCTGCCTCACGTCGATGATGTAAGTCACTAAGGCCCACCTTCAATCAAGGTCACTTCCTACTCGGACTTCTGCCCTCATTATCTAGGAAGCCGATCTAGAGACTCCTTCTCGTACCTTGGAGCCTACATGCCTCAATGGCGTGTTCTTCACATTCGACGGTGAGGTTTTCATCATTGGCCTCTCGATCGAGTGTTTCTATGGGTGTTCTATGCTCAAATAATGACCAAAACTCTAGGATTGTACCTATAGTACCTTGAGGGGCCATTGTCATTATTGCAGGTACCTCTCGCGTCCGTTAATAGCTTTCATCATTGCCTGGGTAATCGCGATGTTCTCGTGATGTCTGACTTCAGCTCACTTATTCGCATGCTTGAACTTGTACTTTGTTCGGGTCGAGATGGAGCGCAAGACCCTGGATTTTGTCTGTTGGAATCCAGGCTGCGATTTTGTGGATTATTATGATTGGTTACATGACTCACTAATTGGATGGATGCGACCATACCTAAGTCTATTTATCGATCCTCGCTGGATGGCTGTGTCCATACCTTGGATCTGGATTATTTTATACTCTGTTATGGATGGTTGCGCCCATACCACATATATCATGTATTTGAGATATCAGTTTTACTTCTCTACACAGGTTTTCTGACGGCAGTGTTTTTTGTTGGACATGTTCTCGTAAAGAATTTCACCCCTCTCTCTCTTTCGGGCCTCATGCTTTAGGGGGCATCTGTTACACAACAATTTGTCACCATCCTTGAAATTCCCCGTCCCGCACATTGGAGGGCTTATTCTGTGACCTGTGAGTAGTGACATGATCTGAAAACACTTTCATGACATTCTCCTAGACATGGACTTTCATTCCCCTAAAGACAACTCCTTGTGAAAAACCCTAAAAATAGCCTTTCCATCCCTGGCATGACTAGCCAATGTTATACCCGCGCCAATGGGGGAAATACTCCAAAGAGGGAGCGCCAATTGGCACTCTGTCTCAGAGTCGCACTCACACTAGGCTTAATAAAGGGTGTTTTTTAAAAATAAATGGTGGAAGATTGACTCCAACCAACTCCTGAACTGGTCTCTAAATTGGGTTGGGACATTTGGCTCCAGATTTCCATGTAGAGGAAGTAGTTTTCCACCTCCCATGGAAGCTTCCTTGAGGATAGGGCCAATCCCATGATTGTAGGGATCCCAACTCCTCTTCCACCATCTATATAAGCTTTCATTTCCATTTGCAAGCTAATCTCCCAGAGCCTTCATAGCCTAAATAATTCTGCAAGAGATTTGATAGTCCTCATAGTGCCAAATCCATAGCAAGGAGATTGACGGTCTAAGAGAGAGTCTTGTCCCCATTCCTGACAAGCTTTACCGAGACGTATTCCTCTAACGACCCGCCGAAGGAAGGTTCAGCGTCAGAGCCTGGTTGTATTTTCCTTTGTATGAATTAATGATAAGCGACTTTGGTTATGGTTCCACTCATATTGTTCATTATGATCATGAGTTGTGTCTTCTCTGACTGATACATAATTGCATATATCAAGTTTTACGCTTGTGTTTGTCGTGTTTCTTGTGTGTGTAGGTGTTCGATCACGGCAAGTGAGAGGATTGTGATATTTTGGAGCAAGGAAATGGAAGCTCCATCATCCCTACAAACAACAGTGTTGGACTTGAGGTAGGCCTTCATCGCAAGTTGGTTTATTGCAATTAGGAACTTGCACCTTAGCATGATACGATTGTTGCTAGACCCGATCTGGGCTAGTAGGGATCGCCTCTGTCTGTAGAGGGGATTTACCTCCACAACAGCAGTTATATCAAGTTCAAAGTTTTTCCAAACAACCTCAATATTTGTCTGCAATAATAGTCTTTTCATACAAGACGTAACTGTGCCTTTAACAAGGGTCTACAATCCAAGTCTTTGAGCTGGTGATCCAAGCCTCCCACCGTCAAGGATCAAAACTAAAATTCCATAATAGGTAGACTACCCAAGAATTTAAATTATGATCCTTACAATTTAGCAACAAGTCTGAGCTTGAGCCTATGCAATTTAGCCTAACAACCGTGTCTCCAAAGGATGAGCCTTCAACCAAGTTGTCAAGGATCTAAGATCTTTAATTGTTCAATAAAATAAGTTTTTCCAAACTCCAAGTGTCACTTCCCACTGCCTCTCCACATGACTGGATATGAGTATAAACAAATATTTCCTGCATATTTGTGTGAGATGAGATAATTAGTTATGTTTGGAAGTAAGTCACTACATATTTTTAGTAGAATCCCTCCACAGATCGGAGCCTAGGAAAATTATAGATCCACTAAAATAAGTTGTAGTGATCCTTCACACCCATCCGAGTTGTGAGATGACACAGTCCTTAAACCAATCTTGATTGGTTTGAGGTGTAAGGAATTGTTTTTAGGTCTATAACCGTTATCCGATTTGGAGACAGTCTACACAAAACAAGTTTTTCCTTTATACACAGAACCGATCTGCAATGAATACTCTCCACATATCCGCAAAGGTATTCCTCCTTGGCCTCCTCAAACTATGATCTTCCTTCCTACAATCCAAGGGCACATGTGGTTTTCAAGGTTTGAGCTTGTCTCTAAAATATTCACTGATTTTCTTGAGCTGAAATGGAGCATAGATTTATATTTACAATTGTGTGTCCTTATGAAGAGACATGAAAGTTGGGTGAAATAAGCCGACATGTCCATATTTATATGTATTAATTGAAATTAAAATTTTAATTCCAGAGGCCGACTTGATCTAGTTTTTTTTTGTTAGATCATTGCATTTGTGTCTTACCTTGTTTTGGTAATGATGTGTGTTGTAAGTGACCTTGTCTATTATTACCATAAAAAAAATTATTCATAAATCATAGACTGAAACATCCCACTTTTATATTTTTCAAGGCACTCCTTGTAAGTGCTAGAGAATACACTTTAACACTAAAATGATGCACAGTCCAGGCACCAATCTTAATTGATTTACAACCAGACAGTTTTGTCAGCAGAAGGGTAGTAATTTTCTGAATTGAAAGTAGGTCGCAGACCGTTTATTCCAGTGAGTACAATACATTACCTTCTTAACATGATTTAATATTATTTTCAGATAGTTTCTACTAGTGAATACATTACCTTCTTAACCTAATTTAAAATAAAATAAAATTGTTGCGCCCTATCATATGGAATATACCCTGTTTGTTTTGGACTACATGCATCACCTATCACTTAGTTTAATATATTTACAGAGTGTGAGTCCTTTACCTATTTCTAGAAGGACTTGTATGTCCTCTCTATGTGAACTTGTTTTAATTATCCCTTAGATTGTAACATCTAATGATTTTATTTGGTTTTCAATTAAATTTCACTGGGAAAGTGATCTCTTGATAAATACAAGAGTGCACATTGGAACAGGGTGGCACAAAAGCTACATCAAAGGATTAGATTGTAACTAGTAATGTTTTGATTTGGTTTTTATATCAACGGATTAGATTGTAACAACTAATATTTTTGTTTGGTTTTCAATTAAATTTCACTGAGAAAGTGATCTTTTGGGAAATAAAAGAGAAGAGTACACACACACAATACCATTAACTTTCCCCAACCACCCAATTGGGTGATTCCACCAGCCTTTGATATTGATACCATAAGTGTTTAATAACACACACACATAATTAAAAATATAACATAATATTATGCATGAAAAATGGAACAACCCTAAGATGACCCTTGTATGTACTTGTACACATTGTTAATACGCTAGTGAGTTGGGTACTATGAGGCATGTGTGTAGAGGTATTTTCTATGCTACTAAGGCCTATGTTCCTATGTGTAGCTATATTTGATGTCAAAGTGTTTGTGTGGTTAGGATGTTGTTAGGTCCCTATATTACTAGTTTATTCCCTTATTGTTATTAGTGTAGCCCCCTTATTTTTACTGTTGTACCCTGTAACCCCAATATTTTTATTATTGTGCCCTTACATTGTTATTGTTAGGTCAGCTAGGATTATATTGTGGGCCCATGGACTCCTATATATAGAAGGAGGTTTTGGTCATTTGTAGCATCCAAGAATTGTTCATTTATGTAATGTATTGGAGGTTTCCCGCTCGAAGTGGCTAATTTCGAAGGCGTTGATCTCTCTTTTCTTCTATTTTTGGAGTTGGTTTCATAACATTTGGTATTAGAGCTTTGGATTCTAGGGTTTCGCTGCTCCAAACAAGTCATCGTGGAATTTTCACTATAACATTTTTTTCTACGAAGGTTCAGAATCTGAAATTTTTAGAGTGCGAATCCAAAATACTGAGGAACATCGTCACAACATTTCATAGCTTGGTTCATAATATTTTTAGAGATATGATCTGTGGAAGGTAGGGCTTTTTGTAGGCTTCTGAATTTAACCTAAACAGGACATCGCATAGTTTTCACTATAAATGTTTTTCTACGAGGTTTAAAAAGCTGAAATTTTCACAGAGCGAAGCCGAAATCCTGAAGAACCTCCTCTAAAAATTTCAGATCTTGATTCGCAATATTTTTGGAGATATGATCTGTGGAAGTTAGGATTTTTTCAGGCTCCCGAGTTTCATCTCAAAGAGGTGACTGTGGGAAAAACGTCATAACTCCCTCTCTGAGCATCGGATTGAGATTACGTAAAAAGTGGATGCAAGTACATGAATTGTAGTTTCTTTTCTATAAATTTTAGTTTCTTTTCTATAAATTTCAGAGCCAAAGGAGGAAACAGTGACACGTGGAAAGTCGTACAAGTTCATTCTACTGAACCAGTCCATAATTAGGTCATTGTGGGAGATTGCACATAACTTTGTCTTGAAGAGTCCAAATTAGGTCAAACTTGTGGCACTCGAAAGAGGACTCAGAGAGCTACCTCAGGGCCAAATTTCAGATATTGAAGATCTGAAATCACAGAGATAATTCAGTTTCAATATCAAGATCCTCAAATGCAAGAAGAAGGTCTGTATTTTTTTTTCGAATTACATAAGTCTCGTTTGAAAAAAATTAGTTTGAATTTATTCCAAGGGCATATTGAAGAATAAATATCAGAATTGGGTTCTAAAATTCCCCCTAAAAATAATTCAACACCCATTAAGCCTTCATAAGGCTCTACTATGACTCATGAAGACGAAGAAATGCAACATGAGATGTCAAAATTACAAGAGCAAGTGCACCTATCACAAAGAGCAACAAAAAATGAAATGGAAGTTTTGAAGAAAGGCATGGAAAATAAGATGGATGGTTTGAAGAAAGGCATGGAAGCTAGGATCACTACAAGAAAAAAGAACATTGGTGATGGTCATGCTTGTGATGGCCCTTTAAGGTCCGTCACCAATGTCACATATGGTGACGGTTATTAAAAAACCGTCACTGTAAGTGTATATAGTGATGGGCCTTTATGGTTCGTCACCAAAGACATTTTCAATGACACTTTTGGTGAGGCTCGTTAAAGGCCCACCACTAATTCTCTCTTTGGTGACACTTCTAGTGACGAAATTTTAATGACCCTCACCGATGTTCTTTTTGTTACTTTTGGTGACGGTCAAAAAATGTCCGTCATCATTGATCACTAAAAACCGTCATTGTAAGTGTATATAGTGATGGTCCTTTATGGTCCGTCACTAAAGAAATTTCATTTTTGGTGAGGGTATTTAAAGGCCCATCACTAATTCTCTCTTTGGTGACACTTCTAGTGACGAAATTTTAATGACCCTCACCAATGCTCTTTTTGTTACTTTTGGTGACGATCAAAAAATTTCCATCATCATTGATCATTCCAATGAGTTTTTGATGATGTTATGTGCCTGTTAATATATTTTTTGTCAAAAGATAACGATTTAATACCATTTTTGTTGAGAATTTTTTATAATATGTCCAAGGCCATAGTGGTTAGGGTCAGTGCATTTTTTAAGAAGTAATAAGCGTGTATCATTTCCCTCAACTAATGACTAGTCGAATAGAGATTTCCTATGAGTTAACACATGATTCATATCTATTAAGTTTATTATCTAGAAAATTCCATATAGATAAAGTTCCACTATTGTGTGTAGGAAACATATTATTTAATACATAATCGAGCTCTGAAAATTCTATTAATGAGAAAAACCTAACAATCCTCAATAATCTGGGCACACCTTAAATTAATGCTTTGGCACACATTAACATTTCTTATCACCCCACATGTCTTGGAACATATTTGCACCTAGAACATCTTGTGATGACATTGACGCCCAAGCACATGGTGGCATGCGCTAGCACAACATGGAACTCTCCTAGCATGTGTTGGCATGCTGCATATAGTCCCTAGCTTGTCTATGAACTTTGTAGTTGAATACATTGGCTTGTACATTGCAACACTTATTTTTGCCACTTAGCATGTATCGAGACCTATTATTAGTGTGCCTACTTGTAACCTTTCAAAAAAGTAAGTCTGACTTATAACCCTCTTATTGGTTATTCCTTTACTGATTGCGTACTATTCGGTTGTGGGACTGCTTTGCACCACATCCTTAGCACCTAGCATGTATTGGTACATCCCTCAAATTGTCGGTGGCACATGATATAGTGCTTTACCTGCAAGACTCCCAAGAACACTTTTGAATTCTTAACATGCCTTGATATTCCCTAGCATGCCTTACCAATGCTTAGCATACCTTGTCACTCCCTCCTTGGCATGACAACTAACATTGACCATTAACACTAGTCTCTAGCAGTACACGTTCCTCATATTCATTAACTTCCATGAATAACCCTATTATTGGTTATTCCTTTTGTTGCCTTGACACATATTGATATACCATGGCACCTGCACCACATCCTTAGCACCTAGCATGTATTGGCATATCTTGGCACTATTAATTGGCACATGATATAATTAGCACACCCTGGAGCTCCCAAGAAAACTTTTGGAATTCTTAACATGCCTTGATATTCCCTAGCATGCCTTACCAATGCTTAGCATACCTTGTCACTCCCTCCTTGGCATGAAAACTAACATTGACCATTAACATTAGTCTCTAGCAGTACACGTTCCTCATATTCATTAACTTCCATGAATTTTTACCTAGTGCTCCCTTAATGTTTTTTCTTAGTACTCCTTAACACTCATCAACATTCATTATCACTCTCTAGCACACCTTAGCACTCTTCAATATTCCCTTCCACTTCATAACATGCATAACACTAGTCCCCGACACATATTGGTGCTTGGCATGTGTTAGCGCTTGGAAAGTCTTAGTATGTATGGAATACGTTGAGATGCCTTGGTATGATTTAGCATGGTTTAATATTAAATTTATTTGTGATGATCAATTGTTGGAAAGTAGATGAGAAGCAACAAAAGAATACTTGGCACTTAGAATGCACTAAGACTTTTCACTTGGAACCTATTGCCACCTAGTGTTAGTGTGCCTAGCATGCCCCTCTTGGAAAATGTAATTGATGACTTATTAACCCTCTTATGTGTTCATTTCCTTGTAGTTTAACTTTTTTCTCCCTTTTTTTGTCTTGAAAGTCCCTAACACGCATTGACACACCCTTGCACATCTTGGCATGCCTTATCACTTGGCACATCTTAGCATGTTTGACATGTATTCCCACTATCTAGCACATCAAGGGGGTGAAGAGAGATGTAGTCCTAAAGTAGGTCGAGTATGAGGGCTAAGTAAGGGTTGCTAAAGGGAGGTCATGATCATCCTCCAAGAGTAAGATCATCATGTGAGGGTTCAAAAGAATGTTTCATACCTTAGTGGTCAGTTTGCGCTAGGAAGTAGGATGGAATATTGTTGGTTCTCTTCTGGTAGATCAATCTTAAGAGAGGTTTCTCATGAGAATCTGGGCATGTGATTTCAATGGTGTCTTTGTGTGAAGGCTGCAGTTGAAATTTGCAACACGAAACAGTGAGATTGAAAAACATAAAGGAAAAAAAAAAATGCACCCACACTGGTGAGGGATTTTGATGCACCAGGAGTGAGGAATGTGGGGCGTCTAATTTATTTTTCCCTTAAATAAATTGGACAATAAATTGTAATTTCATCTCATAACAACTTGTGTCAGTTAATTAAGTCATGATGACCGAGTTAGCTCAAGAAATTTGAGTTGAGGGTCTAATATGAGGCATCTAGAGGGATTTTAATATTTTTGGGGTCCAGTTGAAGTTGATGCATTAGTGGGGTGCAAGTGTAATTAACTAAATTAAATGAGTTAAAATCAGTTTAACTAGTTCTAACTGAGTGATGAGCTAGTGAGAGGTCCAGTGAATTAAATTAGATTTAATTCACAATGAGTGATCAATCAGATAACTGATAATTCACTATTAATAGTTGCATGCATGTCAGATTCGAGGAATACCCAGCTGAGACAAAGGTTAAAGGGAACATAACTATCAGTTTTATTCAGAGAAAGTTTCCCATGTGCAATTATAAAGTCACTGGGATGCCATGATGGATTGCGCAATCAAGGAAGACTGATTTCCTAATTAATAAAGAGTTAATTCCCTAGGACTTTCATGAGTAAGACAAGCTAAAGTAAAGATTATAATTGGCTAAGTACTAGACCGAGTTTGCCTAGATCAATGGGAGACAATTGAAAGAGTGCTGGATAATCTCATGAGAGATTAAGCATTGTATTGTTTCATGATTCCTTGACTTAATACACAATAGAGATAGAGGGGTTTTGATTAGTTGCTTTCCCCAAATACATCATGTTGTTGTGCGATTGATAATTTATTTCTCTTACTTATATATGATTGTGCGATCGTGTTTTGTTTCCATAAATTGTAGGAAGGATTCAATATCTTGTTTTAGTAGATTACAAGATCAGATTGAATCTCGTTGGTTAGATTTTCTACATGGTATTAGAGCAGGAATTTTTTGGGTAGCGAGTTTGTAGAGAACCTTTGAATATTTTGGTGTAAAATTTTCGAGAACAAATAGAATATTTGGATTCCTTGCGAAAATCTACCCAAATGGAAAAATAATCGGTCAAATCGGAGCTCAGATGAGGGAGATATCATTGATTTAAAATTAACTCTTTTTTAGAAAAGTTTTGTAACTTCGGGACAATTACACTGTGCACGAGTCAAGAACCTATATGCACTTGAGGTACCGGATGCATGCAAATATTTGAGGAGAAAGGCAGAAGTTAGAGACTTTGTGGTTTAGAGGGAGCATAAATTACCTCTCAACATGCATCCTCATGAGAAGCAGTCTCAGAAGGTTGTGGAGTAGCTGCCACAATTGGAGAAGCAGAGAGGAGACCGAGTGGAAGCATCCACTCAAGCAGAGACCTCCATAAGGGGGAAATTTCGAGCCAGATGGGAAGAGGGAGCAGCCATACCTTGAAGTGTAAGGTGGGGTTATGTGTAGACATAATCCCAAGATAAGAAATTTGGGCAAGGTCCATTGAGATGGCATGTCTCATGGATTGAACCTGGCTACGAGGAGCCCATAGTACAGCAGTAGTAGGAAGGATCAGTTAGATTGATGTAGTCAGATGTCAGCAAGACATAAATCATAATGACAGATGTCAAATACTAGAGCACAAATAGAGTTAGCAATAGTTCAAAGGGCACGGATGTAGATGTCAGCAGCAGTGAAGAGAATCCAGTACTAGACAGGTGCAGTAGCTAGCAACTGTCAGAAGACTCTGATGACAGATACATTATATTGATTCAGTTTTTCAGAGGCTATTCAATTTCAGGAGTTGCAAGTGCAAACAACACTAGAGAAGTGTAGCATGCAGAACATTCCAAAGGTACCAGATAGGGATAGATTGAATTCCTTTCTTGTTGAGAGGGAGTGTTGAAATTTGCAACAAGAAACAGTCAAATTGGTGACTAGAAAGGACAAAAAAAATGCACCCACACTGGTGAGGAATTTTTATGTACCAGGAGTGAGGAATGTGAGGCGTCTAATTTATTTTTCCCTTAAATAAATTGGACAATAAATTGTAATTTTGTCTCATAACAACTTGTGTCAATTAACTAAGTCATGGTGATTGAGTTAGCTCAATAAATTTGATTTAAGGTGATCGAGGTGGATATTGGTGGCCACCCACCTATTCCACTTGGGCCCTTGCCATTGTCTCTTTCAGTTTTTCAGTTTCCTTAATTATAGCACAATTTACTATTTTTGTCTGTTTTTCGGGTCTTGAACTTTCGAAGCCGTTTTGAGGCCCCAAACGATGATTTTTGGGCATGAAAGGTTTGGTGATTTCATAGAAATCATATTAGTAGTTGTAGTCCTCGGAGAGATCTTTCTAACGAGGTATCATGTGCGTCAAAAGAAGATCATATGACCAAGTTACGACCCCAAGAAGTTGGCTGCCCAACTAACCCCAACGGGGCCCATAAACTCTTGGTGTTACATCTCCTCGGGATAGGGTTTTGGTTGTTTAGGGTTTTATCTTATTTTAAATAATAAAAAGACCCTTGATCCTTATTGTAACACAGTTCAGAGGAACATAACTATCAGTTGTATTTATAGAAAATTTCCCATGTGCAATTATAAAGTCATTGGGATGCCATGATGGATTGTGCAATCAAGGAAGGTTGATTTTCCTAATTAATATGGAGATAATTTCATAGGAATTGCGTGTGCAAGGCAGGCTGAAGGAAGGTTGAGAATTGGCTAAGTACTAGACTGATTTTTCCTAAATTAGCAAGGGACAATTGGTAGAGTGCTGGAGAATATTAAGAGAGATTAAGCATTGTGTTGTTTCATGATTCCTTGACTTAATACAAAATAGAGATAGATGGTTTTGAGCAGTTGCTTCTCTAGATACATCTTGTGTTGTGCGATTGATAACTTGTTTCTCTTACTTATATGTGATTGTGCGATTGTGTTTTGTTTCCACAAATTGTAGGGAGGATTCAGTATCTTGTTTTAGGACATGATTACAAGATTAGATTGAATCCCATTGGTTAGATTTTCTACATGAAATAGAATAGAGGGTTGATACCATCTTGCCTTGTGTTGGTTATTAGGCCGCAAGGTCTGTGATAAAGACCAACATAAATGGAGGAGGGCTTGCACTGTAATTTAGAGCCATAACAGAAGTCGACGCAGGCGTAATATTGACTAAGTTAACCCTATTTTGAGGGTCGACATTGATATCAGAAGTTCATGTCAAGATTAAGTCAAAGAAATTCCCAGAATCTATGGATCCATATGAGCTAGGTCAAGTCTCTTATGGAGGCAAGAGTCGTGTTTTTTCTATGTGTGGATAGCGTTTGTTCTACAACAATTAGAAGTACATAAGTATAATGCCTTAGTTAGGACAATTTCCTAGCATGTTTAGTTCATAAGCTATAACCTTAATACTATGAAAAATTTGCGTAGAAGAAGATGGGTTGTGACCCTTAGAGCGAGGTTTATTTTTGCAATAAAGACCGCAGATTTGGAAGATGGTTTTGCAGATTCAGTATGTGTGGAGACAACAAATCCAAAGGAGGGTGGAACCTGAGAAGAATATTGAGCATGCAGAAGAAATGTGCCATATGAAGAATGGATTGACATGCAGAGGAGTTGATTTTGGTGGACTTTCCATAGAGTTTTAGACAAAGATCTGAAGAAATCTATAAACAATTAGTAAATGGACTGTTAATTCCTGATTTGTGACCATAGTTTAGTCATCTACAGATTGTTATAAGTATGATAAGAGGAGTAGTTCATATTTTTTCATAGATTGGACAACAAAGATCAAATTGTCGATACGCAAGAACATTGATCTTGAGAGGACTCAAACCATTGTTAGGTGGCAGATTTGAAGAGCCCTAGATGAAGACAATATTGTGGAACCTAAACCAGTAAAAATAATTGACTGTGGTTGGGCAGATTGATGGTAGGCCAAGTATATTTGGAGGGTTGTTAGGTTACTGTTAAAGAAGAGCCCTAAGTCTTGTTCTGGTGAAGGACAAAAAAATTGGTAGAAGGGAAAGTGTATAGGGCCTAAGGATGTGCATACTTTGAAGGACTAAAGTAACATTCAAGTGGGCCAACCAACTAGCCCTAGTTCACTATATTGTAGAGGATTGATTTAGTGAGAGGAAGGGCAGCCTCCATAGCCCTAGACTTCTCATCTTGGAGCTGTAGTATGGAAAACGTGGGCATACCAAAGAGTTGTTCACAAATGGAATTGTGAACAACTTGTTACCACTCAAACTAGTAGTGGATCTAAAAGGGGTTCCTAAGAGGGCAACTACTAGGACAAGGGAAACGATGGAGGCTTAGCCCATTGTCACCATAGCTAAGGCTCCTTGCTCTTCATGGAATTTCACCTATGGGTGAAGTCCCGGTAGTTTAGGAAGTCACTTGTAGAGTATAGATCAATGAATAGGTGGGAAGTGACCCTCGAAACCCTTTCCCTAAGATAAAATAAAGAGTGGGACTTGCTTTCCTTTTAAGCAAGGGAATTATCTTCTAGGGAGAGAGGAGGGGGATTAAAGGGTTGAGGGAGAAGAATAAGACTTATGAAGGAAGTTCTCAACCCCTAAAATCCTTTGGGAACTTGGATTCTCAAATGGTGCTTGATGAAAGGAATTTGACACCAAATGGGACCACACGGGGCCAAGTGGACCCAACCCAGGTTCAGGGATGGAATTTAGCAACCAATGATGTTCCTATCCTGGATAAGGTGATGGGAAAGGATCAGACAAGTGTTTTTACTTCGATAGGTCAAATTGATCCTACTAGGTTCTATCCTTGGGAACACCTAGGCAAAACTTGATCCTAGAGCTAGGGCTTGAGGTATCTGGAGATTCCACTGTCAGAATTGGCCCATGCTCTAAGGAGAGTGAGGGCACCCAACAACGCAGCTGCCTCTAGGAGATAGAAGTTTTCCTCTAGCTAAATTCCTGGGAAATTGTTGCCCTAGGTGACCTAATGGGGCTAGACCTAGGGAATGTGAAAATTTCTTAATCTAAGAAACCCTATTGCAATATCTTGATTTACTTCTCCTACTTGAATTAAGTTACAAGTTAATTTCTGAAATATTCAATAAATTAGCAAAGTAAATAGTAAATACAACTAGCAACCTACACATACAGATCAAATACTGAATAACATGCTCATAGAAAAAGTGACACACGGATTTTCTGGACAAATATCCCTAGAAAAAATCCAATGTGGGAAAACCGGTGCAGCTAGCTCTAGATGGTTTTCATTATTATGCAGAATCTAAGTACAACAATCCTGGGTACCAAAACTGGTTCACCCAAAAGAGAAATAAAAATGACAGTAATACATTGCTCTGAATCCCTCTACATCAGCCTAAATGGCCTGCGTCGGCCTCTGCACTGCTCAGTAACGGCCTGTGTCACACCTGAAGGGCTTACACTGCCCCTGCATGTCTCATGTTGCCTCTGTGCTACCCCTGCTGAGCTCTGGCTGGACTGCGTGGCTCCTGCTACCCCTGTTGCTCTGGCTGGTTAGAATGCTTAAGCAGAAAAAGCATAGGTAAGAAAGAAGGATCTGGCCAAAGGCAATGCATAACAGTCAGAAAAATTGAAGAAATGAAATGAAAATAGATCAATGTCCACAAATAAATGAAATAGCTCAATGGGACTAGAGATTAAAATCTTTGACAACAACAATAAGTTCTTATAGAATCAGCTAAGAGAATAGAGGAGACTAATTCATGAGGTTAAAATGTTGTATAATTGTTGGCACAAGAAAACTGTAGAATTGTTAGAGTAAATCTTTGCAGGTACCATTAGTTGGTGACCATTGATAACCATTTCATTTCATCAAATACCCTGATGAATGGGCCTTACAAGCTATTTGTGTAGACAAACCCCATAGAAGTTTTGTGATGAAAAAATATTCACACTATATTGAAGAAAACACCTACCAAATAAGGATGACATTTCAAATGGGGCAAGAAACAATAGAGAGATAGAAATTGAAAAATTTAAAATGCTAGGGAAACATGAAAGCAACTAGGTAGCATGGTAGAAAGCACAACAAAGAAAATTATAAAAATGGAAAACCCTACAAATTAGCACCCATCCAAACATCACCACAATTTTTTCTTCAACTCTAAATCTCCAAATTCATCAAATTATATCCTGTATTCAAACCTGATTCTCTCTGTTAGCCATTCTGAAGATAAGGCTGAGAACTTACTACATAACCATCACCTACATATTGTCATGATCTTATTCTGCAAACAACCTACTTTTGTGAAGACACGGAAAGGTAAACACTCTCAGCCAAGATTTTCCATACAGCCCAGGTTGAGCAACCACATATACATCACCAGTTTTTTCTCTTCAAATTTGTAACTTAGAAGAGCTTTGTCTGACCACCTTCGGGTTGCTCCTAGAGTCACCCAGGCAAGCCCTCTCAACATCATCCTCTTCAATATTTGTGTCACTATCTCCCTCTCTTACCCTTCTTTACCTCTCTCACTCCTCTCCCTCTCTCTCTCTCCATTCCTTCTCTCCCCTCTCCTTGAGTTTATATCCATCTCTCCCTTGTGACTCCCCTTATCTCACCACCTCTATCAATCTATGTATTTATTATTCCTTCTCATATATATCTATAGTTATTATATATCATGACATATTGGGACCTACAATTGGGTTAATTACGCCTTATTGGCAAGGTTAAAATGGTTAATATTCGATAGACAAAATGTAGATCAAATATTTCATCAAAAAGAGAACCATACCCTATCTTCCAGGCTATGCCTATTAGTCGCTTGGCCTCTTCTTGCTCTCACATGAATGTAGTCTTGCTTGACTGATACAGAAGAAGGTTTCACATTATCAACTATTTGTTTGGGACAACTTTTAGTTGTTTCAACACTACTACATTCTTCAAGCTTATCCGTTAAACCATCTTAGTCTTTTGTACTCTCTTCAACTTTGTAGTGCTTTCCATTCCTCTCAGTCACATGTGTTTCCTTGGTCTGTTAAGGGACAAGTTCGACAACATTAGGATGTTTTTGCAATAAACAAGGGTATTTCCAGGACACAGTCACTGAGGTGGAGCAAGAGTATAAGAGCCAAATTTCTCATGAATGTGGGACACTCGAACTTAAGATTTTCTAGAGTAGTCATGAGGTACAGTCTGGTTATTAAGACTTCATCAGATGGCCATTCTCCGGACTTAAATTGTGTGACAACACTGTGGTTGAGTTTGAAACTAAAGATTGAACATACATTTGGTTTGATTGCAATATAAATTTTCATCAATAAATGTAAAGCAATGGCTAACAAATACTATAAATTAATAAATAAATAAGACATGGAAACAAGCAACAATACTTACAAAATTGTTATATTGAGACACAAAGAATAAGCAACTATTGTGCACAAGCAGAGACCAATGAAACTATCATCTTAACCCCTAACCCCTTAAACACTAATTCCCAACCCCTAACCCATTTAACCCCATAAACCTTTAAACCCCTGACCCAGTTAACCCCTAAACCATAAACCTCTAAACCCTTAACCCCTAACCCCTAAACCCTTAACCCCTAACCCATTTAACCCCCTAAACCCCTAGTAAACCCCTAACCCATTTAACCCCCTAAACCCTAAACCTATAAACCATTAACCCCTAACCCCTTAAACCCTAAACCTTTAAACCCTTAACCCTAACCTCTTAAACCCTAATTCAGTTAAAGAAGTTCCCAGAATCTATGGGTCCATATGAGCTAGGTTGTGTCTCTTATGGAGGTAAGAGTTGTTATTTTTGCTATGGGTGGATAGGGTTTTCTCTAAGACAATTCGAATAGAAGTATAATGCCGTAGTTAAGGAGGTTTCCTAACATGTTCAATCCATAAGGTATGCCCTTAAGATCGTGACAAATATGTGTAGAAGAAGAGGGGTCGGGACCCTTGGAGAGAGGTTTATCTTTGCAGTATATACTACAAATTTGGAAGATGGTTTGCATAAGTATGTGTGAAGATAGAAAATACAAAGGAAGGTGGAACCTGAGTAGAAGATTGGGTAGAATAATTGTCGCATATTATGAGGAATGGATGGACATGAAGAGTTGATTTTGGTGGATTGTCCAGAGAGTTTTGGACAGATATCTGAAGCAACCTATAAACGATTAGTCAATCGACTTTTAGTGGATGTTTTGTGACCCTAGTTCAAGCATATACAAAGTGTTAGAAGGATGATAAGAGGAGTAGTTCAAAATTTTTTTCATAGATTGGACAACAAAGAAATTGGTACACAAAAATAGTGATTTTGAGAGGACTCAAATCACTATTAGGTGGAAATTTTGAAGATCCCTAGATGAGGGCAGTGTTGTGGGCACTAGATCAGTAAAATAATTGACCATGGTTGGGAAAATTAATGGTAGTCCAAGTACAGTTGGAGGGTTGTTAGGTGAATATCAAAGAAGAGCCCCAAGTCTTATGCTTGTGAAGGAAAACAAGACTGGTAGAAGGGTAGGTGTATTGGGCCTAACGACGTGCAAAATTTGAAGGACTAAGGAGTTGGAAATGAATAGATAACTCATAAAGACAAGGCCTATCTAGCCCTAATGCACAAGGAGTGAACCCTAAATATAAATATTTTGTTTGTTAAACAAACTCAATTGTGTCAATGTAGAATACTATACATAAAACACTGTTACCGATCAAATATGTAACCTGACCTCAAAACGGGAACTCTAGCCCAAAAAGTCTCAAAAAACATGAAAAAACACCCCCGAAAAAAAAAGTGTGTCTTTCAGAACGCACTTGGTTTTTTTTGAAGGTCAAATTTCAACATTTTATAAAATTATGCTAAAAACAAAATTGTTTGTTGAAAAAAGGATTGAAAAAACACCCTCAAAACAAAACCAGAAGTGATACGGAATAAAAAACTGTGTATACTTTTTGGCATTTTTAAAAATAGAAATAACATTTCTTAATTTTAAAATTCAAACATTAAAAAAACCTAAATTTTAAGAAAAATAAATTTAAAAATAAAAGGATTTAAAAAACAATTCTCAAAACAAAACAAGTCGATGTTGGAATAACAAAAAAAAAAAATTGTATCATGATTTTCTTTGGCATTTTTAAAAATAGAAATAACATTTTTTAATTTTTAAAATTCAAACATTAAAAAAAAACTTAAAATTTAAGAAAATAAATAAATTTAAAAAATAAAAACATTTAAAAGCTTAAAATTTAAAAATATATGAAGATAAAATAAATAAATAAATAAATAAAAATAAAAAAATTAATTCAAACATTAAAAAAAAAACCTAAAATTTAAGGAAAAAAAATAAAAAATTTTAGATTAAAATTTTAAAAATATAGAAATTAAAAAATAAAAGTAAAAACAAATCAAAAATATTAAATTTCAAAAAAAAAAAACAAGTTAAAAAAAGAAAGAAATTATAAAAAAGAAAATATAGAAATTAAATTTAAAAAAGAAAAAAAAAATGCTTATTAAATTAAAAAAAAAAAAATAAATAAATAAATTTAAGGAAATATATTAAATTTTAATAAATTTAAAAATTAAAAATAAAAATTAAAAAAAAAAAACATTATTTAAATTAAAAGTAAAAAAAATAAAAATAAAATACAATGAAAATATTAAATTTAAAACAATATATATTATAAAAACAAATAAACTATAAAAAAAAAAAAAAATGAATTTAAATTATAAAAAATAAAATATATATATGAACTTAAATTAAAATATGTATATATATCAGATTTTATTAAATTAAAAGAAAAAAAAGTTAATATTAAAATAACAAATTAAATTTAAGAACAAAAATATTAAATTTTAATAAATAAATGAATAAACAAATAAATTTTGAAAGAAAAAATAAATTTTAAATATAAAAGAAAAAAAAACATTGTTAAAAAAACTTTAAAAACTTTAAAAAATCAATTAAAAATTGAAATTTGAATATATATATATATATATATATATATATATATATTAAAAAACAAATTAATTTAAAAAAATTAAGTTTAATTAAAAAAAAAAATCTAATTTTAAATACACAATTTTAATTGAAATAAAAATATAAAAATTTTATGTAATTAACCAAAACAAAATTAATAAAAAAGTAAAAAAATTAAAAAAAATATAAAATCCAAATAAAGTTAAAAAAAAATACAAAATTTATTAAATTTTACAAAATTATATTAAAAAACTAAACGTAAAAGTTAATAACAAAGAAAAATTATGAAATTAAAAAAAAAATATCAATTAAATAAAAAAAATAAAGCAAAATTTAATAAATATTATTAAAAAAAAATAAAAAATAAAAAATTAAAAACAAAAAAAAATAATAAAATTAAAAAAAAATAAAAACAAAACGAATTTTATTTTAAATAAAAAAAATTTAATTTTTTGAAATTAAAAAAAAAAAAAAAAAAAAAAAAAAAAAAACATATAAATTTTTTTTTTTTTTTGTAATTTAATTTTTTTATTTAAAATAAAATTCGTTTCATTTTTTTTTCTTTTTAATTTTTAAAATAAATAAATAAATAAATAAATAAATAAATAAATAAATATATATATATATATATATATATATATAAATATATATATTTAATTTTTTGATTTAATTTTTATTTTTTATTTTTTATTTTTTTTTAATTTTTAATATTTTTATTTTAATTCGATTTTTTTAAATTTTTTTTAATTTCAAAAAATTTAAAATTATTTTTTTAATTCAATTTTTTATTTTAAATTCAATTTGTTTAAATTTTTTTTTAATTTTTTTTTATATTTAATATTATAGATTAATTATTTTTTTAAATTTAAAATTTAAAATTTATTTATTAAAATTTTTAAATTTTAATTTAATTTAATTGTTTTTTTTAATTTTTCGTTTATTTAGTTTTTCATTTTTAAAATCTATAAATTGTTTCATTAAAAAAAAAAAAACACTAAATTTATGTATATTTGTTTTTTAATTATTTGCACGTGGTTTTTTTCATTTTTTTTGTTTTTTTAATGATAGTTTTTTTTTATTCTAATTTTTTTATTTTCTTTTTCTTTTTCAATTTTAATTGTTTTTTTTTTAATTTGTTTTTTTTGTTAATTTTAAAATTTGTATTTTTTTTTCTTATTATTATTATTTTTTTAATTTAAATTTTTAAATTTTTTTTTTTTTTAAATCTAAATTTTAATTTTGTAATTTTAATTATTTTTAATTTTTTTTTAAATATATATATATTTTTTTATTATATTGTTTTTTTTAATAAGTTAGAAAAAAAAATGTTTTTGATGTTTTTTTTTAAAAAAATTTGGTCAATTTTTGTTTTTTTTCTTTAAATTATGTGTTTTTTTTTTCAAATTTTGTCATTTCCTTTGATATAATTTTCAAATATTTTTGTTTTTTTTATTTATTTTTGTTTAAATTTTTTATTTTTATGAGCTATTTTTGTTTTTTTTTTTACATTTTTATTGGTTTTTTTATTGTTTTTATATATTTTTTTTATCTAAGTTTTGTGTTTTATTACCAACATGAAAATCACCACTCTAAAAAAAAAAGGTTGATGCAACATCAATACGTTTCAAAATTAGCATGAAAATCACTGCTCTAAAAAAAAAAAAGTTGATGCTGCATCAATACATTTCAAAATTAGCATGAAAATCACTAACATTGTAAAACAAATATTCATACTTCATAAATAAAAATTTTAGAGTGTCAAAAATGTGCACCAAAAAAGAAATGGTGATTCTGCATCACCACATTTGAAAATCGGGTGTTTTTTATGCTATCAAAAAAAAGTAGGTAACATTGCGGTTACCTATTTCATCGGTAACATCGTTATAAGAGAAAATAAAATGATATTATCCACACCAGTGCTTGAAATAACCTCAAATTAGCCATGGGTAGTGAGCCAAAGGGTGAAAGTGGGGCACTATTAAAGTTACATCATGTTTAAATTCCTTTTACATTGTGAGGTTGTTCTCCAATAGGGTTGAAGCATCATCACAAGGAAGCATGGTACAGTTTTGTTGGGGAGCGATTAAAGTTGTAACACAATTCAAGTGATTTACACCTCAAATGTAAATGACATCATTATATGTTTGTGTCAGGTTGTTAGAGAGGTTATTTATAGACAATACATTCAATGTACTTGGACTTCATCTTTTTAGGGCCTCGACTGTAACATGGATTTGTATCAGGAACACTTCATGCAAATGAAAGGGGGCCTTTTTGTTTAACCACATACACTCAAGAGTATCAGATGTTGTCCTTTATATCTCCCTTGGTGTGTTCAAAGTGGGTTTACATTCACGTCGAGTTGAAACGAATCATAATGACCTTCCTCTTCTTAATAACATCTACTAGCATTTCCATTTGTAGATGCCCCCATTTATTATGAGATTCAAGGGATGTTCTATTGTCTTTATCAACATTTGGATGAGTCGTTATCTACATTATTTAAATACATGTCTAGAACTTTTTATGAGGGAGGTACTTGGATTTAGATCTTTATTTAAGGCCTTATGCACAGTTCCCCTTTAGAACTCTTCCAAGGGGGTCACCTCCTTCTATATTTCCCTGCCTACTTAGGGCCAAATTGACAAACCAAGATTTAAACTTCTTCAACTACCAAATTAGTGAGGCATTGTACCTCTTCTTGACCTACACCTCAACGAGATACCAAATTAGTGAGGAATTGTACCTCTTCTTGACCTAGACCTCAACGAGACATCTTTCTTCAAATATACTTTAAGGATTTCCCACCATATATCACAAGTTGGATGTCATAGGATATGTTACCCCATTTTCTATATGGGATTTTAGAGGATATTTTAAAATTTGATTTTCATCTCAACCCCTACGATTCCTATCACATTGATCATTTTTAATCTAAGGTATATGGATCTATATGTAATTCATGAATGTATCATTGGTTTGATGACACCTTGCCTTAGCCATCTAGGACACTATGTGTAGGAAGAAGTTCCTTTAGCTACCACATTTAGTTGGATATGTACGATCCATGTGTATATGATATTATGTCCAATGTGTACTATTCTTATTGTGTTCACTTAAACACTATGTTCTAACTATTGATTGATTGACTATAAGTTTTAATCTGAGTTATTCCATGGTGTTTCATAATTTTGCTCATAGAAGTGTGTCATCTTGATGGTTTGGATATATTATTGGTGATTTGAGTAGGTGCTATACATTGATCTTATTGTACCACTTGATTCCTTTAATCAAAATTTATCCCATGTCTCTCTTAACAACACATTTGAAGGACTTCTAATTGGGTATTTTTAAGCTCTAAATGAACTTCCTCAAAAATAAGAAACTAACTATACCTACTTAAATTTATTGATAACATTATTCATAGATTTAAAGATAATTTTCACTCCCTTAAAGGTTGATAGATATTTCCGAGCTCATGTTCATTTTCCCTCTTTATATGAACATTCTTACTTATATTAGAAAGATATAATATAATTTTGATTAATTAGGATTCTTACTTATATTAGATAAGTATAATAAAATTTTGATTAATACTCTAATTAGTTTAACATTGTTTTTACTCACATAAAAATAAAACTTGATGAAAACCTAACCGACCATAGCAATTTATTTGACTACCTATTAAAATCTAATTTGGTGGCTACTATAAAATTTAAATCGACCTATTAAAATTCATTTTCCCGCAGATATTCTCCTTTCCAGGTCTAGGACAGAGTTCGGTGCTCCTTCTCTGGTCATATTTTTTATGATTTCGCCACAGATTCCATACCCTTCTTTGACATTCAATTCTTCTATCCACTCTACTAGATTTTTAACCCGAACTTATTATATCAGATCTGGGTTCACTCTTTTTCGATCTTTATTTGAAATCTTCTTCTCCTGATTTGGGGCTTTCGCTATAATTCAGAGTAGAAAACATGTTCAAGAACTCCGAATTTGGCTATAGTAAACTATATTAATTTGTCATTGTCCTTCATCCTTTACCTGCTCGCCTTCATCCAAGAGGCTTGATTGATATTGCCACTATGGTGAAAATCCTGTCAGTCAAGTGGCAAAATAGACTGGTCTTCGTGGGATGGATGGCTGGGATAGTTGGCATCACCAACAAATGAGGTAGGGATTGATGGATTGAGGAATGAATAGATAAAGAGGATGTACTAATGTGGTCTGATTAGTAAGTATTAGTAAGTAGTCGAGATTCATCTATTTTATTTGTTTTTTCCTTGGTTATAGCTTCTGCATATGCACGTTCATACTCTTCCCATAGAGTATTAATCTTAATGCACAACCGATCCAACCATCCAACTTGGGTGTTAGCTGCCTGACTGGATAAATTAGGGGCATTCGCCTATCATCGATGGGATTAACCTTTCCATTCCTTAGTGCTTTAATATGCTGGGGGTTAATGTTACTAGGTTGGCTTGCTAATCCTTTCAAGTTCTCCAATAACTTTGATATAAGGGTTTCCACCTTCATGTACTGTCCCTCATCTTCTTGGATTTCCACAGGAGGGAGCTGGACGAAGCGGATATCTAGACCTTGTGAGCACTTTATGCATTCAGGACTAGATAACATCCATTTGCATGTAATGAACGCAACGGTGAATCCATGGTGTGTCGAGAGGCGCTGGGCGAACTCGGTGAATGGGATAAGATGGCTCATTCCTCCACTGGGAAAAATGGCGACATGGGGCTTTCAGCTTCCCATTCTCATTACACTTATCTTCACAGGACAACACTACTGCAGCTACGCTTCACGACAGTTGCCTACCATTAGCATTTAGCATGGATCCATGTTTGAGTGCATATGGAGATAAAATTTCACCCGTACAGAACTCCGATAGGGAGAGTCTTTATGGATACATTTGACAGGTATTTTTCTGATCTTATTTCTATGATTTTTATTGTTAAAATTTCAAAGGATTTAAACTTGTATACTGAATTTTTCTGATCTTATCAATAAACTTGTTTATCTCAACTTAATTTGTTTCCTCTTTGACTTGCAAAAAAGGAATGTCATGCAATACCTGACTATGCCCTACCTCTTCTCTAAATAGATCGATCTCGCCTTACAACTTGGAATCATTCCACTCAAACGGTATCTATGAATGACACACCAGAGATACGAATCTATTTAGGCTATATGGCTTATTCCGAGGTTCTGGCCAATCTAACAAGGTTTTTTTTCATTGTGGAAATGCTCTTTGAACTGGAATATGAGAAAAACAAGCATGACCAGGCTCCCCGTAGCAAGCTATTGTTGTCATAAATTTTGTATGCAGTAAATTGTGTCTATTATAAACCCTAATTTATAACAACAATCATTAAATTAAAAGTATGATGTATTTGGGATCTAATTGAGCATTTCTAGTACTATCTTAGCCCTCTAGTACTTGGGGGCTTTCTTCAATCTACAAACATGGGTTTCCTTGTCATGTTCCTCAAAGCCCTATGGTTGTCATGACTTGGCTGAGATTATTGACCTCATACATCCCAATTAATTTATCATACATCTCCTTTGACTTCTTCAGCTTGGACACATAGGTGATGAAATGGTCTCTAAGAGAGTCAATGATGAGCTTTTTGGCCTCGATCTCACCTTTCTTGTACTTGTATATGACACTGGCATTGACATTCTCAGGAGGTTCAGCTACTTGTCCTTGCACATATTCCATCACATCATTCTCTTCAAGGGTAAGATCCAATCTAGCCCTCCATGCTGCGAGGTATCATTCAGTTTCTCTTCAACCTTGAAGTAGGAGGAAGTCATCTTGCCAAGAAATTTGATCACTAATCAGTAAGAAGAATATCTTAAAGGGGTGTTCTCTAGTCTCCAGTAGCTAATCTTCACCTCACTCTTATACCATGCTAATTTTACACAGTGTTCTATGCTGATATAATCACTTAAAACAATTTCATCCAATTTCATTCACCCCAGGAACAATTAAGCAATTATAGATAGAACAGTAAACAATAATGCACAATAGAAGATAGGAAAACATGAGAAACAGATTTTGGTCAAAGACCAGGGCAAAACCCCACAAGGTTGAAATTCTTCTTCTTCTTAGTCAATCAATGTTCCGCATGAGATACATAGTCCAATAGTACATCCATAAACAAGTCAAAGTCAAGGCTTTGACTTTCCATGTCAAACAAACCAAAACCAATCCAAATAGAGAGAAAATTCAATTCTTGTCCAAGATAACAGTCTGCAACAAAGGGCCAAAATTCAGCCTGTTGCAGCTTGGTCAACCACAGTAAATAGCTTGCAATTTTCAGTCAAAGTCAACATCCAAACGTTCCCAGAAAGCTTTGTTCGACCCAGAAGAATATTTGGCTTCTTTCTTAGTTAAAGATTTGGTCAGCTGATCCAAAAAAATCCTGCAATCTTCGCTCAAATGAGAGAGATTTAACTGCAGTTAAAGTTCAATCGAATAGTGTGGTCAACCTTAGTCAATGGCCCGGGAAAACAGAGATAAAGATGTGGTCAACAGAGTCAAATATTCTAGAATATTCAACCTCCCAAATTAGTCCAAAAATATCAGTCAAAATAGATTTAAAGTGCCCAGGTCAGTGCAATTCAAAGGAGAGAGAAACTGCTGGTCAACGCAAAACAGAAATGACTCCTTGCTCCTTCACACATGTGAACTCCTGCGAATTTCAGATCAGATTGTGTGATGTGTGATAATGCCAAATGAGCTCCAACGATGGGTCTATTTATATGTGGTTGAGGAGGGGTCATTTCCACTGTGGGGCCGACTTGACTTCATTAGGGCCAACCTGGTCAAGGGTCAAAATGTGACTTTTCTCCATTATTTTATTGATGAAATTTCGACCATAGCTGCCCAATTTTTGAACAACTTATTCTATGAAAATCAAGTGTAATATTTTTTTGATCACGAGCTCAACCCTTTGTTTGTCTTTTTTTCTATGTAGAGGGATGAGGTACACCATCAGCTCTTGGCTAAGGGTGCTCGGTTGATCAAAGATTCCTATCTTTGGATCCAAAAGTTTATTCTGATTTTATCTTAGTTTTAGTAGCTTTGAGGAAGAGGTTATGATGTCCATTGTATATACCCTTTCAATTTTTGTATTTCTTTTTGTAAATATTATTCTGTAAATATAAGATGTACATTTAAAAAAAATAAGAAAATGAAAAATAATTTCTCTTGATCTATGCTAACTGCTTCGAAAAGAAGTCTTTTCATGCTTTCCGAGTGCACAACCCTTGTGCATTTTTGGCTTCTGGATCTTGAAGTCCGACAATCCTTGGACAATGTGCTTAAGGGGTGGGAGTGCTCCATAGGGTAGGTGAATAAATTTCTTTTGCAAAGGCTCTTCTAGCTTGTGATTGTCATGCACTAAAGCACCATTTTTCATTGGATCCACAAGAAAACTATATGGGCCCACCTTCTTGCACACATTTGGCCAAAACTTGACTATCCATTTGGCTGCAATTTTTTATGATGACTCACTTTATCATCAATCTTGGCTACACAGCTAAGGTTTGCCTTGGTTGAAACTAAAAGAAGATTTTTTGTCAAGCGAAGAACATTCAAAGTTATCATTTGGCTGTAGAACATCGTCCGAAACCCTTTAGTATTGTAAGAAATTACCAAGGGGAACCATGCTGCCCTTTCCTCGTATCCATTTATAAAGATTGGAAACCAAATGATAGATTCTGAAAGTCCGAGCATAATTACCCCCTAGTCTATTTCAAATTTTTAACTTTCAAGTGCTCTTTGGCATCTTGATGTTATCAATTATAAGTTAAACTTGCTAACATAGATGTTTTAGTATATCAAAGAAATGGGTCTGTCAACTATTTAATTATTGAAGGGATTAGTCACTAAGTACGATATAGGAATAAAATGTATATGTTTCTGCCAATTTGGAAGTTTTGGTTCCTTTTGTGGCAAAGATCTGTTAAGGCAATGTTTTACTTTTGACTTGCAACTGCAGGTGGGAAACCACTCAACTTTTACTTAAAATAACATGACACGTGTGAAAATATTATCAAGGATGCCAAATGTAAACACGAAAATATATTGCATGAAAGAGTCGTTGATTCCTTTGTATAGATGAAGCTCAATTTTATATCTTGACTCCTTGCTTTGCTTTTATCATAAAAATATGTTGGAGACTTGGGCTCTAAATATCTACATAATTCTTCTCTGCATATGAATGCATTGTACTGTTTTGAACATTTAAAAGTAGTACTCTCTGGGTGCACACTTTACATATGTTATTAGATGATATTTTTTGACATGAGTGGATAACTAGACAATGATTAAGAAAACATCACTTTTGATTGTTTTGAATTATTAAACTTCTACTATTTGAATTAACTTTCTTACTAGCAGGGATGATAATGCTAAGAAATCTAGGCAGCAAGACCTTTTTGGTGCCAGCATCGATGAGATCATGGAGGCAGCAAGTTATGGATTAGGTCGCAAGGGGCGTAGAAAAGAGGTGTTAATTTATATCTTTCATTCACACCTGGAAACAAATTCAAGATGTTCAAGAATAATAATAGTGTCTAATGGTTAGATGAGTTGTCAAGCCTTTGGATAGTAAGCATGATACAAACACTAATTTATTTGGAGGTTCCAGTGCCAAGTGGTCCTTAATTTTTTTGGCACATCTCTTGATATTTCCCTCCTTGTTGTCTCATGTGATAGTACAAGAAGAGGAGTTGTAGAAAGGGGGATGGGCCAAAGTTAAGTCCTGAAGTGACAAAGAAACTAGGTGATGCTAATCTTCTTTATGCCACAAGTCATTATGATGAGGTAAATATTCTCCTTGACTTTATTAATTCAACTCGCTTTTCTATTTGGATTTTCTAGGTAAGATATTTGGATTTAGCATGTTCTTGCAAATGATACTTCTATTGATTACAAAAATTAGCATAATACAAAGATATCTTCAGCCCCTAAAATCTGGAGGGATTTATGGGGAAGTTCAAACTGTGCGAATTGGATAAACCAGAGGACAACCTCCTAATTAAACTCCTAAACTGCAATTCCACAGTGTGAAAGAGCCAAAACAATGCTGACCCTACTATACAGAAATTAACCAAAATTGGGACTAAGTCCAATATCCATGAGTCCAGCATCATAAAAACCAAATTAAGCCCTTTAAGGGTGGTTAACTATACTGCAAATAGCAGAGAATCTTGGTGGGGGGCATAGGATTTTTCTACATTGGGTGAATCATTACCTCACCCTGTCAACATCTCTCTTCCTTTCTAATAAGGATTTTTTTCATTGTGGAAATGCTCTTTGAACTGGAATATGAGAAAAAAAAGCATGACCAGGCTCCCCATAGCAAGTTAATGTTGTCATAAATTTTGCATGCAGTAAATTGTGTCTATTATAAACCCTAATTTATAACAGAAATAATTAAATTAAAAGTATCATGTATTTGGGATCTAATTGAGAATTTATAGTACTCTCTTAGCCCTCTAGACTTAGCCATAGGTCCTTCAAATTTCTTCCCTCATCTAACTCGGATCCCGACCTTATCGAATTATATCCTTGGAATTTGGTGTGTATTTAGTAGAATCCTTGAAAGGTATTTAGCCTAAGAATTCTCGGGTTACTTAATCTCCAAGATTTTCTGAGATAGCCTCCGTTGTGGGGACATCCATCCATAGCACAACAGAGGAGCAACTACTAAGGTGAAAGTGGTGACTGATCCCTATGTTGCCCTTGAGCTAGAGTACTTAGTGAAGCTTTGCACTAAGGTGTTACATTTTGCTGTAGCAAGCCCTGAAGAATCCTATTTTACCCTAAGTACTATCCTTGGAATGAGGGGAGTGCCTAGTGGGTTTCCCCAGGATATGTATTTCAAGGAAAAAAACAAGAGAATATAAGCTCCCTTTTATATATCCTTCCGCTTCTTCTTTTGCTGTTGTAATTCTTGTATATATAAGATATATTTTTCTATTAAAACCAAGCAGAGAGTAATTAAGATGTCTACACAAACAAATCCATTAAAAAAACCAAGAAGAGAGTAATTGGTCACTTGCTTACATAGGGCACCCTAAGTGAGATAAACCCTCCTTAACATCATTGATACTAGTCATATGCAAATAGAAATCATAAAAGATTTTGTTTACACAAATAAACCAACACAATAAGAAGAGTAAAAGGATATTATTTCGATATCATGGACTATAACATGGACTCCAAATGAATTTTAATCCCAACCTGTAGCCAACATGCTCACAAAGTGATAAATAGGAACTAAGCTATTTTAAAACAGCAAAAGGGAGGATCACTGACCTTCAACTTGCTTGTATTTAAAATCCCTTAGATAAGCAGGCACCAATGCATTTGCTACCAACAGGATATGAGTGATATTCAAACTCTTTTTGAGGCTGCTCCAATAGAACCAAGAAATAGTCCCTGCAAAACAAATAAAAGGTTAGTTTTGTCCCATATATGCCCAAAGCTTGAAAGTGGTCTCTTAAAGAATTCCATTTTCAGTGTCCTTTTATTTCAACATTGACTTCCTTTCCAAATCAGAGACAACATACAATATGTAAAGTGTTTCTCATAACAAGGTTATGAAAAATGGAAAAACATTTCACCCATAGTAGATTATTAAGACAGAGTAACAAACTTAGACAACTAAAAGAAATTCTTACTAAGCATTAAAATTTAAAAGTCATTGACGCATTTCCAAAAGGATGGTCACTTGAATGTTATCAATTAGAGTCTGTGGATAGTACAGTAGTGCTAGAATATAAAGTTTGGTGTGCAATAAAATCACCATAGTGATGGAATAAAGTAGGATTCATAGCATAATAGAATATTGTCCCATATATGCCCAAAGCTTGAAAGTGGTCTCTTAAAAAATTCCATTTTCAGTGTCCTTTTATTTCAACACTGACTTCCTTTCCAAATCAGAGACAACATACAATATGTAAAGTGTTGCTCATAACAAGGTAAAAAATTTCACCCATAGTAGATTATTAAGACAGAGTAACAGACTTGGACAACTAAAAGAAATTCTTACTAAGTATTAAAATTTAAAAGCCATCGATTCGTTTCCAAAAGGATGGTCACTTGAATGTTATCACTTAGAGTCTACGGACAGTACAATAGTGCTAGAATATAAATTTTTATGTGCAATAAAGTCACCATAGTGACTTAGGAGTGGTAGGTGCAGGCGTGGCTATTTACAACCCTAGAGGACCACAATAATTTACAATAATTTACTAAAACCCTAGCATTGTTTTAAGGTCCTATGTTGTGTGCAAGGTAGGTAAAAAAATTGGTGGTAATTGGAGATTCCATGGTGGTACTTCAAGAAATAATCAAGCATTCAACAACAAGACCTTCCAACCATGTCCAGATTGCTAGACAGGATTCATAGCATAATGGAATATTGTCCTTTGTCATCAAAACTCTAAAGCAAATGACATGAAAAAGAGAGGTGTTCTTTTGTATCAGGGAGAAATGACCAAAAATTAGGGAAAAATCTTTTCACATTAACTTCCATCATAATTTTCCTAATCAACTACAGTTTGAATGTGTTAAATTTTCTAATCCTAGCAACCTGACTAATTATTTCTTGCCAGAATATTACGTAGATCTACTGAATTGGAAGCACAACTAATATTTTATGATCCAAATGGATTTTACAAACCCGAAAAACTTATATATTCAAAAGTTGATGCAAAGGTTTCCATGTCGAAGAGCTCATCGAGTGCTTTCCAAAGATTCTTGAACGAAGTCAAACGGACATCATGTGAAATATATGTTCTTCAATAGGTATGCTAGATATATTCACTGTAAAATAAACTCAATACTGTTCCTCTCAAGACTTCTCTGTAATTTTATTCCAAAAATAGAGATCTGTAGGTCTGAATTTGTCTTCAAAACTGCCACTATAGATCTGAATTACAAGATTGTTGCAAGGTCACATATTTCACCACAGGTCTGAATTAGAAGGGTCTGAGTTGCAGAGAATAGTCTCATGTCCGAGCTTCTGGAAAGGCCAAAGTAACAGGCCTGTTAGGGCCAAAATTTCAGGCTTTGATAGGGCCGAAATTTCAGGTCTGAATTCAATTCCGAAAAAATTTATTTCCACAGGTGCAAATAGGTCTGCAAGAAATATATCCTTCTAGTCCAAAATTTTGTAATTATGATCTCCATTTTAATCTTCTTGGCCTCTTGTTTTATCTCTGAATTCTCACTGTATTTTTCACCAAAATTTTCATTCCAAAATGATGAGCATGACTAGTTTTTTATAGTTGTTTGTGTATGAACTAAACAGTCGTGTCTTTTGATTAAGGAGCCGACATACTGATTTGAGTTGACTTGCGCATAATTTTTGGCATTTATTTAAACCAATTTAAAGACTGATACAGGGGGAAATTTTATGGTTAAGTCTGGGCCTCAGCGCTTGATAGGAACACCATACAATATAGCGGTACTTGCTGTATCTTCTTTTGTAGTGCAGACCTGTTTTAACACCTCCTTTGCTGAACACTTGATAGTTGTAGGGGATCAACAAAACTATGTTAGATCCCTCCTTTGTGGCTAAAAGACTCTTTTTTTCATATAAAATTCTACATGTCAAAGCCTCTCTGCTCCTTCACTTCCCATAGGACATGTCACATTGTCAAAGCCTCTCAGCCCTCCTGCATTCATTCAGATCACCAAACTGCACATATGTTACTTGAAATAGTAGTGCTCTAGACCTCCAAAAATAAACATACATATACAGAAAAAGAGAGATTTTATTCCTGAGTAGTGGTCATTATAGGGCTCTAGTTAGCTAGATAAAACATGCATGCAGAATAGAAAAGGCAGATTTTCACCATGGAGTGTGTTGTTGCCATCATTCTTAGGCAGCTGATATGTTTTCTCATTTAGTGTGAATTCTCCATCCTTGATACGGTTGGCTACACGACCCACCAAGGCACCAAAGTAAGGTCTACTAGAGCCCATGTTCTGCATTAATAAACAATCTCATATTCCCCATGGTAACACATACATTTGAGATCCATTCCAATATGTGAGTAGAAACTGTAAATTTATCTTAAAATTCTAGCATATGATGGCAGTACTAATTTCCAAAGGGAAATGCAAATACATACCATGTATGAGGCAATATTTTCATAGCCAAGAAGTACGTCTGCTAGATGGCCTGAATGCATAAATACCAATACTTAATGAGCTAGCTCCCTTTTAGTAAATGATGGTAAAGAATTTGAAGGGTAGGGTTTAAGGATGATTACCTTTAGCATCAAGGAGAATGAGGAAGACGCGGTAGCTCCCCAGTTGGTTATATTTATATACAGATTGCCTCTGCGAAGTTGAAAGAAACTTGGGGCATTGATCTTTCTGTAGGGATGACCATGATGAGCCAACTTGCCTTTCCCTTCCAAATTTCTTGCATTCAATTCCCATTTGTGCCCTTGACTACTAGCATGGAATTTGTAGAGGTGAATGAAAACCTGAATGCACCAAAAATGCAAGAGAATGGATGACACTTTCACCATCATCGATTGATTGAATGATCAAGGGATGGATGAATAAGATAAAGTAGAACATTCAATGATATATATAGAGAGACTCACATAGTCAATACTAGACTAGGGTGTGTCTGTATGCCTTAAGATAAGGTCATGGTGTAAGACATAACATGGATTGTGTGCAACTATAGACAACCCATGCACTGTGGCTACCAAAAAATGTAATCTTTGGAATCTAAACTCGTTACATTTTTGAGTTTTTGTCTTATTACACCAAATTTGTTTTTGGAAAAATCTTAATTTTGTTATTTAAAATGGAATTTTGAGTACATATATGGATTCAACACCTTGAAAAAACCCTAGAGTAGTACATTTTTGTTGTTTGTAGATTGAAGGACCTAAAATAATGCAACATGGTTTTGTGGATGCCATTTCTAAATTTGGGCTGGCCAAACTCCTTTTTGAACTTTCTACCACCTATATAACCAAGTAAATTTCTATCACCTGTATAACCTTGCCTTTTTATATAAAAAAAGAGGTTCCTACACTCAAACAATTGGCTTTTCCTAGCCATGGGGCAGTTAGAATGTTGAAATTCTATAACCTTTTGGATGATTAGAAGATCCAATTTTTCCATTGCTAGCTTGAACTATGTTGAAATTGTGGTTTTGGGTGTAAAATGTTGGTTAGTTGAAACCCATTTATCAACTGCACTGTCTGAGTAAAGCCTAGATAATATCTAAGATGAGGAATTTGGACCTATTTCAGGCTGTTGTATTCAAGCTAACGGTCAAAAATAAGGTTATGCATATACATGCGGTTCAAGGTCTCCTTTTCCTCACATTATTCTCTATGACTTAAGGAATGTATGTTGCCAAGGAGGAACACCTGCTAGTCTAGGATCTGATACAACCAAAAAGTTACTAGGAACACCCAACAGATTACTAGGATCTGATACATGATTTAGATTGCTAGGATCTAGTCTAGGAATACCCAACAACGAGAGGTATATCCACAAACCACTCAAATTAAGATATGAAAAGGGCTCTTGAAATTCCTCTTAATACCAAAGCACTCCAATGTTTATAATGACATACTGATGTCCAATACAAATTCTACCTAAGGATTTCACAAAGGTTCTAGTGCCTTTTTTCAAGGGTTCGTTGTATGTTTCCAAGGGTTTCAAAAAAAAAAAAATTCACTAGATATTAATAGCCCTTATGATATTTTTTACCACCACCATTTCTGCCACAAAATTTTTGTAAGGTGAAGACACATGAATATTTAAATTGGTTCATGTTTGAAGGAAAGATGAACTATTTTGATTGATGGGTATTTAGAGTTTTATTGTTGGCTATAATTTTCTTACAATGACCCTAGATGTAGTCACAAACAAGTAATAAAGATTATTGTTGTTCACAAGGCTAAAAAGTTGTCTGAAATCCCTCAAATTATCCCACAACAAGCTTCCCAAAAACCCCACATCATTGTTGGAAACATTTGTTGATTTCACCTTTATTTTTATACTTTCTTTCATGCTGCCCTATCTGTCCAAACATTGGTATCAGAGCCATAATAGTGCTATCATTAACCCTAGTTCTATTTGTTGGCGAAAATTTACCGCAGTTGGAGGTATCAACCATTCGAAAGACCAACACTATTGGGTTCCAGAGAACCACCAATCAAAGGATATATCTACTGTTGTATCTTCTATTTAGGGCTCTTCACATGTTTCCATCGAATCTATGGTCATTTTCTTCTATATATCATCTTAATATTGCCTCATAATCCTACAAGAGTATGTTACATGACCTCACATCCTCCCAGCAAAAGTTGATCTTATATGCCGAGTTATATTTATGCTTGGATGGTGATTTGTTTGATTTTTTTGGAGACCATGGAGGATGACAAGATTGTTGATGTCAAACTGTTCATGGAGGCTACCACCAAATACTGTAATAAGGGAGACTTTCCAATGATATTTTTGGAACCTTAAAACCATGTTAAAATTGTTTGAAACATGAGCCCTAAAACTAAAACAAATGCTACAACAAAATCACTATAATGTGATGGAAGTTATATTACAGGACTTATCTACTGCTGCTCATACGCTGTCTGAAATAATCAGGTTGAAATTTAGAACCTAACTATCGCTGGTCTAGTATGCAAAATCCCATTCCTGGCATGAGGCATATGATGAAGCCATTGGCTAGGTTACATGTTGGCAGTGTATGTTATGTTGATCTATTACTTTTTCTTTTGGTTAGAAACTGGTAGCTTCACCACAACATCATACCAATATGTAAAATCTGAATTAATTGTTGTGAGACAACTAGCATCTAGGATATTTGTTTCTATCCCATACTTTGCCATCAACATCTAAGTTGTATTGCCTGTGCATGTGTTGAATGGAGTAGCTATTGTGGCATCTTTATGATTGTCCTTGTCAAACATACTATTCTGACATGTCTTCTCTATGTGGGGAAGGTATTTCTACATTGTATTTGCTAAGGATGCATGTTCACCAAGAAAAGTCAAATACTTCAAAATGTTGGATGTGTTTTGTATTATTGTTCTAGAACATATTCTCTTTGTCTTTGTTTTGTATTATTGTTCAAGAACATATTCTCTTTTTCTTTGTCTTTATTTCACACGTTGTTTTAGGATATTTTAGTGTTTTAGGTTATTTAGGTTTTTGGCCCTGAAATTAGTGATTGAAACGCCAAATAATCACTTTATAACTGTGGATTTGCTTGTCTATTTGAGTTATTTTACATAAGAAATCTTCATAAGTAGATCTTAAGTAGATATTCTACCCTTAGCTCTATTTCAAAGTGTTGTAAGAATTTTTGAGGACCTCTTCTATTCCTTGACTCGAGGTGGTGGATTTCCCATCCTGCTGAGGCCTTTCTCTTTCATCTAGTCCTTCATTTTCCATTGAATCTGATTCAAGAGATTCTCCCACTGGATCTCTCTTGGGGGATTCTTGTGGTGGTAGTCCATGTATCATTTTTAAAAGTCTAATTCTTCTCTTCACCTACTTTTCATAACTTCCATAACCATTAGGTAGGGACCTGCAATGTTGATGGTGTTTTGTTTGTTTAGTAAAATATTGTCGAGACTTTAATTTATTGAAATTTGTAGAATTTATAATCTATGAAGTTTCAAGATATAATTTTTAAAAGTATAATTCTTTAAAGGGTGCTAGCTCAATGGAAGAGCACCTTCTTTACAAGCAGGAGGTTGGTGGTTCGATTCCATCGTGCCTTGATATTCATACATAGGGAATGACGAAGATCAGTTTTTAGTGACAGGTGCTCTTTTGACCATCACCAATGAGCTTATGGTGACATTCTTCGACCCTCACCAAAATATGAAATGGTGATGGTCAACAAACGCCACCATATATACGCATCAATAGTGACGACCATTAAATGTCCGTCACCATAAATCGTTGTTGTTGATATGAAATGGTGAGGGTCACTGTTTGTCATTATAGTCATTATTCGTGATAGAACTTGATGTCACCAATGAGTTTATGGTGACGGTCAATGAACGTCGCCATATATATGCACCAATAGTGACGACCATGAAAGGTCCATCACAAAAAATCATTACTGTTTATATGAAATGGTGACAGTCACTATCCGTCATTATAATCAATATTCGTGATGGACCTTGAATGTCACCACAACACATACTTTCGGCGATGCCACCTTTGGTGACATTCAGTTTTTTGGTGACGGAAGCTATTGTCCGTCACCATTTCCCAGATGAAACGGTGATGGTCACTATCCGTCACTATAAATCATTATTGGTGACAGACCTTGAAAGTCACCACAACACTTATACTTTTGGCGACGCCACCTTTGGTGACGTTCAATTTTTTGGTGACGGAGGCTATTGTCCGTCACCATTGCTCATATGAAATGATGACGGTCAATATTTGTCACTATAAATCATTATTGGTGACGGACCTTGAATTTCACCACAACACCTATACTTTCGGCAATGCCACCTTTGGTGACGTTTAGTTTTTGGTGACAAAGGCTCTTTTGACCCTCACTAATGAGCTTATGGTGACCATTTTCGCCCCTTACCAATGTGATTTTTTCTTGTAATGGATGGAGGGCATGGAAGTTGTCATGGAAGCTAAGATTGATGAAAAAATGGAAAAAATGAAGAATGATCTAAAAGTAGACATCAAATGTTTGGCAAAGTTGATATAAGAAATGTTTCCTAATGGCGAAAAGATAGTAGAGGAAACTCATGATGAGAAAAAAATAAATTTTAATCGTGATTTCATAAGCTCTAATGTTAGATGGAAGAACCACCATATTCCAAATATGGAGATGAGGAAGTTTGATGGCAAGGATCCCGTAACATGGATACTATAGATGGAGCAATATTTTGATCTCAATAATGTGAAAAACACACAAAAGGTATGCATTGCAACTTTACATTTAGAAAAAAATACATATGTATGGTATCGATGGCTTTTCTCCAGTAAAAAAATTGTCACTTGGTCAATTTTTACGGAGGAAATGATAGCACATTATGAGGATACAAAAAGCAACACCTTCTTTAGCCAATTGATAAATCCCAAACAAAAGGGTTTAGTGGCAGAGCACATTGAGGACTTCCAAAAATTGAATATAAGGGTAATTGATATTCTAGAGTAACACATGATTGATGTCTTCATAGGTACTTTAAAGGATAACATCCAACATGAAGTTTGCATTTGGGAACCTGATTCATTGGAAAAGGCATTAAAGTTGGCAAGAAAAATTGAATGTAAAATTATGGCAACAAGGAAGCCTACTACTCACATATATAAAGATGTAAGTGTTGCTACTCCTAGACTTCCACAACCTACAAGGTTGACACCACAAAAATTGGAAGAAAAAAGAGCGAAAGGGCTTTTCTACAGTTGTGATAGTAAATACACTAAATGTCATAAGTGTGCTGAGAAGAAACTATTTTACATAGATTGTGAAGAGGAAGAAGAAAATGAACAAGAATCTTCAAAAGAATAGGATGTACACCAGGAATCAACCCTAGAAGAGGAAGAAATGAGTCCGACCATATCATGTAATGCATTGGCAGGAATTACCACTCTGCAAACTCTCGAGATAGAAGGACATATCTAGAAGAAAAAGGTAATAGTGTTGATTGATTTGGTAGTACCCATAATTTTATTCATTGTAAGGTAGCCAAGTAATTGAATTGTTTCCTATACCCAGCACCAGAATTTCAAGTGATGGTTGCAAATGGAGGAACTATAAATTTCTTTGGAAAATGCCATAATATCAAGCTAACCATTAGGGAATATGTATTTAATAGTCCAATGCTTTCCATTCCTATGGGAGGTGCTGATGTTGTACTAGGTGTACAATGGTTACAATCTTTGGGGACGATAGCTTTTAATTTTGAAGAAATTTTCTTGAATTTTTTTTTCAGAAGGAAAGGAAGTCGAATTGCAAGGTATCACAGTGAAGCTAGGAAATATAATAAGCTCTAATGTCATGACAAATATTCTGAAGAAAGAACAACGAGTCATAATTGCATAATTATACTCACTAGAAGTTCCAACATCAAAATCATCTATTTCTACGGATCTCCAAAAAGCCTTGGACAATCATTCCAAGGTGTTTGAACTCCCAAAGGACTCCCACCTATTCATGATCATGATCATGCTATTCATTTGATTCCAGGAAGTGTTCCTCCAAACATCGGGCCTTATAGATATCCTTATGTCCAAAAGACCGAAATTTAACGTATGATAGTAGAAATGTTAGAGGCTGGTATAATTCAACCTAGTCAAAGTTATTTCTCTGCTCCAGTAGTATTGGTGCACAAGAAGGATGGATCATGGCGCATGTGACTGGATTGTAGGGAGCTCAATAAGCTCACCATTAAAGATAAATTTCCCATTCCTGCTATTGATGAATTATTGGATTAATTGCATGGAGCAGTTTATTTTACCAAGTTGGATCTTCATTCAGGATATCATCAAATTAGAATGAAGACTGAAGATATTCCGAAAACAACATTTTGAACTCACAAGGGTCATTATGAATTTTTGGTCATGCCATTTGGCCTTACCAATGCACCTTCTACATTTCAAGGGTTGATGAATTCCATTTTCAAACCCTTCCTTAGAAAAATTGTGCTAGTATTTTTTGATGATATACTAATCTACAATAGGTCTTGAAAGGATCATGTTCAACATGTTGACAAGGTGCTCAAACTATTGCAGGAGAAAAAATTATATGAAAAAACATTCAAATGTTTCTTTGGAGTATAAGAGGTGGAATATCTGGGTCATATTGTATCTCACGAGGGTGTTAAGGTAGACCCTAAAAAAATTAAAGCCATTAAGGAATGAAAATTCCCCACAACCATAAAGAAGTTGTGGGGATTTTTCAGGCTAACAGGATATTATTGCAATTTTGTTAATAATTATGGGAGAATAGCAGCACCTCTAACAACATTATTGAAGAAATATGCATTTTCATGGACTCCTAAGGCCTTTGAACATCTTAAAGAGGCAATGTTCCTAGCACCGGTCTTAGGTACGCCAGACTTCCAAAAACCTTTATTGTGGAATGTGATGCCTCAAGAAATGGAATTTGTGTTGTTTTAATGCAAGAAGGAAGACCCATTGATTTTGAAAGTCGTCCAATCAAAGGAAAGTATTTACAGAAAGCTATTTATGAGAAGGAAATGTTAGCAATACTACATGCACTAAAGAAATGGCAACCTTACCTAATGGGAAGACACTTCAAGGTAAAAACTGATCATGATAGCCTTAAACACTTTTTGGAACAAAGAATATCTTCAGAAGAGTAGCAAAAATGGTTCACAAAGATGTTGGGTTATGACTTTGAAATAATCTACAAAAAATGGAAGCTAAATGTTGTTGCAGTTGCACTCTCAAGAAAGAATGAAGAGGTGGAAGAATTTCTTTGTGCCATTTCTGTTATCCAACCAGATTAGATAAGCAAAGCAAGGGATGAATGGAAGAAGGATGAAGAAGTGTGGACACTCATTCAAAAGTTGCAACAAGATCCTAATACATATGATACATTTATTTGGAAAAATGATTCCTTATGGTACAAATATCGCTTATATATTTGTAAGAATTCCCAACTAAAACAAAATATTCTTTTGGAATTGCACACTTCTCCTTTAGGAGGACACCCGAGATTTTTAAAAACTTACCACAGGGTGAAGAAAGAATTTTTTTTGGATGGCCTTAAATCTAATATGCAAAAGTTTGTGGCAGAATGTTTGGTTTGCTAGCAAAATAAAGTTGAGACAATTAAGACCCCAGGTCTTCTACAACCTTTATCCATTCCAAGTCAACGTTGGGAGGATATTTCAATGGATTTTATCACAGGTTTACCTAAGTCCGAAGAAAGAGTGTCATCATGGTGGTAGTTGATAGAGTTACCAAGTATGTACATTTTTGTGCATTATGTCATCCATTTAAAGCAATTAAAATTGCTACTACATTTATGGACACAATTCAAAAGCTAAATGGAAACCAAAAGGTTATTGTGAGTGACAGAGATCCCATTTTTACTGGAAATTTTTGGACGAAGTTATTTTCTTGTTTGGGTACTCAATTAGCTCATAGATTATATTATCATCCTCAATCCGATGGTCAAACTGAGATAGTGAATAAATTTTTGGAAGGATATTTTCGTTGTTTTGTATCTGATAAACAAACACAATGGGTCAAGTGGTTACCTCTCACTGAATGGTGGTATAACACTTCCTTCCATACTGCAGCAAAAATGACCCCATTTATGGTACTTTATGGATATCATCCATCATCCATTACATAATAGTTAATAGAAAATTATAAGGTTCAAGCAGTGGAAGATCACATCGAGCATTAAAAAGAAGTTCTCCAACTCTTAAAGGATAACCAAAATTTGGCACAAAATCAAATGAAATAACAGGTAGATCAACATCACAGTGAGAGAAGTTTTGATGTAGGATACTGGGTATTTTTCCATCTACAACCATAAAAACAAATGTCCCTTAAGCAAGCTAAGAAGGATAATAAATTATAGCCAAAGTACTATGGTCCTTACAAGGTGTTGCAAAATATTGATACTATGGCATACAAATTGGGGCTTCCTGCTTCTTCGCGAGTGCATCTAGTTTTCCATGTTTCATGCTTAAAGAAGGTTATAGGTGAAAATATTCCAGTTCAAACAATATTACCAAAACTTGATGAGGAAGGAAAATTCATATTGGAACCTAAAGCGGTCACGGAAACAAGAACTCGACAGCTACGAAATCGATCAATTTCAGAGTATCTCATCAAATGGAAGAACTTACCCACTGAATATTCTACATGGGAGGATGAGAATTTTATACAGAAGCACCCAGAGCTACTCAAGAATTGAGGAAAACAATTTTTTGAAGGAGAGGGGCATGTTAGGTCCCTATATTACTAGTTTAGTCCCTTATTGTTATTAGTGTAGCCCCCTTATTGTTACTGTTGTACCCCTGTAACCCCAATATTGTTATTATTGTGCCCTTAAATTGTTATTGTTAGGTCCGCTAGGATTATATTGTGGGCCCATGGACTCTTATATATAGAAGGAGGTTTTGGTCATTTGTAGCATCCAAGAATTTTTCATTTATGTAATGTATTGGAGGTTTCCCCCTCGAAGTGGCTGATTTCTAAGGCATTGATCTCTCTTTTCTTCTATTTTTGGAGCTGGTTTCATAACAGATGTTGAGCCTATGAGTTAAAAGACCAACAAAGCTAGTAGTTGTGACATGTAAGCATATGAACATGACGAGACACAAAGAGTATGGTGGGATAAGATTCCACAAAAAGGGAAAGGTAAGGTGGCAGAACCAAGACATGGTTTTTCAAAGTCATCTTCAAAGGCATCATATTAAGTGAAAAATATTTAAAAATACAAATAAGAGACATTACATACGCCCAAATTACAATATCTTCTATAGTAAACTGGAGAATTTCTTGCAAAATGACAGTAAAGGAACGAAAACCCCTGCTGCAGGTGATCTTAAAAAAGTTTTTTATTGTTTGTCCACTACTACAAGGGAGTTATTCGTGAAAAAGTGCCCGACCTTATAGAGTTTGTGGTCTTATTAAGAATCAATGAGTCTCAAAAGGAACTGTTTGAGATTATAAAATTATCCTCAAAGTCTATATTTGGTATATTGTTCTTGTGAAATTGGGCACTACTATTGTCAAACATTTGGAACATGCATATGGTATTATGATAAAAATAGTTGCATCAATAGCACAGGTGGACCTGAATTCAACAACAATCCATCCAATGTCAATTTGCTACTACACGACCTCTTATGTTATAACATGAAAACTAAGATAGATGTTGATAAAATTTATTTTGAAAGAGTGGGACTCTATAATTAAATTCAGGTTTACCCGTAATAGTCACATCACCATTCCATCTTGTAGATTTAACCCAATAGTCACAACACCATTCCAACTTGTCTTTCTCACAGAAAGAAGGTAGTTTTGGTATCCTGGAGGCCTTATGCTAGCATTCATGAACAAAATATGTGAATCCTATTATAATTTATCCTTTTGTAGCTATAACTTACCAAATTTGGACTGTGAATGGTAATGTACATGTAGGCAAGTAGGTAACATGTCAGCTTTGTTAATGGAATAACTACCATTAAAGGTGGTTCCCACATTGATTTAGTAGCAAACCAGATAAAAACCCATGTGATGAACATTGTAAATAAGAAGAACAAGAAAACTGCAGTGAAAGCACACATGATCAAGAATCATTTATGGATATTTGTCAATACTTTGATTGACAATACTGCACATGAATCCCAAACCAAGGAGACACTGACAACTCATTAGAAAAACTTTGGTTCAAAGTGTGAACTCTCTCAATATTTTTTGAAGAAAGTTTCTAAATGTGGATTTGTTGAGAACATATTATATGGGAAGGCTTCAAACATAGCAAGGATCTTAAGAAAACTGATGGAACCAAGAGACAAAGGTTAACTGGTATCACCAAGAATGATGATGCAAATGATGCAGGAAGCAAGAATTCTGAGAAATGCACTCTGATTTTAACTGAGGGAGATTCAACCAAGGCCCTTGTGATGGTAGGGTTGGATGTTGTTGGTTGAAATCATTATGCTATGTTTCCACTTAGAGGTAAGTTGTTGAATGTAAGAGAAGCCAACCATAAACAAATAACGAGAAATGTTGAGATTCAACATATCAAGCAAATCCTTAGTCTGTAGCATGGAAAGGAATATGGCAGTGTCAAATCTCTGAGATATGGCCATCTTATGATTATTAAAGATCAAGATCATGATGGTTCACACATAAAAGGATTGTTGATCAACTTCATACACTATTTATGGCCATATCTACTCAATATTCCTTCATTTCTTGTTTAATTCATTACTCCTATTTTAAAGGCAACCCATAAAAATGGATGGGTATTGTATTTATATACCATGCCTGAGTATGAATCATGGAGAGAATATCTCGGTGGATCAGCATCAGGATGGACCATAAAGTACTATAAAGTTCTCGGTACAATGACTTCTAAAGAGGGGAAAGAATATTTTAAAAATTTGGACAAACATAAAAAAATAATTCATGTGGATAAACGAGGAAGATGGAGATGCAATTGAATTGGCCTTCAGCAAGAAGAAAATAGAGGCTGAAAAGAACTGGCTAAGACATTTTGATCCGGGAACATATTTGAAATAGACTGACGCAGTTATCAAGTACATTGACTTTGTAAACAAGGAACTGATCCTATTTTCCATGGCTAATTTGCAAAGATCCATACCATCCATGGTTTATGGTTTGAAATCAGGGCAAAGGAAAATATTGTTTTTCTCTTTCAAGAGAAATTTTGTTACGCAAGCAAAGGTTGCTCAATTCTCGGGTTATGTCTCAAAGAATTCCTCTTACCATCATGGTGAGAAGAGTCTTGATAGAAAAATTATTGGAATGGCACATGATTTTGTTGGAAGTAACAACATTAACCTCCTTACTCCACTTGGAAATTTGGTACCAGAGCCCAGGGTGGAAAAGAACATGCAAGTGCTTGACGTGTTTTCACATGCCTATCACCAATAACATGCTTCTTGTTCCCAAAATACGATGATGTACTCTTGCACTACTTAAATTAAGATGGCCAAAAAATTGAGCCAACGTGGTATGTGCCAATTATTCCAATGGTCCTTGTAACTAGAAATGAAGGAATTGGAACTGGTTGGATTTCCTTTGTACCTAACTAAAATGCAAGGGAATGTGATAATATGGATAAGATAAAATGGTGGTTATATCACCATAAATAGAGCAAGTAAGCAGTTGGAAGCTATGACTCCAACTACATAGTGCTAATACAGAGTGTAAAGAATGCTAATACTACATATTCAACAAGCAATGGAAGCTCAACTTATTAGGGAGAATACTAACATCACAATAGTAACTAGTATCACTATTACTTCTTGTATGTATAAGCTTCTATCATATCCATAGGAGTTACCAACCCATATTAACTAGTAAAATAAGGATATGCTTATATTCACAATACATAGCAAGTACTCTAATATATCATGTTCAAAGCTTATAACAGGTTAAGAAATCACGTTATTCTCGCAATTATGGTTACTAATATAATATCAATCATAATCAAGCCTTGATAAGTAGATCATGTTACATAGTTACCACGTTGGTTATGTCCTTACATATCACCATTTCATGAGTACTAGTAAGCGGAACCTAATTACAACAAGTAGAGTTCAAGCCCGATGTTGAATATGAACCAATACCACATCTTCATCATATCAAATATTATGGAGATACAATATCCATGCAAAAATAATATACATAGAGTAAGAACCATGTATTCATTCGAGTGATTCCAGGTGATCAAGTAACATATTATGCCCATGATATACGTAAAGCTTACATATGATATTGCTTGTATTTCACCTATTGCTTAAGCTTAGAGCTTGGATACCATCTATATTATGGATAATGCTTGGATATGTATAAAAATTACAGTAAGATTGGTTGTAATTATAAAAGGGTGTATATTACTAATATAACCATAACTTGCTTAGTATTCATAATAAGGAGAGTAATACACATAGCTTAAAGTGATACACATAGTATGTGTATTAGTTGCAACTACTATGTTATATCAAATTGATGCACATGTTATATATAAATCGTAATGGTTATAACACTATGTAACATGAACATGATGAAACATGATTCCATATATTGTATGGCTTAGTTTAGATAGAGCATGTAGAATGATAACCAAGTTTTTGTATGCATTCAGATTAGTTATGCTTACTCAATTACACATAACACATGCAATATCACTAGTACCAACTAAGTGTGTTAGCTCTTTTATTACCCCGAGATATAAACTATGTTCTAATTCCATTGCTTTATCATTACTATTAGGATATGAATCACATAAGAGTTTGATTTCAATTACTAAGATTAGAATGGTCTGTGTAATATCTTGAATATAGTTAAGATATATCTTATATAGTGTTGAATAGGGAAACATAGACTGCTATAGAGATCAACTTCATATGGTCATGATATAGGTAGAGAGATTTCACTATGGCTTGTGTAATGGTTCACTCAAATCAATGCTAAGCTTAACCAATCATACAAGATCAACTATTATATAAATATTAGCAATCAAACTGTGTTTCTACTTAATGTTTAGATACACATGTTGGCATAAAGCTAGTAAGGATATGTACTTATTACTATGATTTTGGACAATGTTAATAAGGTATGAAATGAATAGGGAAACATAGATCATTATGTCATAACAAGGAGCCTAGCTTGAATATGGAGTTCCTAGTCACTGTAATCTAAGACCTATATTACAGATATCATGTTTATACGAATATGTGTTAATCCATTACGTGTAGTTACATCAATAAAGCTTGGTCACTGATTCAATGGACTTGATTCATTAGTACTAATAACATAGTGAAATCAATAAGCTTATAGATTCAATAGAGCTTAATACTAGCTTAACGAAGGTGATATAGTGATAATTACTAAGCTTAAGATGGGTATCATAGGTACAATATGATATCTTATACCAATCTGCTTTTAGTTCCATATAACTATTATCATTGTAAATAATACATGGGAATCATAGAAGAGGGATAAGGGTGAATACATTACTCAACTTAAGCTAATCCAAACCTTTTCACTAATCAAAGCTGGAAAGAGCATATTCAATGATATCGAGCTAGAACAGGAACAATCATATCTCAGTATTGAGCTTACATTACACCTATGAACACATTAGCTCTTGGAATACAAGATGATTTATTAGGTAGAATATTGTATGCTATTACTCTATCCTTAACCTTTATGATGAATATGGACATTGTAGTATACACTAGAGTAACAGTGAAACACACTTCTTATAAAATACCAATATGAGAAAATGTGGATTAGGGAAACCCTATATATTCCACCATTGTCTTGGCACCTTGGTACAAGGGTTTCAAGGGTACAACTGAACAAACAAATGTAAAGGATAATTGTGTGTCCTAAATTATTAGTGGCATCATAGAGGAAATTAATGAGACAACATTAAGAATTACAAAGTTTCCTGTTCGCAATTGGACTTAGTATTACAAGGAATTTCTAGAAGCATTGATGACTGGGAATGATAAGATTAAAGAGCCATTCATAAGGGACTACAAGGAATACAATACTGATACTAGGGTCCATTTAGAGGTGTCATTATCTGAAGAGAATATGGAGATTACACCTCAAGAGGACCTCTTAAGGAAATTAAAAATGACTACTACAGTCAGTACAAGTAACATGCATATTTTTGTTTCAAAGGGAATCATTCATAAATATGAGACCCTTGAGTAAGTTCTGGAGGAATTCTATCATATCCATATTGAGTTCTATGAAAAGAGAAAGAAATTCAAATTGGATAGCCTTCAACTTGATTTTCTGAAATTGGACAATAAAGTTAGATTCATCCTGGGAGTTGTAAATGGAGAAATCATATTGAACAATAGGAAACATGTCGAGTTGTTGATTGAATTGAAGAGAAAAGGTTTCACTCCATTCCCCAATAAGGGAAAACCTGTTGAGGTTGTTATTGCTGGGGCAATATCAGATGATGAAGAATCTCCTAAAGACAACATTAAAATAGTAAAGGGTGTTTGTGATGCAGATTATGAGTACCTTCTATCCATGGCTTGTTGATGGTTCTATGAGTGCCTAAGAGAGTGTTGGCATGGGTTTGTTCAGGTATTATTCATTGATGGGCACATTTACCCTACCTCTTCCACTCCTTATCCCGAGGCTCCTATTTTCATGATCTCTTCTATTATAAATGGATTTCTTAGATTTCCTGATCCTTGGGTGGTACCAAATCCTTCAGAAGTAGAGTATTATGGGAACAAAATTTAATTTAGTGTGGTATATATTTCCTACTAGGTGATCCAGTCAACATCCGGTAACTCTAACTCTAGTCTCGAGTATGATGTGGACCCTAATAAGTATTCTTTTCATTTCTCGACTGTCGATTGTCCATATTCACGTGATCTCCTTGAAATTGAGCTACCTTCTGATGAGGCCATCTTAGAGGCCATGTTGATCATTGATTGGACTTGGGAGGGGTTACATCATCGCTCATATTTTCTCCCTAGTCTGGCAAAAAATTGATATTCAAACCGAGTTTATACCGGAAATGTTGAGTGATACCAATCTCCCATTATGGCACATGATGTTTATTCCAAAGGGATTTTGTCAAACATCTTCAATACTATACCCATCGACATTTTAGTTAAAATATACCTTAGCGATGCTCATGATTAGATGTCGGTATTGCTTTAAGGGAAGGTATTCCAGCCAGTAAGCAAAGGTATGTAATGTCTTCAGGTTACGCCCAACTTTCAATTAGCCCCATCTCGCCCTTATGAGAAGAAAAGGAAATAAACCTATATATGAGATAAAATAGGAGGGAAAAAACTAAGTGATATGGCGCTGGACTTAGAACCACAGTAATAGGCTTTGAATCTCAATCTCCAATGATTGGTTCCGAATTGAAACTCTATAAACAACCTATTAGTTAGTTTTTTCTCTGCCAACTAGTAGTTCTTTCTCTGCCTTCCCTAAAATAATTGAATCACTGGGGTAGGGGCCTGCTTGCTTGAAGAAAGGTAAGGTTATCACTTATACTTATTAAACTGAATACCTCACTCAGGCCAATCAAAAGTCACTCATTCCTTAAAATAGTATGATATCCTTCGTGATCCCACTGAGAGAAAACATCTCAGGAACTAAAACTACTACTACCAGCTCATTGTCTGTAGAAATAGAAGTCACTCATAGATATGTAATAACCCTGTAGGAGAGAGAATTTATGCACTCTTATTTATTGAAACGATCTTATAGATAGAGAGTAGTCGAGCCCTCTCTTTGTACCCAACCCTAGTTCACCACCACCCTGCCTTTGAATCTTAAGGCACTCGCTTTCCCTTGTGAGCAAGGTTCCCAAATTCATCTTGGTTCAATCGAGCCCTCTCCTAGCACCCGAAGATAAAAAGAGATAGTAAAGGGTGTTCGTGCTGTAGATTATGAGTATCTTATATCCATGGAAATAAGAACATTTACTTTACAAAATGTCCAACAATTATGTGCTCGGAGAGGTAAGCGTGAGGAAGATGTTGAGGAGCTTAAAAAGGCAACACCCAAATGTCTATGGTACAAAGAATTGGATGCCTTTACAAAGGAGTTTGATGCTCAAGAACTGCAGGAGGCCAACGATGATGAATATGAGTTGAGAAACATGGGAAATTATGTTGCTAGAATCTTCAAACAAGTAGGCAAAAATGATATAAAAATACCAAAAACGTTGTAACTGCCAAAGAAAAAAATTCTCAATCAACCACCAACAATCAGGCATTGACTACCTTTGTTACTACAACTAATGCACATAATGAAATTACAAAACCTAAGCGTGGAGGCGGCAAGAAAGGGGCTGCGAAAAAATAAATGGAAGTGGAAAGTGATGATGATGATGAATTAGGTACCAACCTGCATGATCGGTTGGGAGCATACAACCATGGCTTATCGTTAGATCAATCGGTTGTTGAGGACTAGGGAAGCAAGAAAAATTCACCAAATGAAGATTTTAAACCAAAGCAGAAAGAGACCACTAGACGGGCAAAAAAGGCTTCAGAATTCAGCGTTCATGGTTCACCATTCACCGTTCAGGGTTCAACGTTCACCGTTCAGTGTTCAGGGTTCAAGGTTCACCATTCAATGTTCAACATTCAGGGTGAGTCAGGTTCTGCAGGGCGTCAGGCAGTTCGGCATGGTCGAGTTGGGTTCAACCCGAGTCTGCGTGCATAAAAGTGACATCATTTGGAACAATGATTCAAAGGGTGTAGACGAAATAGGGAGGCTAGGTGAAGGGTGAAATATTTTTAGGTAGGAAGTGGAATTAAAATAAAAAATAAAAAATAAAAATTAAATTTAAATAATAATATTTAAAAGAATAAAAAATAAATAAATTAAAATTAAATGTAAATAAGGGTTTCAAATGATTTGGGAGTGCTAACAATTTGTATACAAGGTAAAAATATCATTTAAACTTATGTTCCCTAGATTTTTGCAGGTATCATCCCCGCCAATCGATGGAGAATCATTTGGTTGTCGAGGTCAAGAGTGGTTCTCAGGGAGATTGATGTATGACACAGGTTGATGTCAAATAAGCCTAAGCCCCCAAATGTACAACAAATATTTTTGATCCATTAAAATATCAACCTTGATGCATTCTATTTTTGAGGGAATGGGTTAAAGATATGAAGTGATTCATTATATATATTTAAGTTTCCCATTATGGATAAAATCATTCTATAAATGGTCAAAAGCGTAAAGGAATTCCACCTAGCTAATTAAATAAATTTTAGAACCTTCTTAAGTTAAAAACCATTCATTCTTTTTTGCAAAAAACAACCATAGTGTTTTGAGACATCCATAGGCTATCAGATATACTTCATGGCAATGCTTTTCAATCCAAAAATTGAAATTAAAAAAAAAATGTAGTTAGGCCATGAATAGCCATGCAACTCAATCCATGTGGTCCTAAGGTCTCTATGACTTAGGATTTGGGAAAAAATTTAGTGGGATATGATCCACCAAATACCACAACATTCCCTAAGTGTGGATATTGTGAGCGATTCAAATCGAGGCTTGGAAAATTATCCAATTTTTCTATGTTTGGTATACATGGTAATAAATATGCCATTACCCACAAACACATACCCTCATAACCAATACCTAGTTCTCTAAAAATCAAATGTTTCCAATATTCTCAATTAGAGGTGAAGGATTCTCCTAGGAGGTCAATGTGTTGGTTTGGGGTGTTATTTTCAGCCTTGGATACTTAGTGGTTAAGGGCTTCAAGGGTCAAGGGCAAAGGTCCAAGGGCTTTAGCGTCAGAGGATTTAGCGGTTAAGGACTTAAGATTTAGGGGATTTAGGTGTTTAAGGGGTTAGAAGTTAAGGTGTTTAAGGGTGAAGGATTAGCGGTTAAGGGTCACATGTTAAGAGGATAAGGAGTTATGGCTTATGAGGTTCATGGATTATAGGTTAGGGGTTAGTTTCTTAAGATTTAACGAGTCAAGGGGTTTATGGGTTATGAGTTATGAGTGTAGAGGTTAAGGGATTATGGATTGGGGTTAAGGGGATATGGAATTCAATGGTTATGGGTTAAGGGCTTATGGTTTGTGATAATTGGACTCCTAATCCCCTTATCACCACTATTGGGGGTTCTCCTATCAATTGCTCTCACTACCTTCCCTCTAGGTCCCCTAGCGCCTATGAAATTAGGTCTTAAGCCCCCTTCTCATTCTCTAATGCTAGGATTATAGATCATAGTAAGCCATGCTCGCACCTCTAAATTATACCCATCCATGCTATCCTTCTGTACCCTTACCCCATTCTTTCACATTCCCCAACGCAAAAATCAAATATTTAGATGTATCTTGGATGGCTTGTCACATTCCACTAGCTTCACACATGAATAGGAGTTCCCATCATTTAAGAATTGTGTGGAGGGTTTTCATGCAATATTAAAGGGTCACGTTTACAAAAAAGCGCATTTAAGTATATGTTAGAGGGATTAAGGACTATAGGGTTGTTGACAGGGAAAATTTCCACCTTTACAACAAGGGGGAATTAACACGATCGTAGGTCCCAACTAGACTTGCTCTTGTTTGGAATGGCTAATCCCAATGTGTTTTAAGGAATTTTATAAGGGTTAGGGTAATAACGAGTTAGTGGTTAAGTGACTAGGGATTAGGGGCTTAAGGGTTAGGGGAATAGGGGATTAGGGGTTAGAGGTTTAGGGTTTAAGGGTTAGGAGAATAACGAGTTAGTGGTTAAGGGGTTAGTGATTGGGGGCTTATGGGTTAGGGGATTTACGCGCATTTAGGGGTTAGGGGAATAATGAGTTAGTGGTTAAAATTTTAGGGATTGGGGGGTTAGGGGCTGGGGAATTTAGGCGCATTTCGGGGTTAGGGGTCAAATAATGAGTTAGTGGTTAAGGAATTAGGGATTGTGGGGTTAGTGAATTTAGGCACATTTAGGGGTTAAGTGAATAATGAGTCAGTGGTTAAGGGGTTAGGGATTAGGGATTAGGGGGTTAAATGGGTTAGGGGTTGGGAGTTAGGGTTTAAGGGGTTAGAGGTTTAGGGTTTAGGGGGTTAAATGGGTTAGGGGTTTAGGGTTTTAGGGGGTTAGGGGATTTATAAGTTAAGGATTTTAGGGGTTAAATGGGTTAGGGGTCAGGAATTAGGGTTTAATGGGATAGGGGTTAAGGTTTAGAGGTTTAGGGTTTAGGGGGTTAAATGGGTTAGCTCCGGGTACCTAGCATACCTTGTCACTCCCTCCTTAGTAGACCTAGAACTTGATAACACCTAGCATACCTTCTTGGGTCATGTGAGGGCGCCTAGGAAACACGTTCGGGAGGGTTGGGTTGGGTCGTGTCGTGTGAGGGCGAACATTAAGTAAACACATTAGGGTGGGTCAGGTTCGGTTGGGTAATGTGAGGATGCCCAAGGAAATGCATTCGGGCAGGTCTATTTGGGTCGTGTGAGAGTGGTCATATAAAAAATTCTAAGTTGTGACCACCTGTGTGCCTTTTACACATTCGTGCGACCCATTTGTTGTTTTATCCCTCGTGCCTTCGTTCCAGTAGATTGGGTCGTGTGAGGCCGCCCAAGGAAACACATTTAGGTTGGGTTGGGTTGGGTCTTGTGAGGGAGGTCGTATAAAAAATGCTAAGTTGTGACCACCCCAGTGCCTTGTGCACGTTCGTATGAATATTTTTCCGTTTTCTCCCTTGTGCCTTTGTTCAGGCTGGTCGGGTTGGGTTGGGTCAGTTCGGGTCAGGTCGATTCGTGCCCCAACATGACTTTGGGTCAGTCAAGTTGTGTGAGGGAACCCAAGGAAACACATTAGGGTTAGGGGATTATAGATCCTTACATTGATAAATTTGGTTTCTTGGCTTACAATGCAGTCTAAGTAATGGTTCATTTTGTTCATACTTTGTTTTGAAATGTTTGAGGTGTTTTCTTTTATAGATTATATTCAGCTACCTGGTGCTCCAACATGACTTGATAAGAATGGAGAATTGTTTGCTTCAGTTTTTATTTATTTTTGGAAGGCATTGATGTTGGTTTTTACATAAAGGAAAGAAAAATTGATGCAGGTTTAAGGGGTTAGGGGTTAAGAGTTTAGAGGTTTAGGGTTTAGGGGGTTAAATGGGTTAGGGGTACCTAGCATACCTTGTCACTCCCTCCTTAGCACACCTAGAACTTCCTAACACTCCCTATCACACACTGTTATTCATGTTGGTTGTTTCATAAAGAAACACAACATTGATGTAGGTTGTTTACCATGATTTGTAATCAAGAAAAATCCAACCAAATTACCTGACCCGCCCTGACTTACCCGAACATGTTTCCTTGGACGCCCTCACACGACCTAGCCTGACCCAACCTGACCCATCAGAACATGTTTCCTTGGGCACCCTCACACGACACGACCTGACCTGACCCACCTGAACGCGTTTCCTTAGGTGCCCTCACATAACCCAATCTGACCTGCAAAAATGCATTTCCTTGGGCGCCCTCACACGACCCTACCCAAACTGACCCAGCCCGCCTGGATGCATTTACTCGAGCGCCCTCACACGACACGACCAGACCAGACCTAACCCCAAATGAACACGTTTCCTTGGGCGCCATCACATGACCCGACCCGACCCGACACGCCCAGACATTGATTAAGGAATGACAAGGGAGAAAATGGAAAAAGAGTCACATGAACGTGCACAAGGCACATAGGCGGTCGCAACTTAGAATTTTTCATAGGACCTCCCTCACCACATGATCTGACTCGAACATGTTTCCTACGACACCCTCACATGGCACACCCCGACCCTCCCGAACGAAGGCATGAGGGAGAAAATGAAAAACGGATTGCACAAACGTGTAGTACAAGGCACACTGGCGGTCACAAATTAGAATTTTTGATACGACCACCCTCACATGACCCAACCCGCCTGAACGTGTTTCCCTAGGCATCATCACATGACTCGACCCAACTCGACCCACCTGAACATATTTCCTTGGGTGCCCTCACACGAACCGACCCCACCTGCCTTAACTCACCCGAACGCGTTTCCTTGGGTGCCCTCACACGACTTGACCCAAATCAACCTGGCCCCTATCAAACGCGTTTCCTTGGGTGCCCTCACATGACCTGACCTAAATTGACCTGGCCCGATCGAACGCGTTTCCTTAGGTGCCCTCACACGACCTAACTCGACCTGACCCGCTCGAACATGTTTCCTTAGGCGCCCTCACATGACACGACCTGAGCAGACCTGCCCGAATGCATTTTCCTGGAGGCCCTCACACGACATGACCCGACATGACCGGACCTGCCCAAATGCATTTCGTTGGGCGACCTCACACGACACGACTCAACCTGACCCACCTAAACACATTTCCTTGGGTGACCTCACACGACTAGACCTGATCGAACTTGACATGACCGCCAAAATTCATTTCCTTGGGTGCTCTCACACGAGACAACATGACCCGACCCGAATGCATTCCTTGGGTGCCCTCAAATGACTCGACTCTACCCGACCCGACCATCCTGAACGCGTTTCCTTAGGTTCCCTCACAATGTGGCACGAATGGAATCGACCCCCTCGAACGCATTTCCTTGGGCACCTTCACACGACCCGACCTGACCTGACTCGCCCGAAAGAGTTTTCTTGGGCGCCCTCACAGGACCCGACCTCACATGAACCGACCTGACACAACTCAACCTAACATGACCTGACCTGACTCGACCTAATATGACCTGACCCTAGCCAACCTGACCCAACCTCACATGACCTGACCTCACACTACCCGACCGCACACGATCCCACCCGACCTGACTTGACCTGCCCGAAAGCATTTCCTGAGGTGCCCTCACACGACCCAACCCGCCCGAACGTGCCCTCGCACGAACCGACCCAACTCACCTCAACCCACCCGCATTTCCTTAGGCACCCTCACACGACACGACCCGACCTGACCCACTCAGACGTGTTTCCGTAGGTGCCCTCACACGATTGGACCCAACCCGCACGAATGTGTTTCCTTGGGCGCCCTAGCTCACACGACCCAACCCAAACTAACTTGGCCCACCCAAACACGTTTCCTTGGGCACCCTCAGATGACCTGACCCAACCCAACCCGCCCGAACAGGTCCCCTTAGGCGCCATCACATGACTTGACTCGACCAACATGAATGAATTTCCTTGGGCGACCTCACACAACACGACCCCACCAGACCCAACCCAACTCGCTCGAATGTGTTTCCTTGGGCTCCCTCACATGACCTGACCTAGACGCGTTCTTTGGGTGCCCTCAGTTCATGACCCAACATGACCCAACCCGACCCGAACGCGTTTACTTGAGCACCATAAACGTCACTATTCCAAAGCTTATTTCATAAACTGCGCTATTCCAAATACCATAACATTCTCTAAGTGTGGACATTATGAGAAATTCAAATGGAGGCTTGGAAAATTATCTAAATTTTCTATGTTTGGTATACATGGTAATAATGAAATTACCCACAAACACATCCCCTCATAACCAATACCTAGTTCTTTAAAAATCAAATATTTCCAATATGCTCAATTAGAGGTGAAGGATTCTCATAGGGAGGTCAATGTGTTGGTTTGGGGTGTTATTTTCGGCTTTGGATACTTAGTGGTTAAGGGCTTCAAGGGTCAAACGTTAAGGTCCAAGGGCTTTAGTTTCGAAGGATTTAGCGATTAAGGACTTAAGATTTAGTGGATTTTTCACAAAAGTCACACTTCTGATGCTTGGTTCAAAAACGTCACTATTCTGACACTTGTGTCATAAACGTTTCTCTTCCGACATTTGGTTCACAAAAGTTGCTATTCCGATGGTTTCCCCAAGCGCCGCTATTCCGATAGTTTCCAATGCTTGGTTCATAAACGTCGCTATTTCGACACTTGTTTCATAAATGTCAATATTCCGATGCTTGGTTCACAAACGTCGCTATTCTGACGATACCCCTTAACATCGCTATTCCAACGATACTCCCTAAACGTCGCTATTCCGGCGATACTCCTTAAACATCTCTAGAGAAATGCTTATTGGCAAGATTAAAAAAATTGAGAAAAATTGGGGAGCTTTTTGACAATACGTCAAAACTATCGAAACTAAAGTGTTAGAAAATTGACCATATGTACTAGTGACCCATGGTATTTACCCATGGTATTTGTCCATAATATTTACCCATGGTATTTGTCTATAATATTTACCCATGGTATCCATCCATGATAATTACCGATGGCATTGTAACTCAAAAAGGTTATAAATAACAAAACTCACTTTGTAAGAGAATAGATTAGTTCAACATGACGTAGTTGGGAAAAATTCCCTGATTAATAAATAGTTCTCTGTTTATTTATGTCGACATGTATTTAGTTAAATTTTTTAAATCAAAGTTTTTTAGAATAGTTTAAAGGAATACTGGATGTTTTCCATCCTCTCTCAGTGTCCAGATCTCCAGGATCTTGGCCCCCAAAATTTGGATCATTGGCTACCATTATATGCATGTTTTTCTCTTAGATATTGAATGCAAAGATAAGTGTGACACCAAATGCAATATGTTATAAGATTTAGAAGGAGATCAAGTCTCCATTGATGGCTTGCAAAACATGTATAATAACATAACAACAACATCATGAGAAGTATCGTTCATTATGGAAGCATCAAGGGAAAGTGCTATAAACCAACTACAAAGTATTTCACAATCAATTACTAACATAAACATTGAATCAAGGGAAAATATTCAAAGCCAATACAAAATCTGCATGAAAATAAGTTAGTTCATAAAAATGTAACTATTGCGTAAAACACATGCATACGTAATTGGAATACTAGATAGCTAATATAACAAGAGAGGAATGCACGAAAATCAATGCATGAATATAAAAGTTTCTCATTAATATGTCACCCATTCAGATATATGTACAACAAGCTCATAAAAACATAATAGTGGGTTGAGAGAAGTTCATATCATCTTCATAACATTGCACTAGCCTCAAAATCCCTCCACCTATAGGCTACCAAAAGTGAATGCTTTCAACTCCTTAAGCATAAAGTATCAATCTAATTACTAGCCTAGCATAAGTCTTAAAAGTCCTACTGCTTGAGGCATTAGGTTATATTTATAGAAATGAGAAGGGTGACCTTTCACCTCCTCTTATTAATTTTGGCTTCCTCATGACCTTTCGACTTCTAATTGACTCTTGAGCTCTCCTAAGACCTTTAGAATTTCAACATGACTCTTATATTCTCATGTGACCTCTAGAATTCTCTTTCGTCCTTTTCCATTATTGTCAATAATGAAAAAATAATATTTTTTACAATATAGTAATTGGAAATTTAGTGTGCTTTGGATGTGGTAACTTGACGATGCCTTTGTTGTGCCCAAGGGTCACCTTGTGGCAAGATTGTCAGCAACTTTTACCATGCCTCCATCACAGGATTTTCACCAACGTCTTTGACAATCACGTTGCAATTGATCCTGTAAACATGTAACTATGAATTAGAATAGAATATTAAAAAACATTTATTATAATAAAATAAGATATAATCATCATAAATGAAATGGATTTACATAACTAGTAATAAGAAGTAAGTAGTAGTCCACATCCATTGAAATATTTTCTTATTTTGATGTCAGAGTTAACCCATCATTGTATTCCTATAGCTCTAGTATCGATCTCTACTTTAATAGGGTATTTCGCCATTTTGATCATCTTGTCACCTTTGACTTAGCACAAACTTCCCTATTTATTTGTAATAACTATTGAACCTATTACATTATCATTAACAATAGTGTTTTTCTTCATGGAAACGCTGAATTTAACATATTTCATTACAACCCTTAATACATAGTTTCCATTACTATCTCTGCTACACATGATCAATGCTTCGATATAATGATGATGTTATTATTTAACCTTCACCACATTGTATGTGTAGTATCGTGACGTATTAATGGTGTATTGTGTAATGTAATCATATTATTACTCCAGAGAAGCACATAATATTATCTCAATCTATTGTATTTTCATGGAATCCCAAGATGTGTGAGTATTTTTAGATGATTGTTAGTGCACTCCTTTTATTTGTGCACTGTATATTTCATTCTTTATATATGCAACCTTTTTTTTCATCAATTATCCATTTCCAAATGAACTTGTTCACACTTTTTTCTTAGTGGAAGGTGGAACAACACATTCATGTCACATTTTGTTATGTGTGATTGTGTTCTGTAGGAGTGCATTTTTGTTTTCACCTGGGTTGGTGCTTTGGTGCAGAGGATTTATTAATAAAGGGAGGTTGGTTTGATTCTTTTCAATGTGTCAATTTGATTGCATCAACGCACCAACGCTTCCTACTGTATTGTCACATAAATTCTTTCTTCTATTCCTATGATATGCACTGTGTATCATATCATCTCATTTCATAGCCTTGTTTTTCTTTAGTGAATTATCACACTTGTCATGGCATAAATATTTATTGAAATGAACACCTTATATGATAGCATGATGTCGCACTTCTTATATTATAATATTTACCATAGTATTACCTCGAATTATTTTAAATATCATTTCAATTCATATATTGCACTATATACATGCCAAATAAATTGTATTGGTGCTAAGGAATAGTTGCAACCTCATTTCATTGCATGGTTTAATATTTAATAATAACATATTCTCCCTAGCAACTAATCAATATTACAATTATGCATCTTCTCACCATGGCATCTTTTGGAAATCATATCCTCTCGACCTATGTGTTAAGCGTAGTGGACCATTGAGCATAGGGTTTTAACTTGTAACTCTAGGTCCATTCGTTTCATATTCCTATACTATATTCTTTTCTACATGCATTGTATATCATTGTGTTGATATGGCATTCACAATTCCACTACTCAAGCTTTGATGTTGCCATTTAATCCTCTCTCTTAAACAAATATGGCATACTTAATTATTTGTGTCACTCATCACATCTTTCAACTCAATGTGTTGGTATTTCTTCATTTGGTCAGATAGGCCCAGAATGAATTTCACCAAGATGAATCATATGTATTTATTGATCAAACACAAGAATTTATACATATGAAAAAAGAAAGGGAGATAGTTAGCTTGAATAACTTCTCTATACGGGAAAAAATGAAAAATAACTAAACCTAATAATATACAAATCCTAAAGGATTAGTTTAACATCCCCCCTTAATATGAAGGGATATTTGACATGCCAAGTAAAGATTTGAACTTTTCAAAATTTTCATGTCCTAATGCTTTGGTAAATATATCTGCAATTGGTTTTGAAGTAGGAAAATGCATCCGATGAATTTTTTTGGCCTCTACATGATGTCAAATCAAATGATACTTGGTGTTGATATGTTTGGTTTGATTATGGAACTTAGGATTCTTGGCCAATTGCATTTCAAAAGAGTTGTCGACAAATAGAGGAGTTCAAGCCTTTTGTCTCTCCTGCAAATCTTCAAGTATTTCTGAAGCCAAACGATTTCCTTAGTGGCTTGAGCTGTTGCAACATATTCGGACTTCGGTGGTAGAATCAACAAGAGTAAATTTCTTGTGCGATCTCCAAATGATGGTTTTTGATCCAAGATTCATTAAATAAATAGAAGTAGAGAATCCATTCTCTTTTATCTCTATCAAAATTGAAATCTGAATAACCAGCAAGATGGAAGTCTAAAACTTTGGAATATTTGATGTCGTAAGTTTGAGTTCCTTTTAAATATTTCAAAACTCTTTTTGCTGCTACCCAATTCCCCTCACAAGGATGATGCATAAATCTGGAAATTATTTTGACTACAAAGGTTATATCAGAACGAGTAATAAATAAATAAATCAAACTTCCAAAAAGTTTCCTGTACTTTGTTGGATCTTCAAATGGTTTTCCTTCTTCTGAAGTGAGTTTCAAATTCTACTCCATTGGTGTAGCAACATCATTACAATATTTCATACAATATATGTTCAATAACTTACCAACATATTTCTTTTGAGAGATGAAAATATGTTGTGGTTTTTTATCAACATGAATTCCAAGATAATAATGAAGTAAACCTAAATTTTTCATATCAATTTTTATTTTAATTCCTTCCTAATAGATGATATATATTCATCATTGTTCCTTGTAATCATCAAATCATCAACATATACAACTGATCTTCCAACTTTTTTAATGAAAAGACTTGCATCATCTAGGTCAAAATGTTTATAATTTAATTGAAAAATATGCTTGGTTAGTTTCTCATACCATGCACGTGGCACTTGTTTCAATCCATACAAAGAATTCATGAGTTTTCAAACCTTCAGTTCTTTCCATTTAACAGAAAATCCTTTTGGCAGAAACATGTAAATGTCTCCTTTCATATCTCCATTTAAAAAAATAGTTTTGACATCCATATGATGATTTTTCCATTCTTTCTGAGTTGCAATAGAAAACATAGATCTAATAGTTTCCCATTTAGTTGTAGGAGAAAATGTCTCTCTATAGTCAATACCCTCTTTCTGTGCATATCCCTTTGCTACAAGTCTTGCCTTGTGCTTATCAAGTGAACCATCAGCTTTATACTTAGTTTTATAAATCAATTTGCAACCAATAGTTTTGATGCCAATAGGAGGATCCACCAACCTCCATGTGAAATTTTTTATGAGCCCATCATATTCCTTTTGCATTTCATCTTTCCACTGAAGTAGCAGCTTCTTGAAAACAAGTAGGTTCACAATCCACAAAAAAATTAAATTCACAATGAGAATAGTTACCTAAGGAACTTCCAATCTTAAACTAATCATATTTCTTCGGAAATGTTCCAATACGAGTTGATATTCTTCATTTGTCTCAGTTATTTCCATCTTTTTCCCTATCAACTTTGTTGTCGATTTTGTCCCTATCATCTCTATAGAAAAAATTGTATCAACCAATTTCTCTTCAGCAGCAAAATTATCATCATTGAGAGAAGGAAAATCCACAAACTAATCTAATATAGGAATTCCCCCTTTAGGATGTGGAAGTATACTATCTGATTCATAATAAAACTTTTAAGCCACAAAATTTTCTATCTGATTAAGTTGTTTATCAAAAGTGAGGGAATCTTTATCAAATTCAAGAAAAATTGCATCTCTTGACAAAATAGACTTCTTGTTTTCTTCATCATAGAATCGGTATGCCTTAGAAGTCATAGAATACCCCAAAAATATAAATTTTCTTCTCCTTTCACTCAATTTGTTTCTTTTATTTTTAGGAATAAAAGCATAACATTGAGAACCAACAATTCTGAAATGTTTAACAACAGGGAGACGATTATACCACATTTCATGTGGAGTTATGTTTTTAATGACATAGGAAGGGCACCGATTTATAATATATGTTGCACAAAGCACTACTTCTCCCAAAAACATCAATTTTACATTTTTAAAAAGCATCATTGACCTTACCATATTACGCAATGTTCTGTTCATTCGTTCTATAACACCGTTTTGTTGTGGATTATATGGTATTGTAGTTTGGTGTTTGATGTCATTCTCTCGCAAATATTTTTCAAAAACATTTGAAGTATGTTCTCCCCCATTATTAGTTCTTATAATACCAATACTAAGTTGAGCTTCATTTGTAATCAAGAGATGAATTTTTTTAAATACATAAAATACTTGTGATTTTTCTTTAACCAAATAAACCCAACACATCCTCGAATAATCATCAATGAAATTCAGTATGTATTTATTGCCATTCACAGTTTGTACATGCATAGGTCCACATAAATAAGAGTGTATGAGACTTAATTTCCTTGTATTTCTAGAATTGGAATTTTGAAAAGATTGTTTGTGATGCTTGCCCAAAATACATGCATTACATGAGGTTAATTTTCTTGGAACTATTGGAAGTCCTTTAATCCCCTGTTGTCTCATAATTCTAATACTTTCATTATTAATATGACCGAAGTGTGCATGCCACAATAGAGAAGATGGTAGAGTATCATTTTTCCGAACCAAATAATTAGTGTTCAATCCAATAGACGACTTACCTTTCAACTTCAAAAATTTATCTTCTTCCACACCAATCATTACAATTATATTGTCCGTTGCTTTTCAAATTTCCACTTTGCCATCAAATATATAAATTTCTTGGAACTATTGGAAGTCCTTTAATCCCCTGTTGTCTCATAATTCTAATACTTTCATTATTAATATGACCGACGTGTGCATGCCACAATAGAGAAGATGGCAGAGTATCATTTTTCCGAACCAAATAATTAGTGTTCAATCCAACAGACAACTTACCTTTCGACTTCAAAAAATTTATCTTCTTCCACACCAATCATTACAATTTTATTGTCGATTGCTTTTCAAATTTCCACTTTGCCATGAAATATATGAATGGAACGTCCTTGTTGTCTTATTTGTACAAGAGATTATAAATTCCTTTGGGACTATTGAATTTAAAGAACATCATTCAAAGTATAATGTAAAAGTCCAGGAATTTTTAACTATCAGTGAATTATTCAAACAAATCTCTTCCAAAGGTCATATGACAAGTTATCTGAAAAAAATCATTGTTTATCATTCTGTTGTCTATCCCCATCAGTGAATTATTCAAACAAATCTCTTCTAAAGGTCATATGACAAGTTATATGGAAAAATTAATTGTTTATCATTTTGTTGTCTATCCCCATGAGTGAATTATTCAAACAAATCTCTTCTAAAGGTCATATGACAAGTTATATGAAAAAAATTCATTGTTTATCATTCTGTTGTCTATCTCCCTGAATATTTCTGCCCCTCCTCTATAATTCCTCTATCACCCTTAGTATTTCTCAGAGATTCTTCATTAAGTTTTTGGTATTTTTGAGAAAGACATAGGGTTTCAGTATTAGAATTATATGATGTTTATTTCTTGCCAAAATCTTTCCCTCTTTTTGCAATTTTCCCTCTAATTTGTTAAAATCTAAGTCTTTTAATTGCCCACTAGCTTGGAGAGATTCAAATTAGTGTGAATAACTAGGGTAAAGAGTTTTTATAATGGCAGCAATTCAACAATAATTCATAAAACTCTTTTAGTTTTTTCTCTTTTGAGAGAGAAGTGGAGATAAAGGCATAAGCATTCTTATCTCTCAGATTTCTAATTTCTCTCAGATAGTTGATTAGGTTCATTCCGTTCTTTTCCTTCACAAACTCCATCCCACAAATCATTAAAAATAAGATTACTTTTAACCTTCCTAAACCATAGTCCAGATTTCTAATTTTCTCTCATTAAGTTGATTAAATTCATTCCCTTCTTTTCCTTCATAAACTCCACCCTACAAATCATTCAGAATAAGAATACTTTTAACCTTCCTAAACCATTCCTAATAATTTTTTTTTCCAGAAAAAACCATCCCAATTAAAGATAGCAAAGAGTTCATCACATAAGTTTATTGAACACATGTACATAACTCCTGCTTTTAGATGGCACAAATTTCTTTTAAAAAAAGGCACAAAACTCTTAAAAAATGGGTTTCAACCACAATCACAGGCACAAGTTCCTTTTTTTTTTTTCAACTCTTTTTTAACTTATAGATAAATGTGCAATAATGAATTCATCTGCCTCGAATCAACAAACGACAATGGGTGCGTGGATACCACTGGCAATTTTACCTCTGCACCGACTCGTCTCCAAAGTCCGATCACGCCTCCAAACGCCTGCAACACATACGCAACAATCGCTTCTCCACAGGTTTCAATGCTTTTCCGCAACACGCCTCATCTCACAGTGTGAACCCTCAGACGAGTTCTCTCCAATGCGGTGGTCTTCAACATAGTGGTTGACCCTCGGACTTGTGTTAGTCTATGAAAATTCCACAGTTTATGTGGCGAGTTCGATCAACTACAGGTTTGTGCAATAAAAACAAATCAAGGGCTCTCCACTCCAAATCAAGGGGTCTCCACTCCGAAGTCCAAACATTGATGCAATCACGCCAAGGGTCTCCAAATTGTCGGCTTCACCTCACAGTCTAATCAGACTCCAATCTAAACGCTGGAAGACAACCGAATCCAAACACGGGTTCACACGTTGCACGCATACAGGTCAAAGGATCTCCGAGTCGCTCCACAGTGAGATAATGCCAGGACAGTGGTTTCCAAAAGCACCGAGGATTCGCGTTGTTGCCAAACACCTCTTCTCCTGGTTGTAACAGTCGGGTGAGCCCCCGGTGCTGTGGATCCAGGGGCATTCAAACCGCAAACGTTCAAATCACCAGCACCATCACACGTCACAATGCGACCAGGCTCTGATACCTCAGACAGGCCCATAATGAATTTCACCAAGATGAATCGTATGTATTTATTGATCAAACACAAGAATTTATACATATGAAGAAACAAAGGGAGACCATTACCTTGAATAACTTCTCCATACAGGAAAAACTGAAAAATAACTGAACCTAATAATATACAAATCCAGAAGGATTAGTTTAACACATTTCACATATTTTCATGCAATTCCATGGTTATAATTGTCAATATAACATTGTATGGGTAGGTGAATGCCTTTTCTCATTGTTTCAATTTACCTTTTTATCCTTTAATGGGTACGCCCTTGGGGAGTGGTGGTGCTCTGACGGCTTTGCTCCAGAATATGGGCTACTCTATTATGTCTTTGCCTTTATCTCTGAGTGCCTATAATTAAACCCTTCTTCCAATGCATTTTTCCTTCAATTCCTGAGCAAAGGGATTGTTGCTTCTTTTCATCGGCCTTGATTTTTTAAAGTGCTTCTAAATGCTCCATGGAACAACGCTTCAACATTGTTGCCTGTCCTTTTTCATTTCATCAAATTTCCTTTGAAAATAGAATGTATTGTCATAACACAACATTAAGTGTGTAGTTTTGCAAAGTGCCATGCAAAGTGTGATGTCCCAATTTATTTTATTTAAATATATTTTGACTCACATCAAACATATCCCCGGTGGGCGTAGCGTTTGGAATCAATTTGTAATTACTTACACATGCGCACTCCATTAACGCACTGATATGGTATGTGTCTAATGCATTCCATTCAGACCCAGGTTCATATAGTGTCATAGTGCCTTTTGGTGCAGCAGTAAATTAATCTAATGGTTTATGTGCGGTACTTCCTAAGCTGGTTTCTTTCTTTCAATGTTGTCGAACCATGTCATAAAATTATTTCCACTCATTAGTCCATGCTTTTTTCAAACAAGGTCCAATGATTCTTTCAAACTTGATTGTCTTCCCCATGGATAAATCATAGTTGCACCATTATCCACGATGTCATTGTGTGTGCATGAGAACGTGTGTCCAAGGACAGATGTATTTTGGTTTTAACAGTGTGAAATTAAATAAGTCACCATTCCACTTTTCTTCGTATTTTCTTGGTAATTTTGGTCACTTTCCGGAATACGATGACATAGTCGTATAAGAGATTCAACTTTAAAACTTTTCCTTTGCTGACCCATTATCTAGCAACCTTCCACTTTGAAGTTTAGAGTACTTTATTCTCTTGCGTGGTGGATTGTGTGGTCCAAAATAGGCTGAATGATCCCACTAGCACATCTTTCACTTACATGGTAGATGTTATTCACAAAATTATGGGGACTATACCATTGGATCAACTCCTCCGGGAGGAGCATTAGAGACAATGATTCTATTTACTATTATCAAGAATAATTTTAATTTTGTATCATTGTCCGAGTCTCCACAAATAATGACATATTTGGATAGTCATCATTCTGCCTTCATCTTTCTCATTATGTAGGTAAGGCTTTCTCCTTTTCTACTCATTTTGGGAAGCATATCAAAGGCGATACCACCACTATAAATTAACTTCAAATAAATCTCATTGCACAAGATATGTCTTTAGTTAAAATTTGGAAGGGAAGTAATCCCCTATATTGTTTCAATTTATACAATAGTTCTTCTTAAACTCTTTGTGCATTTTTCTTGTCCAAATAAAAAATCACTTGGTAGGGACTTTGCTTTGATTACTCACCTTGCATGCACAATTATAATATATGTTACTAGGATTGTGTAATACAATATAACCTTTACAAACATAAGTGTTAAGGGCTTAAGAGCTCAATAAATAAGAGACTACAAAAATGGGTTAATCTAGACAAATATAGTATAAGTACTTTCACAACTTCCAATATGGCGCCTCCAAGGATTCTTTTATAGAACAATTTGTAGTGTGATCTATGGTGTCTAAAGAGTCAATCTTAAAAGCAATGGTGAAGCATTTCTTTAACCAATTTAACATATAAGCACATGGATTGACTTGATGACTAAAATGACATCGATATAGTATGTGATGTCTTAACATGATAATGTCATTGAAAATGTTGAGAAATGCTCATGAAGATTAAAACCAAAATATGCACCTTAGAGGACGATGATCAGGTGACAATTGGGTTTATATCCATAATCACGATGATCTAGGGATTCAAGGATGCATGAGTAAAGCAGTGATTCACAAGCCTAACCATGGCCATTAACAAAAGTTACCTTTACTCCATTGAAATGCATATTATAAAAGGCTAAAACTTGAAAGGCATAAGGCCTAAGATACATTATTTGAATAACAATCCCCTAATACACCCTAATGCATGGATAACACCAATATTAAAAAAAAAAAAACCGATAACAAATATAATATGCATCTCAAATATAAACACATTCAATAAAATTGGATGAAAACTAAGTCATTGGGAAAGTTTACCAATTCAAAACATGAAGATAACCTTTAAAACTTGAAAAGGTTATAAAAAACCGAGTAATAAAATGTAACACCTCCTTTTGAAGAATTTTTTTTTTTTTTTTTGGTACTTAACATGATTCAACCTTCCTCCTTTATAGTAGTATACAAGCTTTACTTATAAGATACATATTCCACTTACCTCTATATGTAAACCATCTACTACTTGCATATAGAGCTTTTGGCACTATACATGTAACGGCCATATACATATTTATATGTATATCCAGCTCTCATAAGTATATATATATATTATATATATTTCCAAAACCTATTGTATAAACGAATCTGGCCTATATAGCCTTGGACCATATTAGTTCAATAAGAAGAGGAATATATATATGTATATATATATATCGCACCTATGTATATATATATATAACATATAGGAGTCCAAATGTTTTGTATAACTAATCTTGTATACTTATTCTTTGTCAATATTAATTAAATGAACAGGTATATATATAACGCATCTAGATTTACATATATATATCATATATATATATACCAAAACCCCTTTTATACAACGTATTGTAAGCGCCACCATATATTGCATTAAAGCCTTAATGTTTTATTTGGGATCTTATGCCTATGTAATCATGACACATACAAACATGCGTTGACACATAACCTGAAATTCTCGGTGATATAGCCTCCCTTTAACTTACGGCCGTTCCGTTATCCAAGGAGAATATTTTTATATAAGTGTAAGCATACCCTATTCACGACTAGCGCGCTTGAAATTGCGATTTAATTACATCCTCCTAGGCGAACCATGGTTTCCGTGACTTTTCTAACCCTAGCATCTTCAGTTTTGTATTGGTTGTTTGCACGCCTTGACCGGATTCTTCACGGCGTACTAATTTTTATTCGTTCCTTCTTGTGCAGACAGCACCAAATGAAAAAGATATTCAGGAATGCAGCTTTTCGACGCGGAAAACCTATACTACCCGATACCACTGTTGATGGTTTACCATGGTTACGGTTCTAAACCAGTGTAGGCATTTTGGCGGTCTCCTGTGTACTGTTTCTGGAGCGTGATCTGCACGTTACACTAGGGTTTAAGGTATGGCTCGGCTCTGCAGACACAGCTGGCATATTTCTCCAGAGAATCGAGTACCGGATGTCGGCGCATCTCGTTTCGTACTGATCATGAGTTCAAAGGATGGTTCAGCTACTTGACAGGTCGGCTCCCCCATGTACCGTGAGAGTCGATTTCCGTCTCTGGGAATTACACAGCTAAGTTTAGTACACTATTCCTATGCGTGTAGGGCGTAACTTCTCCATACCCCCACCGCGCGCTTTAATGTTGCCTTGTACGCCGGTCGATGTGGCCGAATTTCCACAAGCAACTTGGGGATTTTCTGATCCTCCTGGGGCAGAGAACTTAGGGTTACCAGAATCGCTTTTAAGTCGAGGCCCCTGCGCGGTTTTATTCATCTGATCTTTCCTTATTATCTATGAGTGTAGCGTCGTTGAATTTCCCACTCTCTTCGCCAGTGATGGAGGTCTGTTGCGGCTAATGTTCATCGCTTCCGGGTTGTTATTTGATCTTCATACAGGGTTCATTACTTTAACCCGCGACTCTCTGAACCCGTTTACTGTTATTTCCCTCACGTTCTTAGACTGATTTATTTCCTTCGTGGTTTAGTAGCGAATACAGTGTCTCATTCTTTTCAGATTTGTGTTTTGCAGATGGGTTGACTCGGCGGCATCTCAGGCTAGAGACCTAGCCGGTGCACTGGAGTGTATTACGCTTCGACTTACTATCCTAATACGCAAAATACGCCTTCCCTGCGGTTCGTTTTATCCAAAATTGCTAAACGGTTTTGAGATAAACCCTAGCCGGATCACTCGGTTTCTTTCTGTACAGACCGAGTACATAGCCGATCTCATTTCTTTTACACGCTGGATGCGTTTCTCTGGTTTTCTGTGGTAACGTCAATACGTCTCCTTATATATAGATTTGTTTCAGCTTTCGGGCAGGGCCGCTAAACAAGCGAACCCTCCCACCAGTAGTTTTTCTTATGTACTAACTCGATTAAATTTTGTGGTCAGATAGGTTACCAGTGGCAGCGTTCTTTGATAACGAAGGTAAGTACTGCGTTTTCTGTGGCATTTTAACGCGATATCCTAATGCATGCCAAAGAACACCAATGACTCCGCGTTGAAGATAATACGCTATGCGAATAATATTGTCATCTCTGTATATATATTACAGGAGGTCTAATAATAATCATTTTTTTTTGTTGTTTTTGTTAAACTGTCTTCCCGCTGTCTTTTAATGATTAGGGTTTGGTTTACTATTTACCTGGCGTATTATCGTGTTCACTTCACCTATGTTCATTTTGTTTCATCTTACGACCCCAACGAGCCGTAGTTTGCCAACGCTGTTACACGCCGAGGACTTGTTGGCCGCGGTCAATGGCATAGTATATTAATCCTTCATCCCTCTTTACAGCAGTTCGACTATACGTTCATACTATATACCTGACCTTTTTTACACACTCGCTTCATATTTATATTTCGCTTGCAACATATATTGTTCAGATATATACGATTCGTATTCACACGCTGCAGATTTATATTTCGCTTGTAACATATATTGATCAGATATATACAATTCGTGTTCATGGTTTAATCTTTTAACCTATATGGGTTATCCATGTATTCGTGTTTCTATCTTCCTTTAAAATATATGCCATGTTTTTAACCTATATGGAATATATATGTATTCGTTTATATATGTATTCATTTATGTTACATTGTGTAGGTAACTCAATTGTAGTCGAGGTATTGAAAGATCTAATTGCTATAGATCTTGCGACTTGTTAACATATGTATATATATTTTTCCTTAGAAATTTGTCTATACATGCATTTGATAGATTTAGTGTTCAATAAGCACAGATTTAATTGGTAATGTTCATTAAGCATAGTTTTAATCCATAACCCGAACATTTCTTTTAAGGGTTAGAGGTAAATCTAATCTACCATACCCTTCATATTGGCTATAAATGGTGTAAAAATTCTATAGTGCAGATTTACTCTTTAGTTCAATAAGAATACCTATTCTAAAGTTCTCACTCTTAATTTCTATTTTTCTTTTGATATACACCTATATGCATCCAATAATGCTTGACTAGAGAAATTTAATTATAAATTGAGTCTTTTGCTATGATATTGGTCTTCAAGGATTTAGGATAGAATTAGAAATGCAGTATACTTATCTATAACCGGCATATGAATCAGATAGAGTAGAAATACTCTTTTTCCGTTAAAATTTCAAATGTCATATTTTAATATCTCCCTATCTTTCTTTTCCTTTTGTTTTATAGCATGTAAACTGCAGTTCTGCTTACCATTTTTTTTTCCTAGCATACATCTGAACATAATTATCACATGGGTAGCTACAGGAACTAGGATGGTATTTATTTATCTGTAGAGAATAAGTAACTTCAGATTTAAACCAACCTTGGTATAGAGTTTCTGTAGTTTCTACTCTATGGAATTTCTGTACTACAACCAAACAGAATCTGGAAGGTAATTGCCTTAGGATGGATTCTGTTAAATGTAGTACTAGCATCAATCCTACAAATTATTTTAAGTTTTATATGTAGCTAATTCATACCACAATGCATCAAAATGAACAATAATTTCAGAACATACCACAATGCATCAAAATGAACAATAATTTCAGAACATACCACAATCTGCAAATGACCAACCTCCCAACCTTAGAGTCCTCTTTGTCTCTCCCAGGATTCACCCCCGAGCTGAGATCACCTCCTCACACAGATCAACCTCTGATCTGCCTAGGAGCAGCTTATTTAAGCTCATATTTCCCCAAAGCATGTTTCTAATTCTTCGTCCAGAATAGCAGGATGCTTTGTTTCCTGTTTAGCCTAGGCTTTTTTGGGACTTTTTAAAGCTGCTTTAAGCTTTTCCTCAGCTTTTTCAGCTTTTTCTCACCTCTTCCCAACTACTCCTCTTCATTGGGGAAATTTAGATTCCTCCTCAAATCTAAATTAATTTCTTTCAAGGATTTTTGAAAGATTTTGGGGATTTGTTGCCTTATCCATCCTCATGGATTTGGCAAGTGATCTCTAAGTCTCATCTTGGTCAAAATGCACAATCATTTTATTTATTTCCTCAAATAAATATGCAAATACATTCACACCATACTTATCCCTTGGGGTCCACCCCCTTTAGGATTAAAGTTCAAGGTCTAACTTTTAAAAAATTCAACACACAACTTGGGGGTGTTACATATTCCCCCCTGAAAATAAACACCGTCCTCGGTGTTATTATTTAACTACTAGAGTTCACTTAAACAAAAATGGATATTTATCCATCATTTCAACTTCCCTTTCCCAGGTAGCTTCTTCAGCAGTAAAGTACTTCCACTGCACTTTTACTCTGGCCAATGTTCTGCTTCTCAATTCAATTTCTTCCCGCTCCAATATTTGAAGCGGTTCTGGCAGAAACTCCCCTTCTGGTTCCACCTGTACAACATTCCAATCAATTATGTGAGAAGCATCATGCACATATCTTTTTAATAATGAAACATGAAACACATTATGCACTCTAACATGGGGTGGTAAGGCCAGCTTGTAAGCCACTGGTCCCACCCTTTCTAACACCTCAAAAGGCCCACAATATCTAGGCGCAAGTTTTGCACAGCTTCCAGCATAAAGTGTGCTCTTTTTGGGTTTGATGCGTAGATACACATGATCCCCCACTTTGAATTCTCGGTGCACTCTTTTCTTATCAGCATAGCTTTTCTGGCGATCTTGTGTTGTCTTGATATTTCTTTGTATTTGTTTGACAAATTTTTCCATCTCTTGTAGTGCATCTGGTCCCAACACCAGTTTATCCTCTGGTTGACTCCAGCTCAAAGGAGTACGGCACTTTCTCCCATAGAGTGCCTCAAACGGACTCATCTTAATAGAAGATTGGTAGCTGTTATTATAGGCAAACTCAGCTAAATGCAGATACTCTTCCCATTTTGATGGCCTATCCATCACATACATTCTCAACATATCTTCTAAAATTTGATTTGTCCTTTCTGTTTGCCCATCAGTTTGAGGGTGATAGGCGGTACTAAAATTCAGTTTAGTACCCATTCCTGCAAACAATCCCTTCCAAAATGCTGCTGTAAACTTAGCATCTCGATCTGAGACAATCACCTTGGGAACTCCATGAAGCCTTACTATCTCTTTTAGGAAAAAATTTGCTACTTGATCTGTTCCAAAGGTAGACTTTACTGGTATAAAGTGAGTAGCTTTTGTGAGAGTGTCTACTACTACCATTACAGAATCATGTTGATATTTGTTTTTGGGAAATCCTGTTATAAAATCCATGGAAACTGTGTCCCATTTCCATTCTGCAATTGGCAGGGGATTTAAAAGACCTGCTGGATGTTGATGCTCAACCTTGACCAGTTGACATTCCATACGCTTACTTAGATACTCTGCCACATCTCTCTTCATTCCTGGCCAGAACAACTTCTTCTTCAAGGCTGTTAACATCTTTTGATATCCTGGATGCCCTGCATAGGGCTGTTTGTGATATTCATCTAGAATTTCTCTTTTCAATGACTCTATATTTGGAATATACAACCTGTTTTTGTAATAGAGCAGCCCTTGTTGGTTTTTAGTGTAATCTGTTTTATCCCTTGTTTGTAATTTCACCAAGAGTGCTTCATAGTTGGGATCTTGAGTTGCTGCTTTTCCCACCAATTCCTCTACATCCATATGGGCACTACTCCCCATGCTGTTTAGATTTTGACAAGCATTTCTACTTAATGCATCAGCAACTTTATTCTCCTTCCCCTTGATATGTTTTATGTCCATATCAAATTCACTTAGAAAAGACAGCCATCTGGCTTGTCTTGCATTCAGGTCAGTTTGGGAGAAAAAATATTTGAGGCTGATATGATCAGTCATCAATGTGAACTTCTTCCCCAAGAGATAATGCCTCCACATTTTTAAAGCATGGACAACAGCTGCAAATTCCAAATCATATGCACTATAATTCTATTCATGTATTTTCAGTTTTCTAGACTCATAAGCAATGACTGAATTTTCCTGCAATAGGACTCCTCCTAGCCCTTCTCTGCAAGCGTCTGTACACACAACAAACTCTTTATCAGGATCAGCAATTTTTAATATAGGGGCTAAAATAAGTTTTTGTTTCAATTGTTCGAAACTGTTTTGACATTTCTCCGTCCACACGAACTTAACACCCTTCCTTTGTAATGCGGTTATGGGATTTTCTATAGCAGAAAATCTCTCCACAAATCTGCGATAATAGCCTGCAATTCCCATAAATGATCTTACTGCTGAGACATCAGTGGGAACTGGCCATTCTTTAATGGCTTTTATCTTTTCAGGGTCCACTGCCAACCCTTTTTCAGAAATAATATGACCCAGATATTGAATTTTATCTTTATAAAATTCACATTTACTGAACTTGGCATATAGCTGGTTTTCTTTTAAAGTCTGCAACACTATTCTCAAATGTTCCTTATGTTCATCTTCATTTTTAGAATAGACTAAGATATTATCTATGAACACAAGAACAAATTTGTCCAAATACTTATTCAACACACTGTTCATCAAGCACATAAATGTGGCAGGGGCATTCGTCAAACCAAAAGGTAGGACCACAAATTCGTAATGCCCATACCTGGTTCGAAATGCTGTTTTGCTAATGTCTTCTTCTTTAATTCTGAGCTGGTGATACCCCGTCCTTAGGTCTATCTTGGAAAAGACTGAGGCCCCTCTCATTTGATCAAACAGATCATCAATTCTAGGAAGTGGATATCTATTCTTAATGGTCAGCTTGTTCAGTTGACGATAATCAATGCACATCCTAAAAGTTCCATCCTTCTTTTTCACAAATAAAACCGGGGCTCCCCAAGGAGACACACTTGGTCTGATATACCCTTTATCTAACAATTCCTGTAATTGTATTTTCAGTTCCATTAGTTCAGGAGGACTCATTCGATAAGGTGCTCGGGAAACAGGTGTTGCTCCTGGTACCAGATCGATTGAAAAATCAATCTCTCTTTTGGGGGGAAGATGAGGGATTTCCTTGGGAAAAACTTCCTTTAATTCTCTAATGACTGGTATAGCATCCAGTAACTCTTCCTCAGCTTGCTGTTCTATTTCTTCTACATGCACTGCATAGACTTGGTATCCTTTTCTAGCTATTCTTTTCAATTGTAAGGCTGATATTTGTCTTACTGAAATGGGTTTTTGTTTCCCTTTTAGTGTAAAAGGTTTCCCTTCTTCATCCACACAATGTAGGGTTTTATCCCAGCAGTTCATCAGGGCTTTCTTCTTCTCTAGCCAATCCATTCCTATCAGTAGATCATAGGATCCTAATGGCAATATGTTCAAATTTACTTCTGTTGTACAACCATTCACTTGTATTTTTGTTTTGGGTAATTTATGTGTGACTTTTCTCTTAGTTCCAGTGGCCAGCTGCACCAACCATGACTGCTGAAATTTTTCAGGTTCAATTTTACATTTTTCTACAATTCCAGGACTAATGTAACTCAAAGAAGCACCTGGATCAATCAAAACAGTAATAGGTAGGTCAGAAATCTTACCCTCCATTTCCACCATGGTGGCTTGATATTCTGCTTGCCGATTTTCCAAGGCTGCACTGATAGTTGGTATATTTCTGGCTATGTCATTTACTGTTGTTGCCTCTCGCTCTCTGTTGATCATGTGTATATTTCGATGGGGGCAGTCCCTCATCATATGGGGTTCTCCACAGCCCCAACATTTCAAAGGTTCCTTCATTCTGACTGTTCCTTCCTTTTTATTGTTCCCTTCTACTGGTTTTGAAGCCACTTGGGACTGAGCAGTTTGGCTTTCTTTTGGTTTGTTGAATTTTTTCCGCTGATGATCTCTACCAAAATTTCTTAGATATGCTGGTTTTGGTCTTTTACCTTTGAACTCACCCTTGTTCAACCAGCTCTTCCCTTGTTCATCTTTACCTTTAAATTGCTGATAGCATAATCTTGCTTTTCTAACAGCTTCATCAATTGTTTTTGGGTTGTCAAACTCAATTTTCTCCTTGTACACAGTAGGCAGACAATTTAAAAGCCTTTGCACTTTTGCCTTTTCTTCCCTAATGTAAGGAACATACCTCAGTAAATTTGTAAACTTAGTGACAAACGCATCAATAGTGAGCTGTCCTAGTCTAAGTTCATGGAATTCTTTGGCTTTATCATCATAATAACATTCATTTAAATAACGAATTTTGAACTTAGTCTGAAAATCTTCCCAAGTAACTGTTTTTTCATCAATGGCATGCACCATTTTTGTCTCTTCCCACCACAGTGTGGCTTTTCCTTGCAGCTGATACACAGCTAATCTGGCTTTCAGATTGCTCTCATATTCATATACTTGGAAATACTTGATCATGTTCAGCAACCAAGCTTCAACATCCTCCTCCTTCTCCCCATCATAGGAAGGAGGTTTGATCTTTCTAAATTCTCCCTGCAATTCTCTTTTCTGTTTATGCTGCTGTCTAGCAGCATCATCATCATCAGACTCATCCATATTTCTCTTTCCGGAACCTTCGCCTTCCTGGCTGTTCCGGGAAGTTAGTTCTCTGATGAGCTTTTCCTGCTCCTTACTGGCTGATGAAAACATGTCATTCTGGATTCTCAGTTCAGCCAATTCTCGTTGCAGCCTGTGCAACATAGCTATTACCGAGGCATTGGGATCTGGAGTAGCAAACTCATCCCGCAGATCCACATAAATCCCTTCACCTTCAGCCATTTCAACTGTACACACTTACAACACAGATTAGCAAAAGTTTATAAAACTTCAAAAAAAAAAAAAACAAAATATGTAATAAGTAGTGAGCACAAAATTGACAGCCCAATTTTTGTAACCGGTGCTCCGATACCATTTGTAACACCTCCTTTTGAAGATTTTTTTTTTTTTTTTTTGTACTTAACATGATTCAACCTTCCTCCTTTATAGTAGTATACAAGCTTTACTTATAAGATACATATTCCACTTACCTCTATATGTAAACCATCTACTACTTGCATATAGAGCTTTTGGCACTATACATGTAACGGCCATATACATATTTATACGTATATCCAGCTCTCATAAGTATATATATATTATATATATTTCCAAAACCTATTGTATAAACGAATCTGGCCTATATAGGCTTGGACCATATTAGTTCAATAAGAAGAGGAATATATATATGTATATATATATATCGCACCTATGTATATATATATATAACATATAGGAGTCCAAATGTTTTGTATAACTAATCTTGTATACTTATTCTTTGTCAATATTAATTAAATGAACAGGTATATATATAACGCATCTAGATTTACATATATATATCATATATATATATACCAAAACCCCTTTTATACAACGTATTGTAAGTGCCACCATATATTGCATTAAAGCCTTAATGTTTTATTTGGGATCTTACGGCTATGTAATCATGACACATACAAACATGCGTTGACACATAACCTGAAATTCTCGGTGATATAGCCTCCCTTTAACTCACGGCCGTTCCGTTATCCAAGGAGAATATTTTTATATAAGTGTAAGAATACCCTATTCACGACTAGCGCGCTTGAAATTGCGATTTAATTACATCCTCCTAGGCGAACCATGGTTTCCGTGACTTTTCTAACCCTAGCATCTTCAGTTTTGTATTGGTTGTTTGCACGCCTTGACCGGATTCTTCACGGCGTACTAATTTTTATTCGTTCCTTCTTGTGCAGACATCACCAAATGAAAAAGATATTCAGGAATGCAGCTTTTCGACGCGGAAAACCTATACTACCCGGTACCACTGTTGATGGTTTACCATGGTTACGGTTCTAAACCAGTGTAGGCATTTTGGTGGTCTCCTGTGTACTGTTTCTGGAGCGTGATCTGCACGTTACACTAGGGTTTAAGGTATGGCTCGACTCTGCAGACACAGCTGGCATATTTCTCCAGAGAATCGAGTACCGGATGCCGGCGCATCTCGTTTCGTACTGATCATGAGTTCGAAGAATGGTTCGGCTCCTTGACAGGTCGGCTCCCCCATGTACCGTGAGAGTCGATTTCCGTCTCTGGGAATTACACAGCTAAGTTTAGTACACTATTTCTATGCGTGTAGGGCGTAACTTCTCCATACCCCCACCGCGCGCTTTAATGTTGCCTTGTACGCCGGTCGATGTGGCCGAATTTCCACAAGCAACCTGGGGATTTTCTGATCCTCCTGGGGCAGAGAACTTAGGGTTACCAGAATCGCTTTTAAGTCGAGGCCCCTGCGCGGTTTTATTCATCTGATCTTTCCTTATTATCTATGAGTGTAGCGTCGTTGAATTTCCCACTCTCTTCGCCAGTGATGGAGGTCTGTTGCGGCTAATTTCCATCGCTTCCGGGTTGTTATTTGATCTTCATACAGGGTTCATTACTTTAACCCGCGACTCTCTGAACCCGTTTACTGTTATTTCCCTCACGTTCTTAGACTGATTTATTTCCTTCGTGGTTTAGTAGCGAATACAGTGTCTCATTCTTTTCAGATTTGTGTTTTGCAGATGGGTTGACTCGGCGGCATCTCAGGCTAGAGACCTAGCCGTTGCGCTGGAGTGTATTACGCTTCGACTTACTATCCTAATACGCAAAATACGCCTTCCCTGCGGTTCGTTTTATCCAAAATTGCTAAACGGTTTTGAGATAAACCCTAGCCGGATCACTCGGTTTCTTTCTGTCCAGACCGAGTACATAGCCGATCTCATTTCTTTTACACGCTGGATGCATTTCTCTGGTTTTCTGTGGTAACGTCAATACGTCTCCTTATATATAGATTTGTTTCAGCTTTCGGGCAGGGCTGCTAAACAAGCGAACCCTCCAACCAGTAGTTTTTCTTATGTACTAACTCGATTAAATTCTGTGGTCAGATAGGTTACCAGTGGCAGCGTTCTTTGATAACAAAGGTAAGTACTGCGTTTTCTGTGGCATTTTAACGCGATATCCTAATGCATGCCAAAGAACACCAATGACTCCGCGTTGAAGATAATACGCTATGCGAATAATATTGTCATCTCTGTATATATATTACAGGAGGTCTAATAATAATAATTTTTTGTTGTTGTTTTTGTTAAACTGTCTTCCCGCTGTCTTTTAATGATTAGGGTTTGGTTTACTATTTACCTGGCGTATTATCGTGTTCACTTCACCTATGTTCGTTTTGTTTCATCTTATGACCCCAACGAGCCGTAGTTCGCCAACGCTGTTACACGCCGAGGACTTGTTGGCCGCGGTCAATGGCATAGTATATTAATCCTTCATCCCTCTTTACAGCAGTTCGACTATACGTTCATACTATATACCTGACCTTTTTACACACTCGCTTCATATTTATATTTCGCTTGCAACATATATTGTTCAGATATATACGATTCGTATTCACACGCTGCAGATTTATATTTCGCTTGTAACATATATTGATCAGATATATACAATTCGTGTTCATGGTTTAATCTTTTAACCTATATGGGTTATCCATGTATTCGTGTTTCTATCTTCCTTTAACATATATGCCGTGTTTTTAACCTATACGGAATATATATGTATTCGTTTATATATGTATTCATTTATGTTACATTGTGTAGGTAACTCAATTGTAGTCGAGGTATTGAAAGATCTAATTGCTATAGATCTTGCGACTTGTTAACATATGTATATATATTTTTCCTTAGAAATTTGTCTATACATGCATTTGATAGATTTAGTGTTCAATAAGCACAGATTTAATTGGTAATTTTCATTAAGCATAGTTTTAATCCATAACCCGAACATTTCTTTTAAGGGTTAGAGGTAAATCTAATCTACCATACCCTTCATATTGGCTATAAATGGTGTAAAAATTCTATAGTGAAGATTTAGTATTTAGTTCAATAAGAATACCTATTCTAAAGTTCTCACTCTTAATTTCTATTTTTCTTTTGATATACACCTATATGCATCCAATAATGCTTGACTAGAGGAATTTAATTATAAATTGAGTCTTTTGCTATGATATTGGTCTTCAAGGATTTAGGATAGAATTAGAAATGCAGTATACTTATCTATAACCGGCATATGAATCAGATAGAGTAGAATACTCTTTTTCCGTTAAAATTTCAAATGTCATATTTTAATATCTCCCTATCTTTCTTTTCCTTTTGTTTTATAGCATGTAAACTCCAGTTCTGCTTACCATTTTTTTTTCCTAGCATACATCTGAACATAATTATCACATGGGTAGCTACAGGAACTGGGATGGTATTTATTTATCTGTAGAGAATAAGTAACTTCAGATTTAAACCAACCTTGGTTTAGCGTTTCTGTAGTTTCTACTCTATGGAATTTCTGTACTACAACCAAATAGAATCTGGAAGGTAATTGCCTTAGGATGGATTCTGTTAAATGTAGTACTAGCATCAATCCTACAAATTATTTTAAGTTTTATATGTAGCTAATTCATACCACAATGCATCAAAATGAACAATAATTTCAGAACATACCACAATGCATCAAAATGAACAATAATTTCAGAACATACCACAATCTGCAAATGACCAACCTCCCAACCTTAGAGTCCTCTTTGTCTCCCATGACTCACCCCCGAGCTGAGATCACCTCCTAGAACAGATCAACCTCTGATCTGCCTAGGAGCAGCTTATTTAATCTCATATTTCCCCAAAGCATGTTTCTAATTCTGCGTCCAAAATAGGAGGATGCTTTGTTTCCTGTTTAGCCTAGGCTTCCCATTTTGGGATTCTTTAAAGCTGTTTTATGCTTTTCCTCAGCTTTTCCAGATTTTTCTCACCTCTTCCCAACTACTCCTCTTCATTGGGGAAATTTAGATTCCTCCTCAAATCTAAATTAATTTCTTTCAAGGATTTTTGAAAGATTTTTGAGGATTTGTTGCCTTATCCATCCTCATGGATTTGGCAAGTGATCTCTAATTCTCATCTTGGTCAAAATGCACAATCATTTTATTTATTTCCTCAAATAAATATGCAAATACATTCACACCATACTTATCCCTTGGGGTCCACCCCCTTTAGGATTAAAGTTCAAGGTCTAACTTTTAAAAAATTCAACACACAACTTGGGGGTGTTACATAAAAGAATATGGATGTTGTTGTAATGGCTACAACAAACTAATAAATGTTTTATTATTTGGAAGGTTAAAATAGCCGTGTCACATGGAGAGTACAACCACCCAAATAAAAGAGCCCTCCCACCACCATACACTCGTGAAATTAACGAAGACATCCATAACACGTAAACGTTGAGGCATGGACACTAATAACACATTGAGCCATAACGAATTTAAGTCATTCATAACGTTTAAGTGATACAGTGACTTGCAATTATTTAAAGGTGATTCATTTGTATGGTTTGATCATTTGATATCCAGATTTTATAGCAATTTTTTTTTTCATAAAAGCATCAAACAGTTGGTTTGATCATTGGATATCCATATTTTATATCAAATTTTCTTTTCTTTTGATGATCAAAAAGCAATTTTATTAGTAATTAGTTTAATTGTATAGTTTAAATGGTTGGTAAGTATGTAATTATAGAGAATAAATTGCTAGTGAATATTATATAAAATAATTTTTAATAAACATTAAAATACTTGTTTTATAATACATTTCATTAATCTTAATTCTAATGATGTGATTATTTTGAAATATATTTATGTATATTTCATTTTGTTAAAATTTTAAAAATCATAAAAACAAATTAAATTATAATATTGTTATTATTATTATTATTTGTAAAAATAATTAATATATAAGTTAAACATATATACAGTTAAGAATATAAAACACGATTCTTAACCATATACATTTATTCTCATTTTATCATGACTATTCTTAATTTATAAATAAACTTTGTTTCCATACCATGGGCCAATACCATGGTTTGCCAATTCCATATGCACCATAACACTTCCACATGACACGTTCATATGACATTTTTCTAATTAATTAATTTAATTAAAAGGGAAAAAAGGGCATAACTACTTTGAAGATAAATATCAACCTTTGATTTGTGTATACTTCTAAGAATATTCTAGAATATTTCATGGAGCTTAAATCCCTACCATCCACCTAATAATTATTAATAATTAAATTAAAATTTTAAAAGCCTTATTCCAAAATAGACTTGTCTATCGCATAACAAGTAACATTATAAAATATTAAATAAATGTGAAAATATAAATATCGATTTAAAAATCTAAAAAATGTATTATTGCAAACTTCATGTATTGATGCACCATACAACAAAAATTGTATTGATATCATTAATTCTTGACTATAAAATTGATATTTATAATTAAAAGGATAATAATATGCAAGTATTCAAATATTTATTCACATAACAAGAATCTTAACCATGGAGATTTACCCTCATTTTATCATGGACATTTTAATATGTAAATAGGTTTTGTTACAACACCATGGGCCAATACCATGACTTATCAATATCACATGCCTAAAAACATATAACTCACTTGATATGACACTTGTTTGTATGACATTTTTTTAATTAATCAATTTAGTTGGAAGGAAAAAAGAACATACCTACTTTGGAGATAAATTTCAACCATTGATTTATGTACACTACTATGAATATTCTAAAATATTCCATCGAGGTTAAATCCTCACCATCCACTTAATAATTATTGATAATTAAATTAAAATTATAAAACCCATATTCCAAAATAGACACATCTATCCTTGAAATTAGCATAGATTCATCTTAACTTCAGATTTATTAAATTTTAAAGAGATAAAATATCTAGAAATAAGTATTTTTTTGAAGTAAAATTTTGAGAAAAAATTTACATCTCAAAAAATTTCATCCTTCATAACGCTTACTAATTTACATATTTATTTTATCAAATTATTTACAATATATATAAATTTCAAATCCCCATATATATAAAATACTCTTATCTTATCTTATCTTCAAATTTTTTTTCATTCATGTATAATGAAAATAACCATATTCACCTTTTTATTATTATTTGATATGCCCTATATAGAAGATATTTAAAACAAATACATAGCATGAAAATTTAAAACTTTTGAAGTACTATTATAAATATGTTTTATAATATTTTAAGGCAATACATAACACTATAAATATGCTCAGAAAATTTAAACCACACACACATATATTTATAGTGGCAATATAATAAATATTTTAATATTAAATTTTTTTTTCTTTTTAATATAATATTAAGTCTATTGTAAATATTCAACTGCTAACTGATAATTAACTAAATTGAAATTTAAAATTTAAAATTATGACGATTAAGAATAGGAATTATCATTATCTTAGTTTTTTGACATATTATATTTCTCTTTCCTTAAAAAAAGCTTTGAACACAAATTTAAAATGACTTGAATTTTAAATTTAATATTTTAATGTTTTTTTTTTCAATGTAACAATATTTAATGCTAATCCATTGTCCAATCTATATGGTAACATCTTTTCTATACTAGGCTCTAGAGTATCGTTCGACAAAAAATAGGGATCGATAATAAATGTTTTGACTGTTGTCACTTAAAATGTTCAAACAAAATTTTTATTTCAAACAATAAATAAATATGTTGCTATATTAAGTATTTGTTAAGGAGGGGATATTTATTATGCAAGTTAGGAGGTCGATGATGAAATCTACCAAAGACAATGATTTTTTTTCTTTTGGGTACTATTAATTCCAAATCAAACTCTTGACAAATAATAATCCAATGAGTCAAGTTACCATTGATAATTCATCAAAATAGTATGTACTATATGGGGTTTTAATATACTATGAGCTTGGTTATGTGATGTAGAATGTGGTGGTGAAGTTTCTGAATAGAATGGACCATGAATGAGGCTAACTTCTTCTCATGGTTTTAGTTCAATAAAAACCCTACTAGCTTCGTGCGATTGGATGTTATCTTCACAACCATCCTTCACTTGAGAACTAACACTCCAATGATGAGGAAGACCACGGAAAATACATAAGGGATAAAATCCTTATCAAATTGAAAGGGTTGATTAGGGATGTATATGTAAACACATGTTTCAATGGATTAAATTATTATTGGGCTCAGTTATCCCATATTAACGTGATGTCTTGATGTAAAAGGTGCATGAACCCATGAGTGCATCTAATATGATTAGGAACAAACCTATGTAATAAGTTGCACTTTCCTTGAAGGATATGAAACTAGCATAGATACCATGGAGGACGTAGCTCAATGATGGATTCAAAATTCAATGGATGAATAGTCTATTTTTTAAAATTGATGACTGTGAAGAGGATATAGCTATAGCACAAAATACACACTTGAGGGAGTTCAAATGAATATTTTATTTCCAACAACATAAGAATATAGCATTGGAATTTTCTAAGTGGTGTGGTTGTTTCTTTGACTAATTGATGAGGTCATTGAGATAAACTAGAGTGGTGTACATGGTGTGCTTAAAGGTGGATCCAGCTTTGTTGATACCAAAGGGCATACCACGATACATGAAAGTCCCCTAAGGGATATTTAAATTCAAATTATATTAGCCCCTCTATTCAATTCAAATTTAGTTCTATCCCAAAAAGTCATCCATGAAGGAGAGAAACTTATGGCTAGCAATTTCATCTATGGCTTGGTCGAGAAAGGGGGAAGGACAATTGTATTTGCAACAATCCTACTTAGATCATGAAAATTAAGGAAAACATAGATAGTGCCCCATATTTTGGTCACAAGGATGAGATTAGAAACCCATGATGTATATATGACTAGATAGCTAATCCTTATATTATGGATTTTCTCCTTTTTTTTGTTCAGGGCTTAAGTGAGATATAGAGGAGGCCTATATTTCTATCATATAGGGATTGTGTTTGACTACATGTCAATGTGATTCTTGACAATTTTTGGATCAGGCTTGAGTGTCTTTGAATACTACTAGGGGAATATGTTGCAAATATCTTGGAAAATTGCTTTGCAAGCTAAAACCTTCTAAGGAGAGCAAGTCCTATAATGAAATATGCTTTTAATAAGACTAGGTGTAATAGAAAAATAGAACATGATGATGAGGGAATTATTACTGATGTTTCCTTCTTTAAATGAATTTATATTAGGTATGGTATTTATGAATAATCTTCATGGTTATAGAAAATGAAATTATTGGCCTTAACAATATAGTTATCAAAGGTGGTGGAGGGGTTGAATGCATATTGAAGTAGGAAGAATAAGTGATGGTTCATATGGTCTCAATGATACTTAGAATCAATTAAAACTACTACAATATCTTCATTTGAGTGGATGACATGGTCGCTATAGTCGAGGGTACCATGTGACACTATTAAGTGGGTAGATAAGTTAGTGGTGTAACCATTAATAACTCCATATGTATGAAGTCAGTGACTAATATGAGAAGACCCCATGGGTGATGAGATCATGCACATGGAGTGAGACTCCACCCATGGTAAACTTTCTAGCATGAAATAACGTGGTTAACCAATTTCAATGTTAGATGTTAAGGTTTTTTTCATAATATATATAACCCATTGATATAAACATGTGATAATGTAATATTCCCAAATGGGAAAAGCATGAATATAGGGAAAAATGCTAGATTAGCAGTGTAAATCATCACATAAAAACATGATACCAATATGGAGCCTTTCCATTCATCATAACAACAGCATATGTGTATAAAATAATGGGCCACAAAGTATATAAAAAGATACAATAAGCCTCTAATGAATAAATCCTCAAGAAAGAGGTGTTGCTACTATATCAAAATGTCGGAGACACTGCTACAATGCAGTCATAGAAGAACTGCTACAACAAATGAGTACAAAAAGATAAAGGGCTGATATATGCCTCAAATATAATGTACAATGAATATCAAGGCTCTAAACAACCTCCAGAAAAAAACCTAAGAGGGTCTCCGGGAAAAAAAACCAATAATACAATATGAGCTGCAGCCCTAGGGATGAAAGTATGTTGCAACAAAATAACTGAAGATATATGGTTGAAGCTGATATGATAATAAGTATTCTCTCCTCCAATGGATCCTCTAGATGAAAGGTTTACCCCTTCACTAAAGAAAACACTCCCCAAATCACATACTGCAAATAAACCTGCAACTCCTCCCTAAAAAACGTAGATCTAGATTGATACTGTGATGTAGGGGATAAAAACACCGTTGCCCGGTGCCAAATGTATCAATGATTCTCCAGGGCCTTATTTACTAGCTTCCCAAGATAAATGAACCTCCCTCAAATGAGATCTAGCTCAGAAATCACCCAAATCAACCCTCCACAACTTCTGCCCTGCAACACAACACAACCTCTCAACAGAAACTGTGTTGTACATAAAGACTAAAGAATTGGCCTGATGCCTAAATGCGGAATGTGGTGCAATTCTCTTCCTATAGGTCACTCAAGGAAAGAGGTGGGATTCCTTCTTGGGAACACCCTGTGCTAAACATCTCTGCAATCTTATCTAAACAACTGAAGAAAGCTATATGTCTAAATAGACCATATATTCAGAAATATCAAATACATAAAACCTGAATGAATATGGTTGTCATCCTCTTCCTTATATAAGTGGTGAGCTTCCTCACCCTTAGCCCCACTCATTAAAGGCACTACTTCTATGCATGGATTCTCCACCCAAAACTGCATTGTCCCATAATGAATGCCACTCCTCCATGACAACACTATTGATTTGGTCAAAGTTGACCCAATTTATGTGTTCCAGCCCCTTTTCACACAAGGGTGCTTAAATAAGATGCTAAGAAGTCCTCCTTTCAAATTAGAAGTGATTTTATTTGAATATTAAGGAGATTTATGGGTCTCCATACCCTCTTATTCATCAAAAAAGGAAGCAAAAACAAAAATTAATATTCCAACTAGCTCATGGCTAATTGGGAATATTACAGATAAATTGTTGTAGAGTTTGGAATTTCTATGTGAAATAATGGTAATGCATGCCACTCAGATTGATAAGGAATGAGTCAACATGGGATATTGGAAAGGAATAATGAGGGCACTCTAAAACTGTTGGATTTCCTAACATTTATAGTTGTAATGGTTGAATGTATTGCATAAGGCACAAGCATTTTTAGTTTACAATCAGGTATTAGAAATTTCAATGGGTTCTGTATTAGGTATAGGTGAGGTGTTCTATCCAATTTGGTCATCATAAGTGGGGCTTTCTTTGGTGTATGAATAAATATCTAGACCTTTGATAGTATAGGGAAAAAATTTGGTGGAATTGTTGTTGATGTTGTAAAATGGATAAAGGGGTGAAATATTAACACAAATGGTGGTATTAGTGGATACAGTAGGCCTAAGGGAATTGTTGTTGCTTATTTTTTTCTTTTACGTCCTTGCTTCCATTCCAACATGTGACTTGATATATGTGATGGGTATTTGAGGTGATATTAATGTTATATATCGTAAGACATCTTGAGGTGGAAGAACCAAGGTGTAAGTGATCCAGTGGTGTTGTGTACAAGTTATAGTTATGGAAGGAAAGGTAAAAAATCAATATCATAAGCATAAGATAAAGAATAAATCATCTAGTTTTCATAGGGACCCCCATGATTCCAGGTGGTGGAAGTAGGAAAGAAACATTTATGATGGGACTCCTTGGGCGTGCTTTCTGAAAGAATACTAGTCCGTGATATTAAAATAATTATGGGAATTTTAAGGTCTAAAATGGGCCTCCTAAGGAAATTATAAAATAATAGTGGAAATAATAAAATAAGATTAGATTACATCATCAAATTTTAGAGGGAAAAAAAAAAAACTACTTTTGTAACTCGTATTTTCAACTTATCTCCCTATGGGTTTACTCAAATTTCGAGTGAAAAGACTCGTTGGATGAAAAATTGATTCCTAATCCAAGGAGTATCCATATTGCATACTTTTGATGGACCCTACTGCACGAAAAATGAGAAATACATGAAAAGCATGATTGTAATCACGTTTTTTCATGTGTTTCTCATTTTTCGTGTAGCACAGTTTATTGAAAGTATGAAACATGGGTAATCCTTGGATAAAGAATTGAATCTTGCATCTCATGAGTACTCCCACTCGAAATTTGAGTAAAACTTTAGAGAGCTAAGTTGAAAATACAAGTTGAAAAGTAGTTTTATTATTTTATTGTTGTTTAATATTTTTACTTTTTTACCCCAAAAGTAGTGAATCATCCACCATGGTTGACATCATCATCTTGAATCCTATTGGTTCTTATAAATTTTATTTTGGTTTTACATTTTTCTTAGGAGGCCCATTTTAGACCTTAAAAGTTCTCTAATGCTACCCTCAACTAATGATGGCATGACATTGTTTTTGAGAATAACAGTAGATGTGGATGGCGATATCATTAATGGATCATTAGAGGGTGTGACATTGCACATGTAGGATGATCCTAAGTAGGTAACTGGGTAGAATCATCTTAATATTCCCCCAACAATGTGCATTTTTTGAATATTTTTATACTCATTTGGGTGTAATGCCAAGGTTATGAATTGGCCCTAATAATATAAAAAGGCATTATCAAAGTTCAATGGTATGTGGGGATCATTATATATAGCCAAATATGAAGCAATTAGCTTCTTGTAATGTAATAATACCATAGTGTGGATGATTGAGGAGGAGACCACCTGTATCACATACATATAATTGTTCATAAAAGGAATATTTTAGTCTAATAGATCATTAACCACAACCATGTCAATAAAAATTATATTTCACCCTATCTTCACTTTTAGGATGATCATAGGTGCAAAGGGTATGTTATGGATAAAACAATATAAAATTATAAAGATTCAATAAAAATCAATTTTGAGTGGGAAACAACCTTTTACAATGATCAATACACAAGATAGGCTGAGATCATTTTAAAACTAGTTACCCTTAGTGTATGTATAGGAGTCAAAGGGTATAATTACAATTAAAGGGTCTAGTCAACCACACTATAATAATACTACAAATATAACTCACTATAAAGGTATTTAGATGGGGATTTATGCTTAACATGGGGCTTTGTTTAGGTATTTACATGCCCCTCCCCTAAAAACAAGTGTTGTCCTCAACACTTGAGTAATTGTGGGCATCTCTTCATGAATAATTCATTTTCCCATGCCACCTATTTTACTAGTAAGTTATTCAATTTAATGAAGTACTTAGTAATTTTTAAATTTTTTGGTTGCTTAATCCTCATTTCAAGGATTTTTTCTAGTTCTATTATGATTTTTCCTGCTTCATTAATATTTGGTAAAAAAATAGTTTGTAATGTGATATTTTCACTACTACCTTTTTTAAGCTAGAAACATTTGAATACTAGATGTACACATGGATATGGAGGAATATTTAATTTTTAAACCATACTTCCAATCCTCTACAACATATTATAGGGGCAATAATACTTAGGTGATAATTTATCATCCTTCCTATTTTTCTTGAGGAACATTGTTGATATGGTTGTAACGTAAAAAATATCCAATCTTGTATTTCAAATTCCATTTCACTATGATGTTTATTTTCTTGTTACTTCATCCTATTTTTTTCTATAACCAAGTTTTCCTTCAACATTTTGAGAACCTCTTCTTGTATCTATATGTGGTCCTCCACTACTTGAACCTTTCTAGTCCCTCTCAAGGGAGATGATCTATGGAGTATGATATCCATAAAGTGTTATAAAAGGGGATATTTTTTATATGTATGGAAGGATGTTTTGTATTACCATTATTCAAAGGGAAACCACTTGGTCCATTGTGTTTGTTTATCATATGAAAATAATTAAGACACATTCTAAACAATTATTCAAAATATTATTTTTACCCTTGATTGAGGATGGTAAGATGAGTTGCAAACCAATTGAGTACCCAAATAAGAAAACAATTCAATCCCCAAATTTCTAGTCAAAATTGGATTTTTGTCACTTAAAATAATATTAGGGACTCCATGCACATTTTGAATAGTTTCCATGAATTTTTATGCCATTGTACTTGCGTTACAAGGATGAGAAATTGAAAAAATAGCTATAATTTTTCATTTGATCCTCTACTACCATCATGACATTATTTCTATAGAATTTTGGTAAAGCTATATCAAAGATCATTGAAACTTATTCCAAATTTTTCCTTGGTATATATAATGGATGTACGATGGGGTATTTTCTATCTCTCACTTATTCTATTTCTAGACCACACATTTGGCCATAAACTTTTGAACATCAGGCTTACATATTTCCATAAAAAATACTTCTTGATCATGCAGTAAGTTTTCAAGAACCTTGAATATCTTCCTATAATATAAGTGTGTAATTCCAAAAGGACCTTTTTTTTGAGCTGGGAATTCTTACATAAATATAATTTATCTTGATACCATCACAAATAATTATTCTACACAAATTTATCTAATGCCTTTGAGTCCTTTTATAGTTAATGAATGATTTTGCATACCTTCTAATAATTCTTCCATTATATCCTTTATTCTCCCACCCAATAAAATTGTGTAATAGAAATAGCACATAATAAGCCCTCTATTTCTTCTTCTTTCATTAAAATAACATCTTCCACCATATTTTTATTTTCCTATTTTAAATTTGAAGTCAAATTCATAACCTAGCATCTTTCTAACCTATTCTTATGGCTCTTTTGAGTATAATCATTTCTCCAAGAAGTACTTCAAACTAGCATGATATATTTTAGTGTCCCCCTATTAGGTAAGGGCGCCATTTTTTAACTCCATGTAGTATGCCTAACATTTATTTTCCATAAATGGATTTGAGTAAGTTCTTTCCTTTAAGTTGGTTTCATTAAAAGGAAAGAGGCCTTCCTTATTGCATTAAAACTACACCAATTCCATGGCCTAAGGCATCACATGCCACAATAAAGGTTTTTTATAACTTAGGTATGGCTGGGATAGGATTCATACACATAGCCTACTTAAGTTTTTCAAAGGATTTAGTTGCTTCTTGAGCCCAAGAAAATTCTTCCTTCTTTAATAATTTTGTTAGAGGTGCTACCATTTTACCATAATTCTTGAAAAAATTGTAGTAATAGCCTATCAAGCCTAATAATTCTCTAAGTTTATTTAAGGTTTATAGGATTGGCCATTCCATCATAATTTTGAATTTTTTTAGGATGTACTTTCACATATTCATGAGATACAATATGACCCAAACATTCCATTGACTAAACCCCCAAGGAACACTTTAAATATAGTTATTTCTCTTCCAATAGTTTTAAGACCCTGCTCAACATGTTGTGCATGATATTCACAATATTTTTTATAGATTAGTATGTCATAAAAAAAAGCATGCCATCAAAAAGTTATAACACAAATTTTTTGAGGGTTTGAAAATAGAAATCATTAAGCTTCAAAATGTTCAAGTGCATTAGGAATTCCAAATGTCATAACCAAAAATACATAAGGGAATTCATGTGTTCTAAAATTTATTTTGGGCATGTCCTTTTTCCTCCTTTTGTATTTGATAATATCTCGAATGGATATCTAACATAGGAAAGAAAATTGCTCAAGGAAATTAATCTAATAATTCATCAAAAAAAATGATTACGAAACTTATATTTAATGTTCATTTTGTTAAGTTGTCTATAATATAGACACATATGCCACGAACCATATTTTTTTTGTAACCATCACCATTGGTGAAGAGAAAGCAATTTGGATAGGTTAAATGATGCTAACCTCTAAAATGTATTGAATCATATGCTTAAGCTCACTCTTTTGTGCATGTGGATACATTTAAGGCCTAATGTTATCTTTTTCACATCCTAGTTGCAAATTAATATCATGGTTGTGTATCAATTAGGTTGAATACCATTAGGCATCTCTCTTAATATCTTGGAATGATTGTTGATAAATTTTTGGAACTCCATTAGAGAAAATGATATAGATGTTTGAGAATATACTAAGAAAAATTGTTCAGTTACACCATTTTGTCCCTTTTTGAGTAATTTTGTCATGTTTTTAGAGCTTTTCATTTTAGATGGATTTTCTTGGATGCATCTAAGTTTAATTTCCTTTCCTTTAGAGGAGAATCACATGAAAATATCTTGAAAGTTAAGGGCCATTGTTCCAAATTATTGTAACCATTGGATCCCTTATACAACATCAACACCACCCATTTGGATTGCAATCATGGGAATTTTCAATAAATACTTCCCCATATTGACCTAAATACTATGCCACTTCCTTGAATAATTTATGGTACCTCTATATACAACCTTTACTTGAAATTATAGCATTTAAAATACAAAGAAAATGAGAATAATTTGTAATAGATAAAATTATTGATAGTACATTAATCAATCAATACTATTATCTCTTTTATATTTCCTTTTATCTTGTGGGTTTGTGGAGTACCAATGCCAAAAAATACTTGACAAGATAACATTGGAGTAGTCCCTTATAACTCTAGATCTTGTGAAGGTTGTGATTCTTGATCTTCAACATGTTCGTAGTGTTATGAAAATTATTGTTTTCACACCACATTTATGCCCCTTACTATACTTGTTGTCATAATTGAAACACAATCCCTGTTTCAGAACAAAACACTCTTGTGGTCAAGGGAGATATCATTAGATATGGTACCATATATAGAACAAAACAAATAGGAACATTTAGCTTTTGCTAAGCCCAACACAATAGAATCATTAATGAAAATGATAGTGAGATGAACTCATACCTTTTATCGAAGGTTGTCATCATTAGTTGCGTGAATTGTTGTAACTTCTACCTTCTACTTCAATGATCTAGACTTACAAATAATAGATATAAAAAAACACAAATATGTAGCAGAAATAAAACTTAATTTCATTAACATTGGAGAATTGAAATATGCTTACATACAAAATGGAAATAAACTAGCTTGGACGATGGTAGCTTATCTATAAGAAGAGATGTAGCGGCCACATGTCTCTTAATTTCATTAAAATGAGGGTAAAGGGAATTTTAATTATTGAAAAACAAAGGGAAACCTTAAAGAACCAAAAACCTATCCCTAGGAGATGGAACAACAAGAGTTTGTGGGACCCATTGGGGTTAATTAGTCAATCAACTTCCCTGGGTCGTAACTTAGCCATATGACATATGTTTTGAGCATAAGATAACTTGTTAGAAATAGATTTCTGAGTACCTATGGCTATTTGCCCACAGATAACGTAAAAATAATGACTTTTAGGGTTTCAAAACAACTCTAGAAGTTCAGGACCCAAAAAACTACTAAAAATAGTAAATGTTGCTATAATCAATGAAACTGATGAAACCGACTGGAGTTATAGGTGGAATAGGCAGGTGTCCACCAATATATACTTGGATCAGTCCTCCCTTCTTAGGAAGTAATGATCTACATTGCATGCAGAGCCTCCATGAGGTGAGGAAATTTTTGTTTAACCTCGTCCCTCGTAAGCCACTTTCCATAGTGAAGGATTTTGCCTCCTTTGACAACTCGATATAGATGGATCCTCTGCTAGAAAGTGTTATTGATCTGTGTGTCTATGATATTATCATTTGTGGCCTATTAAATACAACTTGGGTTGAACATTGTTGGTGTCAATTTCTCAGCAACATCGGATGTGTCCAACAATGAGGGAAAGCATAGTTGCAGTCGATCCACATTGAATAATGGGTGTAGGCTAAGGAATGGTGGAATGCTGAGATCGAAAGAATTATCCCTTGCAGCCTTAGTGATGGTGTAAGGACCATATCAGAGTGGGAAAATCGTGTAGTGCAGCCCAACGAAGCGCTCATTCTACAAATGTAACCAAACTTTGTCACCCGCCTAGAACTTGTGTGGCACCCGATGTTGATCGTGACATTGCTTATACTTTGCATTTGCTGTGTCCAATATGTCATGAACCTGCTGGTGGATATGTTGAATGTTCTCAATGAATTTTTTAGCCCCGTTATCTTTGGACTGGACATGAGTCGAATATGACTGAGTAGATGCAAATGGTATGGCAACATCAATGGGACATAGTGGCTAGAATCCCAGACCGACCTGAAAGGGGGTGTGGCCAGTTGAACTATAGAGAGCCCTTTTGTAGTTATGTTGGAAATATGAGAGGCTCTCATCCCAGGTGTGTGGGTGCTTCTGTTTGTACATGCACAGGATATGCACGATCATCCTGTTGATAACCTCTGTTTGACCATTAGTTTTGGGCTGAATGGTCATGGACATAGTGAGCTTGGTATCCAACGATGATCAGATGCTTGAATAGAATGCACTTAGGAACTAACTGTCCTAATCTGAGATAATGTACTATGGGATCCCAAAGTGTACCCATACTCATTCAAAGAAGATTTTGGAGGTGCCTTCTACTGAGATACTATTCTTGCAGGCTACCAAAATGGTCATCTTAGAGAATCTTTTGACAACCACGAAAACAGAGTTGTTATCATGCTTGGTAGAAGGAAGGCCCGACATGTAATCCATGGAGATGGATTCATAGGGCCAACTAGGAGTAGGTAGAGGAGTATACAGACCTTTATTCCTGATTGTAGGTTTGGCAATGGAATAGGAAGTGCAGGATTTTATGTACTTCCCAAAATCTTGTCAAAGGTGTGGCTAATAAAAATACTTCTACCGTACTGCCACTATTGTTTCTACCCCAAAATTTCCAGCGAATCGACTGTAGTGTGCCTCCAAAATCATCTTGGAATGCTCTCTTAAAGGTACACAGAGGTGTCCTAGGTGGCATAATAACATGTCTTGGAGGTGAAAGTCTAGAAATTTCTTAGCTTCCAGGAGAATCTAGTATGTGGTGTCAAATTTTGGATCACTCTTGTAAATATGTGGCCTTTTAGAAGTCATGTATCCACAAGAGTCGAGAAAAGTGGTCAACGCCATGATCGGTGGTCGGCTAAGGAAGTCTACAACATTATTGGTGGTTCCCTTCTTGTACTTAATGTTAAAATGGAACTATTGCATGTATTAGGACCATTTCTATTGGCTATCATTCTACAACTTTCCTTGTGTTAGTATGAAATTTAGGGGTTGTTGGTCTATGTGGATGACCGATTCCTTCCCTGTAATGTAATGATTCCATTGTCAGTAGGCCTATAAAATGGAATACATTTCTTTGTCATAGATGGGATACTTTCATACTATGTTTGAAAGTGTCTCACTATGATATTCCATTGGATTCCCATGTTGGGTAAGAACTGTACCAATAACATAGTCAGTGGTATCTGTCTCAATCTAAAATAATTTCTATAGGTCTGGTAATGTGAGCACTAGTGCAAAGCAGAGGTGATGCTCCAACTAGGAAAACACCTTTTGCTGGGATTCATACAAAAAGAATTTTTATTTTTCTCCACCCTTGGTGACTTGACTCAAAGGCAAAGTGATATGAAAAAAACCCAAAATGAACCTGCGGTAGAAATTGGCAAGGCCTAGAAAGTTCTGGAGCTCCGTTAGAGTGGTTAGGCCTGGCAAATACTAAATAACTTGTATTTTGGCAGGGTCCACATGCACACCCTGTTGGGTACCGGATTTGTATAATTTTCTCTCCCATTTCGCCCACCTTTCTATCTATTTGTATCATTATTATTATTAAACACATGAAGTAAACCCCTTTTTTTTATCTTACATGGGATATTTTATTAATGAAGTAGTATTCAAGGAGGTTTTACCTTTTGCAAATGTTAACTCTGATATTTTTACAGATTTGGCAAAAGCGAGAAGATTACAGTTGTGATTCATGGAGAAGCTCCTAATTTCTAGCGCTATATTCACTTGCTGCTACAGTGCAACAGACTTCCTTTCGCCCCAACATTATTTCAAGCATTTTCATGGTTTCCTTTTTGGAAACTAGGTTTCTGTTTTAACGAATTGAATAATTGTAGAAATGTAGTTGTTAGAGGAAATATGCGATTTCCTGAACAATTATATAAAGAGGGCCTGCGGGTTGTGAATCAGGGTTAAGTAGAGAATATACAGATTTTGTAACAGAAGTATCTTGCAATTAATTGAATGCATATAATTCTATTGTTTCACCTGTAAATTGTGAGTTTTTCGTAGCCCTGATCAGAGAGTTGGGCCCACTCTTATGATCAGGTGTTGCATTATATTTCTTTTGGTTGATTCTTATATTTAGTTTGGTTTGTTACTATTGTTCTAGTATAATCCTTTAATTGCTATGAATGCCTTTATAATTCTGCAGTCCATTTTAATTATTGTTAAATTAGTCCGTGTGTTCATTGATTTAAGCTTGTGATCTAATAGCAGGTTATGTGATTACCCTTGCATATACTCTGCACGTTAGTATTGAAATAACTAACACCTTGGGTTGATAATTTATGTGGAAAAAGGGTTTGAATATCATTCACATCTGGACACCAATATTTTGGTGTTGTTGTCGGGAAAGGCTAACAAGGTGCAAGAACATGATCCACAATTGATCTAAATATCGATCTCTCGTCTTGGGGAGGGAATTTATTGCCCTAATTCAAGTCCCGAGCATAGTGTTTTGTGTTTTTCTTATTTTTATTGTTTTCTTTAGGATTGATCTCTCATCTTGGGGAGGGCATATTTTACCCTACTCCAAGTCCTGAGCATAGTGTATTGTTTTTCCTTGCTTTGATTTCTTTTGTTAAGATCGATCTCTCATCTTAGGGAGGGTATATTTTACCCTGTTCTAAGCCTTGGGCATAGTTTTCAATTTTTCTTTTTTCTTTCTGCTTTTTTATTATTTATTCTGAAAGGGCCAACTTCTCATTCTAGGGAGGGTATTTGATTACCCTGATTCAGGTCTTGAACTTTTATTTTCTTTTTAATTTATTCAATTTTCTATTTTTAACTTACTCTTTTGTCCCAGGGAGGAAGCTATTTGTCCTGCTCTGGGTCCTGAGCACTTTGGCTATTTTGATGAATCCTTCTCACCAATTGTATGAACAAGGATCTGAATAAGAGGGGTAGAGGAAGACCCCAAAATAAAGGAAAGGATATGGGAAGGAAGACGTATACTCAGGAGATCAATGAAAAGGATAAATATGGAGCATCCTCTCGTGCTGCTGTCAGGGTAAGGGTTCAGACGAGGTCTAAAGGGAAGTCGGTTGAAAAACTAGCTCCAACCATGGTACTAAGGGAAATTATTTTGATGGCAGAAGAAGTAATAAATAAGATATTGGTGGAGGATCAATCCCTACTGTCAGAAGAAGGGGAAGAAATATCAAGCAGAGGGTCAAAAGAACTGAGCAATTTTAGTTGGGAAGAAGAACCTTCGAAAGGGTTTTCATCACCACGAGACCAAGGGAGTGTTGTGAAGCCTCCTGTGGTTGAATCAAGAAATTCTGATTCAGAAAGAGAGTTCCTGAAGGATTTTGCATCACCAAAGGACCAACGAAGTGTGGCGAAACCTCCTACAGTAGAATCACCTCAAGTTCTAGTTGCAGAACCAGTTGAAATCCTAGGTGAGTATTGGAGGATATTTATGGCACCTACAAGCTCTTCTATTGATTTTCCAATTGGAAACATTGTAGGTGATGCACCAATGAATCCCATCCCTTTAACAGCTTTACCTATTTTTCATGGGCTTTCTTTGGAAGACCTTCATACATTCCTCTTCAGATTTGACATTGTTTATTGAGGGTAAAATTATATCTCTGATGCTCAGAAACTAAAAATATTTCTTGCTACCCTAAAAGGGATAGCCCTACGATGGTTCATGGGTTTAGGAGGGAGATTTATTACCTCATGGGAGGGGATGAAAGAAGCTTTTTTAGAGAAATATCAAGATTAATGTAAATCCTGTGAAATTAAGGAGGAAATATTTAAGTTCGTACAGAAAGAGGATGAGAACATGGAAGACTGTTTGGAATGATTGAAATATATATTGTAGAGACCAGTCCATAGTGACCTGGATAAGGATATTCTGAAGATCATTCTTCTCCGGGCACTTAGGGAAGATTCTCTACAACTTCTAAACATAGTAGGAAAGGGGGATAATTCAAAAGAAGACTTCGACACAATCTGTGACTATTGCATTTAGTGTTTACGAGGGGCTACAAGGAGCAAAAAAGGAATTCGGTCATTGAAGAATTTTGGTGGAGGGGTTACAAAGGCAAAAATTGGAAACCTACTGGATAACCTAAGGACTGACATCTTGAGCACATTATCCACCTCGATGGACACTCTGCAAGAAAAATAGAAATGGATAGAGTTGGTGAAAACTATGGCTATATTCTTCCCACAGTGCACAAAGAAGCATCCTTTAAAAGAATGCCCATTAAACATAGTGGAAGCCTTCGCAATCTGTGAACAGACTCTTGCGACCAGCTCGTGTCCTTCCTTGCTCGGACTGACGGTATATTTTCAAGGAGAAAGTGAAGAAAATGTGGTAGACCAGTTGTACTTCATGGGGCCGAGAAAGCCATGGCAACCTCGACCACTAGCAATGAATCCAGGTATGTTTCAAGACCCATCCCAGTATTTTAATAATTTTAATATGGGTCCCCAGTCTGCACCATTTTCATCTATGTGGTCTCAATATCAATAACCCCCTTGGAAACAATGGGTTCCCCATACCAGTTCGAATCCTTCATGGAATCAGAACTAGCGTGGACCCTCTCCTACTATGCAATTTCCTCAATCTATGCCTCAACAACGACTTCAGTTGCCCTCTAATGTACCTCCTGGAAATCCAACCCAATCTGAATCCTAGTAATAAAGGGCTCCAATAAACAGATACTCTTAACCTTCCATCTTATAGAATTTCCACCGTAGGAATTAACGAAATAAAATTACGATCTAGGCAGGTAGTAAGTGCTCCCACTTCACCTATTATTATAGAACAGATTGACAGTGAAGTTACAGAACCAAAATAGAGGATAGTTGGGGATAAACCAGACCAAAACATAAAAAATTAGATATCTCCCCAATCTGTTCTTAATCAGGGTCATCCAAATTCTCCACCATATCCTGAAATATTGACCTTGAATAAACCAAACCCTCAAGCAGAGTTTTATTTCCTTGGGGAATTGCAAAATCTCTTTATCAAAATATGCCTTTTACAGGTTATGAGGGATGTACCTATATATGCAAAAACTCTCAAATATTACTACTCTAAGAAACCTGGGAAGAAACCAAGGGATTTGTTAACTATTCATGTGAAGGGTAGACTGTCAGACATTATGCTAGGATAGGCTATGCCTATAAAATATGGGCACACGAGAAACCTAATTATAATAGTAAAAATCAATGGGGTTGAAATCCCAAATGTACTGGTGGATTTGGGCGCTGCAATCAATATCATTACCTCTGAAACAATGAACACATTAGGTCTAGGAAATGTTAAGCCAACCCCTACTATCTTGGAAATAGCAGATAGGTCTACAATTAAACCGGTAGGGAAATTTGAAGATGTGACCATTTCAGTGGATTCGTGGCATTACCCTGTGGACCTCCTTATTTTACAGACTTGATCTTCAGTTGGTGGTAATCCATTGATCTTGGGGATACCTTGGCTCGCAACTACAGACACGTACAAAGGGTGTCGATTTGGGCATATGATTATATCAAATGGGACGGTTACAAAGAATCTTATTCTTTACCCACCTACAGAACCTAGCCCATCTAAAAAATTAGTCAGAAACCTCTACCAATAGAAGAGCTTGAACCTGAAAATGAAGAAGTTAGACCAATCCTCACTATTTGGCAGTCCCTCCAATTCAAAAAAGAAACTGAGGACGATGCCATCAACACTTTTATTAATGATCCCAGTTCTATTTCCAATTCAACTCGTCAAATTTTAGAATCTTCTATGGGTTGTGAAACACAGGGAAAAATTGAACCAGAAGATGAAATTGAATACATTCCTATAACCTCATCCCATGATAGTATTCCAATTGATATTGAATGAGGGAAACCACTCATTATCAACCCAATATGTATGAATACTAGACAAAGCAGCTCTAAAAAGTCCTTCAAGATCATCAGGAAGCTTTTTCCTGGGATTTTATCGACATTAAGGGGATCCCTGCTAACTTATGTACTCATCATATTTATATTAAGGACGATTTCCGCCCTGTAAGATAGCCCCAACGGAGAATGAATCCTGTTCTAAAGAACATTGTCAAGGAAGAATTACAAAAATTATTGGATATAGGTTTCATTTACCCCATCTTAGATATCCAATGGGTATCCCTGCTAGTTATTGTTCCTAAAAAGAATGGTAAGTGGCAGATCTACATAGATTACAGGGAGCTAAACAAGGCAAATCAAAAAGACCATTTCCCTTTGCCATTCATTGACCAAGTCCTGGACACCCTAGCTAGGAATAAGTTCTTTTCCTTCCTAGATGGATTCAGTGGATATAACCAGATCCAGATAGCCCTAGAAGACCAGGATAAAACAAATTTTACATGTCCATGGGAGACCTTTGCATACAGGGTCCTCCCATTTGGCTTGTGTAATTCTCCTGCTACCTTCTAGAGGGAAATTCTAGGAATATTCTCTGATTTGGTCGATGATAGCGTTGAAATCTATATGGATGATTTTACTCCATATGGAAACTCATTTGAAGAGGGATTGGAAAATTTGGAGAAAGTACTCAAAAAATGTAATAAGACCCATGTATCTCTGAGTATAGTCAAATTCCATATGATGAGGGAAGAAGTGATAGTATTGGGACATTTTCTCTTAGTTGTCAGAATTCGAGTTGATCCAGCCAAAGTAGAGGTAATATTACACTTCTCGGTACCAAAGAAACCCACACAAGTATGTAGCTTTATTGGTTGTGTTGGTTATTGCAGACGTTTTATAGAAAATTTTGCTAAGATAGAACATCCACTTTTTCAATTGCTAACGAAAGATGCAGAATTCTTGTGGACCGAAGACTGTGAATCAACTTTCATGAAAATTAAGGGACTGATTTGCAAAGCTCCAATTATTCGAGGACCTGATTAGGCATTACCATTTCACATACATGTTGATGCTTCTCATACAACAGCAGGATCTATTTTAGGACAACAATTAGACAAAAAATCGTATGAAATTTATTATGTCAGCAAGAATTTAATTCCTGTTGAACTGAATTACATAGTGACTGAAAAAGATTCCTGGCTATCATTTACGCTATCAAAAAGTTCCGACATACATCACCAGTTATCCTAATTTTGTACATACTGATCATGCAAGGTATTTTATGAATAAACCTATCACTCTTGGCCTCATTACGATATGGTTGCTATTACTTCAAGAATTTGATATTACAATAATAGACAAACTAGGAAAAGATAATGTAGTTGTTGATTTCCTATCTAAAATGGATAACAATGATGAATGCACACCTATAGAAGATAGGTTTCCCGATGAGCATCTTTTTGCAGTTTCTACTAAACCTCTGTGGTATGTAGATATTGCTAACTATATTGCTACAGGGAAAGTGCCTCATCATTTTTCATATAGGGAACAACGAAAAATTATTCATCACAGTGCCCGATATTTTTGTATGACAGGGTACCTTTTTCATATAGGAGCTGATAAGCAGATTTGGCGTTGTGTATCTGAGGATGATATTTATGAAGTATTGAAGGTTTCCCATGATGGCCCTTGTGGACAGAATTTTGCAGACAAAAGAATAGGCCATAAGGTGCTACAAGTGGGATATTACTAGCCTTCTATCTTTCGAAATGCGCAGAATTATGTCAGGAGGTGTGATAGTTGCCAGCGTATGGGGCAGCCCGGTCGAGCTAATGAAATTCTTTTATAGGCACAGGTAGTCCTTGAACCTTTTGAGAAATGGGTTGTTGACTTCATTGGACCCTTCAACCCACCCTCCTAGCAAAAGGTTCACATTATGGTATGTATTGATTACGTGACTAAATGGGTAGAAGCGAAAGCTGTTGCAAAAGAAACAGAGCAGGTGGTCTCAAATTTTCTGTTTGAGGAAGATTTTTCTCGTTATGGTACTCCAAGAGAGATTGTTTCAGATGGAGGAGTACAATTTACATCACACATGATAGAAAATCTTATGCAAAAATATGGGGTCAAACACAGGGTGACATCTCCATACCATCCCTAAGCGAATGGACAAGTCAAAAGCACAAACAAGACATTGGAAAATATCTTGACAAAAATTGTGGCATACCATCGTCGGGATTGGGCTCAGAAGCTGCCTGAAGCTCTCTGGGTGTGTAGAACCACATAGCGGAACACAACTGGGTTTTAAACATTTGAGTTGGTTTATGGGAAATCCCCGTTGTCTCCAATATAACTTGAAATCAGTATTCTCATAATAGCTCTTGAAGTTGATTTGGATCTTTCAAAGGCCCAGAAACACCGACTAGCCCAGCTCAATGAACTAGATGAAATCCATTCAATGGCTGTCTAGAGAATGCTTCTATTCAGCAGTAGAGAGTGAAATGGCATGATAAGTTTATCAAGAACAAGTTGTTTCAAAGGGGAGACTGGGAATTACTCTATGACTCCTACTTTAAGGATTTTGAGGGAAAGGTTTGCACTTGTTGGATGGGACCTTATGATGTGGATGTTGTATTTGATAATAGAATAGTCAGGCTAGTCACAATTGATGATACATGTACTTCATTAATAGAAAATGGACATCGCCTGAGGTTATACCACCGCCCAGCCTCTAAGGATGCTTTCATAAAACATCTCTTTGAGAAATATGGTTTGAAGGTTATCAATGCAGAGAACTCTCTCTCTTCTTCCTCGCTCTAAAAAAAAAGAAAAAAGAAAAAAATAATAAATAATAAGGAATTATATTGTTATTATTTATTTTGATGTCTTTTTGCAGGAGTTACTACTAAGGAGTAATGTTTTAAAAATCTAAAATTTTTCCAAGTATGATTGCTGCTACTCATGATTCTGTTACTCGGTTGCTGCTACTCATGATGTTGTTACTCGGTTGCTGCTACTCATGATGTTGTTACTCGGTTGCTGCTACTCATGATGTTGTTACTCGATTGCTGCTACTCGGGGTGTTGTTACTCGGTTGCTGCTACTCTTGATGCTGTTACTCGGTTGCTGCTACTTATGATTCTATTACTCGATTGCTGCTACTCAGGGTGTTGTTACTCGATTGTTGCTACTCCTGATGTTGTTACTCGGTTGCTGCTACTCATGATGCTGTTACTCCAGATGCTAGTACTCCCACTGTTGTTACTCCAGAGGTAGTTACTCTAGATGTTGCTACTTGCACTGCTGTTACTCCAGATGCTGTTACTCCGGATGCTACTACTCAAACTATTGTTACTCTAGATGTTGTTACTCCAGATTCTGTTATTCGCACTGTTGTTACTCCATATGATGTTACTCCGGATGTTGTTACTCGCACTGATGTTACTCTAGATGTTGCTACTCATACTGTTTTTACACCAACCTCATCATTACTGCATCGTCATCCTACCAACCGTCACTTCATACAGGTAGGCCACCAGGTACGCCTCCGCGGGACTTTTACCAATTTAATTAAATATCCCATGTGAAGAAATTAATGCCGCAGATGACAACTTTTAGGATTGGGGGGGGGGGTGCCATCATAATTTAATGACAGTGTAATGATGATTTTGTAAGTCATTATTACAATGCCATGTGTGGTACACCTTACGATCCTTATCAATACTCTGTATAATCATTAAATACATATTGAGATCCGTAACACGTCCTTTCCATTTCATATGAAATAATTACCATTCTATTCATTGCACTTACCATACTTTGTCATGATTTTTCTCGGTTTATGAGAATTACCATACGTATTTACCGTTACCACCATTCATTTTGACCATGATGTTTTTCCAAATTTGGTATCCACCATTCTGTCCAACGGTCTACTATTCCGAAGTGCTGTTATAGTTCCCACAATATGGGCGGACTGGCTGTGCGACATGAACCTGAAAATACAGTTTCGGTCTGTAGTAATCCAGAGGTATGGAAAATATTTTTTAATGTAGGATGGGATACCTATTTCGACAGATTGCAGGGGTTTGACAGGGAAATAACAATGGATTTTTCACTTAATTTGGATGAGAATGACTCGCGGGTCAAAGGATTCCAAATTCCTATCATAGAAGAGATAATTACAGAAGTTAGCGGGCTCAGACAGCAAGGGCAGTAATGGTTTTCTCGAAGATTTTCTCTCCCGAAGGTTCCCGAATTATTCTTGCAGGCAGAAGAAAGCATCGTTCAATTGGGTAGAGGATATGAGCACAAGTCTGTGCTGTATCCATGGAATGAAGTCACAGGTTTTGTAATGAAATACATAACTTGCAAAGGTTGGGCCATAACTCTATTTTAATATAATTTTAAAATTCTAACTCACCTTCGATTTCCACAGGCTCAGGTGCATTCCTTAAGCACACCCTTCTTTCTATTAAAACATTTGCAGCACATGGCACAGTTCGCTCGGCATTCGTGCCGAATGCCGACGGTGCTCTCCAATCATGGATTGGTGCGTTTACTGGTCACACATGCAATAGACAGATTTAGAGTCTCCTGGGTGGAACTCTATGGATCCTCAGAAGAAGAGATAGTAGCCGTTATTTCTTCTAGAGAAGAAGAAATAGCCTCTCTGGCTGGGTTGGAAGAGGAAGAAAATTCAAAGGAAATTGATCAGGAAGAACCCGAAGAAATGGAAATGGAGGTTGATCAGGAGGAACCCGAAGAAGTGGAAATGGAGGTTGATTAGGAAGAACCCCAAGAAATGAGAGTAGAGGAGATAAATGGCGACATAGTTGAGGCTACCACACAAGAAACAACCTCACCTGAGGAGCCCATAGATGAAGGAATTATGGATATAGTGCATGAAGTCGAGATTGTCATACAGTCATCAAATTTTGTCAATGAAGAATAGGGAAGTGGAATGTCAGACAGAGGGATGGAAAGTGATGTTGTTTTGCAAGAAACAACATCACCTGCCCAAGAAGATATGGATATTGAAACAATTGGGAGTGTTACACAAGAAGCACCCCCGATTAAGCTAGAAGAGGGGAACAGGGAAGCAATCCATGAAGAATGAAGAAATAAAATAGAAATAACCTGCGAGGTCAATAATGTCCAACAAGAACTAGTATCGACCTTGAGGAAAAAATAATACACAAAGGGTAGGAGGACAGAAGGGAAACGACCCTCAGAATCGACGTTGTGACACAAGAACCAGCGTCGACCCTAACTAAAGTGATAGTGCATGAAATTCCAGCCCAAGTTGGAAAAAAGGATGATGAAGCTATTCCCTGTTCTCCGTTCTAGTCCATGGTGCCTAGAGGGGCGAGGGGATTCCGCTCACCCCAACGATTAATGGAGGAAATATTTGTCCCACCGGTGCTTAAGTTTGTCAACCTAAGAAAGGACATGGCCAATATTGGCCTAGAAATTGTTGAATCTCAGTTGGAGCACTTAGAGGCTTGCAAAGAAGACGATATTCCTATGGAAACACCAGAACATAGAGTGGTCGATGGAAATGCTGACGAGACGACAGGATTCCCTGAAGTAAATATAGAGGAAGATGCCCTTGAAGATAGGGAGCCCAGCCAGAAAGACCTAATAAAAGAACCAGTTGATAATACTGGCAACATTCCACTGCCTCCTAAGCTTTTTATAGGCCCAGAAAATGAATCTCTTGTCAAACAGGAATGGATTGAACAGTGTGAGAAGAGAAGGTTACCTCTCAAGAAAAGGTATCAGTTGTAGTTCAATGAAACCATGAGATTGAAGAGGAAGGTTTAGGGGTTGAAGAGACAAGTTTCCTGGTTGAAAAAGAAGGTAAAAGTATACAAATGGAGGGTGGTAAAGCCAAAAATTGAAGTCTCCTCTGCAGCTACACAGACTGGTCCAATTGAACAGTTGTTTGAAGGCCGGGAATTTTTCTTGTCTGCCGAGATCAAGAGGTGGCAGTCTGCTATGAATGGACATAAGAAAGAGACAATGCGGATGTGAGAATAGGTTGTCGGGATTGTTACAAGATACATAGACCAATTAGATAAGGCGTGGTTGAAGCAAGCTAAAAAAAAAGGCTAGAATAGAAGAATTGGAAGAACAAGTGCAACTGCTGCAATCAGATAAGGAGAGGATGTTATCCCTGGCACAACAGGTAATGGCTTGAAGACCTCCTGCACATAGCTATGCCTTATTCCTTCATGAAAAATTTCTTTTCTTTTGTCTTGAAAGTATATATAAGGAGATTTGGCACGAGATTGAGGACCCCATTAAATTTCTCCATATCTTAAAAATTCATGATATCATAGGACAACACTTAATGTGCGAGCTTTACATGCATGGTTACTTCTTGAGGCATGATCAGTCTTTGAACCCCATTCCATTCATGGGGGAAATTCATTTAAGAGCTTTTTCCTCCTACACCATCAATCATATTAAATGGAGAAAGGTCCATGATATGTTTGAGGAGAACCAAGTCATAAGACTGCTAATGATGAGGAAGAAGCATGGCCAGTCATCAAATATTTATAACAAGCATTTTATCTTCCTAAATATTGAGGGGCATAGTGAACACATGTTGACAACCGAGAAATGGTGTGCTGACCTCTGTGTCAGATAGATTACAATGTTTCGTAAGGAAGCGCTAGACAGTTTTTAGAGGAGGTGGATGTTGTCATCCTCAACTATCAGAGGATGAGAACCATTTGGAGCACCTAAGTTTGCATGGGCTCTAGAAAGGATGCCATGTTTTGTAGCATGAATTTAGACCTGTGGGGTCATATGGATGGGGTTGAGGTTTCAATTTCCCCTTATTTGGTTCCTAGCCGAGCAATATACTCCTACATACAACGTTGACCCAGACTGGTGGAAATATGTTGTTCTGATGGAAGTTTATAAACCCCCTTTGATGGAAATGGGTGAAGAATATGATCTCACACAACTTCATACCAGTCATAGTCAGTCCAACCCAGATCTAAGGAGACGATGAGCTGCATGAGGACATGCAGATAGACCAGTTGGGGGGAGATGTTGCGTACCGGATTTGTATACTTTTCTCTCCCATTTTTGCCCACCTTTCTATCTCTTTGTATCATTATTATTCTTAAACACATGAGGTAAACCCATTTATTTTATCTTAAATGGGATATTTGATTAATGAAGTAATATTCAAGGACATTTTACCTTTTGCAAACATATCTCTGATATTTTTACAGATTTGGCAAAAGCGGGAAGATTACAGCTGTGATTCATGGAGTAGCTCCTAGTTTCCAGTGCTATCTTCACTTTCTACTACATCGCAATAGACTCTATTTCACCCCAGCATTATTTCAGAATTTTTCATGGTTTCCTTTTTGGCAACTAGGTTGATGTTGTAATGAATTGTATAATTTTAGATATGTAGTTGTTAGAGGAAATCTACGATTTCCTGAATAATTGTATAAAGAGGGCCTGTAGGCTGTGAATTGGGGTTAAGCAGAGAGTACATAGAATTTTTCACAAAATTATCTTACAATTAATTGAATGCACAAAATTCTGCTATTTTACCTGTAAATTGTGAGTGTGCCACTACCCTTATCAGAGATTTTGGCCCACTCTTCTGATTAGATGCTGCATTATCTTTATTTTGGTTGATTTTTATATTTAGTTGGGTTTGTTTCTGCTGTTCCAGTATAATCCTTTAATTGCTGTGAATTCCTTTTTAATTTCGCAATCCATTTTAATTTTTGTTACAATAGTTCGTATTTTCATTGATTTAAGCTTGTGATCCAATAACAGGTTATGTGATTGCTCTTGCATATACTGCGCGCATTAGTCTTGAAATAAATAACGCCCCGAGTTGATAATTTATGTGGAAAAAGGGTTTGAATATTGTTCACATCTGGACACCAACACACCTTGCTCATCATTAATGTACCATAGATATTGAACCTGGGTCATACCAAAAGTGCATTTCTCCAAATTGGCACACAATTTGTGTTGATGCATGGTTTGATGGACCTATAGAATATGGTGAAGGTGCTCTTCTCAACTCTGGCTAAAGATCAGGATGTCGTCCAAATACACTACCACAAATTATTTGGTGAAATATTTCAAGAGGTCATCCATCAACCTCATGAAAGTTGTGGGGGAATTCGTTAATCTAAAAGGCATGACCAACCATTCAAAAAGGACCTCCTTACATTTTAAGGAATTCTTCCACACAATGAAGTGTTCATTAGTGCGTGGTGATAACTAGACTTCAATTCAATCTTGCTGAAATATTTGGGCCCCTTTAGATAGTCCAAAAGGTCATCAATTTGTGGGATTAGATATATGTTCTAGACAGTGATCTTACTCAACACCCAATAGTAAATACAAAGTCTCTAGGTCTCGTATTTCTTCTGTACCAACACGATCGGGCTGCCACAGGTTGACAAACTTGGCCTGATGTGCCCTTTCTGAAACAACTCCTAAATATGCCTCTTGATTTTATCATTCTCCAGAACAGAGCATCGATAGATCGATTCATTGGGTAGCGGCGCGCCCAAGGTCAGATCGATGAAGTGCTTGACATGATAGCATAAGGGTACCCTAAGGGTGAGGTGACGATGTCCTTTTACTCATACACAACCTTTTCCATTTGCTATTGTTGTGAAGAGGAGCCCTATTAGTTTGAATTCTAATCGCAAGCGTATGAAAAAAATCTCACTTTAGTTGTGTATAACAAAAAAAACTAACATCAAATGTGGCTATCAATTTCCTTAGATCTACAATAGGTGATTAGAATAAATGCTACAAAAATCTAGATCTATGTAGTTAAAGACATTAAACAAGGAAAAATAAACAAGAGTTGCTCCATACATCCAATAGACGAGACAATAATATATAAATATTTTTTTTTATTATGAAACCTGGGAAGGGAACACCGAAATATGTTACCAGTCCGCCTCAATGGATGGGTTCTTGTATGTCTTCAATGCTTTATATAAGATATATCTCCCTTGATGGTGCAAAAAACCTAGACAAGATAGAACTTAAAGGGAGCTCACTGTTAAGTCCCTATATTAATAGTGTGGTCCCTTAATATGTTAGTGTAGCCCCCCTTATTGTTATTGTTGTAACCCTGTAACCCCCATATTGTTATTATTGTGCCCTTACACTATTATTGTTAGGTCGGCTAGGGTTACATTGTGGCCCCATGGACTCCTATATATAGAAAGCAGGTTTTGTAATTTGTATCATCCAAGAATTGTTCATTCATGTAAAGTATTGGAGGTTTCCCCCTCGAAGTGGCCTATTTCTAAGGCATTGATATCTCTTTTCTTCTATTTCTGGAGCTGGTTTCCCAACATTTGGTATCAGAGCTTTGAGATTCTAGGGTTTCGCTACTCCAAACAAGTCATCGCGGAATTTTATCTATAAATTTTTTTCTACGAAGGTTTAGAATCTGAAATTTTTAGAGTGCAAATAAAAAATCCCGAGGAACATCGTCGCAAAATTTCAGAACTTGGTTCGCAATATTTTCGGAGATATGATCTGTGCAAGTTAGGTCATTTTGCAGGCTCCTGAATTTAACCTAAACATGTCATTGTGATATTTTCGTAATAAAGGTTTTTATACAAAGGTTCAGAAGTTGAAAGTTTTAGAGTGTGAAGCCGAAATCCTTAGGAACATCGTCAAAAAATTTCAGATATTGGTTCACAGTATTTTCGGAGATATGTTCTGTGGAAGTTAGGGCTTTTTGAGGCTTCTAAATTTCATCTCAAAGAGGTGATTGTGGGAAAATATTCATAGCTCTCTCTCTGAGCATCGAATTGGAATGCTGTAAAAATTGGCTGCAAGTACACGGACTGTATTTTTTGGTCTATCAATTTTAGAGCCAAAGGAGGAAACAATGACATGTGGTAAGTCATACAAGTTTTCTCTACTGAACCAGTCCATTATTAGGTCATTGTAGGAGATTGGGCACAACTTTGTCTTCAAGAATCAAAATCAGGTCAGACCTATGGAATTAGAAAGATAATTAATAGGGATACCACAGAGCCCAATTTCAGATATTGAAGATCTAAAATCACAGAGGTAATTCAGTTTCAATATTGAGCTCCTCAAAAGCAAGAAAAAGGCGTGTATTTGGTTTTTAAAATTGCATAAAGTTTGTTTGAAAAAGTAGTTTGAAGTGATTCAAAGGGCATATTTTAGAATTTTTATTAGTGTTGGGTTCTATAATGCCTCCAAAAAATAATTCCATACCCATTAAGCCCTCAAAAAGCTATACAATGATGCATGAAGAGGAATAATTGCAGTATGAGATATTAAAATTACAGTACCGAGTGCAATAAATTTCGATCTTACGAAGAGCAACCGAAGATGACATAGATGGTTTAAAAGCAGAAATGGAGGCTACGTTGGATGGTTTGAAGGATAAAATAATAGCTAATATGGATGATAAATTAGTGGAATATCACATCGAGCATTAACAACAAGTTCTCCAACTTTAAAAGGATAACCTAACTTTGGTGCAGAATATAATGAAACAAAAAGAAGATCATCATCACATCAAAAGAAGTTATGAAGCAGTCACAAAAACAAGAAATCGACAAGTATGATCAATTTCAGAGTATCTCAACAAGTGGAAGAACTTTCTTGTAGAATATTCCACATGGGAGGATGAGAATTTTATACAGAAGCATCAAGAAATAATCAAGTGTTGAGGACAACACTTGTTTGAAGGGGAGGGGCATGTTAAGTCCCTATATTAATAGTGTAGTCCCTTATTATGTTAGTTTAGCCCCCCTTATTGTTATTGTTGTAACCCTGTAACCCCCATATTGTTATTATTGTGCCCTTACACTATTATTGTTAGGTCGGCTAGGGTTACATTGTGGCCCCATGGACTCCTATATATAGAAAGGAGGTTTTTTCATTTGTATCATCCAAGAATTGTTCATTCATGTAATGTATTGGAGGTTTCCCGCTAGAAGTGGCTTATTTCTAAGGCGTTGACATGTATTTTCTTCCAACACACAAGAAAAAGTACAAAAAATATGACAATGATGGAGGATCAAATTTAGACCAAAAGAATAGATCAAAAAGTGATCAAAAGGTGACAAAAGGTAGTGAATTAATGGAAAACCCGTATATTTATAACAAAATATTGAGTTTTTCTATATATTGGTGCATAGCTAAAATATTATTAATCAAATATAGATCTAACTTACTTGGAATATTTTATTATTTTTGGTGGAGGGAAAAGGAATTTAGAATTGGTTAAATCCCTTTATTTAAAAATAATAAATAAATAAATGATTTATTTATTGTTTCAAGGATTAGGTTAAGGAAAATAAATAATGATTTATTCAATTATTTATAAATGATTTAGTTAAATTTAACAAGGAATATTATTAAACAATGATTTAAGTAATTATTCCTAGAGAATAATAAGATAAATAATGATTTGTCTAATTAATTCTCATGCTTTGGGTTAAGTATGATTAGGAATAATAATTAAACAGTGGTTTAGTTAATTATTCGTAGAGGAAAATCAAACAAATAAGGATTTATTTAATTATTCCTCATGGGGTTTATTGTTTACACCTGAAATAATTTAATAAAATATGGGTTATTAATTTGTTTCTCATAGTGAAAGCAATTTTACTATGGGAAAGTTGGTCTTACATGATTTACTTTAGTCCTTATAATAGTAACAGGTTAGATGACAAAAAATTAGTGTAACAAATTTCCCTCCAACGCGCGAGCATTAGGAGCTAATCTTATGACCGAAGCACGTTGTAAGAACACAATCAGTAGACACCGAAGGGGAGTTAGAGAGAGACAAATATAAGACAGAATGAAGTGAGAGAGGAAAAGAACCTGAGGAGGTGAGACTTACAGGTGCGTCAAGTCTCTTTTATGAGTGAGTATTTTTTCTCAATGAGGTAGGGGAGGCATACCTATGCCTGCCGAGATGACAAAGTACAAAGAATAATGGTGTGCCCAGTAAAAGTAGGATTGAGCTATATAATAAATGCTGGCATAAACATGGGCTAGATAAAAACAACATAATGGATCCCACATACATACTATGCCTAGGACAACAACCAGGACTTATACAATAATATATGAGTACATGAGATATATTAACAACCAAAGAGGCCTCGTAAAACATGAAATGGCTCTGAAAATTTGAATGATACATGCAAACTAAAAAGGTGCTGCAAGCGACTAAGGCCGGAACCATCAAATATATAGAGCTGCATCCAAGGCAGTAGTAAAGAGGTCATCCAGGTATGTGGGGGACTACCTGAAGGGCCACCCCCTCATGAGGTCTGAAACATCTCACACACACTGGAGAATCACTGATAAAATTTGTTGCATCACTGAACCATCAAGTATACGAATTTTGATCATTCCATAAGGAGCTGGAACTAAGAAAAAATCAAGTCAAAGGGAAATAAAGGGTCCCTTTTCCTAATCTGAGGCACCGAACAAGAGTGGAAGCTTGAACCAAGGTACACCGCCCTCTAGGCCTATGTTCTGGAATGATAATTTGATGTCGACAGAAGGAGGTCTGCCATAGGTGAGGCAATAAGGAATCCTAAACTAAGGCTTGAGGGATAATAGTAGAGCGATTGATAGACTGCCACCAAGGATGATGGTGGAATGGGGGGTACTAAGAAGTTTTTTGATGAGTTCCCTTGTTCAAGCATAAAGGGCATGGATGACCTCGCAGCTACTGACTTGACTTTGGAGGGGATAGGGGATAGTAGGACTGAAGGCCAAAATGTGCGACGCGAGAGAGGTACAAAGAAATGAAGGATTGAATACTGTGATGGGAGACAAAAGGAACTCGAGACAAAATCCATGGATGTGATGATGACTCAACCCAAATGCTTTAAACAAGGGAAACTCGATGATGCTGCCACACAGAATAGGCCTAGTGGCGACCATAAAAACATGATTAAAAGATGGTTAATCACGACGAAAATCAACACAAGCATCAAAAAGTATGAAGGAAAAGTGGTGCCCCAAGTACAAGTGTCACTAGTGAAGAAATTCAATTTTGAGAAGTAGCGAAGTGGCCCTTCTTGGAAAAAAGGTTTCTGGGTGAAGTATCAGATCACAATAACTGAAAGGATACCCATTTGAGTGCTCGGTGAGAGATTTCCAACGGTGCTGATAGTTCGTCAAACTGGACTATGGTTTGGTCATAATTTGCAAAAGAAAAATTTGGGGTTTTTATTTTAATAAGGAAATTTCCCTCCAATTTGATTCATTTTCATGTGTAGCTGTGGTGAATGTAGAGAGGAGAAAAGGTCCTAAATCTTGCGGCGATCATAGCAGAAAAACATATCGTTGGAAGAGAGATTTGTCAGTTGGAGGTAAGAGGCCTAACCATACTCTTTCAATTGAGTGGATTAGAGTTTTAGATTAGGCTCCCAGACCTCTTCTCATCCTCATGACTGGGTCACACTTTTTGTGGTCTTCTCTGTGACCTAATTAGTAGGTATTGGGTAGAAAACTATGACTTATCCTAGGAAATCACTTGAAAAGTGTGACCTGTCAGAGAAAGGGGTTTTAATGCTATTTTTGGCTAAGAACTAGGATTTGATGGTTATGATGTAGTATTTCCTTTCTGTATGCTAACAAACATGATGGTTTTGTGCAGGTATGGCAGAGTGAAGGATCAACTGGAGAGAAAGAGACATGGGTACAATACATTTTGAGATTTTAGGCGATCATGTAGTTCGTGCCACATTGGCCTGGTTTTGGGTATTTAAATTTGTGGAGAACCCATTGATGAGGGTAGGAGATCCCTTACTAGCTTGAATAGTCAACTATTGGGACCTGGATCTACGACTTTCAGGTAGGTGGACTTACTTGTCTAAATATGGCCTTAATGCTTCTTGGAAGAATGGTTCCTGGTGAAGAATCAAGGTAAGAAAGGAATATGGGAATGAACTACTAGAGAAGGTCTAGAATCATTCCCACCCACTAAGTCAAACATGGGGACCAAGTGGTAAGTGTGGTATCACATAAAGTAGAATATTTGAAGATATGGTATCAAACATCTACAATATATGGTTCATCGGAGAGGTTGGTAGGTCCACAAGGGCTTCACTGTGGGAGCAATATTATAGCACGTGGGTTCATATTGGGGGATATATAATGAGGAAAAAATGACATAATATATTGGGGGATATATAGGTGATAAAATGTTTTTATAATGGTAGGTATAAAAAATGGAGCTCAAAGTTAATGAAAAAATATAAAGGGGTATTAAATATGCTAACAAAAAAATGGATACCTACAATATATAGTGAAAGTAGGGGCTTTCTAAATTGGGAAGGTGTATTGGATTTATATTGGTAGGGGGTTAAATAATGTGATTTTTAGAGAGATTTTCCAATATGTACTCAAATTAAGGGTATTGTTTAATATGTTATGATCGCACTTGATCTGTTAGAGGTTCATTAAGTGAAGCCCCTGTGGGTAGGTCCAACTATCCAAGGAATGGAAGGACAATCGACCATGCCTAGATTGATGGGGTCTAGGCCAAGACTTATGGTAATCATATGGGAAGATGGCTAGGGGTGCCATCATGTCCCCAAGCATGGGATACTGACCCCAAGCATATGTGGTGGAGGGGAGTGATATGGTATGCTATGGTGGGAATGATGCCCCTAGCTAGAGGAGTTTGTGGAGTGCCATGGTGTCCCAAGTACTGAAATAATGGATTCAAGCATTCAGTCTCATAGGCACTAAATCCTCAAGAATAAGGTGAGAATATATAGGGGCATAGGTGTTGCCAAGCATGCTATGGACATGCCAAATGTATAAAGAATAGTGGAATCTAAACACATTTTTATGATGTGGTTCGCCATTTGATTATCTTATGGTTATCGTTTGTGGGAAGAATGGATAGATGTAGTTAGAGAAAGGAAATGGTGGATCACCAATATCGTTTTGGTACTGCATGTATCAATCAAATGTATTAAATTTCAGGGATCACATACATGGTGTCACTATATCAAAGAGTGGCTTCAGAAATAATGAACTGGTTCTCACCTAGAAAACACTCAGTTTGGTCTACAAAAATATTTAGGGGACTGGGTTGTTGATGTAAGATGAAGGAATGATGAAGTGGATCATCCCTGGAGTGATATGAAGTGATATGGAACTCTAGAGGTACTTCTAAATGGGTAATAATAATGGTACTAGAGTTGACATGACCAGATGCAGTAGGAGGGTTGTGGAGAATTATTTCTCATGGACTCTCAAATATGGGTGACCCCTTACCCAAACATAGGGTGTCAATGTAATGGCCACAAGGTGTATGTGGTTTGAATTCATGGGTTTGATGTAAGAGGGGATAGATAAATTTAGGGGTAGTAAACTCTTCCATAATGTCATCATCGTAATAGAAGATGGGGTGAATGATTGAAGAAAGACCACCTGACGCGACAAAGATATCTGACTCATCATCATCATGAGAAATGAGGTTCACATGCACATCTTCACCGAGGGTGACAGAAGAAAAAGTAGATGAAGAATCTATCGATTTTGAGCCCAAGGTGATCGTTGAAGGGAGGTCAGGCGAAATGGAGGGGGATGCCCTAGAGGGGTCTTCCAACGTGGATCTCATAGATGATGACAGGTAGAGGATAGTGGCAAAATACTTCGTCATCTCGACATTGGGAGGCGGCATGTCAGTGGGAGTGAATGTGTCCTCTGGTTCTGCCAAAGAAATACTCGCAAGTAAGGGAGAAATGGACTCGTTTCTCTCAGCCTCGAGCTGTCAAAGTACCGCTAGAGTGGTACGGAAGTCATTGAGGCGGGGAAAGAAGTGAGAATAGTATCCATAGAAATCACACAAAGAAAAAGGGTGATTTGTGTGCAACGTCTTGAGTTTCTTGGTTGAATTAGGTAAGGTGATATGGACCTCCAGGATATCAGACTTGGAAACATGTCGTTAACCACAGGTTTGAGACAAGGTAATTCAGGACAATTGTGGGTAGCATGATTGAGAACATCACACAAAGCACATGGAGGTCTACCCTTTAGAGGCTTAGGAGGAGTAGGAATTGTCTGGGCAACCTTTTCCTTGGGTTCCTTTTTTTGGGCTTTGCCCCCCTCACTCGAGGCTTTCGCAAGAGGAGTAGATTCATGTTGATGTGGTTGAGGCATAGAAGTAAAGGGAGGGGTCATAGTGACTGTTTGGACTGGGGTAAAAGTAGTGAAAGGTTTGAGATGACTAGGTAAGGTACTAGCTGGGGGATCAATGTACCAGACTAGGATCCCAAGGGTCATGTTAAGAAGGGTCAAGGTAGCCATAATAGGTACTGAAAATACTCCAGAAGGGGGAAAAAGAAACGGTATCTGACTGGAGGGGTAATGGCTAGGCGAAATAGCTCCCAGATCGTTAAGGCTAGGGGGAACCGTTCCATGAGGAAAACGAGGATCAAGGAAACTAGCTAAGGATGAAGGGCCTTGAAGAGGAGGTCTCGAAGGCTAAGTTGTAGTACTAGGAGCAAGTTGTAAAGGGAAAGGCGGCTGACTAGTCGAACCAGACCGTTTGAGGTCGGACTGAGATGAATGTATCATGCAAACATTTGATGAGCTAGGGTCAGAGATAAGGATATGGTAATCAGAGGAACCAAATGAGGGAGAGTGAGTGGCCGCATAACCTTTAGGGGGTTGGGCAACCACATATCCTTGCTGAGGGAAAGGGTTGGTAAACACAACCGGTTGAGTAGGTGTGGCATTAGGAGAAACCGAAGCAAAGGCTTTATGTCCTCAAGATGCTGCTTGATCTTCCAAAATTTGACACATCTAAGGTAAAGGGGGACAATCATGGGTATAGTGATCATCAACACTGCAACAAGAACAAGGCTTATTCATAAAAAGAGGCATGTTCTGCTTCGGCTCATCACCCTATTGCTGGGTTGCAGTGTTAGATGTATTTCCTTGGGGATTACTTCCTAGATTACCTAGAGTGGGTTGGTTCTGGTTTCCCTTCCTCTTATTTTTGGAAGTAGGAGGATTAGTTGCACTCTTCTGTGCATACACCTGACCCTGAGGGGTGGGTGGTTGTTGTTGTGGAGCTTGAGAAGTCATGGGAGGTGGAGGTTATTTTTCTGGAGGAGTTGGAGCACCTAGATGTGGATACGAATAGTAAGGAGATTGAGAAAAATTGGGTAAACAAGTTGGGAAAAAGCAGGCCCTGGCACCAGAGGATGCAATTGGGTAAAGGTGTGAGGCATGATGTGTCCTGGATACATGCTGACAGGAGGGGGAAAAGCACTAGAGGAGATGGCCCCTCCCTGAGGGAAACAATAACCCATATGAGGATGAGTGTATGGATGTGAAAGGGATCCAATGATGCCATCAATGACATGAGATTCCCCTAGTGCATTAGTACCACCAGGTCTAGGGAGATCAGGTAAGATGGTATAAACCTAACCATATTACGCGTAGATCAAGTCATATTTCAACACAACTTGGAGGGATTCTTCCTCAGTTTGAGGAAAGTGACCTGCGACATCTTTACTAAGAGAGGGAAAAATGGATCTGAGAAACCAGTACATGTAGACAAAATGTTCAAAAATGGGAGCTCGACATAAGATCTTCCTTCTGCACCATTCTTGAACATGGTCAGATAGGTGGGTGGAAAATTTTTGATGGAAAGTGGTGAAAATTTTGGTACCATACTCATAGAAAAGGGGGAGCTAGAATTAGGACAAAAATGCATTGGAAAGAGTCACAAAAGTAGCATGAAAGGTAGCATCCTGGTTGACATACCACTTGGAAGCTTCTCCAGTAAGCGTATGCTGGAATAATCGAAGACGGATAGAGTCATCAGTGATGGAGTTTGACAAACACCACATGTGGAAAGAACATACATGGTTGGTAGGATCCTCTTTATAATTTCCTTCAAACTTAGGGATGTCTGAAGGATTCTTGGTTGGCATAGAAGACCAACCTAGATCATGGTGTATAGGGTCATTAATCAACTCGCTGAAATCAGGAAGGCTTAGGCCTACCATATAAGGAAGCAAGGGAGCAACCAGAATATTTTCTGTTGCAGCTCCACTAGTAGCGATTTCAACATTAGAGATGGGGCAACCACTAGTGGTAGGTCCTAAACCAGACATGATGAAGGTGAAAGGTGGAGGATAATCGGGGATAGAAATAGAAGGAGAACCTGATGAACCAAAATTAGAGTCAAAACTTACGCGGTGGGGTAAGTCTTCCTAACAAAAACTGAGGATGAAGGCCTTGGAGTCTCTTGGATAAATGCCTTGGGGGCGCAATGATGGAAAAGATAGATAGAACCCAATAAGGAAGAGAGGTAAACAAGGGCCCAAAGGTGAAGATTAGTTAATTACAATGTTTTAGTCTTGGCCTGGTGGTGTAAACCAGACGCTCTTCTCTTTAGGTGTGCATGTGTGATAAGTATGTTAATTTTAATTAAGCCCATATGTGTGTATATAAAAAATAAAAAATATGTTGTATAACTGTAAATAAAACTGAAAGCGACAGTAAAATAAAAAGCTAAAGATGCATCATTTTAAACCCAAAAAAGGAGTGCTTCCATAAAAATAGTCTAAGGGTGGGTGAAATATACTCAAAACACACAATATGGCCAATAGATCTAAGGTCAAGAGGGACAAGGATCTAAAGGTTAGATTTGTTAAAAATAAGTGTAGAAAACAATAAGAAACCAGAGGGGAAAATGCTGAAAAATAGGGGGCGAAAGGCTACAACCGAAAGGGAAACGTAGGGGACACTAAAGGAAGGACCAAAAAAAACTGAAAAGAGGTTCTTTGGATGGAAAAATAAAAAATATGAAATGGATCTGAAAAGGCAGGTTCAGATCTGAAAAAATGGTTGAAAAACACTAAAATCTCAGAAGACCTGCTTCAACTAAACTCCTCCTAAAAGGGTGGAAGCGTACTGAAGCCCTAAGGGGCTTGGTTCCTACTTCGACGAGTAAAACTAAGAAATTTTAGGTCCAATATGGGTTAATATGGAGGTTTAACAAACCTGGATAGTACCCTCGCCAAACCCTAAAAAATATAGAAAATATCCCGCAAAAAAAACTCCAGGTCACAGGTTCTGACCTGTTTTTTGCTGAGGTCACAATTTTTGTGCAGTTATGTGCTACCTAAGAGTTGAGGTCACAGGTTTTTAGCCAAAAAGTGTGACCTGCACTTCTGGATGTCTCGAGGGCAAGTTTCAGTAAAAAATGTCATCTTTATAGAGGTTGATGCCTATTAGCTATGAAAATGGCCCAGAAACACACAAAAGTTATAATTTTTACTGTTTAAGGGTAAAAAAGGTTAAAAAAAACATCAGGGAATGAAAAAAAAGAAGTTAAATAAAAACCTTAGTGGCTAAAGCAGCTGGTTATGCAGGGATCTGAAAAACAAAAATGGTCATAACTAAAAACCCTTGTGGAGTCGCCAGCTGGTAGTGTGAATTATAATCGCAAGCGTACGAAAAGAATCACTTTAGTCGTGCATAATAAACAACCCCAACATCAAATGTGGTTGTGAATTTACTTAGATCTATAGTAGGTTATCAGAATAAATGCTACAAAAATCTAGATATATGCAGTTAAAGACATTAAAAATAAATAAATAAATAAGAGTTACTCCATACATCCAATAGAAGAGACAAGAATTTATAAAGAAGTTTTTGTATTATGACACCTGGGAAGGGAACACGAAAACATGTTACTAGTCCCCCTTAATGGGATGGGTTCTTGTATGTCCTCAGCTCTTCAGATCTAATATCTCTCTCTTGATGGTGTATAAAACTGAGACAAGATAAAACTTAAAGGGAGCTCATAAGAAAAAGTAGAAAAAATATGACAATGGTGGAGGATCAAAGTCAGACCAAAAGCATAGATCAAAAAGGGATCAAAAGGTGACAAAAAGTAGAGAATGAATGGAAAAAGCTTCTATTTATAACAAAATATTGAGTTAGTCTAGATATTGGTGCATAATTAAAATATTATTAACCAAATCTATATCCAACTTACTTGGAATATTTTATTATTTTTGGTGGATGGAAAAGGAATTTAGAATTCGTTAAATCCCTTTATTTAAAAATAATAAATAAATAAATGATTTATTTATTGTTTCAAGGATGAGGTTAAGGAATAATTAAATAAATTATGATTTGTTCAATTATTTATAAATGAATTAGTCAAATTTAATAAGGAAAATTATTAAATAATGTTTTAAATAATTATTCCTAGAGAATAATAAGATAAATAATGATTTATCTAATTAATTCTCATATTTTGGGTTAAATATGACCAGGAATATTAATTAAACAGTGGTTTAGTTAATTATCCTAGAGGAAAATAAGACAAATAAGGATTTATTTAATTAGTCCTCATGGGGTTTCCTGTTTAGACCAGAAATAATTTAGTAAACTATGGGTTATTAAATTATTTCTCATAGTGAAAACAATTTTACCATGGTAAATTTGGTCTTACATGGTGTACTTTAGTCCATGTAATAGTAATAGGTTATATCACCAAAAATTAGTGTAACAAGCCCTGTCTGGAGGCCATGGATGTAGACACAATATTTTTCTTTCCGTGAGGGTGAATCATAAGGAAGACAAATTTCCCAATCTGGGAAAATGATCTTACTACATCGCTTCTTAGAGACCAAAGATATGGAGGTAGGCGGTGCTACCTCTGGTATCCTATATAACCTATTTCCCAAAGTAAAAATAAGAGTGTGAGGACTAGACTTATACACTGGCATGGCGCTTCCACAATTATGGTTGGCCTAATTATACATCACAAAATTCAAGAGGAGAAAAATCACACAATACCTCATATTTCAAGGGCTTGATGTTGTAAGGAAGGCAACACTATTGGATGATGAAGAGATATTGTCCTTAGTGAAGTCACTCGATGGTGTATGGTTGTAGGTGTGGTGTAGTTAGTAGGCTCAATCACTTCACGAACTCTAATGAAATGAGGTTCTTTTGGCTCCCACTTTCAACAATGAACTATAGCGGAGAACCCTTCACCCACATTTGTGAATGGAATATATCCTCCCCCTCCTCTGGATCTTCCGGATCAATCGTATGGATCTTTGTGGTGGCAATGGTGGCAGTAGGCTTTGCATCAATAAAATGCTTCCCTTTTTCATTCCCCTTTTCAGGTTCTAACTCAGAGTCGGAACATGCATGTAATATGGAAGCCTTCATCTCGACCATCTGTGACTTTTTGGCTCGACACTCACTTGTGTTATGAGTGGGTCTCTATGGAACTCACACTATTTTCCTATGTCCTTCTTTGTATTTTTGGTGTTGTTTTTTTCTTGCAGCTTCGGTGAGTTGTCATGGATCTCCTCGCCTTGGATTTTTCCTTTGTTCTACATTTTGGGGGTGCCTTTCCCTTACTTCGAATTCATAGATCCAAAGTCTCACTTCTTATATTTAAATTTATACTCGATCTTGACAGTGTATCGATAGGCAACGCCAAGTGAGGAGATTTCCAAGAACTCCATCTCATCCTGGATGTACTTGTGTAGACAACCACAGTACTTGAGTACCAAATACTACTGATAATCCTTGATACCAAACTTCATGCGAAGGGTAAGAAAAATGTTTGTGAAATTTGGTCACGTCTTGGTCCCTTCCCTGTCGTAGTGTGGTTCACTTTATGTATTTATATTCATAGCTCGCAACAAGGTAATATTATTCGTTTTTGGTATCTCGAAAAGAATTCCAAGTTGGTGTGGTTGAAATTAGTGGGGTTTCTATCTCTTCTTTCCCTTCACAGTAGGTTTCCCACCATCAATACAGGACTTTGAGGATTGAAAAAGCGATATTTTCCCGATTGGAAAAACCATGAAGCAAAAAATATCCTTCCAAAAAATTTAATCATATATATACAACATCTGCATCCATATGGCCTTCAAATATGGGAATTTCAAAGTTGAATAGTACCTTAAAGAGAGTGGTGCCTCCAGAGTGGTTGTTGGATGAAGATGTGTCGCTTGTGGGTAGTCTTCTAAAGACGTGGGCAAAATTTTCCATCATCGTATTCCTTTGTCTCTCTATGGATTCTTCAAGAAATATTTTGAAAGGATCTCCCACTACCTTGTCTTTATTTTCTTCTGCCACGGGAGGTCGCTGGGGTTTGTGAGGCTAGTCTTGCAAAGTTTCAACTATTTTGAGCCCTAACTCATTATACCCTCACATTGTTGGGGACATGCAAAGAAAAATAAAGAAATAGAAAACTTCTCTGATACCATTGGTTTAGGCTTGTGTGGGAATACAACAAAACACATATATAAACATAAACACAGGGATTCAGTAGAAATAAATCTTCATTTCATTAACATCATAGAATTGAAATATGCTTACATAAAAAATGGAAATAAACTAGATTAAGCGATGGTAGCTTATCTCTAAGAAGAGATGTGGTGGATACATATAATCCAAAAAATGATTTGATGAAATCTATATACATGGTCAAGGAATTATATACCAAAAATTGTCAAACGAACAGACAAAAATTGTGGGAAAGTAACATACAATTGTATTATGATAAAGAAGAGATTACAACTTGATAGTTCCTTGATGTTGTATATCCCCTTCCGGTTTTTATTTCTCTCAACATCTTTCCTTCAAAAGTATTAAGACCATAGGTTGGATACTTAAGCATAATTTCACCAAAACGAAAGAATTATATGATATTAACTAAATATAACTCTCAATGAGAGATGGTTATACCTATAGGTTTAGAAGAGGATAAGAGGATGATAAGGGAAGGAGGTTCAGATACAAAAAATTAGGGATGTGAGCTAGATCCAAACCAATTGGGAGAGATTTCATCCATGAGGCATGTCTGCTAGAAGCCGCTTGTTCCTTTATATTTTCATATTCATTAAAACAATGTCGTACCCTATGAAAAACTTCAATAATAATAAATGTCATAGATTTTCAATGTGCAACATGTGACATCCTTTTGAATTAGGTATTTTGAAAGAATTTGAACAAGTTTTTAATATTTTAGGGAGAGTATTTTTGTAGTACCATTGGGAAATTACCTTTGAGTGTCTTTTACAAATTTTTTGGCTGGAAAAGTAATTGACATGATACATATGTTGAGGTGAATATTATTTGATAAAAAATAAAATTAGAAATTATTTTCGATGTGAAATCCTCTAAGGAACATGTTAAATGCCAACATGAGATATTAACCTCTAACTGTTACGGGAAAACAATTGAAGTTAGTAATGCATAGAGAGGAAGAAACTAATGAAAATAAAAACAAAACAAATAAAATATATCCTCTTGTTTGTGAGAGGATTGAAAGATTACAAACCACAACAAATTATTGTATGGTTGGAGATAAATGGCATAGTGTGGATTCTAATGAAAATGATTGTCGAAGACAATAATTTTCAATAGAACCCACACTTTGTCATTTACCTCCATTTATATATATACCAGTGGGAGAGAAATACTGATGGAACCTATAAGATAGGGTTATGGAGGTTCAGTTTAGTATAAAATTTTGTAATATATAGAAAATGGTGAGAACAATGTATACATAACAAAAACCAAAAACTAAAAAAAATCACATAAATAATTCTTGATGAGGCAAAAAAATCAGTAACATAATGGAAAAGGGATCCCTTTATTGACTATTGAAACTAGATGACAAATAAAATAGATGAATACTAAACACTTGGAGAAATCCTCAACAAGGAGGTTCCTTTCTTCACTCTCTTTGCAAATCTTCCCCTCTCTCTCAAAGAAGTATGAAGGTCCTATCAATGGTGAAATCCTCTCTACACTAGAATGTTGGATTGTTGAGAAAAAAAATTACAACACAATAATGCTCCACTTCTTATTCAATAATGGAATGCAAGATTTTTTATGCCTACAATTTTTCCAGCATAACATTACCTTGTCTTTGGTCCTCCAATGGGTTGTTTGTATAGAATTTTGAATCCCTCTTCCCTCTCTTGATCCATCAATGAGAAAATTACTCATGAGTAAGAAAAGAGGATCCTTTGGGGGCTGCATATATTTAGGGTGACTCAAATTCGGCTATCCTTGATTGGAGCATGTTAAGGAAGCTCATCTTCCAAGTGTGTGAAGTGGTCCTAAATCGTTGAGCCATATTTTCTTCGAACACACAATTGTTGAAGGAAAATTCATGCGATTTTCAAATTTTTCCTTTAGATAGGTTGCGCAACTCAATTTTACATATGATACCTTTATAGAATTTAAATTTTTAAATTTTCATGATGTTATCAGCTGGAAAATATTCACCTATGAGTTTTTTAGACAACTTTGGGTTCCATCTGGATCATACAAAGGTGTGCACAATTTTTCGGGAGCCCTTTTAAATTATTTATTTGACTTGTTTTCTTCATCAAGCATTAAATCTGTGTTGATGTTTTTGTAGCAAAGGGGTACCAATAGACACCTTCTTAGTAGTTGGTTGTTCCCTGCAAATAAATCACATATATAATTGGTTGTTGTTAATGTGACAAACATGAGAAATACATAAATGAAAATGGTGATAGCAATACATACATAACAAAAACTAAAAACTAAAAAACAAAACACATAAATAATGCTTGATGAAGCAAACAAGTCCATAAAATAATGGAAAAAGGCTCACTTTATTAACTATTGAAAGTAGAAGATGAATACAATAGATGAATACTAAACACTTGGAGAGCATTATTTGAGCGATGGTGCTAAAAAATCCTCAACAAGGAAGTTCCTTTATACACTCTATTTTCAAGATTCTCCTCTCTCTCAAATAAGTATCAAGTCTTTCTCAATGATAAAATACTCTCCACACTAGAATGTTGGATTGGTGAGAAAAAAGTTTCCAAAACAATAATTCTCTACTTCTTCTTCAGCAATGGAATATAGGGTTGTTTGAGAACAATTTTTCCAGCATAACATTTTCTTGTCTTTGGTCCTCCAATGGGTTTTTTATATATAATTTTGAATCCCTATTCCCTCTCTTGATACATCAATGAGAAAATGACCCATGAGTAGGATAATGGGATCCTTTGGGGGCTGCGTATCTTCAGGATGACTCGAATTCATCTATCCTTGACTGGAAAATGTCAGGTAATCTCATCTTCCAAGTGTGTGAAGTGGTCCTGAATTGTTGAGCCATATATTTCTTCGAATGTGCTACTATAGAAGGAAAATTCATGCGGTTTTCAATTTTGGCCTTTAGATAGCTCACGCAAATCAATTCTACATATGAGACCTTTGGAGAATTTAAATTTTTAAATTTTCATGGTGTATTCAACTAGAAAATATTCATCTGTATGTTCTATTGGATAAATTTGGGTGTCATATGGATTTTACAAATGTGTGTGTGATTTTCTAGTGTTAACACTGAGGTTGTTACAAATCCCTCCCCCTTGGGTAACATTGTCCTTGGTGTTCTATGACACCTATAACCAACAATACTGTCAAAAAAAAAACATACTACCTATGGAGCTTTTTAAATTAGCTTGATGCAGTATTTACAATGGAAAACCTACTAAAAAGCAAACCTAACATTACAAGCATGAAAACAAGACAACCATAATGCTTATTGAACCTTTATAACACAACTCATTGTGGTATTTACAATAACCATACATAAGTATGTACAAATACCAAACTCATTTTTCTCAACTAAAAAACAATGAATTATACATAGCTTGCATCTGATATGTCATCTCCCATGTAGCTTGATCGGGCCCAAAGTGCATCTACTACACTTTAACTTGCTCAATTGATCAGTTTCAGAGCATGAGTTGTTTTCACCGCAATATGCACTGAGGTTTCAACTGGAATTATCCTTCTGGCTCCACCTTTAATACAGACCATTCAATCACATGATCAACATCATTCACATATATTTTAATCAATGAAACATGGAAAACATCATGGTATTTCATTTTCATCAGTAGTAAAAGTATGTAGGTCGCTAATATAATACTGTCAAGAATCTCGAAAGGTTCACAATAATGAGGTGCCAACTTGGCACATGACCCAATCCTCAAGGAGCTCTTTTTGAGCTTAATGCACAAGTGCACATACTCCCCAACCTGAAACTCCTTAAACATAATTTGATGATCTACATAACTCTTATTTCTATCATGTGTTGCCTTTAGATTCTTCTTGATAACCTACATTTCCCATTCCAACTTGGCCAACATGTCTAGTCCAGTCAGCATCATGTTCACTGGATCACTCCAACTGATAGGAGTATCACAACTCCACCTATAAAGTGCCTCAAACATACTCATCCTCAAGGAATCTTGATACCCATTATTGTACATAAACTCTACTAGTGGAATATAATATTCCCACTTACAATGTTTATGCATAATGCACATCCTTATCTTATCCTCCAAAATATTGTTAACCCTATTTATTTATCCATCTGTATACGAATGATATGTTGTACTGAAAGCCAAATCTATATCCAAACCTTTAAAAAAATCCTTCCAAAAGCTAGAAGTGAACTTAGAATCTATATCCTAATGAAGACCAAAGCTACCTCACTAGTTGAATTAGTAGACTTTACTGGAATAAATTGAGCTACCTTAATCAACCTATCAACCAACACCATAATGGAATCATGTTGTATAGATGTCCTCGGGAAAACTCTGATGAAATACAGGGAAATGACCTGCCATTTCCATTCTAGAATCGGAATTGGCTGCAATACACCACCTAGATGCTTACATTGTTATTTTACCCGTTGAAAATCCAAACACCTTGTGATGAACTCGACTACCTATTTCTTAATATTTGGCCAATAATATAACTTATTCATAGTTTTCACTGTCTTTTGATATCTCGGATGACCTGAATACAAATTGACATGAAATTCCCTCAAGATAAGCTTCTTGAGCTCGCCGTCATCTGACACATAGATGATGTCCCTAAATATTACCATTTCATCTTCCATGATATGATAATACACATCCTAATCACTTGCACTCTAATGTTGTAGCATGTGCTTAATTTTTTGTTACTTATTGTCCTATTTTACTGCTTGTAAGATCTAATCTTGCAAACCTTTCCCATATGAACGCATACTACAATGTGATTTACCTGCACTCTTCTTCTAGGAGCATTTGAAACCTCATTCTCCTTACCCTTAATGTACCTGCTCTTGAATTCAAAATTTCTGAGTGTGTCCAACCATATAGCTTGCCTCACATTTAGATTTGGTTTGTCAAACAAGTATCTCAACCCATTGTGATCACTCATCAACACAGACCTCCTGCCAAGAAGATAGTTTCTCCACATCTTCTATGCATGAATGATCACTTCCAACTCAATATCATGAGTCACATAATTTTTCTCGTGCACATTCAGTTTCCTTGACTCGTATCATACCACATATCCCTCCTGCATCAAGAATCCACCAAATCCTCTCTTAGAAGAATATCCACACACCATGAATACTTTATCTATATATGAAATCTTTAGAGCCAGAGAATGTGTAAGAAACTACTTAAATTTCTCAAAACTAGTTTCACATTCCTCTGTCCATTCAAAATTGTTTCCTTTCCTCTATAAATATGTAATAGGATATATAATCCATGAGAAGTTTCTGATGAACCTCCTGTAATAACCTGTTAACCTCATGAATGATCTGACTTAATTCCTAGGATTTTCCCATTCCATGATAGCCCTTATATTTTCTGGATCCATTGTTATACCTTCCTTGGAAATGACATGCCCCAAGTAATGTACCCATGTTGAAAGAAACTGCACTTACTAAGCTTGGCATACAATTGATGCTCCCTTAACAATGTTAATACTTCTTTCAATTATTCTACATGCTCTTCCTCATTCTTGGAATATATCAATATATCTTCAATGAATATTGTCACAAACCTGTGCAAATAAGGATGTAACACACTATTCTTCAAACACATGAAAGTAGTTAGAGCACTAGTCAAACCAAAAGGAACCACAACAAACTCATAATTTCCATACCTAGTCTGAAAAGCAGTCTTGTAAATTTCCTCTTCCTTGATGTGTACCTAATGATATCTTGATCTCAAATCAATCTTCAAGAACACAAATCTACTCCCTTAAATTGATCAAACAAGTCATCAATCCTCAGTAACAGATATATTTTCTTAATCGTTACCTTGTTCAACTATCTGTAATCAATACAAAAATTGATATTACCATCCTTCTTCTTCACCAACAACATTGGTGCACTCTAAGGTGACACACTTGGCCTTATGTATCCCTTTTCAAGAATTTACTTCAACTACAACTTCAATTCAACTAACTCTGGAGTGATCAACATGTAAGGTGCCTTTGATGCTAGTGTTTCTCCTGGTACCAAATCAATAGAAAATTCCACTTCCCTCTGAGGAGGAAAATATGAAATATATATTGGAAATACATCCTAAAACTACTGTAAAACCATATACCCCTTCAATACTTTTTTATCCTCGACATCATTACCTTTGTCACTGGAACATGCACTACGAACAATACACACCCTTTCCTGCAATTGTTATTTTCCTACATAGTTGTAACCATTATTACTAATGTAGGATTCTTATTACCATACAATATTCTCTTCTCTCCATTATCATCCAAACACTCAATATCCTTCTCATAAAAATCCACCTTACTCATGTTAATGTACAACCAATCCATACTCAAAATAATGTTGTATGATCCCAATGGAAGCATATTTAGATGTGTTGATGTAGGCATACCATTCAACTCAAATGCACAAGATCTTACCCAATGATGAACTATTTTCTTAGTACATGTAGCCAACTACACCAAACAAGACTCTACATGCACTTCGTTTCTCAAACCACACTAATTCACCAAGGTAGGAATAACATAACTATAATTAGATCCAGGTTCAATCAAAATGGAAATTACTTGATCACAAATCTTACCTTCCATTTCAATAATGGATTCCTAGTAATCTACCTTCTTGTTATAAAATTTTGCATAGATATGAGGAATGCTATGCCCAACATCCCCAACTATTTACGCCTACTAAGAATTGTAGATCTAAGTTCTACAACCCTGATACAACTAAAAATCCTTCTTACGATGATCTTTGACACATATCCAACATTACAATGGTTCCCTGTCACTACCTTTAATCTTCTTCTCTCCATGTTGAGGTCCATGTCCCTTCTCAACTACATTAAACTTCTTGTAAGGAGCATCATTTTCCTTCTCACCTTCATCCTAAGCTCTTCCCCACTTTGGTGGCCACTTTCCCTTATTATTATCATTACTTTTCCAACCTTGCTTGGACTCGGTCATACGCTTCAATTGTTCATAAAATTGCATCAAATTTCAAAATAATTCTTCCAAAGATTGAGGTTCATCATACTTAATATGATCCTTGAATTCTAATGAAAAACCACTAATAAATATTTGAAAATTTTTCTTCTCATCCTTTAGATAAGGCACATACCTCAACAACTCTAGGAACATAGTCGTGTACTCCTTTTTTTCATAGATCCCATATTCAACTCATAGAAATCCTTAGCCTTAGCATCGTATTACCTTTATGAAAAGTACTTCTTCCCGAATATTCTATTGAATTCATGCCAACTCAAATCCTTTGTCCTAATGTCTCTGACATCCTTCACATCCTCCCACCAGATGTTTGCTTTCCCTTTGCAACTGAAAATAACTATCCTGCCTTTCATGTTCTGTGTATAATCATGCAACTCAAATAAATTATTCATTCCAAGAAACCATACCTCTGCATATTCCAATTTCTTTAGCTCTCCATCAAATGTAGGTGGCTTAGATTTATTTAAATCATCTAGAAATTATCCCCTCTCACTCCTCCTATAAGGATGATAGTGATGATTACCATGATACATGTATGAACTAGAACTCGAATATAACCCATAGCCACTACCTCTCCTCTCAGGTGTATCTAAGAACCTACCATCTCTAACTATGTCATACATTTCTAACATGTGCCCACCATGAGACCTGCTACCATATGCCCCATTATTTTTGTTCTCCTGTCCATAATTGATCTGTGGTTTTCCATGTCTCTGTAAATTTGAAAAAATCTGAAGGATAACTGCAATGACTTCTTCTTGCTTCTCCTGTGCCCTGTAAATTATTTTCTATGACTAAATGATTTTTTCATTATCTACCTTGCAACTTCTGATATTTTCCTTTAAACTTCTCAAGGCGTCTGTTATGTCAAGAAAATACTCAAATATGTTTTTCTCATATAATCTATAAGGAGAGTCATGTGAAATATAATCCACCATTTTTCTAGTCATCTTCGATCCTCTTATTTTTCCTACAAACATGCAACGTCAGATAACCAAATATAAACATAATATACATATATCATTGAATTTTAGAGGAGGATATATCATCTACAAAATCAATCTAGATTAGCATGATACATGTATATACATAATCATATCAATATATCGACATCATGCATGATAACGCTAACTACATATAATGACCTCATGCACGACAACCATAACCATGAAAATTCATGTATAGCAACCACAAAGACATTGACATGCATGTATGAAAAAAAATATTCTGCCCATCCAATCCAAGTATTTGAACAATACTCTAGTAGCACCTTGTGGTGTCATATATCACCCAAAGAGAATGGAAACCTCCATCTGATACCACCCTGTAATTCCCCCACCCAAATTTACCTAATTTCACTGATATGCAAGGGTAAACATGATAAAAAGAGTTATTATGACTTGAACCGAACACCAAGCTTCAGTTAATGAATTGGGACCTACAAAATGACCACCGACTGACAACTTGTAACATCCCTCGGGGCTATAGGACACTTAGGGGCCAAATAACTACCCCATGTGACCAAACCTTAAGCTATATTATTGTTTTAGTGACTTAACAACCTAAACGCATGCTAAAGCCTACATGAGTGTGGCTATGACCCTCCAACTACATGCACAAGACTGCCTAAGTGTGGTTGTAGCCCAAAACCCTTAGTTCAGAGGGTGTGGTCTCAATATCTTAGTAATAATTCTAGGTCAGGCTCTAGAACACTTCCCAAAATGTCCTGAGACTTTCTATAATAATAAATAACTTAATAAAAATTCTAAACATACAAACTTGAATTATAAACTTGACCTAAATAGGCCTAACCATGGTATGCATTTCATTAAACATATGGTAAACATGTAATCTATAGGTCATGAATTCATATATGATCATAGGAGTCTGAAACTTATCTGAGAATCACCAAGAAGGTATAATTACCTCTCATGGTATCTACAATAAGACGTATTATCCCATGCATTCATTAATTGTCATATACTTATCAAATATTAAAAAATACGTAGCTAGAGTACATTGAAAATCCATGCTTATAACCATATTATTAACCATGATAAAATAACCATCAAATCACCATAACTAAAAGTACAAATAATCATAGAATATAATTAAAAAACAACTCTTATTAACTTATGAAAAATCCAACCAAGTCAGGGACTTCCACATATCACCTGACCATAGATTTGAATGAACCAAATATTTACTTAATCCAATCACCCATGTGCCATATTCCAAGAATGAATGTGGGAACTCAAGACATAAAAAACTAGGGCTTCCTGGAGATTAGACCACCTCCACCCTCAAGCTATCGTAATATCGCCAAAACTGTTCAAGAGATCACTAAGCCCAAGACAAGCATGTATGCCTTAGAATTTCTTCACCATTACCTTGAGGAATTTTCCTGTCTCCACCCACCTATTAAGGGCTTCCAAAATATTAAACCACCTCCACCCCCAACCCTTGGTAATTTTCATTATAACACTTCACTTGGTTCCAAATTTTTTTTGCAATCCAAAGCTCAACCAAAAAATAATCCCATCACACTATGGTTATCCAGAAATGGCAAGGAAAGGTTGAAACCACTATTACACTTGGAAAAGTCCATGCCAATGACAACAAGTGAACAAAATACGCAAATTCATGTACCATTCATTGAAAAACCAACTAGGAAATCACATATGAATCTTGTTACCTACAAATACTTCATGTTGAAGTTGCTTGATCCAACCTCGCTTGCTTGTCATTTTATTTCATTATCCTTCCTTTTTCTTCCTTTATCCAATGCTAAAGCTCTCCAATAATTCTATAAGTGTGCAATAGTATTATATAATAGAGAGAGCTGTAAAAATAAATTGACAAAAGGTTGTGAACTAATCCTCAGAAACCTTTTTATCATTAAGGCCTCTATTTTCTTCAATTTCCTCTCATGAAAGTTTGTGACCTTTCATCTCCCTTTTCTCATATTTTCATTTATTTTTATAAATAAATTCCAATTAATGCCTCTTTTCCTTTGTCAATGCCTTTTCCAATTTCCTTAGCCACAGTAAATCACAAGTGACACCCACTAGGATGTTTCACCCAACATTCAACTTGGAATATGTGTCCCATGACCTTGGTCTTATTATTTTTCTTTTATTAACTTATTACATGAAATTTTAACCCGAGTTTGTTACATCTAGATAGTCAAATTTTCATTCCAAGAGATGAAACCTTAAATATACTTGTAAAAGTGTAAGAATTATAATGTAATAAACAATGCTAAATTGTAGCACTGAGTTTAGAATCAAGTCAAACAACTAAACAATGAATACCAGGATAAATAGAATCAAACCATACTTTAATGACTACACTATACTTTGTGATATTTTTATTTGTATGACCAAAACATATACCATGTAAAATAACCAACTCATCAGTAGGCATATAGGTTTCCCATGTGGTAGATGAAAGGTTTTAACGGTATTGTGGCTAGAACCATCAGTAAATCCAAGATAAGGTAAAGGGAGTCTCAACATCTGCAAACAAAGAACAACACAAGATAAGTAGTGAAGGAAATAAAGCATTTTAAAAAAGAAAAGAAATATAATACACAAAAATATATGTTACACATATACACTCATGTAGAAATATTATAAGCATAGCAATTTTTAAGGTAAATCCCTTTTATGGGATCTCCTAAGGTAATTCCATGATAATCTAATAGCTCATGGGCACCCTTTTCTAATACTTTTTTAATGATATAAGGACCATGACACATGGGCTTGAACTTACTGGCTCCTAACTAATCATGTTCTTAATCATACAGAAGGACCAAATCACCTTCAAAAAAGACTCAAGGTTTAACATATTTATTATAATAATATTTAGCATTCTTCTTGTGAGCCTTGTTAGTTAAAGCAGTGTCATGATGAGTTTCATCTAACCCTGCTAAATATAAAAGATGTTCCTCCTTGGCAGAAGTAGTAGGTAGATGTTCGACAGCTAGTTTCAAAGATGAGACCTCGTATTCAATCGATAAAACAACCTATATACCATATACTAATTGGAAAGGTCTGAAACTAATGGCAGTTTTGGTAGAGGTTTGATATTTCAATAATTTTGAAAAAATAATCAAGTACCAATTTTTTTTGTGAATCCCTATCATCCATTGAAGCATCATTTTGATAACATTTTTAATTGCTTCAATATGTCCATTGGCCTACGGGTAATAATGTTCCAAGATTTGATTTCATAAACCCAACTTGTCAGATGATTTGAACATCATATAATTTCAAAAATGAGAGCAATGTTCAGTGATGATGGCTTGGGGCATGCTGAATCTAGTGATAATATGGTTTAATATGAACAAGGTTTCAATTATCCCATTATTTTTGAATGCAGGCATCACCTCAACCCATTTAGTGCAATAATCTATGGAAACTGTGGTGTGTCCATGCCCCCCATATGAGTGAGGGTTACATATCATAAAGTCAATTCCCCATTTAGCAAAAGGGATAATGGTAACTACAAGGTAAATAGACGCAGGAGGTGTGCACATTTTATGGTTGTAAATTTGAAATGCGTGACATTTTTGGACCACCAATATGCCATATTTAAAGAGAGATGGACAAAATTATCCTACACAAAAAAAATGGTCAGTGGCATACCGAGACATATGACCACCACATGCTCTAGTATGGAAATCATTAAGTACTATTTCATCTTCCCCATGTGTTAAACAACATCAAAAAATAGTGTTGATATCACGAAAATAAAGGGTATCATAAACAATAATGTATTTTTGAGCTTGGTATTGAACTTGACGATGTTCAGAGCATGATAAGTTTGGTATAAAGTTTTGGATTTAGATATATAAAATAATATCTCCATACCAAGGGTCAAAAGCATTGAATAGGAAAATATATATGTTAGGAATCTAATCTTCTACCATAGTTTATGTTTTAATATGGTGAAGGTCACAAATCAATTCAACAAAAGCTAAACATTTCTTAGATTTGGCTCTTTCAAATTGCAAATCAAACTCTTGATGGATAATAATACATTTGGAGTATTTTCCCTATCACTTTTCAAGTAAGAATATCTTTCATGGGGTTGCAATTATAAATGACGATAGTTTTTCGTAGTAGAATGTAGCGACAAAAACATTGGACATCATGTAAAACTTCCAATGGAAATTTATCCACATGTGAATATTTAATTTTAGAAGTAGTTAGGTTCCTACTGAGATCGTAAATCACATGTGAATAATGTGAATCATCCTCTTGGAAAAGTACCACGACAATGGTAGCTGTTAAACACCATGTTGAAGCACACACATGGTGTATGAGGAAGAAGAATGCACACACAAGAGAAACAACACACAATGAAAGATAAGCGTGAGGCTTTTTTTTATTTTCCATTATACAAAGATGTACATTTATAGTACAATGGTGTGACTCTTGGTTTCACATTCCAAGGTCACTTGGACTCCATTGTGACTTTTCATATTCCACACCTACCCATGTAGGATTAGGTGTTCCAACATCCCTCCTTAATCCGAAGGGGTATGTGTGAGTCCAAGAAAAGAGTTGTACACAAACTCACCAGTTTACGTGCTGTGGCGCACTAGGTCGCGAATCAACCTCTTCGAAATGCTGAAAAAGAGTGTTTAGGGATGACCACAAAACAAACAAAACATGGAACGCAATGAGGTTGCAGGGTGAACCTCTTTAATCCTTTCCAAAATCGCAAGAAGTCGAAGGTCACAGAGGAATTGTCCCCAGGCAAGGAGACCGTACCTAAAGCAGAGTGCCCGACGACCAGATGGTTTTCCGCAGGATGGCCAACAACTCGAATGTTGTAGCATTTCGGAACTCGATCCGAATGCCGGCAATAGTCAAGGTCACAGAGGGCAGCGTTCTCGCTAGCAGGTTTTAGGTTGTCCACCAAACCAAAGATGATGGTTTAAGGTTGTCCACCAACCGAAGGCATGCTCATGGGCATCCATGTCTCTGGCTACATCTCTGAATCCGGAATGACGAATTGTGGCTCAAGCTCGCTTGAACTGCTGGCTACAACTCTGAACATGGAATGAGAGATTGTGGCTCAGGCTCGCTTGATCTGTCGTCGAAGCTTGTACATGACCACCATTTTCCCCCCTGTTAGGGACAAGGTGAGATGATGGCGAAAACTCAACTGCAAGTTTGTTCAATATGTGTGAACAAGTTCTAACATGTGTCGTAAACATCTTCTTGGCTGCTGATGCCCATTGCCAAGAAGCGATCCATCCAAGATGAATCTTGGTTCTTGCAGGAGGCTTGTGTCTGAAGCATCTGTCTGAAGAATGGGTGTGTCGACCACAGTGCTTGCATGGATGAAGATCAAAACAATGATCTTTCATATGGCCAACTCGATCACAATGTTTGCATTTCTCAATCTGTTGTGGAAGTGGAACAGGATCTGGAACAGTTGCAGGGGAACTGTCATACATGAATCCGGCACTCTGAAATATGATGGGCTTTGTGTAGTCCGGAATATGAAAGGACATATCCTTTTCATATGCAAGACCAGTTCGGTGTTTGTTGTGGACAAGCTCTTCCCAAGGTCTGATGATGGGCTTGATAAGTGCAGGTTGAGTGGCTGCATCTGCATGTAAATCTGCTCTCGTACAAGGAACTGAATGTGAATCGTCTGCAACTTTATCTTCTTGCTGCTGATGGGAGTCCTTCTCAGTCTTCTGAACAGAAACAGGTTCAGAGTGGTGACTCTTTTGCTGAAGTTCGTCTTGTTGGAGCTGAGATTCCAACTGTAAAAACTCAATCTTCTCATGTGCATCTTGTAAACAACTGTGAATTTTACAAAGAGCATCCTTGCTCATTTTTATCATGTCATCAACATTTGAATGAATGAGGTCATTCAACAACATTAGTGCCTCATTGATTTTGGCCATTTTCAACAATTTAGGCTCAAAAATGAATGAAAGGGTGTCGGCTTCAACCGAAAATGCACCCGTTTACAATGTGATGCAACAAATACAAAAGACTCCAAGAGAACTCTCAAAGTACAAAGTGTGCTCCTCAAATGATGGAGGGCAATCAACAATTTTTCAACAACTCAAATACTGATTGTGAATGAAGAAGCAGTATGATGTCAATACAATATTTCTGCAAAAATGTGCAGCAAAAACAATGTGCAAGAAGCCTTGGGGCAGCTGATTTCTCTTCTTCAAATAGTTGTTTTAAATGATGAAAAACTTGTCTTCAAATGTGAAATTCTTCAAAAAAATCACCCTTCAATGCCACAAATCACAAAATGCAAATCTGCAATGTATTCAATCTATCTGCTCCTCATATGCCATTTTCTTCATTATTTCTGCTGTTCATACTCTCTCTTTCCTCTCTCTCTCTGCTGTTTTTTTTTTTTTTTTTTTTTTTTAATTAAAAATTAATTAAAAAATAGAAATAATAAGAAATGAAGGGGAATGGGATTAATTAAAAGGGAGGGAGTTTTAAAAAATATGGGAAATTCATTTCAAATGGGAGGGAGGTATTATATTAAAGAAAAGACAAATATTAAGAAGGGAGGGAAATGTATTGAAAAGGGAGAGGGGATATTTTATAGAGAGAAGGGAGATTATTATATAAAAGGATTTATTAATGGGGGTTTAATTAAAAATTTAAAGGTTATGAGAAGCAGTGGTATTATATGGAGCGGTGGCGCATATATAAAAAATTTAAAAAACGAAATATGAAAAGAGAGCGTAATGGATGGGAGGGAGTTTATTAAAATTAAATATAAAAAACGATTTAAAAAAAAAAATGGGCGGTATTGTAACCGGCGGGAAGGCGGAAGGAGCAGGTGCAGCATTGAACGGAGGAGCGAAAGGGATCTGGCTGCGTTGGTGAGTATTCAGATGCCGTGGGGGAGCGGGTGTATGTGTGTTACTAGGGGAGAAGGGCGGACTATGCGTAGGAGTTGTTTGCAAGGCGGACAGTGGAGGCGTAGGGAGAGGCGTGCGTTGGAGATGGGAGAGGAGTGCGTGGCGTAATGCTGGGTTGAAGGAGCGTTAAGAAAGGGAGACCACGGGTACAAAGGGGGCGGCTAATGCAAGGGATAGCCGTGGGATAGTGTATAACGAAAGCGTTGAAAGCGTTAAGCGTTGGATTGTTGATTGCAGAGAGCGCTGGTGGCAAGGGGGAGCGGATTGTAAGATAACTGTGAGGTAGGGAGAGCGTATGCTGGTGAATGTAGAGCAGGTAGGGCGTATAACAGTGGAGGAGGGTAGCGCTGTTGAGAGCGGGAAGGTGGGTTGAGCGCCGGAGGAGCGTGGGTGTGTAGTATTGCTGTAAGGGAGGTAGGATAATGGGATAAAGGAGAGTGCGTTGTGCAGAGGGCGTAGGGAGAATAGGTGGGCGTAGGGAAGCGCAACTGTTGAAAATGGAGGTGCGTTAGAGTTGAGGTAAGTAGGGCGTAGGGGAGGATCGTTAATATGGAGAGAGTGGATTTAAGGAGTGCGCAGTTTGGGATATGGGCGAGGGGGTATTGAAACTATGGGGATTGGATTACAGAGAGCTGGGGAAGGGGGCCGAAAGGCCATGGAGTTGCAGGATTTTTTTTTATTTTTTTTATTTTTTTTTATTTTTTATTTTTTTTAAAATTAACAGCAGAGAGCAGAATAAAGAGTAGAAATTTCACAAATGTCTTCAAAACAGGGCAACTGCAGAATTTCTTCTTCCAAATATATAGTAGAGAAAGGCAGAATAATTTGCAGGAACTTGTAAACTTGCAAAAATGATTTTTCCAGCAGCAGAGAAACTCAGAATGCAGAATTTTCCAAATTATTTCAACAGTAAAACTCAGAAATCTTTCCAATAGCTCAGCAGCAGAAAAACTCAAAATTCTTTTCCATTAAAAAGCCAGAAACTCCTACTTCAGAAACCCTCTTTAAACAGTGTTTTCCAGCAACTCTTCAATGCAAAAATTAATAGAAATTGCAGGAAAAATGAGAATGAAAACCTTCAGATGGGCAGTGCTGCCTTTCTTCAAAACCACTGCTGCTCTTCTTCAAAACAAATTCTGAATGCTGCTCCTTCTCCAAAACCACTTTCTGAATGTGGCAAAAAGACTGCTACAAACACTTGAGTGCTGCAAAAAAACCAACAATTTTTTGCAGATATGCATAGGCCATAAACACAAATGGCTCACTCAAAGTGGAGCAGGGCCAGAAATCGCCCGCTCTGATACCATGTTAAACACCATGTTGAAGCACACACATGGTGTATGAGGAAGAAGAATGCACACACAAGAGAAACAACACACAATGAAAGATAAGCGTGAGGCTTTTTTTTATTTTCCATTATACAAAGATGTACATTTATAGTACAATGGTGTGACTCTTGGTTTCACATTCCAAGGTCACTTGGACTCCATTGTGACTTTTCGTATTCCACACCTACCCATGTAGGATTAGGTGTTCCAACAGTAGCATCCAAAAAAGACTGATATGAAAGCAATATCGATGATAATTTGAGGGGTGTAACAATGTTGTGTTACTTAACACATTTTCAAAACATTGAATTATTTTGGAGTGGTATCATCCCAAACAAAGGGAAACAAGTTTTTTTTAAGTTGACTAAAAACTTCCATAAGCTCATCATAATTGGGAATGAAACTTCATAAAAATTATATACTTCCCTCAGAAACTTTGGAGTTGGCGTAAAGTGGAAGGAGGAGGTAAATTTAGAATAGCCTCAACCTTTAAGATATAAAATCAAATCCCTTTTTTGGATGCAATGAATCCTAAAATACAACCATATTCCACATAAAAAAACACATTTATATGGATTCAAGTAAATATCATAATATCGACATGAGAGGAAAATGGCTTGTAAATGTCTTGAATGATCTTGATGGTGCATAGTCGGATGTGCATGTAAATCATCAAGATGAGGTTGTAAAATATGATTATTGTCATCAAATGCATAATACATAACTTGTTGAAAATTAGTGTTAGCATTATTAAAACCAAAAGGAATTTTCCGATACGATAATGTACCGTGAGGACAAATACAATAAGATTTATGTTGATCTAATGATATTATATCAATTTTATTATAGCGATAGAATCCATCCATGAAGAATAAAATTTCACTACCAACACAGTAATTGAGAATCTGATCGATAAAAGGGGTTAGATAATTATCTTTCATAAAAAGCTTATTGATATCCCTATAATAAATATATATGAAAATCATACCATTTTTATTATTTATTGGAAGAATATTGGAAACCCAATTGGCCAAAGGGACGGGATAAATAAAACCTACTTTAAGAAGTTTTTGAACTTCAAATTTCATAGTAGCGGCTTTTTGTGGATGCATTGGATGAGGCTTTTGATGACTAACTTAGCATCAAGATATGTCTTAATTTCGTGAGTGACAATTTGTGAGTCAATACCAAGAATTTTTCATAAGACCAAGAAAAGGTATGATTGAATTATTTAAATAGGGTCTTATAGGTTTTAAATTCTTTAGGAGAACATGAGGCACTTGTATGAATGTTTTCCACTATCCCATATTTTATCGAGATAACAATCACAATGGTTGCAGATATGTTCCCTAAATTCCGTTAAAAAAACATCATGGATCAAAATAGGTGTTGGAGAGTTATCGAATATCTCGAGTAAAACCTTATTTTCAGCTCAACTCTCAACAATCTCAAGGATAGGAACAAAAAAATAACAATGATGACTATCATCCCATGGAATTTCTCCTAAAAACATAATCTCCATGATACTCTCATCGATGGGAAAAATATCATCAAGAAGATTAGGAGATGTAGTGGAAATGAGCTAAGAAGTTTGAGAGTATTGATTTAATACCATGTTCATTCTGTCATTGGCATTATAAGCAGTCGTATATGTTATTACTCCAATAATTCCTAAGGTGCTTATGCTTTTTTGTTTAAATAAATATTATAGGTAACCAAAAACCTATTTTTAAGCTTAGGATATAGCCTTCCTAATGCTCAAAGAGGGATCTCTCTTTATGATTTAACTTTGTTGTTTTTTATTTAATTTTAGGGTAGTTATGTAAGATTGATTGATTTTGATTTTGTTTTGGTTTGGTGGTGGAATCACTAATTCATATGGATAGATGAAAGTCTGTTTTCCATTGGGATATGGAGTCAATGTATCAAGCAACAGATCAGAATCAAGTTCTAAAGGAAGTGTTCATAGGGCAAGGTAGATGAGTAAATTCAGATCTTTAGGTTGGATGATGAAATGGTTTCAATCAGGATGAGAGAGCAATTAAGGATTATCAGATCCAAATAATGAGGGAAATTACAAAGATTAATCGAAACTAGGGAGCAATGAAGAATTCCATAATATGGATATCAGTAGAAAACATGAAAATTAAACAAAATTTCAAGACAGAGTGCATTTAAAAAAGTTATGAAAAAAAAATCTTGTTATACATTTAGATTTAGAAAACATGCAAGTATGTGAAAAAAAAAGCTTCAGAAAAATAACAAAGAACAATTGAAAGTACTTCACTGAAGTGTCTCAACACAGGAATCCTATTGTAGAAATTTATTAATACTAATAGTATTACTGGATTCTCTTGATCTAACAAATTAATCTTATGTTATTTATGGAATCCTTCCACTTAATTCTTTGCAGATATTATATCGCCAAATGCAAACACATATGAAGAAAAACAATCGCACATAAACACAGTTGTTTAACAAGAAATCTTAAAGCTAAAAACCCCAATCATATATTATGTATATCAATGGATCATGTAATAATATCATACAAATCTTAGTACATCAAGCTTCTAGTACAATGAAAAATCATTACACACTGTCATGCAGAAATTTGCATATCTATGCACCAATATCTTGCCTCCACTGCACAATCCCTACTGAAGAAGACCTCTAAATGAATTTGAATTGGCCTTGCTTTGACTACGCAATCCTCATTGGCATCTCCAATTTGTGTCAGATGCATTGGATGCATCACTATAGTCACAATAGATAGTTCATCTCACCCTTTCACCTATCTCTCCACTAGGTATCCACTGGAACTGAGATGCAAGAAGTTAACTGATGTATTTTTTTAGTTGCAAGTGAGTCTCTAGTTATGAATTAATTAAATAATTAATTCACTAATTTCTCACTAGTGTATATTCAGTTAGAACTAGATACAACTAGCACAACTGAGTTGAACTCACTTAACTGAGTTAAACTGAATAAAAACTCCCATAACTACTCTTCCAACTCTATCAGAACTTTGCCACTTCAGTTCTAACTGAGTCCTCCATGCATGAGTCACCAACCACCCTAGGAATTGCATAATTCCTTCAGCCCACTAATTTTTCAAATATGTTAAGTGAAATAAAGTGCTCCAAGAGAATACGTTGATATTTATTGTCAAATTATTATTAAGGGCTAATAAAAACTGAAATGCATCTATTTTTAGATTGACAATCTATAAATAGACTTCGCCCAATATTTTAAAAATATAATCTCATCTATTTTTCACATTTCACCAACCATGTACAAATAGCATCCTGCAACTTATAGAATATGCTCACCATGTCTAAAATTAGACATACACCTAAAAATAGCCTACAGGCCCCACATAGCGAAGGTGCTTAATTTTCACTAAGCTCATCACCTTGTTGAATCTCAACACTCCCTCTCAACAAGATAGTGATTACCCTTCACCCCGATCCTACCTCAATGCTATTCAAAATTGCTCCTGCCGAGTGCCTTCGTCAGAATATCTGCATCCTGATCTTCCATAGGAATGTACTGAAGCAACATGATCTTCCGCTGCACACAATATTTGATATGATGATATAAGATATCTATATGCTTAGATATACCATGAAACATAGTATTAATTGATATTTTAATGCAACTCTGATTATCACAATGTATCATTGTAGGATCTAAATGAAAACTAAAAAAACCAACCAGGATCTTCCTCATCCAGATAGCCTCGCATGTAGCTTGACTTGCTGCCATGTATTATTCTACTGAACTAAGTGCCACAGATCTTTGTTTCCTATTGTACCAAGAAACTGGTGTAGATTCGATACTGAAAACCCCTCCTGATGTGATATTTCTTTCCGTTGGGCTGCCTGCCCAATCTACATCTGTGAAGCCATGAAAATTCACTTCATCCATCTGTCTATACCATAAGCCATACTCAAATGTGCCCTAAGATATCTCATGACATGCTTTCCTGCCTTCCACAAGATCTTAGTAGGCTTAACCATCACTTGACTAAGCTGGCTCATCGCATAGCATATGTCCGGTCTTGTATTAACTAAATACATGAGCGAACCCACCAAATGTCGATAGAAAATAACATCCGCTACCTCTATCGATGTAGCATCCTATTTCCTCCAATTTCATGGAGGATGAGTATCGATGGGCTTGCATTCCTCCATGTGAAGTTTACCAAGTATCTCCCGAGCATACTTGCCTTGAGACACAAACAGTTCACCTTCTCACTACCATATTTTCAATCCAAGGAAATAATGAAGGAGGCCCAAATCCTTCACCTCAAAATCCTTTGCAAGATCTCCCTTCCATGAGTGTATCAACTCCTCATCACCCATTAGTATTAAATCATCAACATAAACAAAAATTCTTAAAAGCTTACCCTCCACTACAATTTGGTACAGGTTTGCATCCACCTCACTCTTGGTGAAGCCAAGTCCAGTGAAATAGTTGTCAATCTGTGTGTACCAAGCACGAGGTGCTTGCTTTAGTCCATATAGTGCTCTTTTGAGTTTGCACACATGTGACTCACTGCTAAATATCTCAAATCCTTCAGGTTTCTCAATGTACACTTCTTCCTCAATCATCCCATTAAGGAATGTAGTCTTCACATCCATCTGATGAATGTGCCAACCCATCTGCACTGAGAGAGAAAGGATGGTCCTTATGGAAGAATACCGTGTGACAGGTGAAAAGGTTTCTTCATAATCAATCCCCTCGATCTGTGAGAAGCCCCGGGCAACAATTCTTTCCTTATACTTCTCGATGCTTCCATCAGTATCTTGCTTTACCTTGTAGATCCATCTTGAACCTACCACTCATTTACCAACCAGCCTTGGAACAATCTCCCAGGCATTTTTTCTGACAATGGAGTCAGACCCCTCCACCATGGCATCTACCATGTGGGCTCCTGCGATGCTTCTTCAAAAGAAGATGGCTCTTTCACGATACACTTGCTCATGAGAGCCATGTATCCAGTGAATCGGTCAGGTGACTGTCTTTTTTTGCTCTGTGATGTAGGGACACCTACATTCTGTGCTGCATCAAGCTTCAGTCTCTTAGCTTTTGTGGAACGATTTCTTCCTGTTCTGATGTTCGGTTCTGCATGAGTGGAATCCTCCACTCCATGAATCTACTCCTTTGGTTGATCCACATCTAGAGGCTCATCTTTGGGAACAAGAAGTTCCTCCTCTACATGCAAGTGTAGCTCCCTCTCAAGCGACAACTTCATGGCTTTAACCTCATTGAATTTTATATCCCATCACACCACATTCATCCAATTGTTTAGAAAATACACACGATAATTATGGGGTGTTTCTATGTACCCCACAAATATCCCAACTTATGAAGTTAGCTCCAGCTTCTTCCTGGCATCCTTTGTCACATGTATGTAAACATATGAGCCAAAAATATTCAAATGAGAAATATCAGGCTTCTTACCAGTAAAAGCTTCTTCAGGTGTACTCATGCTAAGTACTCTATGAGGACAATGAATATTCACATAAACCACAGTGTTGCATGCTTCTGCCCACAAGTGCATTGGTAGGTCCTAACCATGCAGCATAGCTTGTGCAACACCCACGATCGTTCAGTTCTTCGTCTCCGCGACCCCATTCTGCTGTGGGTTATGAGGTGATATGAGTTCTCTTAGAATTCCTTCTTTGCTACAAAAGTCTTTGAATTCGTTCGAGATATATTCACCACCATTATCGCTCTGCAGAGCCTTCAACTGCTTCCCTAACTCCTTCTCCACCAATGCTTTAAACTCATATAACTTTGAGAATGTTTCACTCTTCTTCTGCATGAAGAATATCCAACATCTACGAGAATAGTCATCAACAAATATAACATAATACCTATGTTTTGTTTTTGAAGCAACCAAGAAAGGTCCAGACACGTCTATGTGAATTCTCTCCAGGATCATCGAAGCACGATTATCCTTCTCATGAAAGGTGGTCTTCACAAACTTACCCATATTACATCCCTTGCACTGATTTGAGTATGCAAGATTATCATTGTGAGTTCCAATAGAAATCTACTACAAAATATTCAAGGCGCCATGGTGAAGATGGTCCAATATCCTATGCCATAATTCACCCTCATCCCAAGTCACCACTTCTTCTACTATTCCCATCACTGCAATGCACCCATCTACCTCCAGCTTGTAGATATTCTTAACTCAAATCCCTATCCTCTTGGTTTGACCTATTGTTTTATGTCGCAGGAAAGCTTTTCCCTTGCTGAAAACATCATAACCTATGTCCTCCAACATAACGAATAAGACCAAGTTCTTCTTTAGACCTAGAACATGCATAAAATCCTTCAAAAAAAATGGTTTACCTGAATCCCTCTCAAAGTTAATGGCTCCAATTCCGGTCGCACTGTATCTACCATCGTCTCCCATCTCTATATGCATTAGGAGATCCTTCTCCTCCAAGTCACTAAACAATTACTTGTCTCCCGTCATATGGAAGGAAGCACCACTATCAAGATACCACACCGATCCTATTCCACTTGAAACCAAGCATGAAATAAAAGAGAAATGAAGTTCAAATTGTGAGGCTAAGGCCTCACCCACTGCAGCTCTAGCAGCCTTCATGTTCTTATTTTTCTATGGGCAGTTAGTGGAGAGATGCCCATGTTCGTGATAGTGAAAACACTTCACCTTGGACAAATCCAGCTTCTTGCCTTTAGCCATGGATTTTGGATGGGATTTATTCCCCTTCCATTTCATTTCTTTAGAAACAAAAACACAATTCTCTTCGTCATCATTATTCTATGAAGAGCCATCCCTGGTATTCTGCCTTATCTCCTCCCACACAAGATCTGACCAAAGTCGCTCCCAATCTAGCAGTTTCTCCCGTCCATTAACAGAGTTTTCATAGCTGTGCCAACTCTTTGGAAGCCAAAGGAGAGAAAATATCACCAAGTCATCATCCAAAACTGTAATTCCCACACTCCACAGCTCATCCCTACATTGGACAAACTTCGTGAGATATTTTGGAATACTGTCGCCCTTCTCCATTTTGATTTTTATGAGCTTATCTTTTAGCACCAACTTCCTATGGTCATTGCTGCTTTGGAAAATATTTGTCAAAGCCTTCCACATTGAAAATGGAGTGGATTTATCATGAAGGCTTGACACAATATGGTATTTCACACCTTCCAACAGAATTCTTCTTCTCTTCTCTACCTTCTTTTGCCATGCATCAAGTAATGCAACATCGCTATCGGTGAACTCCTTTAGTCCATTATCTTCAAGCACCACCTCCATCATGTCCTTCCAGGCTATGTAGTTCGAGCTACCCTCAAGGGCATACTCCAACCGCAACCCATTGAAAGCCATTTCAATTAATACTCAACTGTCGCACAAATAAATTTTTGCAGCAAATTCGAATTGTCTCCCAGCACAAAACTCAGCGCTGCTTCAAGATTGCAATATTTAGTGATTAAGACTGCTCTGATACCATGTAGAAATTTATTAATACTGATTAGTATTACCAAATTCTCCTGATCTAACAAATCAATCTTATGTTAAATACAGAATCCTTCCACTTAATTCTTTGCGGAAATTAAATCGCCAATCACAAACACATATGAAGAAAAGAAATCACACATAAACACAGTTGTTTAACGAGAAACATTAAAGCTAAAAACCCCAACTATCATATATTATGTATATCAATGGATCATGTAATAATATCATACAAAGCTTAGTACATCAATCTCTCAGTAAAATCAACCATCATTACACACTTTCATGTAGAAATTTTCATATCTATGCACCAATTTCTTGCCTCCTGACAGTCTGCCTCCACTACACAATCCCTGCTAAAGAAGACCTCTGAATGAATTCGAATTGGCCTTACCTTGACAGTGAAATCCTCATTGGCATCTCCAATGTGTGTCATATGCATTGAATGCATCACTATAGTCACAATAGATAGTCCCTCTCACACTTTCACCTATCTCTCCACTGGAACTGACATGCAATTAGTTAACTGTTGTATTTGTTCAGTTGCAAGTGAGTCTCTGGTTATGAATTAATTCAATAAACTCTCACTAGTGTATCTTCAGTTAGAACTATATACAACTAGCACAACTAAGTTTAACTTACTTAACTGAGTTAAACTGAATAAAAACTCCCATAACTACTCTTCCAACTCTGTCACAACTTTTGCACTTCAATTCTAGATGAGTCCTCCATGCATGAGTCACCAACCACCCTAGGAATTGCGTAATTCCTTCAGCCCACTGATTTTCCAAATCTGTTCACTGAAATAAAGTGCTCCAAAAGAATAAGTTGATATTTATTGTCAGATTATTATTAAGGGTTAATAATAATCGACATGCATCTATTTTTAGATTGATGATCTATAAATAGAATTCACCCAATATTCTAAAAATAGAATCTCATCTATTTTTCACATTTGACCAACCACCTACAAATAACATCCTACAATTTATAGAATATGCTCATTATGTCTAAAAATATACATACACCTAAAAATAGCTTATGGGCCCCACTTAGTGAAGGTGCTTAATTTTCACTAATCTCGTCATCTTTTTCAATCTCAACACCTTTAATATAATGCCTTTATTGCTCAATCTAGTCTTCTAACTTGAAAATGGTACAACAAACCCTTAGGCTTCAGATCAATGCAACTGTAAAAATGTTTATCAATCGACAATCCACCCTCAATACTTGGAATTGTGAAGTATTTATACAAATATTATTACGAAATATCCTACAACTGAATTAGGAATTATTCAAGGAATACAAAATATCTTCATGCAAGAAGATAGAGACAACTATCTAACTAATGCAAGATGTCCCTGCTTTTATTGATTTTGTTGTTTGTTGTTTGATATTTTGTTGGGTTCTCTCTTTTACTGTTGCTCAACTCTGGTTGTCTCCTTAATGTGGAGTGTCTCTTATGCTGGCTGCCTTCAACTCTAGTTTCTCATCTCCGTTTTGACTTTAAACTCTGTATTTCATCTGATACTCTTTTTACTGCTCTATTTTCTTTATCTGTTACTTCTGTTTTTCACTATTATTTGCCCGCTCTGATACTCTTCAACTATGTATTTCACTTTAATCCTGTTACTGCTACATTTCCACTTTTATTGTTATTTTTACCTTTGACCTTTTGACTGATTTGTTTTACCTGTTTTTCTTTTTACTTTCAAAGTAAATCACATATCTTTTCCCAAGCCTTTGCATTTGGTAATTTAATTTTTACCTTTATTCTGAAGATTTCATCAACTTTTGTGTACTTTGCAAATGTAGGCTTGTTGATGAATAAATGATTTACCTCATGTTGGATGTAAAAGAGATTCTCAAAATTCTTATAGAGAACTTTTCCTATAGGAATTCCTTTTGAGGAAGGAACGTTAGACTGTTCTTTGGCCACTTCTCTCATTTTCTTTTTATATTCTTCATGTTTCATCAATTTTTCATGGATAACCAAAGGGTTAGGCAGACCTTTCTGCCTCAAAACATCAAATTTGACCATGAATCTAGTTATTGCAAGGTCCATGTTCTAACACTTGTCTTCAAGTTGTAGCATTAAGTTCCTTTTAGAAATTACCTTTCTTACCTCAAGGATTGTTTCAGTCCTGTCACTAATTCCAATTTCTTCCAATTCATGTTTGTTCTTGGAATTAAGAAACTAAATGATTTCAATGGCCTTTTGTGGCCTTTTACCAAGTTCTTCCTTGACTTTCTAAATGGCTTCACTTGCTTCCTTGATTAAATCTTTCTGCTCATAAATGACCTGGATAGATGGAAAAATATTATTGACAGAGTCAATAATATTGGCCCACAGCTACTATTTTTCTTGTGCAAGTGGTTCTGTCAGTGTCAATTCTTTCTCTAACCTCTTTACTTTCTCAGTCAATCTGTTTGACTTCAGTACTTCATTTTTATGCATGATTTGAACTAATTCCTTCTCATCCTCTAGAATTTTCATTTTTTTTTAAGTCTATTTATTTCACTAGTCTAGATGGACACATCCTACATGGATTTAACCCGTTTACCTTATTCCTCACTTGGATGAGAGGCTGCTCTAGATGATCCTGTAGTTGATGTAGTTTCTTATGTAGTGGGTAGTGATGTAGCTACTGGAACTGTTGTGACTGCTGAAGCTGCTAAAGTAGAAGGAACTTTTGTTGTAACTGTATGAATAATAGTGACGGGGATTGCGTCCATGCTGGCCCTTTTCTCATGTACTAACTTATCCATCTCATTTTCCATTTCTTTCAATTGGGCAGTTGATTGAAGAATGAGGTTCATCATCTCATATTTTTGGATTCCATCCTGTAATACTTCTTAGGTCTGTGGATGTTCAGTAGGAGGAAAATCGAGTTGTTTCTTTAATGTAGCAATGTCCGCATTCTTTTTGTTAATAAGTTCTTCTGCAACTTTGACATTTTTTGGATCATATCCTACTTCAATAACCGAATCTTCCAAAGATTTAATTCTGTTATCTTTAGCCTGTGAGGATGCTTTTTCTAGCTTCAACTGTACTTTTACATTTTCCAAAGAATTGTGAAGCTTTTGGGCACTCATGGCTTTGTTGGTCATAGTAGAATATATAATTTCTCCAACTTTCTTATGAAATTCAATTTGGTCTAAAGGATGAAAATCCTTAGCCATGACCTTAAATGTTGTAGTCATATGATGACTTTGGAGCTTGGACTATAGGCTGCAAAAAGGTCATTTGCATATTTTTGGTTTTATAATCAAAAGTAGGAAGAAAAATATTGTGATTGGCAGGAGTCTGTTTCAGGTATTGTGAATATATTTTAGCCTTTATTTCTTCATTTTTGACCTTGATATCTTTATATCTCTCTTTCATTTCTATATCTCTATCTTCTGGTTTATTTGATGAAGACACTTCAACACTACGATGCTTTTGAATGATTTCAGTATTAGATGTTGAAGGTTGGTGAGTTTCCTTTGAAGCTGTTGGAGGTGAATTTCCTTTAACTACTATATCTATATCAATAAATTCAATAGATTCCACTTGTTCATTTACAGGATTTAATCTTGGGTTCTTCCTGTACATTATTTTAAATTTAGTTTCAGTGCTAGTTTCAGTAGAATAGGACCCTTCTTCTCTTTGCCTCTTAGATTTTATATCTTGTGGAGCTGGAGTATGCAAAATTGAACTAGTATTACTTTTCTTCTCTACCTATTGTAAGGTATTTTCCGACCATTCAGACTGGTTGGAGTACTTCTCAATATCTGGTTTAGACTCATGGACAAAAGGAGTCAGTATGAATTTGATCCTTAACTTGTTGATAACTCCTAAAGGATCAAAATACCATCTGAAACTTTGACTGAAATTAAATTCCTACAAACATTTTTCTATGTGTTGACCAACACCTCTATTGTTGCAAATAAAAGGACCAATCTAGTTTTTGATCTTAAACTTTATTTTCTTCTTGGTTGATAGAAATTTAAACTCATCAAAGTTTAGGATTTTCCTGATATATTCAAGTGAAAATAACCTCATGGGGAGGTATTTGGGTAGCTTATATGGAATGATTTGAGATCCATATACCCTAATTTATGTGTGGTTCTCGTATAGGTACCAATCTCTTGTCCTACTGTGCTCTGATAACTGCAAGACATTTTTTTATTGCATCACTGACTCTTGGTTGAATGTTGTTGTTCAACATGTTGAAAATTGGATAGATGAATGATTCAATGAAGTCTTTGTATGTGATCTTTGTCGACTCTTTCCTGATTAATGAAGTCCAAAATATTACTGACTGGGGGTTACCTTCAATGTCCATTTTTTGAAGGTTGATTTCAAATCTTTCATATTGAAAGTATAGGAACATATGAAACAAAATAGATGAATACTTGAACACTCCCTCCTCTGTTAATTTAACCAGCTGTTCATGGATTGTATCAGAGAGGTACTGGGAAAAATTGAATGTATAAGTAGGAGGCTAAATAGGGGAGAAAATAGACAGAAAACCTAGGAATGAAGCATCAACATGCTTATCAGTGAAATGTAATATTCCAAAATTTAAGCCTCCAAGCTAAATGGAATATTAGAGTTGTTTTGTCACAAGGTAGGTGAATAAATGGGTAGGGAGGCCCATTAACCTATTTAGAAGGATCGATAACACTCCTAATGTGAAAGGAGTAAGAATAAGTGACTAATTTGAGCAGCCTTGGGTGTGAACAGAGATGAGATCATGTTGATTCAGTAAACTTTGACCAAGTCAACAGAGCTGTCTAGATACATTGAACTTCCTTGATGGACAACGCAGTTTTGGTGGAGGACAACTTTCATGAGCTTGATGGAAAATGTGGATGGGACCCAATGTGGAGAGGTTCACTTGCTATATAAGGAGAGCATGGGAGCCTTTTTTATTCATTTTTTTTATTTGATCATTTGATATTGTCTGTTTATACTTGGCTTCCTCTTGTTGTTTAGCATGGTTGCAGTGTTGTTGAGCACAAGGTGTTTCCGAGCAGGAATCCCACCTCTTCCCTTGAGAGGCCTCTTGGGAGAGCTTGTCGTGTATTGTTCCACATCCAGGCTTAAGGCCAAGCACCATTATTTAGTCCCAAAATTATTTTTGTAGTAGAATATTTTTGAATTGCAGGGTGTTGCAGTGGAGGTTTGTTACACCACTTCTGGGTCTGTTTCTCAGTAGAGGGTGCCTTCCTTCTCTTGAGAGATCAACAAGGAATATTTCTGAGCACATTTCATATCTTGGCAGCTGTCCAAAGTATTCCTCATCTCCTACAGTGTAGTCCTTTGCAAGAACTGCGTAATTTTTCATAGAGTTGCTGCAGCAGGGTTACGACCCTTGTTTTTGAGCTAGTTTCTTAGGGAAAGGGACAACGCTTCTCCCAGAAAGCTAGAGGAAGGGATTTTCATCCCTATTTGGTATTATTTAGCTATATTTCTATAATTTTGTAGTAATACTACATTTTCTAAGCTGAATATTCAGATCTATTCTTTTTTTACTCGTACTTTCATGAAACCCTTGCCGGGTTGGCTTTATAATGCAATAAGGAGGTCAGATATTTATTTTCTTGGAATGTTGTTCCATTGAGTTCTAGATCCATTTTTTTCTATCATTATACTGTAGGAAACCTTAGAAAATAATTCTTTTATTTTCTTCAGTCTTTTCTGCATCACTTAAGTCATGGGATTTGGCTTTTTTTGAGCTGATATGAAGTCGGGAGGTCTGTTTAACATATCAAAAGGGATTTATTTCTGATACCCTTTTTTATGTGAAGGCCTAACATCGTATTATAAGGGAACCAATTGTTATTTTACCCAGTGAAAATGTATATATTCAAAAATAACGTTTTCAAGGTCTATTTGATGCATTTTCCTCACTTTGGAATGTGTAGAAGTTCTTATTTTGATGTTGTTTCACTCATTTGATGGATATGTGTTTTTAACACGTCATATGAGTCTATTTATCACTGAACATCCATTATTATGTTTAGGTGTTGCTGTAGCTCCAACTTTAGAATATCTTAAGATATTCTTATTGTTGTAGAAATTCCCTATTTTGGGATATGAAATTGGTATCAAAGCATAGTCTTGGCTCAGCCTGTGGAACCCAGCCATGCAGATATCAAGAGAAGGAGAGATGATTAGAAATAATACTCCATTGTGTGGATAAAGAAAGGAAGATAGGCTTACAAAGCTTCTTCCAAAATCTATGCAGTGCATCAACGAAGATCTTAAGAAGATGAGAGGAGAGATGGAATCTCCTGAGGAGTTTGGATATAGAGCCAAATATATATTGGCACATGATAGGTGCGAGCATGTAGCTACACGCTATTATGCACAGCGCAGTCAAATGCCCATATCTACTATGAGAGAGATGAAAGAAGAGGAAATTCCAAGGAGGGGAACTCTTAGTAATTTTCTGCAAGAGTATGAATCTCAAACTGAAAAGTTTAGAGATCATATTAGTTTCAAATAGTTTTGAAAGATCAAGGTGGAGAGGAGAAATCTTCATGAAATCAATAAATTTTCTCTATCTACCTTTGATGGATCCCCAACTTGTTCAACCAAAGCTTGGGTGGAGGAGTTGTATACTTATTTGCAGTAGCACCAAGTTTTTGAAGATGAAGCCATCAGAGTTACAGTGCTGTAATTTGAAGGTAAGGCCTATGCTTGGTGGATGTTTGGGTCATTTTCATTGAAAAATTTTAATACTTCTTCTTTTGCAAAGTTCACTAAGAGATTGGTAGAAAGGTTTGATAAAAAACATGAGACAATCAAACCAATGAAACTTTTGTATTAGTTGGGAGGACCTACAAACTCAAAACCACTTCAAAAACCTATTGGAGGAGATCACATCTTGCATGATACCTTACTAGAGGAAAGATCATTGTTTCATAACCTTAGACAAGAGGGCATGAAGGTTCCTTTTTCAAAGAATGATCCTCTTATTGAGAAGTTACATCCTATTCATATTGAAGATGAAGAGAAGGATGGGGGTTACAACGTTGTCACATATAGAGCATATCTAGTGCATCATGTAGAGGAAGGAGGAGCACATGCTCCAACCGAAGGATTTCTTTTATCATTACAGGAAGTTCCCCAGGATCTCACATATAGAAGGTAAAGTAAAAGCAATGAGCAGCATGATTGTGATATGATATTAATGGAAGAAGGAGGTAGGAGGAAGGACATCATCATTTGATGAGGAGCACACACCCACATCTATTTCAGAGAGTTGGTGCAAGTAGGAGGAAGACTGGTTTGCGCTGTGAGGGAAAAGGCAAGAGTTCCCAACCATATGAACAATATTCTCTTACCATTGATGTCTCACGATATGGAGGAATTCCACAGGGGAGGCCACTAGATCTGGAGTTGGTAAGAGAAATCTTGCCATTTGATTCACCACTCTTGGATTCTGGAGAGGTGAAGAGTTTGGAGGAATACTTTGGCATGGGGGATGTCAAAGTAGCAGGTAGCAGCATGAGGAAGGCTTCACATGCCAGATCACCAGCGTTGTCTCTTGGGAGGATTGATCCATATTGGAGATCTCAACTCTTGGTATAGTACTCCAAGGATCTTAGTGCTTGCATGATTCTTGATGACCCTGATGGAGATGAAAGATATATGGTGGATGATATGGTCATCTATTCTTATGGCAGAGTATTCTTGACTAGAGCTTCTAAGCTCAAGGAGAAACTGCTACATGCAGCACATGAGGACTTCTTTTCCATGCATTTTGATGCATATCTTTACTTGGCAGAGGAGTTCATTTGGGAGGGAATTCAGCATGACATATTTCAGCATATGGAGAGATGCATAGCCCAGATGGTGATAGAGAGGATGTCACAACCACTTCCCTACTCTTTGGAGGTGAGGGAGAATTTCCAGTTGAGCCATTTCAGCTCAAGATCTCAATTACATGATGGAGAATGTACAATTTCACTTTATGTTTTGTACTTCTTTTCTTTATATGAGCAACATATTGCACCAAGGAGGATTATTCCTGCTTTCATATTTTATAATGATGTACTTGAAGCTATTTGTAGCATTGAGATTGGCTATCTCATTGGTGGTTTGTGGGGGAAGCCACATGTTTTTTGGTGTGCACCATTGACACCACTTTGTACTTTCATGTTTATATCTTGTAAGATGATTGTGGTAGCAAAAAAGTGGCTGGAAAAGCACTTGTTTTTGTTTGATTTGATGCATGCAAAGGATGCACTGCGTTGGTTCCTTGTGTGGGACCTTGATCCACTTTTGGTTGTCATATGAAAACTTGTTTCTATTGGTTTTTGCTTCCATGTATTGCTGATATTTCTATGTTCATGGGAAGATTTGTTTGGAGAGTGGGATATGATTTGAAGACACCCATTGGGAGTGTGATTCTCCCTACTTTTCATGATGCATGTTTCAGGAGAAGTAATGGGCAGCCCATGATTTCCAAACTACATCTCTTTTATTCATGTGGGAGGAGCCATTTGGAGAACTTGAGTTTTTGGAGGAGGAACTTCATGGTTTATTTTTTTGGTGGGGTGGCTTGGGCCACTCTCAAAGGTCATAATATTCCACCCCAAGAGCAGCTACATCCCCATACTTATCATAAATGGAGAGAGAAACCACTCGGGTGGGAGGATCCAATCTCTCCATGCAGCTCCAACACATTGTATAAACCAAGGGTTGAGGATATTTTTGAGCTAAATAGATTGGATAATTTCATTTGCATGATAGAATGGGTGTGGAAGTCACTCATTGGGAATAATATTTCCCATGTTCATCATCACTCCTACCTTTAGGAGGCCATTGAACAGCAGGGAGGTTTCCACTTACTTCTTCCACCTTTCTATGATGTAAGTGTAGAAATTTGAATAACTGATATGTTATCCATAGAGATTCTCTTGATCACACACTATTTTAACTTCATGCACAATACAGAATCCATTCTACCATTTATCATTAATTGCGAAAATAAAAACAATCACATGCGCACATTAAAACCATAAACAATCACACATATGAACACAGTATTTTATGGGAAACCTTAAAGCTGAAAACCCCCAACTATATGTATATTATATGTCATAGATATCATGTAAAAATAATCACACAAATCTACTAACAAGCTCTCAGTACAATATCCAATTGCTACACACTAATCAAGCTAGATCTAGCAAAACACATGCTCCAATCTCTGCCACCTGATAGCCTACCTCTACTGCGCAATCAATGCTGAAGAATGGCTCATAAATAAATTCGAACCACCTGGCTTGTACTCCACAATCGTCATTGGCATCTCCAATCACTGGTTGTTGCAAATCACGCAACAGTATAGTCACAACTGATAGTCTCACTGCTCTTTCACCTATCTCTTCACTGGTCCACTAAAATTGTTGTGTAACTAGCTCCAAAAATAGAAGAAAAGAGATATCAATGCCTTATAAATAAGCCACTTCGAGGGGGCAACTGCCAATACATTACATGAATGAAAAATTCTTGGATGATACAATTTATAAAACCTCCTTTCTATATATAGGAGTCCATGGGGCCATAATGTAATCCTAGTGGGCCACAATGTAATCCTAGCCGACCTAACAATAATAATTTAAGGGCACAATAATAACAAAAAAGGGGTTACAGGGGTACAATAATAACAATAAGGGGTTTACAATAACAATAATAAGGGACTATACTAGTGATATAGGGACCTGAAATGCCCCTCTCCTTCAAAAAAGTGTTGTCCTCAATGCCTGAGTAGCTCTGGGTGCTTCTGTATAAAATTTTCATCCTCCCATGTAGAATATTCAGTGGGTAAGTTCTTCCACTTGATGAGATACTCTGAAATTGATCAATTCCGTAGATGTCGAGTTCTTGTTTCCATGACCACTTCAGGTTCCAATATGATTTTTCCTTCCTCATAAAGTTCTGGCAATATTGTTTGAACAAGAATATTTTCACCTATAACCTTCTTTAAGCATGAAACATGGAAAATTGGATGTACTCATGAAGAAGCAGGAAGCTCCAATTTGTATGCCATAGTACCAATATTTTGCAACACCTTGTAAGGACATAGTACTTTGGTGATAATTTATTATCCTTCTTAGCTTGCTTGAGGGACATTTGTTTGTATGGTTGTAGTCGTAAAAATACCCAATCTCCTACATCAAAACATCTCTCGCTGCGATGTTGATCTGCCTATTGTTTCATTAGATTTTGTGCCAAAGTTAGGTTATCCTTTAAGAGTTGGATAACTTCTTGTTGATGCTCGATGTGATCTTCCACTACTTGAACCTTCGAATTTTCTCTTAAATATGATGTGATGGATGGTGGATGATATCCATAAAGTGCCATAAATGGGGTCATTTTTGCTGCAGTATGGAAGGAAGTGTTATACCACCATTTAGTGAGAGGTAACCACTTGACCCATTGTGTTTGTTTATCAGATACAAAACAACGAAGATATCCTTCCAAACATTTATTTACTATCTCAGTTTGACCATCAAATTGAGGATGATAAGATGAGCTATGAACTAATTGAGTACCCAAACAAGAAAATAACTCCGTCCAAAATTTTATAGTAAAAATGGGATCTCTGTCGCTCACAATAACCCTTGGGCTTCCATGTAGCTTTTGAATTCTGTCCATAAATGTAGTAGCAACTGTACTTGCTTTAAATGTATGAGATAATGCACAAAAGTGTGCATACTTGGTAAGTATATCAACTACCGCCATGATGACATTATTTCCTTCGGACTTAGGTAAACCTGTGATAAAATACATTGAAATCTCCTCCCAACGTTGACTTGGAATGGATAAAGGTTGTAGAAGTCCCAGGGTCTTAATTTTCTCCACTTTATTCTGCTGGCAAACCAAACATTCCGTCACAAAATTTTGAATATCAGATTTAAGGCCATCCCAAAAAAATTCTTTCTTCACCCTGTGGTAAGTTTTTAAAAATCTCGAGTGTCCTCCTAAAGGAGAAGTGTGCAATTCCATAAGAATCTTTTGTTTTAGTTGAGAATTCTTACAAAGATATAAGCGATCTTTGCACCATAAGGAATCATTTTTCCAACTAAATGTATCAGATGTAATAGGATCTTGTTGCAACTTTTGAATGAGTGTCCATACATATTTTTCCTTCTTCCATTCATCTCTTGCTTTGGTTATCCAATTTGGTTGGAAATAGAAATGGCACAAAGCAATGCTTCCACCTCTTCATTCTTTCTTGAGAGTGCATATGCGACAACATTAAGCTTTCCTTTTTTGTAGATTATTTCAAAGTCATAACCGAACATCTTTGTGACCCATTTTTGCTGCTATTCTGAAGATATTCTTTGTTCCAAAAAGTGTTTAAGACTATCATGATCAGTTTTTACCTTGAAGTGTCTTCCCATTAGGTAAGTTCTCCATTTCTTTAGTGCATGCAATATTGCTAACATTTCCTTCTCATAAATAGGTTTCTGTAAATACTTTCCTTTAATTGGAAGAATTTCAAAAGTAATGGGTCTTCCTTCCTGCATTAAAACAACACCAATTCCATTTCCTGAGGCATCAAATTCCACAATAAAGGTTTTTGTGAAGTCTGGCGTAGCTAAGACAGGCGCTAGGCACATTGCCTCTTTAAGATGTTCAAAAGCCTTAGTTGCTTCAGGAGTCCATGAAAATGCATCTTTCTTCAATAATGTTGTTATAGGTGCTTCTATTCTCCCATAATTCTAAACAAACTTGCGATAATACCCTGTTAACCCAATAAATCCTCGCAACTGCTTTATGGTTGTGGGGACTTTCCATTCCTTAATGGCTTTAATTTTTTTAGGGTCTACTTTAACACCCTCGTGAGATACAACATGACCCAGATATTCCACCTCTTGTACTCCACAGAAACATTTGGATATTTTTGCATATAATTTTTTCTCCTGCAATAGTTTGAGCACCCTGTCAACATGTTCAACATGATCCTTCCAAGACCTGTTGTAGATTAGTATATCATCAAAAAATACTAGCACAAATTTTCTAAGGAAGGGTTTGAAAATGGAATTCATCAACCCTTGAAGTGTAGAAGGTGCATTGGTAAGGCCAAAAGGCATGACCAAAAATTCATAATGACCCTCATGAGTTTGAAATGTTGTTTTTGGAATATCTTCGGTCTTCATTCTAATTTGATGATATCCTGAATGAAGATCCAACTTGGTAAAATAAATTGCTCCATGTAATTCATCCAATAATTCATCAATCACAGGAATGGGAAATTTATCTTTAATGGTGAGCTTATTGAGCTCCCTATAATCAGGACACATGCACCATGATCCATCCTTCTTGTGTACCAATACTACAGGAGCAGAGAAAGAACTTTGACTAGGTTGAATTATACCCGCCTCTAACATTTCTACAATCATACGTTCAATTTCGCTCTTTTGGACGTAAGAATATCTATAAGGCCTGATGTTTGGAGGAACACTTCCTGGAATCAAATGAATAGCATGATCATGATCACGAATAGGTGGGAGTCCTTTGGGAGTTTCAAACACCTTGGAATGATTGTCCAAGACTTGTTGGAGATCTGCGGGAATAGATGATTTTGATGTTGGAACTTCTAGTGAGCATAATTGTGCAATTACGCCTCGTTGTTCTTTCTTTAGAAGCTTTGTCATGACATTAGAGCTTATTATCCTTCCTGGCTTCCCTGCAATACCTTGTAATTCAACTTCCTTTCCTTCTGAAAAAAATTTCAAGAAAATTTCTTGAAAATTAAAAGCTACCATCCCCAAAGATTGTAACCATTGTACTCCTAGTACAACATCAGCACCTCCCATAGGAATGGAAAGCATTGGACTAGTCAATATATATTCCCCCATGGTTAGCTTGATATTATGGCATTTTCCAGAGAAATTTATAGTTCCTCCATTTGCAACCATCACTTGATATTCTGGTGCTGGGTATAGGAAACAATTTAATTCCTTGGCTACCTTACAATGAATAAAATTATGGGTGCTACCTGAATCAATCAACACTATTACCTTTTTCTTCTTGATCCGTCCTTCTATCTTGAGAGTTTGAGGAGTGGTAATTCCTGCCAGTGCATTACATGATATGGTCGGATTCATTTCTTCCTCTTCTAGGGCTGGTTCCTGGTGTATATCCTCTTCTTGTTCATTTTATTCTTCTTCTTCACAATCTATGTAAAATAATTTCTTCTCAGCACACTTATGACCTTTAGTGTATTTGCTATCACAACTGTAGCAAAGCCCTTTTGCTCTTTTTTCTTCCAATTGTTGTGTTGTCAACCTTGTAGGTTGTGGAAATCTAGGCGTAGCAACACTTCCTTCTTTATAGAATTGAGTGGTAGGCTTCCTTGTCGCGATAATTTTACATTCAACTTGTCTTGCCAACCTGAATGCATTCTCCAATGAATCAGGTTCCAAAACACGAACTTCATGTTGGATGTTATCCTTTAGAGTGCCTATGAAGAGATCAATCTTGTGTTCCTTTGGAATATCAGTTACCCTTATATTCAATTTTTGGAAGTCCTCAATGTGCTTCCCCACTAAACCCTTTTGTTTGAGATTTATCAATTGGCTAAAGAAGGTGTTGCTCTTTGTATCCTCATAATGTGCTATCATTTCCTCCATAAAAATTGACCAAGTGACAATTTTTTTATGGGAGAAAAGCCATCGATACCATACAAATGTATTTTGTTCTAAATGTAAAGTTTTAATGCGTACCTTTTGTGTGTTTTGCACGTTATGGAGATAAAAATATTGCTCCATCTGTAGTATCCATGTTACAAGATCCTTTCCATCAAACTTCCTCATGTCCATCTTTGGAATATGGTGGTTCTTCCTGCCAACATTAGAGTTTATGAAATCACGATTAACATTTATTTTGTTCTCATCATGAGGTTCTTCTACTATATTTTCACCATAAGGAAACATTTCTTGTATCAACTTTGTCAAACCTTCCATGTCTGCTTTTAAAACATTCTTCATGTTTTCCATTTTCTGATCGATCTTAGTTCCATGTCATCCATCTTAGATTCCATCCCAACCTCCATGCCATCAATATTATATTCCATGCCATCTATCTTATATTCCACGCATTTCTTCAAACCATCCATCTTAGTTTCCACGCCTTTCTTCAAAACTTCCATGTCATTTTTTGTTGCTCTTTGTGAGAGCGAAATTTGTTGCACTTGCTCTTGTAATTTTGATATGTCATGTTGCCATTATTTGTCTTCATGAGTCATAGTAGAGCTTTCCAAAAGCTTAATTTGTGTTGAATTATTTTTAGGGGCCATTTTATAATCCAATACTGATATCTATTCTACAATATGCCCTTGCAAATAATTCAACTTGATTCTTCAAACAAGACTTATGCAATTTGGAAAAAAAATACACACCTTTTACTTGCTTTTGAAGAGCTTGATATTGAAATTGTATTATCTCTGTGATTGTGGCTCTTCAATATCTGAAATTCAGCACTGAAGTATCCCTTTGAATTCTCTTTTGAATGCCATAGGTCTGAATTGATTTGGATTCTCCAAGACAAAGTTATGTCTAATCTCCCACAATGACCTAATTATGGACTGGTTCAGTATAGCGAACTTGTACGACTTGCCACGTGTCACTGTTTCGTCCTTCTCCTCTGAACTTGATAGCCAAGAAACTAAAGTCCATTTATTTGCAACCAATTTTTACGGCACTCCAATCCGATGCTCAGAGAGAGAGAGAGTTATTGAAATTTTCCCATGATCACCTATTTGAGATGAAATTCGGGAGCCTGAAAAAGCACTACCTTCCATAGATCATATCTCCAAAAATATTGCAAACCAAGCTATGAAATTTTTTGAAGAGCTTCCTTAGGATTTCAGCTTCACACCATAAAAATTTCAGATTCTGAACCTTAGTAGAAAAAAAGTTATAGCACAAATGCCACGATGACCTGTTTAGGAGGCTGAAAAAATACCTAACTTCCACTAGTCATATCTCCGAAAATATTGCGAACCAAGCTCTGAAATTTTTATAAAATATTCCTTAGGATTTCGGCTTCGCACCCTAAAAATTTCAGCTTCTAAAACTTCGTATAAAAAAATTTATAGTGAAAATTCCACGATGACCTGTTTAGAGCAGCGAAACCCTAGAATCCAAAGCTCTGATAAAAAATGTTGTGTAACCAGCTCCAAAAATAGAAGAAAAGAGATATCAACGCCTTAGAAATAAGCCACTTCGAGGGGGAAACCTCCAATAAATTACATGAATGAACAATTCTTGGATGATACAATTTACAAAACCTCCTTTCTATATATAGGAGTCCATGGGGCCATAATGTAATCCTAGTGGGCCACAATGTAATCCTAGCCGACGTAACAATAATAATTTAAGGGCACAATAATAACAAAATGGGGGTTACAAGGGTACAATAATAACAATAAGGGGTTTACACTAACAATAATAAGGGACTATACTAGTGATATAGGGACCTAACAGAAACTGTCCATGCACTGAAGTTAATTGATGTATTCTTTAGTTGATCAATGAGTTTATAATTAGTGAATTAATTAATAATTAATTCACACCACTCTCACTAGTGTATCAATCAGTTAGACTGGATACAAATAGCTCAACTATGTTTAGCTTAGTTAAACTAAACACAACTCCATTAACTTCCTCAATCAACTCCACCAAACTCTCTCACATGAGTTCTAACTGAAGTATCCATGAAATAGCTCCACTTAACACTCAGGAATAGCGTAATTCCTTCTGTCAGCTCCTATGCCACATCTGTGCACTTAAATGAAGTGCTCCAAGAGAATAAGATAATGTTTATAGTACAAATATTATTAAGAGCTAATAATATGTGACATATCTATTTTTAGACTGGCAATCTAAAAATAGATTCCACCCAATATGTCTAAAAATAGAAGTCCATATATTTTTCCAACTCGACCAACCATCCACAAATAGCATCCTGCAACTCATAGAATATGATCCATATGTCTAAAAATAGACAGTCTAAAAATAGAATTTGCGCCAAAAATAGCCTGCGGGCCCACTTAGTGAAGGAAACTTCTTTCCACTAAGCTCATCATCTTGTTGCAAAATCAACACTCCCTCTCAACAAGATAAGGATTATCTACCACCCCTATCCTGCCTCTATGGTATTCAAATTTTCTCCTGGTGAGCGCCTTCGTCAAGATATCAACATCCTGATCCTCTGTGGGAATGTATGAAAGTAACATGATCTTCCGCTGCACACAATCTCTGATATGATGATACCGGATGTCAATGTGTTTACATATATCATGAAATACTGGATTAACCGAGAGTTTAATGCAACTCAGATTATCACAATAAATCACAGTAGGATCTAAGTGTGAATCGAACAACCCGACCAGGATCTTCCTCATCCATATAGCCTCACATGCAGCCAAAATCGCTTCCATATACTCGACCTCTGCTGAACTGAGTGCCACGGATCTCTGCTTCCTACTGTACCAAGAAACTGTTGTCAACCCGATACTAAAAATCCCTCCAGATGTGCTCTTTCTGTTCATTGGGCTCCCTGCCCAATCTGCATCTGTGAAGCCACACAACTTCACCTCATCCGACTGTCTGTACCATAATCCATATCTCGATGTGCCTCTGAGATATCTCAATACATGCTTGCCTTCCTTCCAAAAGAGCTTGGTAGGCTTAACCATAGCTTTTGAAAGCTAGTTAACAGCATAGCATATGTCGGGTCATGTATTGACCAGATACATAAGCGACCCCACCAACTGTCGATAAACAGTGGCATCCACTACCTCTGCCAAATTAGCATCCTCCTTCCTCCATTCACCAGGAAGAGGAGTATCAATAGGCTTGCAGCCATGCATTTTGAACTTCTCCAGTATCTCCCGGGCATACTTGCCTTGAGAAACAAACAGTCCATCACTGCACTGCCAAATTTCCAATCCCAGGAAATAATGAAGAAGGCCTAAGTCCTTCATCTCAAAATCCTTTGCAAGATCAGAATTGCATGAGTGTATCAACAGTTCATCACCTGTAAAAATTAAATCATCTACATAAAGTAAAATGATCAGCAACTTACCCTCCATCACAATCTGGTATAGGTTTGGATCCACCTCACTCTTGGAGAATCCAAGTCCAGTGAAATAACTATCTATCCGTGTGTACCAAGCACGAGGTTCTTGTTTCAACCCATACAGTCCTCTCTTGAGCCTTCACACATGTGACTCGCTGCTAAAGATCTCGAAACCTTCGGGCTACTCTATGTACACCTCCTCCTTAATCACCCTGTTGAGGAACGCAGTCTTCACATCCATCTGATGAATGTGCCACCCCATCTGCACTGAGAGAGCAAGAATTGTTCGTATGGAATAATACCTTGCGACAGGTGCAAAGTTTTCCTCATAATCGATCCCCTCAATCTGTGAGAAGCATCGGGCAACAAATCTTGCCTTTTACTTCTCCACACTCCCATCAGCTTCTTGCATCACTTTGTAGATCCATCTCAAACCCACCACTGATTTCCCTTCCGGCCTTGGGACAATCTCCCATGCAATTTTTTTGACAATCGAATCATACTCTTCCACCATGGCATCTACCCATGCGGGATCCTCCACAGCTTCCTCGAAAGAGGATGGCTCCGTCACGATACACTTGCTCATAAGAGCCATGTATCCAGTATATCGGTCAAGTGACTGTCTCTGTCTGCGCTGTGATGTAGGTGCTTCTACAATCCTCTCTGCATCTTCAGCCAGTCGCTCAGCTTCTATAGTGCGCTTTCGCCCTTTGATGGTTGGCGCTACATGAGTGGTCTCTTCCACTCCATGAACCTCTTCTTGTGGCTGATACACATCCAGAGACTCATCCTTAGGAACTAGTAGCTCCTCATCTGCATGCAAGTGTGGCTCCCTCTCAAGCGAACACTTCATGGCTTTCTCCTCATGAAATTTTATATCCCGTCGCACAACAGTCTTGCGACTGTCTGGAAAATACACACGATAGTTGTGGGGTGTATCAGTGTACCCCACAAATATCCCAACCTCTGCAGTCAGCTCCAGCTTCTTCCTGGAATTCTTCTTCACATGAATGTAAACAAGTGAACCAAAAATCCTCAAATGTGAAATATCAGGCTTCTTACCAGAAAATGCCTCCTCGGGTGTACTCATGCCAAGTATCCTGTGAGGACAACGGTTTTGCACATAAACTGCAGTATTGCATGCCTCAACCCACAAGTGTATGGGAAGGCCCTGATCATGCAAAATCTCCCTTGAAACACCCAAAATCATTCTGTTCTTTCGCTCCGCAACCCCATTCTGCTGTGGGTTATGAGGTGCTATGAGTTCTCTTCGAATTCCTACTACGCTGCAAAAGTCCTTGAACTCGCCAGAGATGAATTCACCACCATTGTTGCTCCTAAGAGCCTTCACCTGCTTCCCCAATTCTTTCTCAACCAGTGCCTTGAACTCACAAAAATTTGAGTATTTCTCGTTCTTCTTCTACATGAAGAATATCCAGCACTTATGAGAAAAATCATCAAAAAATATCACATAGTACCTGTTCTTTGCTGTCGAAGCTACTAAGAAAGGTCCACACACGTCTGTGTGAATTCTCTTAAGGATTTTCGTGGCGTGACTATCCTTCTCGTGAAAGGTGGCTTTCACAAATTTTCCCAAAGTACATCCCTTGCACTGATCTGACTGCGCAAGTGTACCTTTGGGAAGCCCAGTAGAAATCTACTGCAGTATCTTCAAAGCTCCATGGTGAAGGTGGCCCAATCTTCGGTGCCACAGCTCACCATTATCCCGGCTCACCACTCCTTCTGCCTTGCCTGCCATTGCTGCGCAGCCATCTACCTACAACTGATAAAGGTTATTAACTCAAACCCCTATCCTCTGAGTCTCACCAGTTTCCTTACTGCGCAGGAAAGCCTTTCCTCGCTAAAGACAACATCATATCCCTTGTCTTCTAACATGGCCACCGAGATCAGATTCTTCTTCAATCCTGGAACACGCATCACTTCCTTCAATATGAAGGGTTTACCAGACTCCCTCGCAAAGGAAATGGTATTGATACCGGTCGCACTGTATCTACCATCATCGCCCATCTCGATGTGCACTCCAAGATCTTTCTCATCCAGATCAGTAAAAAAATATTTATCTCCGGTCATATGAAAAGACACACCACTGTCAAGAAACCACACTGAACCCATCACACTTGAGACGAAGTATGCGATCAGTAAAAAATATAGCTCAAACTTCGAGGCTAAGGCCTCTCCAGCTGCAGATCCAACAGCCTGCTTATTTTTCTTCTTCTGTGGACAATTAGTGGCGTAATGTGTGTGTTGGTGACAGTGAAAGCACTTCACCTTGGACATGTCTTGCTTCTTGCCTTTCACACCGGATTGAGATGCATTCTTCTTGCTCTTCCACTTCCTTGCTTTCATATCCAAAGTGAAATTTTCTTCATCTGAGTTCTTTGATGAAGATCCATCCCTCGTACTCTGCCTTATCTCCTCTTGCACAAGATCCGACCAAAATCGCTCCCATCTTGGCAATTTCTCGTAACCATTGACAGAGTCCTGATAGGAATGCCAAATCTTCGGAAGCCCAAGGAGAGCCAAGCTCACCAATTTCTCATCATAAACAGTAACCCCCACACTTCCCAGCTCATCCATGCATTGGATGAACTTCGTGAGGTACTTGGGCATACTGTCGCGTTTCTCCATTTTTATGTTTCTGAGTTTATCCTTGAGTGCCAACTTCCTCTGGTCACTCTTGCTTTGAAATAAATCTGTCAAATATTTCCACATCAAGAATGGATAAGCGTTACCATGAAGGCTGGACACTATGTGATCCTTCACACCTTCCAATAGAATCCTTCGACACTTTGTTGTCTTCTTTTGCCATGCATCAAGTACGGCAGCATCACTAGAAGTAGGTTTTGGAATTTCTGCATCTATGAACTCTTCAACCCATTGTCATCCAACACCACCTCCATCCTGTCCTTCCATGAAATATAGTTCAAGCTGCCCTCAAGGGCATACTCCAATCACAATCCGTTGAAATACATCTCAACTTTGACACCAAGAAAACACTACTGCAAATTCGAATTCCACCAGCTCAAAACTCAACCGCTTCAATGTTTTGCAATTGCCCCGATGATCAATATTGCTCCGATACCATGTAGAAATTTGAATAAATGATATTTTATCCACCAAGATACTCCTGATTTCACACTATTTTAACTTCATGCACAATACAGAATCTCTTCTACCATTGATCACTAATTGCGGAAATAAAAATAATCGCATGCGCACATTAAAACCATAAACAATCACACATATTAACCCAGTATTTTATGGGAAAGCTTAAAGCTGAAAACCCCCAAATATTTGTATATTATATGTCATAGAGATAATGTAACAATCATCATACAAAGCTCCTCACAAGCTCTCAGTACAATATCCAATTTCTACACACTAATCAAGCTGGATCTAGCAAAACACATGCTCCAATCTCTGCCACCTGATAGCCTGCCTCTACTGCGCAATAAATGCTGAAGAATGGTCCATAAATAACTTCAAACCACCTGGCTTGTACTGCGCAATCCTCATTGGCATGTCCAAGCACTGGTTGTTGCAAGTCATGCAACAGTATAGTCACAACTGATAGTCACACTGCTCTTTCACCTATCTCTTCACTGGTCTCCACTTAAACTGTCCATGCATTGAAGTTAACCAATGTATTCTTTAGTTGATTAATGAGTTTATAATTAGTGAATTAATTAATAATTAATTCACACCACTCTCACTATTGTATCAATCAGTTAGACTAGATACAACTAGCTCAACTATGTTTAGCTTAGTTAAACTGAACACAACTCCATTAACTTCCTCAATCAACTCCACCAATCTCTCTCACATGATTTCTAACTGAAGTATCCATGCAATAGCTCCACTTAACCCTCAGGAATAGTGTAATTCCTTCTGTCAACTCCTGTGCCACATCTGTGCACTTAACTGAAGTGCTCCAAGAGAATAAGATAATGTTTATAGTCCAAATATTAATAAGAGCTAATAATATTCGACATATCTATTTTTAGACTGGCAATCTAAAAATAGATTCTGCCCAATATGTCTAAAAATAGAAGTCCATCTATTTTTCCAACTTGACAAACCATCCACAAATAGCATCCTGTAACTCATAGAAAATGATCCATATGTCTAAAAATAGACATAGTCTAAAAATAGACTTTACGCCAAAAATAGCCTACAGGCCCACTTAGTGAAGGTGACTTCTTTCTACTAAGCTCAACATCTTGTTGCAATCTCAAAAGTAAGCCATATGGTTTTTCATGGTTGGGGGAAAACATTGGAGGACATATTTTTAGCAGATCATTTTGAACAGTGGTGGAGAATTTTGATGAGGTGGCCACAAGGAGAGAAGGGGAGGATTTTTGCTCTCCTTATATAGTTTCTTGAGGACAAGCAATATTTTTTATGGCAGGACTGTAATATTCCAAAAATTTATCCTCCAAGCTAAATGGAATATTAGAGTTGTTTTATCACTAGGTAGGTGAATAAATGGGTAGGGAGGCCCATTAACCTCTTTATAAGGATCCATAACACTCCTAATGTGAAAGGAGTAAGAATAAGCAGTTAATTTGAGCACCCTTGGGTGGGATCATGTTGATTCAGTCAAATTTGACCAAGTCAACAAAGTTGTCTAGATACATTGAAATTCCTTGATGGACAGCGCAAATTTTGGTGGAGGACAACTTGCATGAGCTTGATGGCACATGTGGATGGGACCCAATGTGGAGAGGTTCACTTGCTATATATGGAGAGGATGGGAGCATTTTTTATTCATGTTTTTTATTTGATCATTTGATCTTGTCAGTTTAGACTTGGCTTCCTCTTGCTATTTAGCAGGGTTGTAGTGTTGTTGAGCACAGGGTGTTCCCGAGCGGGAATCCCACCTCTTCCCTTGAGAGGCCTCTTGAGAGAGCTTGCTCTATATTTCTCCACATCTATGCTTGAGGCCAACCACCATTATTTAGTCCCAGTGTTATTTCTGGAGTAGAATATTCTTGAGTTGCAGGGTGTTGTAGTGGAGGTTTGTTAAACCACTTTCGGGTCTGTTTCTCTATAGAGAGTGCCTTCCTTCTCTTGAGAGATCAGCAAGGAATATTTCTGAGAAAATTTCATATCTTGGTAGTAGGCCAAAGTATTCCTCATCTCCTACAGTGCAGTCCCTTGCAGGAACTGTATCATTTTGCACAAAGTTGTTGCAGCAGGGTTAAGACCCTTGTTTTTGAGCTAGTTTCCTAGGGAAAGGGCCAACCCTTCTCCCAGAAAGATGGAGGAAGGGATTCTAATCCATATTTTGTATTATTCAGCTATATTTCCATAATTTTGTATTAATACTACATTTTTTGAGCTGAATATTCAGATCTGCTCTTTTTGTACTTGTACTTTCATGAAACCCTTGCTGGGTTAGCTTTATAATGCAATAAGGAGGTTAGATCTTTATTTTCTTGGAATATTGTTCCATTGAGTTCAAGATCCATGTTATTCTATCATTATACTACAGTAACCCTCAAAACATAACGCTGTTATTTTCTTCATTCTTTTCTGCATCACTTAAATCATGGGATTTAGCTATTTTTGAGCTGATATGAAGCCGAGAGGTCTGTTTAACATATCAAAAGGGATTTCTTTTTGATCCCCTTCTGTATGTGAAGGCCTAAAATCATATTCTAAGGGAACCAAGTGTTATTTCACCCAGTAAAAATTCATATATTCAGAAATAATGTTTACAGGGTCTATTTGCTGCATTTTCCCCACTTCGGAATATGTAGAAGTTCTTCATTTGCTGTTGTTTCAATAATTTTATGGCTATGTGTTTTTAAAAAATAATATGAGTCCATTTATCACTGAACATCCATTATTATGTTCAGGTGTTGCTCTAGCTCCAACTTTAGAATATCTTTAGATATTCTTATTGTTGTAGAAATTCCCTATTTTTGGATATTACATGAAATAACCCAGAATATATGACAACATGGTGATAATATGTCTGTTTCTCTTAGAAAATATAGAATTTGGATAAGGAGGGTTACTCTTAGTAATTTATACTGATGAGGAAATAAATGTTTGAAATATCTAGAACCTTTTGGGGAAGTCCAGTTTTAAATACAATTCAGTGAGGATTTCAACTGACAAAGGGGATTCATCAGGCTTAGGTTGAATTTGAAGCATCTATTTTATTGATTCAGCTATAATGGTGAATAAAATCTCTTTACCAGGGGTCACTAAGGCTCTTTGATCAGGCAAATAACTGGTTTGACAGAGTCTGATAACCTCTAGACACTGGAAGGATTGTGGAAAAATATACTTGGGAAAATTTGACTCCCAGAGGTAAACATCATCAGCTTGGTCAATTGACTTATCATGGCTCCAAAAGTGGAGCTCAAGGAGGTTAAAATCAGTGATAGGGTCACTAATTTTGAATTCCTTGTCTGCTAAAGGAGTGTGTTCAATATCAATAACTAGAGGTTGCAGGATATTGACTGTTATAATGCCTTGGGAAGCCATAATTTGTTTATTTTATTCAATTTATTTACTCTCTGACTTAAAAAAATAGGCGCAGGCCCTTAAAAATACTATGAAAATATGATTCGTGTCTGCAAAAAAGGTTTGGGAAGCAACAATGGATTTTCTATTGGTCTTCAAGGATTTAAAGTAGTTGAATTGATTAAATACAGGCCTCGACATTTAGGAATACATGGAAGGGGTAATTTATATTTGAAGAGGAAGTTATAGAGGTAGCCGTTGGCCGGATAAAGAGATTTTGCGGACAATATTGATCTCCCTAGTGTCAGAAGACAATCTAGCAACAAAAAAACAATTAAGTTTGTCTTTCTCTAAATATATTCATTTTACAAGTAAATGCTATGAAGGTGTTGATCCTACCTTAGATCCAAATTCTTATTTGTAACCGTAGTTCTTCCGTCGCATCAGTAGTTCTTCCGTCACAACAATAATCCTTCCGTCGCAACAAAGTGTCATCTTTTGTCACAACAAAGTGTCATCTTTTGTTGACCTGCACTCAAAAACAAGAAAATATTAAATACCACCTATATAAAAAATAATTATAAAACATACCTATCATAGTGATCAAGGAATCTATGAAATAAATGATCAAACGACATCTTATTGAAATAAACAATCGAACAACAATTTATTGAGAAAAACAAAACTTGATTGTATTAATCTTAAAATAATAGAAGAACCTTACAACCTTAGCCTTGATGTTTGAAAAGGCCTTCCTGGGGTCTGAAGTAGGAGTCTCCTCTACTTTGATAAGTCTTGCACTCTTCCTTCAGGAGCACATAGAGGTATGTGATCTTTCCTCTCAAAAGCTTAGCAGAAAGAAGTCTAAATCTCAACAGCACTTCAACTCAATCACATATAAAGCTTGAACTCCCTTTAAGGCTACCCAATGCCTCTTTTTATAGAGCAGATGAGGAGGTTAGGGTTCCACCTTTGAAGGGATAGAATCCTCCTTCAAAGGGATAGGCTCCTCACATCAAGGGATTAGTTCCTTAAGGTGAGGGATGCATGAACCTTACTAAAGCGTACTCATCCCCAAAAAATCTCATCTAGAACCTTCTAGAATTGACCTCAAATCAACTTTTTAACTTTACTTTCTCGCTTTTTTGACTTTGAGAAGGGTACGCAGGCATTACAAGGGAAAACTACATTTTGGAACGCAGGTAAGAAGTGTATTACCTACGTACCCAAGCTAGGAACGCAGGCAGGCTTCATGTTACCTGCGTACCCAAGGCTTTTTGATTTTTTAGGGTTTTTTTCCTCCAGTTTTAGGGCTTGGAATGAGGAACAAAGGTTGTAAGACTTGTAGAGGAGGCATGTATGAGTGTTAATGAGCTCATACAATTAGTAGAATGTCAAGGTGAAATTTTTTAGTGCAACAGATTGCCCCCTAAAGTGCGAAGTCTGGAATAGATGAAGATGAAGTCTGTCATATATGAAGAGTGAAGTAATTTATCATTTCAAGGATCATCCTGTGGACACCCCGATCGGAACCTGTAAAAACATTCAATGCAAAATATATATATGTAATTATATTATCTCTAAGGTAGGCATTCCCATACTCAGATCAAAACTAACTAGAAAACTGATTTAAATTGTTCTGATACAGGAATGATTTTGAGTACATCAACAATATACGCAGCCATTTGTTTATGAATAGTCCACTGTATAAATGATAACAAAATTCCTCGCAGCTTGGATGGTAGAAACTAGATCCAAGGTCTTGATTTTCGCATCTCGAAATAGTACGATTCTATCCATGTGAATGAATGTGTTGAAGTCGAACATGGTAGAAGCCACTTGATTACCAGTCAATAATGTAAAATGTTAACAAGTGTGACAATAACCACCAGTAATGTCAATGGTCCTCAAAGTACTCACTACAATCCATGAAATGTGAATGAATGAGTGTAAGTGGAACATGTCATGGAATCATTTGATCGAAGGTCAATGATGCAACCTATCGTTGAAGGTGAGAAACCTCCCATTGAGGCATGCATATTTCAAGGTACTGATGATTTCTAGATCAGCTTCCTAGATAATGAGCTGTTGTCGATAGAAAGTGATTTGTCGTAGGTAAGCCCACAACAAGAAATCATAGATCAAGTTTTGAAGAAATATATTGGCAAAGACTGACTCAGGGATGGTCAAAATGGATGATAGATATTTTGTAGATGAATGGTTTGTTTGAACTATCCTCTTGAGCACATAATGACACTGCAGATGGCTTGGTCACAATTAACCCAAAGCTAATACCCAGAAACATGATGAAGACATTCAATATGGTTTGATTAAATGTTAGGTAAAGGATTTTCCCAACCCAGGTGAACAAAAGTGTCGTGTTCAAGAGTGGTTAATGGTTTTCTGAATAATCAAAATATAATAAACAGGTTCATTTTTCTCCTTTTTCCCCCACCATTTCTGGCAAGTACCTCTTTATTTTTGACAAGCTTGAGGAGGATAACATTTTCTTGTCTATAAGCTCATCCTTTGGATGAGTCCAATTTAGTTTAAGATTTGAACCCTAAGAAGGAGTGGTTTGTTCCTGTTTAAAAATTGAACAGGTCCTTTACTGTTAAATTTTAACGAGTCCAGTATAGGAGAAACTCAGTGTTTTTCAATTTTAGGGAGTCAGAAGAAAAAAATTAAGAAAACTCCATGGGTGTACTTTTTTGTAAATTTGGTCTCTCGAGCCCGAAAAAGGATAAAATAATGTGGGAGAGAACTCTATTGACTGTAATTAGTCAATGTATACCTTTTTCATAAATAGTCCATTTCAGTCCGTAAAAGGGGTAAACTTATACTGAAGGGACGATCATTCATTTATTTTAATTAGTTCAAATAATCAAGTGCTCGACAATCTTTTCATTTTTAGAGAGTCTGAAAAGGGCTTAAAAGAGAACTCCAGGGTTTCACTTTTTCGTAAGTTTTAATGAGTTCGAAAAAGGGATAAAAATGTACTCATCGTTTTCACTTTTTCGTAAGTTTTAACGAGTACGAAAAAGGGATAAAAATATACTCCTGTGGCTGACTTTCAATTTAATTAACGAGCAGGAAAAGATGGAAAGAAATTGGCATTTTAATGTGTTTTATGAGAATGAAAGACAAAAAAATAATCTCGGGATTTTCATGATTTTAATGAGTCTTGAAAATAACCGAAATTGACTGAATATAGGTTTCATTTTTACAAAATCTTGAAACAGAGAAAAACTATGCTTCAGAGTGGTTTCATTTTTACACAAGCTTGAAACAGAGAAAAACTATGCTTGATGCCCCCTAAGTGTAACTGCTAGAGTGCATGCCCCCATAGCTTCATTTCATTCAACTAAGTACACTGCTGGTAATTAATAGCTGGATGGAATGAAGGTTCATTTACGAGATCATATGAAAGACCCGACTCAATTACGGGAGGATTTGTTTCATTTTTTAACGAGCTTGACACAGGAAAAGAACTATGCTCATGGCAACGTGTTTCATTTTTTAATGAGGTTGACACAGTAAAAGGAACTTTCCTCTTACCTCATTCATTTTTTACGAGGTTGACTCAGTAACAGGAACCATCCTCAGAAACTACTTATTTCTAATCTATTAATCTACTCTCTACAATCTACCTACTGATTCATTTTTTAATGAGATTGACACAGGAAAAGAACTATCCTCATGGAAGCTTGTTTCATTTTTTAAACGAGCTTGACACAAGAAAAGGAACTATGCTCTCGACTAACTAATTCATTTTTTAATGAGGTTGACACAGTAAAAGGAATTATCCTCGGCAATTGATTCATTTTTTAACGAGGTTGACACATTAAAAGAACTATCCTCAAATATACTCTCTACAATATACCTATATAACCTACTGATTCATTTTTTAATGAGGTTGACACAGGAAAAGAACTGTCCTCATGGCTGACTAATTCATTTTTTAATGAGGTTGACACAGTAAAAGGAACTATCCTTGTGATCCAATGATTCATTTTAAACGAGGTTGACAGAGTAAAAGGAACTATCCTCGAGGGCCACTGATTCATTTTTTAATGAGGTTGACAGAGTAAAAGGAACTATCCTCGCAAACTTGATCATGGCTTCCAACTGGAAGAAACACATGTCAATGGACACACCTTGATCATGGCTTCCAAGAGGTATTCATCAGAAGGAAGAATATTTCTCTGGAAGGAACACATGTCAAGCGACTCAAAAGGGATAAGAACATCGCGTTCAAATAATCCCATAGATTTTTCCATGTCAATTACCGGATCTAATTCAAAGGAAGACGAGCAAACAGTGAGAGGCTGGCTTACATCTGTAACTGAAAACATGGGACTAGTTGCCACATAATTAACCTGTGGCGGGGTAGATACCACTTTAGAATCAGGAACATTTAGGGGTGTCATATTATTGGTAGTTGAAACAAAACTAGGGAATGAAAGCTGGTCTACAGTCACAATATTTCCATTGTGAGGGAAAGACATCACACAAAACAGTGTCGATACTACAGCTTTCATTGCATAGACATAGTCTCGACCAAGGAGTAAATTGAAATCAAAGGGGCCTCGAACTACCATAAGATCAATACAGACAGTTTTACCTTCCAAAGTAATAGAAAAATTAGGAACTATCCCTAAAGGTTCACTAATGGTTCTGTTAAAAGCTTTTATATTCTGCATAATAGGCACAAGCTGAGGGGAACCCAAAGCTTTCCAAGCAGTTGAGGATAAAAGACTAACAGAAGCACCTTCATCTATCTGTGTGCAGTGTATATCCCTACCACCAAACTTCATAATGATTTGGAAAGGGATGGAGGAAGGAAGACGAGGTTCTATCAGTCTATTCCAATTAAAAGAAAAGACCTCAGTACTTGGAGGGGGTTTTGTAGAAACAGGTGAAATGCCCCCTAGCGTAGAAGAATCTGATGTAACCAGAAGAACCTGAGAAGTATGAAGTTCACTCTCTACAAGGAGAATGGGATCGACCAAATGTGAAATCGAATTGACGACTTTTTCAACTAATGGATCATTAATGTGAGTGATATGAGTTTTACTCTCCAATGGAAGAGTGGGATCGATTGTACTTGAAATTAGATCAATCACTCCGTCAGTTGACGGTAGGTTGGGAGAAAGTTTACGGTAACCAGTTGGAAATTATTTCTTTGGAATAGTAAGGTTTTCCAATAATTTTGAGGCTTCATCCATGTGAGGGAAAATGTGATTTTGATGACTCCCTTTGCATAACTTACAAGGAGACCTAAATTTACCCTTTTTCCCAGGAACCTGACTATCACTAGTTGATGGATCAACAGAAAGTTGATGAGATTTTTCTAACCATACTTCCAAGACCTTTGGAATATCGGGACAATGGAAAAAGAAGTGGTCACCCTTACAAAGCCTGCAATGGTATTTGGGTTTACGATGCATGTTGGAGGTTTCCTCAACACAACTAACACTTACAACCATGGTTGGTTGGTTGAATTCTTTCTTATCTTGCTTCTTCTTCTTCTTCTTCCCTTTCTTCTTCTTCTTGGTCACCTGGTTACTAGCATCAAGGCTTTTACCAAGCGAAGAGGAAGAAATGGAGGAATAAATATTAGGCGAAGAAGGTAAAGGGTCAATAGAAGGTTGGTGATGTTGAGATGGTGAACTCTGTTGAAGTGAAGCATCCGGTTGAGGTGGAACAATTGGAGTATTCGGGGCCAACGAAGTTGAAAATAACCATATCGGTAAATCTATTCTAAATCCAGGTAATGAAAAAGTAGCCATATAAGGAGGACCAACATTTCCAAAGCAAGGAAAATTTCTAGGATTCTCGTTAAGAGGGGTTCCTTGGTTGGTAAATTCTAGAAAAATTGCCATTATATTCAACTTAAGTCAATTTTATTAACAAATTAAAACTAAAATTAACAATTAACAATTCACACCTAACAATTAAAATTCACAATTCACACCTATGGTCTCTAAAAGTAAAAACAAACAAAGTAACACGCGCTATCAAATCTAGGAGTCAAACCACACACAAACAGTAGATTCTCGCACTAAAAACACTAGTTGGTGATGAAATCCAACATCGTAGAATTTTAATGCAGAAATGGCAGTTGGAACAATTACCCCGACAATCTGCTTAATGAAACAGACTGGCACAAGTTTCTTCACAAAACCATCTCGAGTGAAGAGAACCCCCCAGAGAGTCCAAGTGAGTCTAGTCGACGTCTGCTCTAGGTACAATGAGATCTTTCCTTCACCGTCACCTTAGGAAATAATCTTAAGTTTATGGACACTAAGGTTACCAACAGTAACAAATACAACTAGGGGAACAGTCTATGATTTGATTCTACGCGCAAGGGCAGAGTAACAAAGCTCAATCACCTTGAAGGTTCCTTGACATGGTCAATCCGAGGTTTACCAACAAGTGACCCCAGGCTCATCGACAATGGTTAATTCGAGGTTTACCGCTTGTAATGTGCGCATATATTATATCTTTCCCAATGAAATATAATTGATTGCCTCAAAGGTTCGGACATGATCTTGTGATTAACTCCTTTAAGAGAAGCTTCCCAGAATGTATGAGTTACAATTGGATTTATTTCCTACCGCAAGATTTATCTAATTGTTTGTTTTAATTGCTTTCTAAAGTTAACTAAAACCTATTCCAAAGCACTAATCCTGAGCTAGATTGGTGGAAAGAGCCCTAAAAATATAAAAATTACTAGATGAAGTTTAATTAAGCACTGTGTTATTTAGGTTGTTATTACTCAAAGGGTAAATGGATATGAAACCAATGGTGTTATGACCCGACCCAAAACTGAATGCAATCGAATATGATAATGTAATATTTTCAATTTGATGAATCCTAACTAAAGTAAGGAGAGAGTTTCCATTCACTTCCAACAATGCAAAAAATTGATCACTAAGAGAAAATATAACAAATTCTCTAACGCACTAATTTCATCAAGAAAAGCTAATGCAAATAAATCCCAAAACAATTTTTATATTTTTGTGTTTTTAAAAAAAGCATAAAAACATCTAAATTCAAATCAAAGAAAACTGATCTAAATCTACGATTGATTTTTCAGAATGTAAACTATGAAGTTGTAATCTATGCACAATTGACTTGAAAAGTATGCAAATGTAATCTATGCACATTTTTCATTCATATTCTGAAATTGAGAATTCTAATTATGCAAATGTGATCTATGCAAGAGAATTCTCAAACACAAGATGATTTTAATGTAATCTAAGAACCAATCAAGTGCAAGTCAAGAAAATCGGGTGAGACTTCCAAAGATCAAAAAACACTCAAAGGCGATTAACACTCATACACAATCTATCCCCCCCGGCGAATGAGGGGGGAATTTTTTTTGCAAAACAAAAGAAAAAAGATGCAAAATTGTGAAAATACTAAGACAAACCTCCAAGTAATGACCAAAGGAAATCAAACTAAGAATTTCTCAAAAAAGAGACTCAAAACACCCAATTAACTTAATGGAGATTGATGAGATAAAAAAATTGCTGAAAGAAACTCATAAACAAGAGATTTTCGACAGAAAACATACAGATTTGGGTAGATACTAAGAATACTAAATCAAATCTAAACTAAACTGAAAAAATAAATCTAAGTTTTTCAAGAATTTTAACAGGTTCTGCAACAATGTGCAGTCCCTAGAAAATTTCAAGAAAAACAAAAAAAACTTCAAAAATTTTCAAAGTAAAGTAAATATAAGTTACCCAAGCCTGTACAAATCAATCAAAAATTAGAAAAAAGAATTTTCTCAAATCAAAACAAGTTATTTCCCCAATGGAGTCGCCAATTTGTTAGCTGGATAAATCGATCTTGCAGACAAGATCGATCTCCCTAGTGTCAGAAGATAATCTAGCACCAAACAAACAACTAAGTTTGTCTTTCTCCAAATATATTAATTTTAAAAGTAAATTCTATGAAGTTGTTGATACTACCTTAGATCCAAATGCTTATTTGTAACCGTAGTTCTTCCGTCGCATCAGTAGTTCTTCCGTCGCAAAAATAATCCTTCCGTCGCAACAAAGTGTCATCTTTTGTTGACCTGCAATCAAAAACAAGAAAATATTAAATACCACATGTATAAAAAATAATTATAAAACATACCTATCATAGTGATCAAGGAATCTATGAAATAAACGATCAAACAACAACTTATTGAAATAAACAGTCGAATGACGATTTATTGAGAAAAACAAAACTTGATTGTATTAACCTTAAAATAACAGAAGAGCCTTACAACCTTAGCCTTGATGTTTGAAAAGGCCTTCTCGAGGTTCAAAGCAGGAGTCTCCTCTAATTGATAAGTCTTGCACTCTTCCTTTAGGATCACATAGAGGTATGTGATATTTCCTCTCAAAATCTCAGCAGAAAGAAGTCTAAATCTCAACAGCACTTCAACTCAATTACACATAAAGCTTGAACTCCCTTTGAGGCTACCCAATGCCTCTTTTTATGTAGTATATGAGGAGGTTAGGGTTCCACCTGTGAAGGGATAGAATCCTCCTTCAAAGGGATAGGCTCCTCACATCAAGGGATTAGTTCCTTAAGGTGAGGGATGCATGAACCTTACTAAAGCGTACTCATCTCCAAAAAATCTCATCTAGAACCTTCTAGAATTGACCACAAATCAGCTTTTTAACTTTACTTTCTCGCTTTTTTGACTTTGAGAAGGGTACGCAAGAATTACAAGGGAAAAATGCATTCTGGAACGCAGGTAAGAAGTGTATTGCCTGTGTACCCAAGCTAAGAATGCATGCGGGCTTTATGTTACCTGCGTACCCAAGGCTTTTTGAGTTTTTAGGGTTTTTCCTCTAGTTTTAGGGCTTGGAATGAGGAACAAAGGTTGTAAGACTTGCCGAGGAGGCATGTATGAGTGTTAATGAGCTCATACAGTCAGAAAAATGTCAAGGTGACAGTTTTTAGTGCAACAAAAGAAAAGGCTTTTTGATGCTTCAATGGTATTTATATTGCTTCAAATCGGTTCTGCATCGGCTGTGGTAGCAAAAAAGGATTGATTTCTGGTGGGATTTGATCACAAAATAGTCATAAATAGTTGTTTTTACTTAAAAACAGGTCGAAAAAAGCTATATTCTCATAGTGTTTAACAAACAAATGGTGAAAAGGGCTTGAAAGGGCAGTCTTATTGCAACGGTTGGAACACAACCCAACGGTTTTCTCATCGCAAAAGGAGGGTAAGTGTTATTCGATTAGAGGATGCAATAGAATCAAAGGCTACCATGTAGCGAGGAGGAGGGGTTGCGAAAATGCTTATTTTGCAAGTGCCACATGATGTTAATGATCAGGCAATCAGGGATGCGAAGAGGCTTGTTGGCCGTCAGATCTGATCAATGTGGATCTGACGGATGGGAGAATAGCAGGGATGCGTCGGGGATTTGATAGGAGGTGGGGTTCAGTGATAAGTATTATGTGATGGGATATGTAAAGGGATGGGTTTAGCTATAAGGGAAGGGTTTATATGAAGCAGGGTTATAGTAAGTGGGCCGAGAAATATGTATATGTGGGGTGATATATGCGAAGGGTGGTGTATGTATACAAAGGGTTAGGAATATACAATGGGTGGGGTAACAAAGCAAAAATATATATTAAATTAACTTAAGGGGTTGGGAAAATAGATATATGGGGGATTTAATACACATCGGGGTTAAATATATAAGGTAGGTTAATGAAATATGATGTGGGATATGTAATATGTGTGGGAATATACATATCTGCGGGATTATAAAATACATTAATAATTAATGTTAAAACTGATATCGGGAAGGATTTTTCATAGTGGGACCCGGCTTATCATTTTAATCATTTAGACTTAGGGTAAGGGGGTTTTGGGGGTGTATTTTGAAAAAAAAGAAATTAGTAAGGGGATTTTTACTTTTCCAAATGAATATATGCTTTTTAACCAAGGAAAAGGGTTTTTTTGTAAGGAAAAATGAATGTAGTAAGGGGAAAGGTTAATATGAAGGGGAAGGGGTATTTTTACAAGGAAAATGAGTTTAGAAGGAAGTTAGTAATATGAAATGACCAATTTCTACTATCCATGCCTTGTGAAAACTGCTTTTGCCTACCCATCATTTACCCTCACATTTTTTCTTCATTTATTTGGGTAATTTTGAGCTTGCATACCCTTTAATTTTTCTTTGATAAGAAAACTATCTAATTCTAACCTTATGACTTCCAATGGCTCAGATTATACTATTGTACTCATTATTATTCTCTACGTAACTACTGATCTGCCAAGATTAAACATTTTGGCTAGATATTTATTCTCTAACTATCAACATGAATTTCAAAACATGAATGAGTCAAGATTAAGCTATTTGACCATCATGGATTGTGGCATTTTTGACAAGTTGAACACAATATTATTTTGCAAAGTAAAGTAAAAAGTAGTGGCATTTGAATTTGCATCACTTTCATGATCTATTTTATCTTCTTTTTTTTGGCGTGTTTCATATTTTATTTTCTTCTTTTGACTTTTTTCTCTTAGTCATTTGGATTTTCTTTAAGGAATTTTACCCTCTTTACATTTTTTAATATTGGAAAACAATTTTCAAAAAGCAAAGTATGTACAATATTATAAGACTAATCATAGTCAATTCAAAATTATGAATCCTATTATTATAGGACCCTAACAGTGGCTCCACACAGGGATGGAATTTCCTGGTGAAATGTCAATAAATTTAAGATCAGTAGCCTTTGAACTTTGACTGTGCTTGCCTTGAACTATTTTCTAAGCTCTGCTTTATTCATACCTATGATGTTATGTCTTTCAAAGCTTAGGGCCTTCTATTCAGGCTTCAAATTTGTAATAAAACCTCCAATCCAATCTAAACTCTACAATGTTATGTACAATGAGGAAAGTGAACAAATCGTTAGTCTATAGGAAAGTAATGCTTCAACATTCTACCATTGACAGGTCCTCCTGGCAGATATGATCCATCTATTTCCTTCAAAAAGAATGCATTGTTACCTCTGTAACCATAAATGATATAGAGACCTTTCCATAGGAAATCAAACTTACCATGTTTACCTTTTTATTCTCTTCTAGAATCCCATTTAAGCACTTTATCACCTATATAAAAATCATCATCCTTTGTTTTTTTGTCAAATATTTTCTTGATTTTACCTTGAATCACTTGTGATTTGACATAGAATTCTTCCCTAATTTTCTACAAGTGTATAGTCTGATTTATCCTTCTCTGGATTTCATTTGGTTCTACCTATAGTTCTTGGATAATCTTCATCACTAGCTCTCCTAAAGAGGATGGAAAAACAACATCCATCCCATATACTAGTTGATAGGGAGAGGTACCAATGGATTTCTTTGTAGTCAATTTGTCTACCCATAAGGCATTGACCAAATTTTTGTTCCAGGTCTTTTTTTTGTCTTCTAAAATCTTTTTGATGATATTAACCAGGCTTTTGTTTGAGGATTCTACAAGTACATTACCTTGAGGGTGATAGGCAGTGAAATGGCCAAGGGTGGTGTGATATTTGTTACAGAAGTCAATCATATTTTTAGATTTGAAGGCAATTGCATTCTTAGTAATGAGCTTTTGAGGGTATCCAAATCTAGAAAGGATATTATTTTTTAGGAATGGGATAGTGAGAGAATCAGTGGCTTGTCTAGAAGGAATGGCTTCTATCCACTTGGTGAAATAATTAGTGGTTGTCAAAATCCATTTATGCTGGAGTGAGGAGGGTGGGTGAATTTCACCAATGAAGTCTAGACCCCATTGCTGAAATGGTATTTATGTGGGGATGGGTCTAAGGGGTAAAGGTAATAGTTTTTTCTTCCCTTCAAAGATCTAGCATTTGTGACAGGAGGTCACATACCTTCTGACATCTGCAAAAAGAGTGGGCCAGTAAAAACCTGCCCTCAAGATTTTATCAGCAGTTGATTTCTAGTAAAGGTGTCCTCCATAGTCACTTGCATGAAATTCTTGCATAATTTTAGTAGCTTCATTTTTTAGTAAACAATTTAAAAGAATGCCATCATGATATTTCCAAAACAAAGCATTATATATGATACAATATTTCATTTCTTTTAATTTTAGGAATCTACCTTTAGTTCTAGACAAACCAGGAGGAGGTTGTCAGTTTAGTAAAACAAATATGATATCTGCATACCAAGGTGAATCTAAGAAAGGTTCGCTAATCTCTGGAGTCACCATCTCTTCCTGATTTTATAATTGAGCAATAAAATTTATATCTAAGGTCTTACAGTTAGATTCAACAATGATTTTCGCTAGACCTTGGCCTTTAATAAGTTTTGTAGACTTTATTTCAATGTCATATTCCAAAATAATGGCAATCCATTTGCCTCTCTTACCATTATTTCCATTTTGAGTCAGAATGCCCTTTACTACTCAATTTGGGAGATATGCAATGATGTGTGAGTATAAAATGTACACACTGAAATCTTTAATAACCTTCACTAAAGCGAGTCCTTGTTTTTCCATTATGTTGTATTTTAATGTGGCATCTCTTAATGATTGGCTGAAAAATGAAATGGGTTGTTCATAACCCTGATCATTCTTTTGTAGCAAGACTGTTGTAATGGTATGTTTTGAAGCAAAAGAAAAAATTATAAAATCTTTTTTGAAATCAGGACTTATTAGGACTGGTTTTTTTTGTAAGGGCTTGTCTTATTTCTTCAAAGGATTGTTTAGCCTCTACTGTCCATTTAAGTGTTGAATATTTATTTAACATGTTATTAAATTCTCGAATTAATTCTGCTAAATTTGAAATGAATCTTTGAGAAAGTTAATTTTACCTCTGAAATCCTATAATTCCTTGATATTTCTAGGATGAGTTATGTTCAAAATTGCCTCTATTCTAGCTGGATCTATCCTAATTCCCTCTTTTGAGATTATGTGTCCTAAGAGTTTAGCTTCTTCAAGTACAAAGAGTGTCTTTTTGGGATTCAAGGAAATACCAAATTTTATGCATTTAGTGAACACTCGTCTCAAATGATCTAGATATTCATTATCTTTTTTTGAAAATATTGTTATATCATCTAGATAAATGACAAGAAAATCATGAATTTCTTTGGTAAAATCTATGTCCATAGCTCTCTGGAATGTAGCTCCTACATTCATTAATCCAAAAGGCATTTTCAAATACATGAAAGTACCCCAAGGAGTAGTAAATGTTGTCTTTGGTTGTTCTTCTGTTTGAACTAAGATTTGATTATATCTAGAGAATCAATCAAGCAATGAAATCATGGATGATACTACCACCCTCTGTAAAATATGGTCAATTTTGGGAAGAGTATATTTATATTTTACTGAAACTTAGTTTAAGTTCCATAAATCAACAGAAAGTCTGATTTCCCCTGTTTTCTTCCTAGTGGAAACTAATTTTGAGACCCAATTAGAATATCTGATTAGTGCAATGATATGTGCTTCATACATCCCTTTTACTTATTTTTCAATCAAAGGCATAAGAACTGGATTTACTCTCCTAAGATTTTGTTTAAATGCTTTCCGATCTACTTTGATGGGTATTTTGTGTTTTATGATGTTCGTGTCATAAGACTTAAGGTCTTCATAAGTCCAGGGAAAGACATCTTGAAATTCTTTAAACACATTTATGTATTTCACCTTTTCTTCTAGAGGTAATTCTTTGGATAATTTGATGAGATTAGGCTTTTGTTCTGTTCCTATATTACATTCTTCTATGTCTGATCTTAATGGTTTCATTTTTGGTTTTCTTGCCACATTGTTTGAATAAAAAATATATTCTAATGGGGATAATCCCATAGGTAAAAAGTTATTTTTAAGGTTTAAAATATCAGAATCATCATTTTCTATTTCTTCTATTTCTATAGTTTCTAATTTATATATTTCTACTTTAGTAAATTTAGTTGGTTCAGTCAAATCTAAGTTATTTACATCTATTTCACTATCTATAGTGTCATGTACTGTATAGTCAGTATCTATGTTACAGTTTTGGAATTGTCCCTCAACATTCATAAAATTGTATATTTGAGAATCTTGTGAAAAAATCCACTGATATTTTAAGTTGTCTATTATAATAGGCCCGTCTCTTACCTCTGCTATGTATTGGTGATTTGGTTGAAAAGACAACCTGTAGGTGCTAGCAAAGGTAGCTAAACTGTGTGCCTGCATGTTTTGTTTCCTAGGAATAACAGAAAATTCAGTTTCAAGCATATATTTAATCAGATCTAGATCAATTTCTCTGTATTGGCTTAGTCTAACATTATTCACAAGATATTATCCTTTGATTTATTTTATGATTAATTCAGAGTCTCCCAAGATAGAAACTCTCTTGCCTCCTAATTTTCTAACAATTTGCAGTCCTAAGATTAAAGCTTCATACTTTGCCATGTTATTTGTACATTTAAAGTTTAATATAAAGGCATGACCCTCTAAATGATTGTTTTCCATGTTATAGATCCAACATCCTGCTCATCCTCCTAATCTATTTACTGAGCCATCAAAATCTAAGTGCCACATTGATTCATGAAATATATTGTCACTGTCAACTTATTTATGTTTTTGTTATAATGCAATTTTTTTATCTGTGCCAGTGTCTGAATTACACAAAATGAAAGAATCCATATCAGCATGTACATAATAAATAGGATAGTTCTGTGTTTTTTCTGTAGTACTGACCATGTACTTCATTAAGGTTTCTCTGTAAAGATTTTTGGGTTGACCAAAGAATGAAATTGTGGCAGAAGACATGTATAACTGTAGAGATCCCTGCAATTTTTCTCCCCATGAGCGAGATAATAGCATTCCATACTTAGGAGGGATATCAACAACTACAATATCCATGACAATACTCTTGGCTGGGCATTGGACTAAAGTGACACACAAATATTTTATCAAACCAAGACATTTAACTTTACTGGAATCAAAAGAGAAAATATCTTTATATGGTCTACTGATGTCAAGATTTAATGTTTCCATGATAGATTTTGGCATTAAGTTGTGGAATGCTCCAAACTCTAGCATAGCATTGTGTAAAATATTATCATGAATACTCAAGCTAATGTAGAAAGGAGGAACACCACCTTCTCGATTTTTACCATTTACATCAGGACCAAATATTAATTCTGGTTGGTCATCATTAAAATTAACAGAATCTTATCCTTCATTTATATTCAACATTTGAGTGATTTGATCTTTGTATAAATCATGTTTTACCAACTTTGTTAAAGGAATTGGTATTTTCAATTTGGATATTCAAGTTTGGATATTGAATGGTACTTGTGTTTTTCCTCACTGAGTGATTTCTTCTTTACTAACTGCAGTTTGAGTGCTTTTCTCTTCTTTTTCTACAGTTGGTTTTTCAGTTTGTGTTTCCACTTTTTTACTGTCTTCAATCTTCTTATCTGGGACAGTTTGAGTAGCAGTGGTAGTTTTGGCAGATTTTGACGTTTCAACGGCTATTTTAGTAGAAGCTGTTGTTTTAGCAGCAGTAAATTTTTGAGGATCAGCTAATGTTTTAATAGCAGTATCTGTAATATCTACAATTTTAGGAATGGGTGCAATTTGTGGACTAGAAATTTTCTGAGTTAAACTAGAATTTCTCTTATTTGAACTGGAATTTTGTTGATTTTCTCTAGGGAGAATCTGTAATACTTTGGTTGCAGGAGCTTCTACTGTTTTCTTGGTTTGAGTTTGGGTAGTTTTCTTAGTAGGAGCTTCTACATTTTTCTTACTCCTAAGGTTATATTGCTTGTGAAACTCATTTATGGCAGTGTCATAACCTTGTTTATAATCAAATTATTCCCCATATTCTAACTATAACTGTTGTAGCATGAATAATTATTGTTCTTATTTGGTAAGAAAAATAGTATTATTATCATTTATTCCCATTAAGTTAATCTGGGTATCTTCATCTTCTTCACTTTGGTGAGAAATTTCAGCATAGTTCTCTTGGAAAGGTGGTCTTATGTTTTGATCAGGTGCTGATTCTCTAGATTTACCAGTGTTGGGATTCCTTCTAAATTTTGGAATTCTTATTTGAGGACCTTGATGTTTATTATCCCACTGTGGTTTTATTTCCATAATTTCTAGCATGTCCATTATTCTTTCCATAGTTTTTTTCTAAACTATCTATTTTACTGTCTGATGTGGATGATTCCTCTTTTATGGTAACCCTTCTTTCATTTCTCATTCTGGCTCTTTTAGCTAACAAGTTTTCTTCTACACTAATTACATTGCTTTGAATTTGTTCTAATGTTTTTGAGTTTCTTTCCCTCAATTGGTATGACATATCAGTGTCAAAAGCATCAGGAAATTTGATTAAAGCTAGATCTGGTGGGGGTTTTATGTTTGCTAGAATAGCATTATAGATGTTTTTGAACCTAGAGTAATAGTCCTGAATTGATTCATTAGGAGCTCTTCTAATGTTTTCATATTCAGATAATATTTGTAAAGGATTATTCATTTTCTCACATCTATTTATAAATAATCTATGAAAAGCTTCTAAATCAGAAATATGATTGGGAGGTAAATATTTAAACCATTTCTTTACATCTCTACCTAAAGTTTGGGAAAACAGTCTAATTTGAACATCAACTTCATCTATTTCATGCAATTCAAAATACTCTGTCATTTTGTTAACATGTTGTTGTGAAGTGTATTGAACAGTACCATCAAATTGAAAGATTTTTCTTTGGTAATCCTTGGGCATGGCATGTAATTGAGCTGGTAGGATCAAAGGTGCATATCCGGCTGCCATGGCTAAGATTCTAGCTTGGCTAGGTGGTAAATTTGTGCTGATTGTTGATGAGGTTGAAGTACTTGCAGATAAGCTTGGGATACTAGATGATGTATTTCGAAATGATGTTGAAGTACTTGAAAATGTAGCAGAAGTGCTAGAAGGTGAACTTCAAGTGTTTGAAGATGGAAATAAAACTCTAGGTTGAAGATGAAGCTTGGGGATGAATGATTCCGTGGAATGAGGTGTAGTGGAAATAATAGATGAAGTGGTACTAAATAGAGATGAATTCACATACTCTAAATGAGTGGTAGAAGGCTTAGGGATATAAGCAGATAAAGTAGTTAATTCAACAGAATGTTGAAAAAATGCTTCATCAATATCCTTAATCAAAGTTGCAGTCAAAACCTCAAGTTTATCAAAAGGTTTTAGAGATTTTTGATCTGAATCAAGTGAAACCATCTCCTTCTTAGTTTCAATAAATGAAATGAAATTAGGATCTATTCCACTGTCATATATTGAACTTTCAGATTTAGTTCTAGAAAAATATTGTTCAAAAGTTAAATCAAATTCTATTTCTTGTAAACATGATAATCTTTTAGGGAGTGAATTAGCTTTGATTATTTGACTTGTACTTTCTAAACTTTCTACTTTTTTCTATTTTCTTAAAATTTTGTTCGGGTCATCTATAATTACAGCAAGCTGTGGATCAGGATGAGCCCTGGTGTAGTACATTCTTTTGGAAGCCAAAATTTTAATTTTCATTGAAAAATGTCCCTAACAACCCTAAAACAACCTTAAGGTGAAAATATTCTAAATTTTTTTGGCTTTAAGGTTTATTTTAAACAGAGGACCTATTTCTGCAATATGGTCACCATTATTTTATCACTCCAATAATTCCTAGGGTTGTTATGAATTTTTATTTAAATAAATATTAGAGGTAACCAAAAACCTACTTTTAAGCTTAGGATCTAGTCTTCCTAATGCTTAGAGAGGGGTCTCTCTTTATGATTTAACTTTGTTGTTTTTAATTTGATTTTAGGCTATTTATGTAAGATTGATTTATATTGATTTTAGTTTGGTTTGGTGGTGGAATAACTAATTCAAATGGATAGATGTAGGTTTTTTTTCCAATGGGCTATGGAGTCAATGTATCAAGAAACATATCAGAATCAAGTTCTAAAGGAAGTGTTCACAGGGCAAGGTAGCTGAGTAAATTAATATCTTTAGGCTAGATGATTAAATTGTTTCAATTGGGATGAGAGACAAATTAAGGGTTCTCATATCCGAATAATGAGGGAAATGAGATAGGTCAATTGAAACTAGGGAGAAATGAAGAATTCCCTAATCTGGATATCAGTAGAAAACATGAAAATTAAATAACAGTTCAAGACAGAGTGTATTTAAACAAGTTCTCAAATAAAATTCATGTTATAAATTTAGAGTTAGAAAACATGCAAGTATTTGAAAAAAAACTTCAGAAAATAACAAAGAAAAATTGAAAGTACTTCATTGAAGTGGCTCAACACATGAATCTTGTAATATAATTCCTTTATTTCTCCATGCAGTCTGCTGACTTGAAAATTATACAACAAATCTTCAGGTTTCAAATCAATGAAACTATAGAAATGTTTAGAAATCCACAATCCACCCTCAATACTTCGAATTGTGAAGTATTTATACAAAAATTATTACAAAATATCCTACAATTGACTTAGGAATTATTCAAGGTATACAAAATATCTTCATGCAAGAAGATAGATACAACTATCTAACTAATGCAAATTGTCCTTGCTTTTATTGATTTTTTTGTTTGTTATTTGAGCTTTTGCTACTTTCTCTCTTTTGATGTTGCTCAACATTGGCTGTCTCCTTCATGTGGAGTGTCTCTTATGCTGGTTGCTTTTAACTCTGCTTTGTCATCTCTGTTTTGACTTGAAACTCTGTCTTTCATCTGATACTCTTTTTACTGCTCTATTTTCTTTATCTTTTACTGTTGTTTTTCACTGTTATCTGCCTGCTCTGATACTCTTTAAATCTACCTTTCACTTTAATCCTGTTACTGCTATGTTTCCACTTTAACTTTTGTTTTTACCTGTGACCTTTTGAATGCTCTGTTTTATCTATTTTTCTTTTTACTTTCAAAGTAAATCACATAGCTTTTCCCAAGCCTCTGCATCTAATAATTTAATTTTTACCATTCTTCTGAAGGTTTCATCAGCTTCTGTGTACTTTTCAAATATAGGCTTGTTGATGAATAAATGATTTACCTCATGCTAGAGGTAAAAGAGATTCTCAAGTCTGATAGAGCACTTTTCCTCTAGGAATTCCTTTTGAGGAAGGAATGCTAGACTGTTCTTTGGCCACTTCTCTCATTTTATTGTCATAGTATTCATGTTTCATCAATTTTTCATGGATAACCAAAGGGTTAGGCAGACCTTTCTACCTAAAAACATAAAATTTCACCATGAATATGGTTATTGCAAGTTCCATGTTCTGACACTTGTCTTCAAGTTGTAGCATTAAGTTCCTTTTATAAATTACCTTTCTTACCTCAAGGATTGTTTTAATCCTGTCACTAATGCCAATTTCTTCCAATTCCTATTTTTTCTTGGAATTAAGAAACTTAATGATTTCAGTGGCCTCTTATGGCTTTTTACCAAGTTCTTCCTTGAATTTCTGAATGGCTTCACATGCTGCCTTGATTAGATATTTATTCTCATAAATGACTTGGATAGATGTCCAAATATTATTGATAGAGTCAATAATATTGGCCCACAACTACTATTTTTCTTTTGCAAGTGGTTATGTCGGTGTCAATTCTTTCTCCAACCTTTGGACTTTCTCAGTTAATCTATTTTACTTCAGTACTTCATTTTTATGCATGATTTGAACTAATTTCTTCTCATCCTCTCGAATTTCCATTTTTTCTTTAAGTTTATTTATTTCATTAGTCAGGATGGACATATCCTGCTTAGCTTTAACCATTTTACCTGATTCATCACTTGGATGAGTTGTTGTTGTAGATGATCCTGTAGCTTATGTAGTTACTAATGTAGTGGATAGTGTTGTAGCTACTAGAACTGTTGTGGCCAGTAAAGATGATAAATTAGAAGGAACTTCTATTGTAACTGTAGTGATAACAGTGACATGGATTGCTTCCATGCTGGCCCTTTTCTCCTGTACTAACTTATCCATCTCATTTTTCATTTCTTTCAATTGGGAAATTAATTTAAAAATGAGGTTCATCATCTCATATTTTTGGCTTTAATCCTGTAATACTTCTTTGGCCTATGGATTTTCAGTAGGAGGAAATTTGAGCTATTTTTTTAATGCAACAATGTCTGCATTCTTTTTCTTAATAAGTTCTTCTGCAACTTTCATATTTTTTGGATCATATCCTAATTCAAAAACAAAATCTTCCAGAGATTTAATTATGTTATCTTTATCCTATGAGGATGATTTTTCTAGCTTCAACTGTACTTTTACATTTTCCAAAGAACCGTGAAGCATTTTTGAACTCATGGCTTTGTTGGTCATAGTAGAATATATCATTTCTCCAGCCTGCTTGTGAAATTCAATTATGTCTAAAGGATGAACATCCTTAGCCATGACCTCAAATGTTGTCTTTTTATAGTCATATGATGACTTTGGAGCTTGGAATGTAGGCTACAAAAAGGAAATTTGCATCTTTTTGGTTTTATAATCAAAGGTAGAAAGCAATCTATTGTGGCTGCCAAGAGTCTGTTTGAGGTATTGTGAATATATTTCAGCCTTTATTTCTTCATTTTTGGCCTTGATATCTTTATATCTCTCTTTGATTTCTATATCTCTATCTACTGGTTTATTTGATGAAGACACTTCAACACTATGCTGCTTTTGAATGATTTCAGTATTAGATGTTGAAGGCTGGTGAGTTTCCTCTAAAACTACTGGAGGTGCATTTCCTTTAACCATTGTATTTGTATCAATAACTTCAATAGTCTCCACTTTTTCATTTACATGATTTAATTTGGGCTTCTTCCTGTACATTAGTTTAAATTTAGTTTCAGTGGTAGTTTCAGTAGAATAGGACCCTTCTTCTCTTTTCCTCCTAGAGTTTATATCCTGTGGAGCTGGACTATGCAAAAATGAACTAGTATTAATTTGCTTCTCTACTTCTTGCAGGGTATTTTCCAACCATTCAGACTGGTTGGAGTACTTCTCAATATCTAGTTTAGACTCATGGACAAAAGGAGTCAGTTTAAGTTTGATCCTCAACTTGCTCATAACTCCTAAAGGATCATAATACGATCTAAAACTGTAACTGAACTTAAATTCATGCAAACATTTTTATGCCTATTGACCAACACCTCTACTGTTGCAAATAAAATGACCAATCTAGTTTTTTTATATTAAACTATGTTTTCTTCTTGGCTGATAGAAATTTAACCTCATCGGATTTTAGGATCTGCCTGATATATTCAAGTGCAAATAACTTCATGGGGAGGTATTTGGGTAGCTTATATGGAATGAGTTGGGATCCATATACCCTAATTTCTGTGTGGTTTTGGTATAGGTACCAATCTCCTATCCTACTGTGCTATGAAAACTGCAAGACCTTTTTTTATCTCATTACTGACTCTTGGTTGAATGCTGTTGTTCAACATGTTGAAAATTGTATAGATGAATGAGTCAATGAAATATTTTTATGTGAACGCTGTGGAATATTTCCTTATTAGCGAAGTCCAAAAGATTATTGACTGAGGGTTACCTTCGATGTCCAGTTTTTGAATGTTGATTGCAAATCTTTCATATTGAAAGTATAGCAACATATGGAACAAAACAGAGGAATACTTCAACACTCCCTCCTCTAGTAATTTAACCAGTTTTTCATGGATTGTATCAGAGAGGTACCGGGAAAGATTGAATGTAGAAGTAATAGGCTGACTAGGGGAGAAAATAGACAGAAAACCTAGGACTGAAGCATCAACATGCTCATCAGTGAAATAACCTAGAATATATGAAAGCATTGTGATAATATGCCTAGTTCTCTCAGAAAATATAGAAGCTGGATAAGGAGGGTTACTCTTATGAATTTATACTGATGAGGGAATAAATGTTTGAAATATTTGGAACCTCTTGGGGAAGTCCAATTTTAAATAAAATTCAGTGAGGATTTCAATTGACAAAGGGGATTCATCAGGCTTAGGTTGAATTTGAAGCATGTAGTTTATTGATTCAACTATGATGGTGAATAAAATATCTTTACGAGGGGTCACTAAGGCTCCTTGATCATGAAAATAACTAGTTTTACAGAGTCTAATAACCTCTGGACACTGGAAGATCCGTGGGACAATATTCTTGGGAAAATTTGACTCCCAAGGGTAAACATCATCATCTTGGTCAATTGAATTATCATGGCTCCACAGTGGAGCTCAAGGAGGTTAAAATCAGTGATAGGGTCACTGATTTTGAATTCCTTATCTGCTAAGGGAGTGTGTTCAATATCAATAACTGGAGGTTGCAAGGGATTGACTATTACAATTCCTTGGGAAGCCATAATTTATTTATTTTATTCAATTTATTTACTCTTTGGCTTAAGAAAATAGGTGCATACCCTTCAAAATACTGTGAAAATATGATTTGGGTCTACAAAAAAGGTTTGGGAAGCAACAATGGCTTTCCTATTGGTTTGCAAGGCTTTTAAACTAGTTGAATTGATTAAATGCAGGCCTCATCACTTAGGAATACCTGGAAGGGGTAAATTCTATTTGCAGAGGAAGTTCTGGAGGAAGTGAAGGATTTTTTAGGCTTCAATGGTCTTTATAATACTTAAAATTGGTTCGGCATCGGTTGTAGTAGCAAAAAATGATTGAATTATGGTGGGATTTGATCTCAAAATAGTCAGCAACAGTTGCTATTACTTAAAAACAGGTCGGAAGAAGCTCTATTCTTGTTGTGTTTAACAAAAAAATGGTGAAAATGGCTTGAAAGGGAGGTTTTATTACTTTTTAACCAACAATGGTTAAAATTTATTGCGCAGGGTCAAATTACAATGAGGGCGGTATTATTGTAATGGGCGGAAAACAACCTGGCAGTTTTCGCATTGCAAAAGGAGGGTAAGTGGTATTCGATTGGAGGATGCGATAGAATCAAAGGCTTCCACGTAGTGAGGAGGAGGGGTTGCCAAAATGCATATTTCGCAAGCCCTGCATGATGTTCATGATCGAGCAATTGGGGATGCGAAGAGGCTTATTGGCCATCGGATCTGATCAATGTGGATCTGACGGATGGGTGAATAGCAGGGATCCGTCAGGGATTTGATAGGAGGAGGGTTCCCGGAATAAGTATTATGTTATGGGATATGTAAAGGGATGGGTTTATATATAAGGGAAGGGTTTATATGAAGTGTGGTTATAGTAAGTGGGCCTAGAAATAGGTATAGGTGGGGTGATATATGCAAAGGGTGTTGTTTTTATATATAAAGGGTTAGGAATATACAATGGGTGGGGTAACAAAACAAAAATATATATTAAATTAACTTAAGGGGTTGGGAAAATAGATATATGCAGGATTTAATACATATGGGGGTTAAATATATAAGGAATGTTAATGAAATATGATGTTGGGTACTTAATATATGTGAGAATATATATATCTATGGGATTATAAAATACATTAAGAATTATGTTAAAACTGATATTGGGAAGGATTTTCATAGTGGGATCTGACTTATCATTTTAATCATTCAGACTTAGGATAAGGGGGCTTTTGGGGTGTATTTTGAAAAAAAGGGAAATTAGTAAAGGGATTTTTACTTTTCTAATTGAATATGTGCTTTTTTAACTAAGAAAAAGGGGTTTTTTGTAAGGAAAAATGAATGTAGTAAGGGGAAAGGTTAATATGAAGGGGAAGGGGTATTTTTACAAGGAAAATGAGTTTATAAGGAAGTTAGTAATATGAAATGACCAATTTCTGCTATCCATGCCTTGTGAAAACTGCTTCTGCCTACCCATCATTTACCCTAACATTTTTTCTTCATTTATTTGGGTGCATTTGAGCTTGCAGACCCTTTAATTTTTCTTTGATAAGAAAACTATCTAATTCTAACCTTATGCCTTCCAATGGCTTAGATTAAACTGTTGAGTTCATATTTATTCTCTACCTAACTACTGATCTGCCAAGATTAAATAGTTTAGCTAAATATTTATTCTCTAACTATCAACATGAAAATCAAAACATGAATGAGTCAATATTTATCTGTTTGACCATCATGAATTGCGGCATTTTTGACAAGCTGCAGACAATCTTATTTTTCAAAGTAAAGTAAAAATTAGGGGCATTTGAATTGGCATCGCTTTCATGATATATTTATCTCTTTTTTTGGTGGGGTTCATATTTTATTTTCTTTTTTGATTTTTTTCTTTTAGTCCTTTGATTTTACTTTTAGGACTTTTACCCTCTTTACATTTTTTAATATGGAAAAACAATTTGTAGAAAAAAAGTATGTACAATAATACAAGACTAATCATAGTCAATTCAAAATTATGAATCCTATTATTATAGAACCCTAACAACATAGGCATACTTTATTGTTTCATAAGCTAATTCAATTGGACTAAGAGACATTTATTTACTACAATTTTCATATTGTGACGGACTAGGCACTACCCAAGGGTCATATTATTCAAGGGGTCCACTAGTGCTATCCAAAATCATGTTACTTTGAGTGACATTAGGAATAATTTTTGGTGGTGTGAGTGGAAAATTTCCCATTAATAATGAATCCTTCAAAATACCCACACCAACATCCACATAAGGAAATGAGGCTTTACCTACAAAAGGTACATTACTAGTCATGCGTGAATTAGAATAAAAGTAACTATTTTCCATTGATGGGGGAAGAAAAGTGCATGAAAAGGTGCATCAAATATGATTGACATAGTGCATTTCCAAATACGTACAAGTAAAAGGTTATAATTGAGAGGCTTGTCAACAACTTATACTTCAAATGTGACAAATTTTCCTTCTAATTCAATGGTAATTGCATTAAGAATTTCATACGGTTTAAATCCTCAACTATAAAAGGCTTTTAAAGTTTTTGGTGATTGATTTATGAGGGGATAAACAATAGTTTTCCAACTCGTTAATCACATTATGCAGGTTGAATTCCTTTGTTAATGACAGTACAAAAAATATTATTTTCACACACAACAACTTGAATTTGAAATGCAAGTTGGCAGGGGAGTCTACATACATTATTTTCTAAGTCATAAACTATAAAAATCGAATTGTATTGATCAATTCCACTAATATATAACAATAGAAATTTCTATTGTGCTTGGAAACTTTGAAGGACTTTGAGGGTCAGCATAGGAGAGGGAATTGAGCTAAATTTTATCCAATATTGTAGTTTAAGTAGCTCGAGGATATGGAATGAAGGATGATCTATTAATAAAACCATTTGGAGGATTTCATATCATTATGTCGAAAATTGGTTGCTCAGTCTTTAGAGGATCGGAAGCAGGCATAGTAGATGTGGAAGGTTTATCATGAACACTTCCACTAGGAGGATTATAGTCTTTGGCTTGTTTTGCCACTAAAACTGTCTCTAGACACATTAGTATGTCTTGAGGGCTATAAGGTTGATCTTATTGAACCATTTGATTTTTTTGAGTAGGAAAAGGGTCTATCAAAACAATAGGTTTTTTTGAAGCACCTTTGACAAAACAATTGACATCAACAAAATGCAAACAATCCTTGGTATAATTATACTTATCACGAATGAGACAAGGATACCGAGGTCTATGCTTTTCCTCTTTCTCAATAGGTTGAATTTTGGTTTTTGCCTATTGTGGGGCATTTTGTTTAGCTTTAGCTTTTCCCTTTTTCTCATTTCTAGGTTTATGATATTTACCATTCGATGTGGACTGGACTACGTTAGTCTTGTAAGTTTGAACATGAATAATAGGAGGAGGGGTAGAGTTATGACTGTCATAGTTACAATAGATTTAGAATTTGAATGAGTATATTTTTTACTCATAGAATATTGACCAATATAACCAATCACACCATCAACAACGTGATATTATACATAAGGAAATGTAGTGGTATTATTTGATGTGTGAGGAGAATGAGGTATAAGATCTTAAAAATTTCCAGAGTGTGAATATGCAAGATATAGATATTGAGCACGGGAGATAACTTTCTCCTTAGTAATAGCACTACCCATAGTGACATCGTGGGCTATACAAGGAAGTAATGACTTGGTAAACCAATCTGTCAGTAACTGGTCTAGGATAGTAGCTTTAATCAGTTGACGACATTATCTCCATTCATGGATATGATCAGAAATATGTGTAGATGTAGACTATTTTAATGAGGTTAAAACCTAAATGTTAGTTTCATAATTAATTGGTAGTTGGAAGTGGGTCAAAAATGATGTATCCAATATATTAAAATCACCAAAAGATGCCCGTGGTAACTCAATGTACCACTTAGTTCGACTACTTGTAAGAGTATGTTGGAAAAGGCATAAATGAATAGAATCATCTTTTAAAGCGTTTTAGGAACACAATAAATGATAATTCATAACATGGTTTGAAAAGTATTTTGTAATACCCCTAGTAAAATTTCTCTTTTTACGGATTTTATATTGAAAATGTGGCTGAAAATTCAAAATGGGACAAGTAATATGATGTGACGATGTAAATAATTATTTTTATCAAGAAAAATAAATTATTTTTTGTATTATTATTATTTAAAATATATTAAGCGCTATCATGTGTGATATTATACTCCTAAATGCAAGGAAAATATCTGGAATTATTTATTCTGAAGAAGGGGGAAAAAAGAAAAAAGAAAAATACTCTATTTTTTCAAAGACAGTTGAATTGTTGATTGAAGAATACAACCAAAGATTTCATGAATAGATATTAATGTCATGGGTGGAAGTTGTTTAAAGTGGATTTCATGAGATAAAGGTAGTCAGTTTTAAAATAAAATGCTAGTGGGAGAAAAATATTAGGCCTCAACCCAAAAAATAGCAGGATGTTGCTAAAGTGTTAAGGAGGTGAAGCTGAAGAAGAGATCCTATGTTGTTTTCTTGGAAGGGAGGAGTAGAGATTTGGGCGGAATACTATGAAATGTAGTTCATGGTTGGGAGGTATGTGCTAGCCTTTAATCTATTTTCAAGAAAAAATTAGATAAGTATATGAATATGTGGAAACAATTAAGTTTAATATGTTATTTTATTTTTCAAGGTTATGCATGAATGAATAGGATTCTATTATGTTTATATGTGCTTATGAGTATATTCAAGAAAAGGACTAATAAACCTTGCTAATGTTCTTTGAATAAAATGTGTATTGATGTGTATTTGTTTGTATGTTTTTATATGCTGGAAAATGAGTGGTTACAAGTCTAGAGTAAGCATTCCTCTTTTGGAAGAATTAGGAAAGAAAGAAACCCTAACTAAGAACCAATCTTGGTAATTACTATAAGAATGAATAATGAAAAGTAAGATGAGATGGTTTTACTAAAATAATAATTATCTCAAGTATAAATAGAAATTGGAAATTATAAACAATATTGTTAATATTAGTAACCCTCGTTATCATATAAAACTTAGTTCATTGCATACTTTAGTAAAAGAAAACTAGTTAATAGTAGTAAGGAGTGTTTCCTGGGTTAGCACGTCACTAGCCAAGGAAAAGGAATCAAACCTCGTCGACTATCCAAAGGACATTTAGTACATGGAAATAATAAATTAGGGTCTAAAGAATGACTTTAGGTGGACCCACATGATAGGAGTCCACTAGGATCCAGGCCTAGCTGGTATTTAAAAAAAAAAGAAAAAGTAAAAACCTCTATAGTTCATACGTAGATGTTTTTTCATAACCATATTTAAGTTATATTTTTCTTTTATCATATACAAATAATTCATCTTTGTGCATGCAAAGATACAAAAAGGTAATAATCTGACATGTTGAAGAAGCCTTGACCATGTTTACATTTGACCGTGTTTACATTCGCATGCATGATAACACACAAGAAAATAAAATACATTTTTTTTTCATGAAAATAAATAAGAGAAGATTAATGTTATTCAGCCATATGAGTTTCAACATAAACCAAAATATCAAAATAAGAAATATTAAAGTTAACAAAGGGTAAACCATTAAATAAAATTAATTTTTTAATCTTTGTTCTTGGTGATCGGGCCTACTGCTCACAAGTTCTAAGGAAAATCCCTTAAGATATACACATACATACATACATACACACACATAGACACACACACACACACACACACACACACACACACACACACACACACACACACACACACACACACACACACACACACACACACATATATATATAACAAAATATTTGAAACCCCCAACTAGTTGAGGCCTTTCTTGTATACCCAAATTACAAAAATAGTTTATGCAATCGGTGGATTGAGTTGTAGCTAAAGATGGCTCCAAAACAACCTGTAATGGTCATAAAATGTAAGTATCTGTAAGGGCCAAAGTTGAAACAAAAAATTTTGTGTAAATAACCCTTGAAAATGCCTCTAAGCAAAAACCCTAGGTATCATCCACAACTAACTGACGAAAATAAGAAAGGAAAGAAACCCTTAGTTGGTCTTAGATTTTCCAGAAACTTTGTAAGAGTTGGATGGTAATATGTGTTGGAAAATGTAACTAGTTTCATTCTTCATAATTGTCATTCTACTAATGTCAATATGTATATCTTATGTAACAAACAAAAGAGGAAAGAAAAAATATTATTTTGGAGCATGGGTGTCATGATTCTTATTAATGGTCTTCTTGGTAAAATCATGTTCTTCATGGTTCTAGAATTTTTTAGGTCATAATATCTATTTTCATGATTCAACAAAGTTAATTTCATGTATATAAGACCCATCTGGGAAAATTGTACAATATAAAAGAAATTGTTTTTTACTCAAGATAGTAAAATATGCATCCTAGCACAAGTCAGCCCTGGCAAAGATATGTCGGCCCAGAGATGGGTATTAGACCCATTCAAAATAGTATGAATGAATAAGGAAAGAAAAAAAATACATATTGACCTACAAGGAGGGTTAGTAAATTGAAGGAGATCACATTAACAAGATATCTTTGAAAGAATACAGTTCTCATTGGAAGTTCTCTTGTATAGTTCATTTATAAAAAGAAGGAAGCTGCAAGGAATTTTGGATCATCATTATCTCTTTGGAAGTTTTTTGAATACATCATTGTTGAAGGAATCCTAGAAGACATAAATCTATGGCATCTTTGAAGTCTCCTTGGAGATCTTGAAAACATCAATATAGTTGTAGGCATCATCAAGAAGGAGGACTCTCGGTTTACAAGTAAGTGTTAGATTGTTTTCTATGTCAAAATTTATAGATCACATGGTTACCATTTTCAAGGAAAACAAAAATCTTGTTGGATCAGAAAAATTCCTATATTAGAAGAAAAGGATTGAATTGGTACTCACAAAACATGAAGTCATGGAGTATGTCCTTGGAAAATTAGTTTAACCTAGCAAAGAAAAGAATCAAGAGTTAGAAAATTAGAAGAAGGGGGAAGCAAGAGAAAAAATAATCATTTTGGAATCAATAAAAGATCACATTATTACCTTTTTTGTTGATTTGAATACATCAAATCCTATGCATGATAAATTGCTGAAGTTTTACTCTATAAGTACACAAGGTAAAAATATTTCCTTGAGGAATCAACTATATAGAATAAGGAAATTAAAGGATGAAGACATGGCCACCTTTATGATGAAGATATAAAAAATAAGAGACTAGTTGCAAGGGTCTAGAGAGTTTGTTTCTGACTCTAAAATGACTCTATCTACTGATTATTTGCCACATGATTGGCAAGTTTTGCAACTAGCATATACTCAAGAAAAGATACTACAAAATTTGATGAATTATGGGCTCAATGTGTCTTGTAAGAATCTAGCATAAAGGAAAAGGATGATATTGAATCAAATGAAGGATCTCAACCTTTCATTTCTAGAACTAAGAATTTAAGGAAAGAAAATTTTGTAAAGTCCAAGAAGAAATACATGTCCAAATTCCAATGCTTTGGGTGTAATGAGCATGGAAACTATAAAAGGGTTTTTCCAAACTTCAAAGTGAACAAGAAAAGGAAGGAAATAAGTGAAGCTCACATAGTTGAGGAAATGGGAGAACCTGAGAAGAAGTCGAAAGGAGAAAATCCTAAGCATGTCTATTATTGAAGGAAGCCTCATCTCTATCAAGTTCTTTCTAATTTTTTGTCTTTATTTTATTAAGTAGTGAGTAGAGTAGCATTTATTATTGTATACTCTAGAATAGTTTTGATTTTGTAAAAAGGCATGGCATAATAGATAGAATCACATGATAGTAGAAAAATCATAATCTACTTATTTAGTTTTCTGAGAAAAATTTCATCTAGTTTAAAGGGAATGAGAATTTTGGGACCATATTGCATATTATTGTTCATTTGTTTTCTATCATCATGTTAGAGGTAGCCATTTTCCATAGAAGGATAATCAAGATCCTATAAGAATCATCATTATGGAATATTCTGGGATGTAGCAATATGACTGGTATATATATTCCATCTAATTTGGAAACAATATGTATAAAGGATGAAGGAATGCTAATGGTCAAGTTATATTATGAAAGACATAATGAAATTCTTTCTCTTCTTGAAAAAAAGGAAACCTATCTTCATTGGGTACAAGAAACAAGAAGGAATGGCTAGATGATTATATAAAAAGAAAAGGTATGTATATTTTAAGTAACTATTCTCTAGGGTATGGTTCATATCTACAAGAATTGTGAAGGAAGAGATAGATATTTCAATGTGGTCAGTAAGTCCTCCATATGCCTACATGATGCTCAAAATAAGAAATTTGAGATGCTTTGGAATAGATGGAGGTCAAGAATCTCTCACTAAATTTCATGGTATGTTGATCAACATCAAGTATAGTCTCTAAAAGAAAGTAAAGGAGTTAACAATGACAACTCCAAGGAAGATGTTGTGTCTTAGTAATCAAGCTCGATCCATGGGCACTTTGATTAAAATAAATGAATAGAATATTGTGGATATGGATTATATGACAAGATTTTTATCTAAAATAATTCTACTAAGTTGATGATTTGATGAGAAGAGCCATCATGACAAGGTAATTCTGATATTTGATATTTTGATATTGGTTATCTAGTTAACGTATTGTTTTTCTACCTGGCAAGAGATTGTATGAATGCATGATGATAGTTGAGGAAAATTAAATTGTGGGTCTTTAACTCAATTCAACAAAAATATGAATTGAGTATATGGTTTTGGAAATTAATAAGTCAAGGTTTTCACATCATCAGCTTGTGATTGAAAGGTAGTAGTACAAGAGGATAACCTCAGGATCATGTTCCTACATCAATAAATATCACTTTCACATTTATGGGAATCTATGAGTAGCTTGAAGTTTTATAAGGCTCAATATAATGCCTTCATTGATGATGATTTTAATACAGTTATGTGAAAGTTTGATGTCTTGAATCTTGTCACAAAATTGAAGAAAGAACATGGCTCCACAGAATCCCAATGTTGAAAAGAAGAAATATCAATATGATGAGATGTGATGGGAAGAAGGAGACTTGTAGCTATCTCCATGAAGTAATAATAGTTGATACAATTATGGAGATAATCTATAAATATTTTGATGATTACTTCCTAAATTAGAAGAAAGTGAGTGATCTCATTTATGTTTGAGAGGGATAAAATGATTCTCCTTAAATAGGAGCAAGGATATATTCCCTAATAAAGAGGGAATGAGTATATACTCTATGGTTGAGAGGGAGTGGTGATGTACATCACATTTGTATTAACTTATTCATGTGTCATGCACTTCACTAGGACTAATGGTCCTAAGTCTAAGTGAAAGACTTGAACAAAGGATGGTGAAAAAAATGACTGGATAAGCATTTGTGATTTACTTGAGGATGTAAAAATCCAAGATATGAAATGGAAATCCACTCTTTAAGGATTGTACAAGTATCCAAGACAAGAGTGGTCAAAGAGGGCTGATATTATTTGACGATTGGGAATCCAAGGTAAGAATAATCTTGAAAGGACATACCTAGTGATCATCTGGATGGGGTATGTGCCTTATAGAGGTAGTATGGTATCTCATGTAAAACCTCCCAAAATTATGCTCTTGTATATGAAATAGCTTCTCAAAATTAATACCTTACTATGTTGAAAATTTTGGTCATAATGTTGATGCTTAAAGATGGCTTACCAATCTGACTCTTCTTATGAGAACTCTTCAGTTTGAGAATAACCTTGTACTAGTTGTACAATTACGAATACCTCCCTAGTTAAGAGGGAGTGTTGGAAAATGTAACTAGTTCCATTTTTTGTAATTGTCATTGTACTCATGTAAATATGTATAGATTATGTAAGAAGCAAAATAAGAAAGAAAATTTATTATTTTAGAGCATGGGTTTCATGCTTCTTGCTGATGGTCTTCTAGGTAAAAGCATGTTCTTCATTATTCTAGGGTTTTTTATGCCATAAGATTTATTTTCATGAGTCAAGTGAGTCAATGTCATATATATAAAACCCATATGGGAAATTTGTACTATAAAAAATTTGATTTTGATTCAAGGAAGTAAAATAAACTCCTAGAAGAAGTTCTCCCTGATAGAGATAATTCGGCATAGAGAGGGGTATTTCACCCATTCAAAAGAGTATAAATATAATTTTTTCAGCCTCATTTGCTCAAGGAGCTTGATCTGAAGTTTGAAAATCAAGAAGAAGGTCAAGAAAGGCAAGGAAGGAGGAAGCAAAATCTATACGAAACGAAAATCAAAGTTTTGTCGTAGTTTTCTCTCACATGTGTGAAATAGTTGTGTTATTGCAAGGGTCGAAGTTGTAAAACTACTGAAGGTCTAAAATTCTAAATTTTGGGGGCCACAGGTATGAGTTTGGTGTAGTTATGGAAAGATTTTTATATTGTTCATTTGGCTAGACTTTTTCCTAATTGAAAGGGATTCTTAGAGGGATGACTTGGTGCGGGATGAGGCTTTTTTATTGTGGTTTGGGTCTTGGTTTTTCTCATTTGAAGCAGATACTATAAGAAGAGAGGATATTTTTCTGCGTTTTCCCCTTGGAGTGGGTTTTCCCTAAGCTTCGAACCTAATTTTTTTGTCCAATGTCTTAACTATTTTTTCTCTTGATATTTGTTTGATGAAAATATCTAATAGAGAAAAACAAGACGATCAATAAGTTCACAAGAAAATATTAAGGAATAAGGATAAAATTATTTAATAGTTTCCTTACTTCATTTTCCGAGAATATGTATCTTACCTTGGGGGGAAATAAGCATAAAATCCACCTAATTCACCCTATTTCACTATAAATATGAGTTCAGTATCATATAATTATGAGAATAAAACCCATTTGGAATAAATATAATTAGGATTTTTAGTTAAGAAAAAAATAATCATTCAGAAAAACTTATTGTCGAGTAATTCATGAGAAATGTATTGTATTTTTGATATCCCGTGGACGATAGATGATACAACAAAACCTCCATAGGAATATGGGGTTTAGCCTGATACATACCCAAATCCAAATGAAAGTTAGTGGAGATAAGATATGGTAATTTCTACCCAAGTGCATAGAAAATATACATATACAAAAGAGAGAAACAAATGAGCAGAATGACAAGGTTGTTTGTATGGCTCAGTTTGTAAATATTTTCTCAACCAGAAAACAACCATCATTTTTGTCAAATGATTGCAAGATTATTCATCTATGGAGAATAATCATTTGAATTTAGAGATAAATCCTTGAAATTTTAACCAAAACCCTTGTGGTTGCAGCGGTTTGGCTCTCAACCCTTGCAAAACATAAATGAGATCATTGTGGTAGGATACTATGGGTAGGTAATTAGCCTAATAGTGTCGAGATAACCCCCACCGTTGATTGAAACAAATAAACTGTCACTTAGAAGTAAGACACTTGTCAAGGGTTCCTTAAAGATACGTGGACCCCTCTTTCATGCATTTCTATTCATTTGGACGAGATGCCAAATGGCCTTCATGTCTGCCATACATGTTCAAGTGTCACGAGGGCCTCTAGGGCCATATTTTGTATCAAAAAATCATTACGTATATAACCTACCAAGGATTTTAGCATCAAGGTTAAACATGTAAATATATAAATTATGTGTGGATTTGGTGTTCAAAGTCGAATGTTATAATGTATTCATGTGTTAACATATTGAAATATGGTTGACCACAACTATATATATATATATATATATATATATATATATATATATATAATAAATGGTGGAAAATATTTAGGGGGTTGGTGTAATGTATTATAATGAGAACATAATCATCATTAATTCTTATCCCTAGAAATGGTAAGGGATTTACATTAAACCAACATCTTAGTAAGCCATAGTCTTATAAATTTAAAAGGAGACATTGTACAGACAAAGGAACACATAAGTTAAGATAAATACAATTTCTAGCCCAACTTGGGTAACAAATCAAAGATGAAAAAAAATATAAATATACTATATTTCAATGTCACTTATTGCAAGACAATCAAATTGATCAAGGGAAAAACCACCAAGGTGTTATTTTTGCAAGTATAATTAAAGGTCATCCTAATGTTGTGGAAATATTTCATATTTTGTGTGTGCATGTGTGTGTGTTGAAATTGTAGCAATAAAAAGCTTCATTTTACTAGTGTCTAAATCAAATGGAGGAAATTTTATTTTCCACATCAACATGATGACTTGGATTGCAGTTAGTTGGAGTGACATGGCCTTGCCTACTAGTTAATTCAGTGAATTTTATTTTTTAGGATATAAGTAGAGATGTGCATGAGTTTATTGCTAAGACATAGAAATCCAGTTGAGTTATTGTTAGTTGAACTCATTTAAATGAGATCTAGTCATTAGTTTATTCATTTGAAGGTAATTTTAGTAGTTATGATTGTTTTTATCTCATTGATCTCTCAGTTAACTAGTCAATCAAATAAAAATAGATCCATTCATGCATGAAATTCTAATTGCCTAGTTAAGTGGATGGAAAAGGCATATTTGTATTTGAAATTGTATATTATTGAGTGTACATTGATTTTTCACTATGCATGTGATCAATTCCCATTAGATTTACTCAAGGAAATAGGGAATTTCCATATTATTTAAGTTTTTATTTCCTCCAGGATTACACAAGGAAATAGGAGGTTTGTTGAGGCTTGAATTGGCTAAGTGTTGGCTAGAGAATTTCAGCAAGCATGGGAAAAAATTTACAGTAAAAAGTGTGCCTCAAATTTGAAGCAAGGAATTGTAATTTTTTTCTCTTTCTCATCTGAATTAATGCAAAGCAGTGGAGGGTTTTTTCCTAGTTGGGTTTCCCTATAAAATATTTTTTTTCCTTTTGATTTGATGTTTGCATGTTATTTCATGTGTTTCTATCATGTGTTTTCCTTTCCAAAAAATAGTATAAGAATTTATTTCTCTTGATATAATTTTGATTTCATTAGTAATAGAAAATTTCTTGCAATTCCTACATGGTATAAAATCTTGGAAACACAATAGAAATCTGTCATTAGATATTCTCCTTCAAAACTTTTGATTTGAAAATTCAGTGAAGCAATTTTTCTTTCATGCGGGAAACTGTCTTTGATCGGATTGAGATTAGAGTATGCCCTGGAGGGAACCTCAAATTTAATATCTTGGAATGACAGGATGGAATTTGTACTTGATGATCATGGAGTGTTGGAATACACCCAAACTGACATTGTAAAGATAACAACATCAGATGCACAACATTTAACCCGGTGGAAGAAGGTTATTGCAAAATCCAGGAGGATCATCCTAGAGGGTGTGAGAGACCACATAATCTTGAATTTAAATGTAAAATAAAATCCATTTTCCATGTGGAATACCCTCACTAAACTATTCAAAAATAGCAGTGATGCTGGGAAATTGGCACTCAAGGACAAGGTCAAAAATTTCTACATGTATAAAAGTGAAACCATTCCACAACACCTCTCCAGATTCACTTAGGTTCGATATGAACATAGAGGAGTAGGAGAAAATGTGCCATATTCTGAGCTAGTGAGCCTAGCTCTCGTAGACCTTCCAAAATCCTAGCACAACTACCAAGACTTTGTAAATGGAAGAGAAAATTTACCAAATTGGGAGAGACTTTGATCTGATTTGGTGTAGGAATGAATTTGAAGGAACATTATAGATGGATTAAAATCCGAAGCTTAGGAGGAATAATTTTTGTCCTTGGAAATCAAGGGAATGAAGGCCCAAGAAAAATTGAGTCCAGACATAAAAATGGCAAGAATAAGGACCTCAACAAGATAAAAAAAATCATTTCCATGAATATGGACACTATGCAAACAAGTGTCTGCACAATAAATCTAACAAGAAGGATTCAGGAGGAGCAGGAGGTGAATCCCTCACCTCACAATTCGAATTGGACTTCACCCCGATTACTTGCATGAAAATCACGGTAGTGGGGTGTGTGTGGTACCAAGATTCTAGTGCCTCCTTCCATATGACAAGATGCAAATATTTCTTCAGTAACCTAAAGGAGAATGATCTTTAGATTCACATAGAACTTAGAGATGATGGTAGGTATAGTAATAAATGAATTTTTATTGTCACCTTTAAGAGGGATTCATTCTCCCATATTCATCTGAAAAATGTAATGTATGTACCTGGGTTGAAGAAGAATTTGATTTATGTAGTTGTATTCGAGGATAGAGGTTATGATGTGGTTTTTAGTAAGGTAAAATATTTTCTGAAGCATGTTGTTATTAGAAAAGTGAAGAAGATTGGAGTTAGAGTGAAAAATATCTACAATCTAGAGGTAGATTTCACCATGCATGCAACCATACCTCCAGGAGTGAGGTGGGGAAGTGTAGATCCTTAGTCCCAGAGTTGAAAATATTTTGGTAGGGTCCATAGGAGAGTAGTAGAAGTTGCAGTATAATCTTATCATGGATCATTACCCTTTCTACGGGGGCCCAAAATATTCAGTAGCATGAGGATATGTGTCAGTTGGAGCAGTCAGATACTCAGGAGTAGAAAGCAATATTGACAGTAGAACAAGAGGCTCAATATCAGTGTTAGCGACAACACATATTTTCCCAGATACACAGTTGACTCAATATTTCTGATGCTTCTTATTTTCAGTTGTTGTAATAGTAACAAGAACAGTCAGAGGGAGTCTTGTTATAGTAAATTCCTACCAGAGCGGGATTGGGGTTTTGCAAAACCATTTTCTTGCTAAGATGGAGTATTGAAATTGTAGCAAGAAAAGGCTTCATTTGAATAATTCCTTATTCAAATGGAGCAAATTCAATTTTCCACATTAGAATGATGAATTGGATTGCAGTTAGCTAGAGTGACATGGCCTTATATACTAGTTAAGTCAGTAAATTCGAGTTTGTAGGCTAGAAGTAAAGTTTTGCATGAGTTTATTGCTACGATCTATCAATATAGTTGAGTTATTTTTTGTTGCACTGCAAGAATTTATAGGGTAAGTTCTTTAGATAAAAAATCAAAGGTCATCGCTCACAAACAGATCACAAATTAGTACACCAGTATTATCACGTGGTTAAAACCCTCGAAGAGGGAAACAGTCCACGACTTGAGTCAACACGACCACTTCAGGCAATTTATTAATATAAAAGGAAAAGTTACATATGTTTCTCTCATAAATAGTTATCTATCAAATGACTCTCCATGCTCTTTAAATAGATATCATGGACCAATTGGGTGTTAAGCCATAGATCAAGTGTCATTAGTACCGAGGAGAGAGTGAACTGTCAGATCACTACAAATTGTGACCATGAGATTATAATTTACAAATGTAAATAGTAAAGAAACACACTTTACCTAACTATACACTAGACTAAGTTATTCTTAACTATTTCCTATGTGTCGGAATATCCTAACATCCCCCATTAATAACAACTTGGGATAGGATTGAAGGATTTACAAAGGTGACAAAAAAGGAGCCTATTTCCAATGTGTCGAAATATCCTAACATCCCCTCTTAAAGGGAAAAGGCGACACAATAGGAGAATGAAGGAGCCATTAGAGCCTATCCCCCCTTAATGATAACTAACCTGAACTCCAAGCATGGATCAAATTTTGGTAAAATTTTCTTCTGTAAGAGCCTTTGTAAAGATACCGGCTACTTGATCATTGGTTGGACAATACTGCACTTCAAGAACATGACCATGAATGAGCTTTTTGATGAAGTGTATGTGGAGCTCAATGTGTTTCATACACTGATTTTTAACTGGATCTTTACATAGCTAAATGGCACTCATATTATCACACCAAAGTGTAGTTGGATGTTGCTGATGAAGACCAAATTCAGACAGGATCTGATGAAGCCACACATCTTCCTTGTTGGCTTCAACTGCACCATGATACTCTGCTTCTGCTGAAGAAAAAGATATGAAACTTTGTTTCTTACAAGACCATGTAATAGGTCCTGAAACAAGAGTAAATACATATCATTCAGTAGACTTTAGATCATCGGGTCACCAACCCAATCGAATCAAGAAACCAATCAACAATGGAGATGCTCCTGCACTGTAATGAATCCTGAACTGAATTGTACCTCAAATATATTGAAGTATTCTTTTATCTTCTTTCTAGTGACTTTCATGAGGTTGGTGCATAAACCGAGAAACAATACCAATGACAAAGGAAAGGTCAGGACATGTACGGGTTAGATACAAAAGTTTACCAACAAGTTGATGGTAAAAGGTAGCATCAACTTCAGGGTTAGTACAAGTGATTGAAAGCTTGACTCCAGACTGAAACAGAGAAGGGTCTGGCTTATAGTATTCCATGTGAAATTGGTGTAGAAGATCACATGCATACTTGGACTGAGAGAGGGTAATAAATTCTTTGGATTGTAAGACTTGAAGACCAAGAAAATAATGAAAGTGTCATAAGTCTGTCATTTCAAACTTCTTTTTGAGGCTAGAATTCACATGGTTTATATGGTTGGGATCACTACCAATAAGGATAAGATCATCAACATAAAGAACAAGGATGGTGAAGGACTTACTCACTTTCTTGGTGTAGACAGTGTTGTTAGAATGACACCTAGAAAAGCCATTATCTAATATAAATCTATCTATTTTGGCATACCAAGCCCGAGGAGCTTGTTTGATACCATAGAGAGACTTCCTAAGGCGACAAACAAGGCTCGAGTAATTTTGTATAAAGCCAAGGGGTTTTTCCATGTAGATTTATTCATGTAAATCTCCATGTAAGAAGGCAGATTTAACATTCATCTGATGGACTTCCAATTTAAAGGAGGCAGCAAGGGAAATAACAAGGCGGATAGAATTAATTTTGGCAATAGGGGAGAAAGTTTTAGTATAGTCAATGCCTTAAACTTGTGAAAAAACTTTAGTGACAAGACGAGCTTTATGTCTATCCACTTTTCCATGTGGTTTAAACTTGGTTTTGTAAACCCATCTGCATCTGACAAGTTTTCTTCCTTTTGGAAGAGGAACAAGATCCCAAGTATCATTTTCCAATAAGGAATGATATTCTTCATTCATAGCTTCATCCCAATCTGGATGACCAGAGGCTTAATCAAAGGTTTCTGGATCAATATTTTCTGGAACTTGAGCCAATAAGGAAGAGGCTCTTTCGAACTAACAACGTGTATGTCTTCGATCGGCAAGGTCACCTGTGGCATCCCTAGTAGAGCAGACCCATATTGGAAGATGTGGAGTAAAAGGAATACTTTCAAGAGGTGGAGGAGGATTTCCATCCTTGTTGTCATCATCTGAACTAGAAGGAATGCTATTAAAAGTAGAAGAGGGAGAGAGAGTTGGCACATATGCTGAACCAGGCTCGTAGGCAAAAGGTGGCATACCTGCCGAACTAGGCTCATAGGTCGATATTTTTTCATCAAATTTTACATCTCTTATAATTATTATATTTTTGGATTTTGGCTGAATATTTCTATATCCTTTGACATCTTCAGAATATCCAACAAAAATTCATTTTTCACTCTTATGTTCTAAGGCTTTATGTTTTTCATCTAGAATATGGGCCCAAGCATCACTTCCAAAAACATGAAAGTGACTTACATATGGTTGGATTGAGCTCCAAGCTTCTTCTGGAGTTATATTCTTTAAAACCTTAGTAGGAGTGTGATTTACTGTGTAATTTTTACAATTAATTTCTTATGCCCAAAAATTGAGACTAAGTCCTTTAGATTGAAGCATACAATTAGCCATTTCTTTTAAGGTGCAATTATTCGTTTCAGATACACCATTTTTTTGTGAAGTATATGGAATGGTATGTTGCAATTGAATTCCATGCTAAGTGCATAAGTTGATAAATTTGTTGTTAACATATTCTTCTTCATTGTCTGATCTTAAATTAATAATTGGATGTCTATATTGTTTATCAAAAAACTCCTTAAAGGCTAAGAACATGTTAAAAACTCCACTCTTGAGTTTTAATAAGTATACCCAAGTGCGTCTGGAAAAATCATCAATGAAAGTTAAGAAGTACTTGCAACCAGAGAAAGAAACAACATGAAGTGGACCACATAAATCACTGTGCACAAGCTGCAAAGGGGCTAAATCATGCCAAGAGGCATGTTTGTCAAAACTATCTCGATGATTTTTTCTGAGTACACATCCGGAGCAGCAAACACTATCTCGACAAGATACCATTGGAAGACTTGTCACCATATTTTCTTTACATAGAGTTTGAAGAGAGTGATAGTTTAAGTGACCAGATCGCTCATGCCAAAGTTTACTCACTTCATCATTATGAACAAAAAAAATGAAGGGAATACATGAAGATCCAAAATTTTCAAACTTATACAACCTTGTGGAATCATCATCAATTCCAGTAGCTAAAATATATCTAGGATACTTGAGGTCCTTGATTACAACATCATGAGGTGAGAATTCGACTATTTTCCCTTCATCTGAATGAGTTATCTAATAAATAGATAGAAGGTTTCATGACAAGGTAGGAACATATAGTACATCATTAAACTGATCATTATCTATATGAATGGTGCCAGATCCTACAACACTGAGAGATCTATCATCACCAACATAAATGTGTTTGGTGTTACAATCATTTAAAGAAGAAAAAATGTCTTTATTTTTGTCCATGTGGTAAGAAGCTCCAAAATGAATGAGCCACTCATGAGAATGAGAAGAAGAAGATACATTTAATTCATAAAAAGATCTTGAACATTAACAACCACAAGTAGAAAGTTCCATTCCTGAATATGAAGGTGAAGAGTGCTCCAAATTGATGTTGTGCTTTTTCGTTGTTGCTTCTAAGGCTTCCATCTTCTTAAAACATTTGGACTCTATATGGCCATCTTGATTACAAAAGTTGCAATGTCTATCTATCTTCTTCCCTTTGTTTTTTGCCTTATCATTTTGGCGAGTTGATTCTTCAGTTTGCGACTGAAATTTATTAGGACCCTTGTTTGGTTTTGGACCATACTTTTTAGGATACTTCTTCTTGGGATTCTTTTGATATGATTGTTGTTGGGCTGCTATGGCTTTCTTAGAAGCGTTTCTAGAAGTGATAAGGCCAAAGTGTAAGAGTTTTTCTTGTTCTCTTATAAAAGAATCGAAAAAGGCATCAAAAGAGGGGTTCTTGTAGCTGGTTCCTGAAGAAATGATGGCTTCTATAGTGGAATGGAAGGTGGAAACAAATACAAAGTATGCAGGGCCAAGCTTAGCAAGAATTCAATAGATGAGGCTACCATCTTCATTTTTGACCTTACAACCTTCTAAAAGAAGTCTAAGGATCTTGAATTTGGACAAAAAATCTTCAATAGAGGAGAAATTATTGGGGTCCAAAGTAAGCAACTCATTTTCAGGCTGGTGGGCCCTGATTTTATTTTGAATGCCAAAGATAGTATTTAGCTTTTCCAGGGCTTCATGAGGGGTGTCAATGTCAAGGATATGAAATTGAAGATCTTGAGAAATGGACATTAATATCAACCCTCGTGCTTTATCTTGTCTATTTTACCATTTAGCAACTTTATCATCATGAAAAGGTTTAGTTTCTTATGGCTATTCAATAAATTCCTTTACTTCTAAGTATATCTACCATGTGAGGTAGCCATTGGAAATAATTGGCGCTATTAAGAATAATTAGGCATGCGCTTTCCATATTTTTAAAAACTGAAGTTGAGAAAAGCTGAAAATTACTACTCCAATGGAAATATCTCGAAAAATTAGGCTGATTAAAAAAAATGGATAGAAAAGCAGCTTCCGGATGAAGAAGTTATGGCTTTTTGAAAAAAACTGAGTTGTAGATGTCGAATAGTTAGAGGAATGGTTTGAAATTTGATGATGAATTTCAAACTTTAGAAACAAATCCCGCACCTTTAACAAAAAATTTTTACAAAAGAATATTATGAAAGAGACTTGAACCCAAGACCTCTATTCTCATAAAGCACGCACATCGAAGACTAAAAAAAGAAAAAGAAAAGGGAAATTGGAAACCTTTTTGCATGAAACATAACTTGGGCAACTAGAAACCTTTTCGCATGAAAAGAAAGGTGTTCCTCACTTTAACAGATGCTCCAGACACAACAGAGAAGTTATTTAGACTTGAAAATGTTCAAAAATAGTAGATCTAGAAAACGACAGTCGCATGCAGTCAAACCGGCTTCGGATTTGGATCAACAACAGATGTGGCCCTCAAAATAGCTCTGATACCATGTAGGAACTTACAAGGTAAGTTCCTTAGATAAAAAAAAAAGGTAACCTCTCACAAACAGATCACAGATTAGTACACCAGTATTATCACATGGTTAAAACTCTTGAAGAGGGAAATAGTACACAGCCTGAGCCAACACAACCACTTCAGGAAAGTTATTAATATAAAAAAAAGTTACATATTTTTCTCTCATAAACAGTTACCATTCAAATGACCCTCCATGCTCTTTAAATAGATATCATGGACCAATCTGGTGTTAAGCCATAGATCAAGTGTTGTTAATACCTAGGAGAGAGTGAATCGTCATATCACTACAAATCGTGACTGTTGGATTATAAGTTGCAAATGTACATAGTAAAGAAACATACTTTACCTATCTCTACACTAGACTAAGTTATTCTTAACTATTTCCTATGTGTCAGAATATCTTAACGTGAAATCAGTTAAATGATCTCTAGTGATTATTTGAGTCAATTGAAGGTCAGTTGAGTAGTTATGATTGTTGTTAACTCACTGATATCTTAGTTAACTAGTCAACTAGCTAAAAATACACCCATTCATGTATGCAATTTGAATTTCCTAGTTGAGTGGATGGAAAAGAAAAATTTGTACTTATAATTGTATATTTTTGAGTGTATAATGCTTTTGTATTGAGTAGGTGATCATTCCCCTTGAAATTGCGCATGGAAATAGGGAATTTCCCTATTATTAAAGAGCTTAATTCCTCCAATATTTTGTAAGGGAATAAGAGGTTGGATGAGGCTTGAATTGGCTAAGTGTTGGCCAAAGTAGGTTAGGAAGTAGGAGAATAGGTTTATAGTGCAGGGTGTGCTTCAGAGTTGAAGCAAGACATTGTAATTGTTTCTCTTTCTCATCTGAATTAATGAAAAACTATGGAGGGGTTTTTACCAATTGGTTTCCCTTGTAAAATCATTGTGTTCCTTGTGTTTTGATGGTTGCATGTTATTGGATGTATTTATATCATTTGTTTTCCTTTCTGCTGAATAGTAGAATAAATTTATGTCTCTTGATTTCAATTTTTTTTCATTAGCAGTAACAAATTTCTTGTAATTTATACATGGTATCAGATCTTGAAAACACAATATAAACCAGTCAATAGATATTCTCCTTTAGAATTTTTTAATTGCAAATTCAATGAAGCTAGTTTTATTTCATTCGGGAAAATGTATTTCCAGGGATTGATATTGGAGTATTCCTTGGAGGGAGCCTCAAATTTCATATATTGGAAGGACATGATGGAATTTTTACTCAATGATAGAGTGTTGGAATACAGCCAAACTGACATTGAAAAACCAATAGTATCGGATGCACAGCAGTTAACCCAGTGGAAGAAATATATTGAAAAATCCAAGAGGATCATCCTGTATAGTGTGAGAGACTACATAGTCTCAAATTTACATGGAAAATAAACTCCATTTTCTATGTGGAATACCCTCTCTAAGCTATTCAAAAATAGGAGTGATGTCAAGAAATTGGCATTGAAGGACAAGCTTAGAGACATCCACATGAAGAAAAATGAAACCATTCCACAATACCTCTCCAGATTCACTTATCTTTGAGATTAACTTGGAGGAGTAAGAGAAAATGTGCCATCTTCTGAGCTAGTGAGCCTATATATCCTAGGCCTTCCAAAATTATAGTACAACTACCAAGACTCTACAAATGGAAAGGAGAAATTACCAAATTGGGAGAGACTTTGGTTTAATTTGGTGAAAGAAGAAATTTGTAGGAACACTAGAGATGGATTAACATCTAGAGTTGAGGAGGAAGAAATTTTTTTCTCTACAGGAAAGGGAAATAAGGCCAAGGGAAAGAAGGCTCAAGGCAATCCTGAGTGCAACCAAAATAGTGGCAAGAAGAAGGACCTCATCAAGATAAAAAAATTTCACTACCATGAATATGGGCACTATGCGTAACAACCTTGTTGAAAATTCCATGTAACAAAATTTAATAAAGGAAAAATAATAACAATGGTTGATGGGACACTTATTCCAAGATGAAGGTTGTGAAAAAAATCCTAGTAGGTGTTCATTTCAGTTATTATGTTAAATTAAATTGGAAAATTCAATGGTGAAGGCTCTGGAAAGGAAAAATGGCGTTTTTGGCACATTTATTTATGAAAATAATGGAAAATAGGAGAAAAGATAGGTGAAATTCCATAGTTTGCAGTGAGAAGGAAAATGAAGTGAAATAATGGAAAATGAAGAAAGTAGAGGCCTCTTTGATAAAAAGGATTTTGAGGATCAGTTGGAAAAATTTGGCTCAGACTCTGTCAGTTCAGTTTTAGAGCTCTCTCATAATTCTCTTTCTCACACACACCCTTGGAAAATTATATTTTTCTTGGAGCACTTTGGCATTGGATCAAGAAGGGAAAAGAAGACAAGAGGAAGGAAGGATGAAGCAAGGAATAGTAGGATCAAGTAGCTACAATAGGATTATTTTTAGGTATCGATTTGAATGTGTGATTTCCTTGCTAGATTTTTCATGCATGGTATTGCATGTGGTTCTTTGATGTCATGGCATAGGCTTTTCCAGGTGTGACAATGTTTTCATCTTGTCCTCACTATTTCCAGATAACAATGGTGTGATGGGTTTCTCATGTTTTGGTTGAGATGGATTATTGAATGGATTTGAATCTAAGTGAGTTAGATATTTGAATGATAGAACAGATGTCCTATTAACCCTTGAATTGAACCGTGGGTTGCGGTAAAGCCAAATTTTGTGTTAGCTCTCCATAAGGCCTAGGAATCCCAAGAATGGATATATGGTAAAGCTTGGAGAGTGGAGTCTCGGTTTAGGGCTTAGTGATTGGGTGTGGACTTTAGTAAAGCCTGAGAGACTAGGAGATAGGAAAATTTCTCATGGTGTAGGTGGAGAAATCCGTTGGAATCCATGCTTTTTTTGGTCTAGTGATTTGGTAGAGATCATGGTAAAGCTTGTTATTACATGTTTATTGGTTTGGCCTAGTGATCGGGGATGTATTGAAATAAAGCCTGGTTTATATTGATGAGGGCGATTTGGTTTAGCCTAGGGATGCCCTGGTTGGTTCTTCATCCCTGGAATATGGCACAGGGGTGATTGGCTAAAGAGAAATTTGGCTCAGCTAATCTATGGTTGCATGGATTGTGGTAGTCCCATCGTGGGTTGTCTTTTGCATTCATTAATAAGAGGTTATCTCCTTGAAATATTATGTGTAGATGTACTAGTTTATATTTGGATTCAATTGCTGATGTATCCTTGATATTTTTATACTTATTATGTTGGTTATAAGCATGTATTATGATAGTGATGATGTATGGCCCTCCTCATATTTTGATTTGTAAATGAATGAAAAACGTATCTATGACCTAATAGATGATAATGAAGCTAATGATATAAGAGAATAATGATTCTTAGTGATTCTAAAATAAGTATGAGACTCGTATACTCATATTTGTTATTTAAAATTATAGATTACACATTTGTGACATGTTTGACAAAATGCATGTCATGGCTAGTAGGGGTCCATTCCACAACTCGTCAATTTTTTTTCAATAATATAATTTTTTCGTTGTTATAATTCATTTTTAAACATGTCATTAAGTTCTGGGCACTAACCTAGGCTTTGGGCCTAAAAATTTGGTTCAAATTCCAGGGACACTCGCACAGGTTTGAGGAAAAAATTCCTTGGACACTTGCATGCCCATGTTGTGGGAGTGTCTAGAGTCTCCCAATCGCTCCCTTTCCCATATCAAGGGAGCACCTGAGGATTTAATGGTATAAAAACCAAGTGGGATTGAGGGGCTAACTACTTCAGTCGTTTGGATGGCTCATAGGAGTTTGGTTACTCATGTGGAAGGTCTGCGTGATGTGTTTCCATCGATTCCACTTCTTTAAGATCACCTACGAGGTTGAATCAGATCATAGAAGCCTTTCGTCACATGTTTACCCTGATTGGCTGGTTACTTGAGTAGATGTGTGAGGAGGGTGTTATAGAGTGGTATTATAGCATGGTTCACCCCTTGGACTAGATGGGTGGTGTGTGTTGGTCATGTATTCATGTTGGTTTAATATTTTTTTTGTATTTTTGTGGACTATGTTCTTGTTGCATATGCATGGTGTTGGTTATGGTTACAAGGTAATTTCCATGTGAAATTTGATATTTTTTTTGATTGGATGTGGTCGTCATGAGTGTATGTCAATTATGCATTTTTTATGCATGCTAGTGACTATATGTTGTTATTCATGCATTTTCATGGTTAAGGTTGTTGTCCATGAGGTCATTGTAGGCATTTTAGGTCATCATGATGTTGTTGATATGTTATGATGTTGATGTGTTGGTGTTACATAGCAATTTTTCACCATCCCTGCAATTCCCCGTCCCGCACATTGGAGAGCTTATTCCGTGACCTGTGAGCAGTGACATGATTTGAAAACACCTTCATGGCATTCCCCTAAACATGGAATTTCATTCTCTTGAAGACAAATCCTTGTGAAAAACCCTAAAAATAGCCTTTTCATCCTTGGCGCGACTAGACTGTTATACCCACGCTAATGGGGGAAATCTTCCAAAGAGGGCACACCAATTGGTGCTCTATCTCAGAGTCGCACTCCTGCCAAGCTTAATAAAGGGTGTTTTTTAAAAATAAATGGTGGAAGATTGACTCTAACCAATTCCTGAACTGGTCTCTAAATTGAGTTGGGATGTTTGGCTCCGGATTTCCATGTAGAGGAAGTAGTTTTCCACCTCTCATGGAAGCTTCCTTGAGGATAGGGCCAATCCCATGATTGTAGGGATCCCAACTCCCCTTCCACCATCTATATAAGCCTGCCATTTCCCTTTGCAAGCTAGTTTCCAAGAGCCTTCATAGCCAAAAGAATGCTACAATAGTCCTCATAGAGCCAAATCAATAGCAAGGAGATTTACGATCGAAGAGAGAGACTTGTCCTCATTCCTGACAAGCTTTACCGAGACGTATTCCATTGACGACCCGCCGAAGGAAGATTCAGCGTCAGAGCCAAGTTGTATTTTCCTTTGAATAATTAATGATAAGCGACTATTGGTTATGGTTCCACTCGTATTGTTCATTATGATCATGAGTTGTGTCTTCTCTGACTGATATATAATTGCATATATCGGGTTTTATGCTTGTGTTTGTCGTGTTTCTTGTGTGTACAGGTGTTTGATCGCAACAAGCGGGAGGATTGTGATCTGCTAGAGAAATGAGACATGAGCGTATCTTCTCTACAAACAACAATGTTGGATGTGAGGTAGGCCTTCTTTGCAAGTTGGTTTATTGAAATTAGGAACTTGCACCTTAGCGTGATATGATTGTTGCTAGACTCGATCTGGGCTAGTAGGGACCACCTCTGTCTGCAGAGGGGATTTACCTGTACAACAAATTGGTGACTCCACTGGGGAGTTAGCTTGTTGTTTGCTTTATAAACTACAGACAGAGCCTGAAGTTAGCCAGATAGCCTTCGAAACATTTTTCCTCTGCATTAGCGAAAGTAGATCAATGTTGCTTTAGTCAATCTCCGGTCTAGTTTATGAACTGAACACTTGGAGTATTGTCTTGTATTTCGGTCGATTCTTGAATTTTCTTGCTTGATCAGCTCTTTTGGCTAGCTCTTTTCGTGTCTTTGAATTTTGGTTTCAGCTTTCACTTCACTGGTCTACATCTTGGATTGCTCCTTTTTATTTTTTTCATAGCAAACTTGACTGGCGCTCTTAATAGCCTGACAGTCGCGCCAATTGGCACTAGTTTCCAGTTTACTACCCGCGCTAATCCTATTATGGCACTAGTTTCAGCCTGACAGTCGCACCAATGCTGTGAGGTGCTAGGGTTTGCCTGGTTTTGAGCTTTCTGAGCTTGATCTGTGGTTTTGGTTCCATTTTTTCAGCTGCTTGAGTGTTCTAGAGCCTTGTTTAACTAACTGTGACCTTCTTCCTTTGGTTTTTTTCCCGTTTCTATCGATTTTACATTTTAGCCCTAGGGCATCTAGGTGCTATTGTGCATCAAGCCTCCCTTGGGAGTTTGTGGTTTCTTTCTGGTCAGTCAAATTTGTGATTTCTTCTCTGCATTCGTTTGGTGGTTGTCTATCTTTTTATTGCGTTATTTGAGTGATTGGCTTCTTCTTCATTCAAATTCCGCCTTGTCTCGTTTTGGGCCTAGATTACATGGTTCGATTGAGTCTTTGGGTGTATTTTGATTTGAGGGACTTTTTTCAATTTGAGGTCTGATTGTGTGCTTGCATTGAGTGAAATTTGATTGTTTTTTCTCTTTGCTATCACTTCTCAAATTGCTTCTTATTAGTTTTCATTTTATTTAGTGCACTTTGCTCTTAAACATTGAAAATACAAAAAAATCTCTTTTCCTTTGGATTAGTTAGTGTGAATTAAATATTTTCGGTGTTATTAGTGATTAGTAACATTGAAAGAAAAGCTTTTAGTTTCCATTAGCTTCATTAGAGATATCATTGGTTGTTGTCTGATCATTTTTTTATTGTGTGAAAAGCTCTTAACTCTCCCTAATTAGCTTTCATCGAATGAAATGATATACTGTGGCATGTAGTGTGCATTTAGGAGATTTTGAGACATAACACTCGCTAGGGCCTGAAAAATGAAACATAATTGAAGATCAACATTAAAATTTATTCAATTTACACTAAGGCAACATTGAAACATTAACGAAATATTTAGAGGTCTAGGCTAGAGACGTGTTTCAACGTCTTTAAACCTAGTAGCTGTCGTTCGCCTCTTGGCTTTAGACAGCACTAGTACGGACTTGTGCTCCCTGTAGCATCATGTATATAAAGGGAGACCACACTAGGTTGCCATCCTTTATCCATAGGAAGCCGAGTCTGCCGCCCTATACCCGTGATACACCAGACACAACATTTGGGGAGATTTCCTGCACGTACGTTAAGTCCTTGGTTGATTTCTCTTTCATTTTGAAACCAAGGTGTATATTGCAGTTCACAGTTATTTGGTACACCCTTTGCCTAGGATTCCTGAGTAGTCATTTTGATCTTATCTGACTCCTTAAATTTGAAAAGATCACCAAGCGCTTGTCCTTTCACGCTTGCTTCAAAACTAAAAGAGATAGAGTCACCTTTCATCCGTTTCTCGACTCTTAAAACATGAAACAGTGAAGTTTCTAAGTTTCAATGTGGTAAAATAAATCACCTGCGATCACAAGCCCAGTTAGAATTTTCTTGTTGGTCGTTTGATTATGTGCCTTTTTTTTTAGCCCGTGTGCGGTTTTGAGTCATTGATGGCAACTTTTCCAGAGTTCACCAACCAAGGAATCCCCTCTGATGGGAATCCTGGTCATTTTGGTCCTTTTGGGAATGTTGGTGCTCCTTATATGGCAACATTGTCCCTTCCTGGGTTAACTGTTGGGTTTCCTGTTTGGTTTTTTTCAACCTCTATGGTCCCAAATGTCTCATCTACTATTCAATCAGTTCCTCCTCTTGAACAACATCATGTTGCTTCCAAGGTGGACCTCTCCCCTTCTTCGCCTATTTCTGCGTCCTCCTCTTCTACTTCGCCTAGTGAAAGTCTGGATTCAAGTAACCAGGTGAATAAGAAGAAGAAGAAGAAGAAAAAGAAGAAGAAGTTCGATAAGAGAGAGGCTAAGGCTACAACTACTGCTTCTAAAACATCTCCTCTTGATAAACCTCCCAACCCTCCACGGAAAGTCAAGTTCCCTTGCATGTTGTGCACGGGAGACCATCTTCTTCGAGACTACCCTGGCATTCCTAACGTGCTCAAAGCATGGTCCAACGATCATCTGTCGTTGCCTTTGGCTTCCGAGAGTTAGGTTGGGGGCACATCTTCAATTGGTGCTGGTAAAACTCCTAAGAAGCAGGGTAAGATTACCAATCCCTGCAAGTTGTGTGAAGAGCACCATGACATTCACCTTTGTCCATATATGGATGAAGCCAAGAGATTTGTGGACAACTCAGCTATTTCTACACCATGTCTCTCGGTTGGTTATAAATAGCTTTATTTGAGTCCTCCACCAACTGATCCTACAATTAGTCAAGAGTCATCCTTGGTCGATCCCGCTCCCCCGGAAATTCAAATTCAAGAATTTGTTCCCGACCAACCTTTGGTTGTGGGATCGGTTGATCTGGCCCCATCTACGATGCACCAAGTATTTTCCATTGAGAGTGGATCCCATACCCCTCAGGTTCTTCTTGTTTCTTTAGATTCCTCAGATTTGGAGAAAGATTCTCCGGTCCCCATATCTCAAGAAGCTGCACCTCCGCCTCCCATGATGGAGGTCCCGGAGGATACTCCCCCCGCCTTTGAGATGGAGGTCGTGGTGGATGCTTCTTCTTCTTCCGTAACACCAGGGGAAGACCATCTCGGGTCGATGGTAACCCCTCCAAGTAGTTTGGTCGCTTCCTTTGATTGGAATCAATTTCTGGGATACCGCCTTCTATCTTATGTGTCTTTCGAGATAATAGTACATGCCTTTGGTCTGGTCATACCCAGCACCATTATAGATGAAGGCACGTCTGTTAGTATTTTGTCCTCGGCTACTTGGAAATCTTTTGGCTTGCCGCTTCTTGCGCCTGTTACGAAGAATCTGTTGGCATTTAATAGAAGAACTAGTCAACCGTTAGGGATCCTTCCAAGGTTACCTGTTACTTTGGGAGGTAAAACCATCCATATGGATGTGATGGTTGTTCTAGGCCCTTTTGTTAAGTCCCTATATTAATAGTGTAGCCCCTTATTATGTTAGTGTAGCCCCCCTTATTGTTATTATTGTACCCCTGTAACCCCCATTTTGTTATTATTGTGCCCTTAAATTATTATTGTTAGGTCGGCTAGGATTACATTATGGCCCCATGGACTCCTATATATAGAAAGGAGGTTTTGTGAATTGTATCATCCAAGAATTGTTCATTCATGTAATGTATTGGAGGTTTCCCCCTCGAAGTAGCTTATTTCTAAGGCGTTCATATCTCTTTTCTTCTATTTTTGGAGCTGGTTACACAACATTTGGTATCAGAGCTTTGGATTCTAGGGTTTCGCTGCTCCAAACAGGTCATCGTGGCATTTTCGCTATAAATTTTTTTCTACGAAGTTTCAGAAGCTGGAATTTTTAGGGTGCGAAGAAAAAATCTTGAGGAAGCCTGTGTAAAAATTTCAGAGTTTGGTTCGAAATAATTTCGGAGATATCATCTGTGGAAGTCAGGTATTTTTTCAGGCTCCTAAACAGGTCATCGTGGCATTTGCGCTATAAATTTTTTTCTACGAAGGTTCAGAATCTGAAATTCATATGGTGCGAAGCTGAAATCCTAAGGAAATTCATCAAAAAATTTCAGAGCTTGGTTCGCAATATTTTTAGAGATATGATTTGTGGAAGGTAGTGCTTTTTCAGGCTCCTGAATTTCATCTTAAAGAGGTGATCGTGGGAAAATGTATAACTCTCTCTCTGGGCATCGGATTTGAGTGCCATAAAAAGTGGTTGCAAGTACACAGACTTTAGTTGCTTGGATATCAATTTCAGAGACAAAGGACGAAACAGTGACACGTGGCAAGTCGTACAAGTTCGCTCTGCTGAACTAGTCCAGAATTAGGTCATTGTGGGAGATTGGACACAACTTTGTCTTGGAGAATCCGAATCAGGTCAGACCTGTGGCATTTGAAAGATGCTTCAGAGGGCTACTGCAGGGCTGAATTTCAGATATCGAAGATTTTCAATTACAAAGATAATTCAATTTCAATATCGAGATCCTTAAAGCAAGTAAAAGGTGTGTAATTTTTTTTCCGAATTGCATAAGTCTTGTTTGAAGAATCAAGTTGAATTGATTGCAAGGGCCTATTGTAGAATATATATCAATATTGGAGTCTAAAATGGCCCCTAAAAATAATTCAACACCCATTAATCCTTTAGAAAGCTATACTATGATGCATGAAGAGGAAGAGTTGCAGTATGAGATATCAAAATTACGGTACCAAGTGCAACAAGTTTCGATCTTACGAAGAGCAATTGAAGATGAAATAGATGGTTTAAAAGCAGAAATGGAGGCTAATTTGGATGGTTTGAAGGATAAAATAATAGCAAATATGGATGATAAATGATTGGAATATCACATTGAGCATCAACAACAAGTTCTCCAACTCTCAAAGGATAACCCAACTTTGGTGCAGAATCTATGAAACAACGGGAAGATCATGAAAACATGAAAGTTGTAGAGTAGTCATAGAAACAAGAACTCAACAAGTACGATCAATTTCAGAGTATCTCAGCAAGTGGAAGAACTATCCTGTAGAATATTTCACATGGGAGGATGAGAATTTTATACAGAAGCATCAAGAAATAATCAAGCGTTGAGGACAACACTTGTTGAAGGAGAGGGGCATGTTAAGTCCCTATATTAATAGTGTAGCCCCTTAGTAGGTTAGTGTAGCCCCCCTTATTGTTATTATTGTACCTTTGTAACCCCCATTTTGTTATTATTGTGCCCTTAAATTATTATTGTTAGGTCGGCTAGGATTACATTGTGGCCCACTAGGATTACATTATGGCCCCATGGACTCCTATATATAGAAAGGAGGTTTTGTAAATTGTATCATCCAAGGTTTGTTCATTCATGTAATGTATTGGAGGTCTCCCCCTCAAAGTGGCTTATTTCTAAGGCGTTCATATCTCTTTTCTTCTATTTTTGGAGCTGGTTACACAACACCTTTTGATTTCAATCTTATCTTGGGGCACGATTACATCTATACCATGGGAGTGCTCGTCTCCTCCCTTTTTCGTGTGGTCTGTTTTCCACATGAGGGACAGATCGTGACCATTGATCAGCTTTCGTTCTTTGATCCTGATGTGGAAGTTGGCCCGCCATCATCCCCTCCTGGTTTTTATCCACCCATTGTATCTGCCCCACCATAGGTCAACTATGTGGCTACCTACCCCATGCCTCTACTCAGTGATGGTGCCATTGTGCATCAGGTGCTGGGGGCATTGGGTCTTGACTTCCAAGATGTTTTCCTTCCCTCGGGAGTGGAACTCTTGGAAGCCAAGACTTCTTGTTCATTATGATGCAGTTGGTCAGAGCATGGTTCTTTTCCTGTGTCAATCTCCTTAAAAAATGAAACCAGGTCTGGTCGGAGCAGAGTTCCTTGTCTTGTGTCAAGCTCCTTAAAAAATGAAACAAGGTTGTCAGAGCAGAGTTCCTTGTCTTGTGTCAAGCTCGTTAAAAAATGAAACAAGGTTGTCAGAGCAGAGTTCCTTGTCTTGTGCCAAGCTCCTTAAACCATGAAACAAGGTGTCCTGAGGATAGTTCTTTTAGTGTGTCAACCTCTTTAAAGCAATGAAACACTTTCCCGTTCAATTGGAGTCTTTCTCTTGATCTCATAATTTGAACCTTCACTCCATCTGCCTTTCATATGGACTGAAGCTTGGGGGGCATGCTTATTTTTTCAAGAATCGTTTATCTTTGTTTTAAGCTTGTGTAAAAGTGAAACCAACTTCAAGCATATGGTATCCTCTTCAAGCTTGTGTAAAAATAAAGAGTTACTCTCCAGAAATGGTGGGGGAAAATGGAACCAAATCATTGTCGTGTCGGCAGTATGTCGCTCTTGAACATGGCGCTTGTCTACATTCGTGTTGGGTTGTGGATATCTCATCTCATTTTTCACTTGCCTCCATGGGTTTTGGTGATCCCTTTTGACCTCTCATCTGCTCTTTGTCTCGTCATCATGACCTCTAATATTTTGATGTCAAATACTGCCAAATCCACTGTTGTGCCGTTAATATGTTCAAGATAAGTTGACCTCTGCAAAGTTTCAACCTTCCTCTAATTCTCATCTGATCCTGATTCACAAAGACATTATGTTCCTCTGTCTTGTGTCGATGATGTGGGAAACACTATGGCCCACCTTTGATCAAGGTAACTTCCTGTCGACTTCAGCTTATTATCTAGGAAGGTGATCTAGAGACTCCCTTCTGGTACCTTGGAGCCTGCATGCCTCAATGGCAGGTTCTTCGCGTTCCTCGTGATGTTTTCATTATTGGCCTCCGATCGAGTGATTCTACGGGTGTTCAAAGCCAACTCACTGATTCACATGTCGTGGACTATACCTATAGTACCTTGAGGGCCATTGTCATTATTGGTGGTACCTTTCGCATCTGTTAATAGCTTTCATCTTTGGCTGGTAATCAGGCAATGTTCTCGCATGTTCAACTTCAGCTCACTTATTCACATGCTTGAACTTGTACTTTGTTTGGGTTGAGATGGAGTGCAAGACCCTGGATTTCATCTGTATAGGATCTAGGCTACGATTTTGTGGATTATTATGATTAGTTACATGACTCATTCATTGGATGGCTACGACCATACCTGATTCTATTTATCGATCCTCACTGGATGGCTGCAACCATACCTTGGATCTAGATTATTGTATACTCTGTTATGGATGGCTGCACCCATACCATGTATATCATGTATTTGAGATATCAGTTGTACTTCTCTACGCAGGTTTTTCGACAGTAGTGTTTTCAGTTGGACACATTCTCATAAATCATTTCACCCCTCTCTCTCTTTCAGGCCTCATGCTTTAGGAGGCATCTATTACACAACAATTTTTCACCATCCCTGCAATTCCCCGTCCTGCACATTGGAGGGCTTATTCCAGACCTGTGAGTAGTGACATGATTTGAAAACACCTTCATGGCATTCCCCTAAACATGGAATTTCATTCCCCTGAAGACAACTCCTTGTGAAAAACCCTAAAAATAGCCTTTTCATCCTTGGTGCAACTAGACAGTGTTATACCCATGCCAATGGGGGAAATCTTCCAAAGAGGGCGCACCAATTGGCGCTCTGTCTCAGAGTCGCACTCACGCCAGGGTTAATAAAGGGTGTTTTTTAAAAATAAATGGTGGAAGATTGACTCTAACCAATTCCTGAACTGGTCTCTCAATTGAGTTGGGATGTTTGGCTCCAGATTTCCATGTAGAGGAAGTAGTTTTCCACCTCTCATGGAAGCTTCCTTGAGGATAGGGCCAATCCCATGATTGTAGGGATCCCAACTCCCCTCCCACCATCTATATAAGCTTGGCATTTCCCTTTGTAAGCTAGTCTCCAAGAGCCTTCATAGCCAAAATATTGCTGCAATAGTCCTCATAGATCCAAATCAATAGCAAGGAGATTGACGATTGAAGAGAGAGGCTTGTCCCCATTCCTGAAAAGCTTTACCGAGACGTATTCCGTTGACGACCTGCCAAAGGAAGATTCAGCGTAAGAGCCAAGTTGTATTTTCCTTTGTATAATTAATGATAAGAAACTATTGGTTATGGTTCCACTCATATTTTTCATTATGATCATGAGTTGTGTCTTCTCTGACTGATACATAATTGCATATATTGGGTTTTACGCTTGTGTTTGTCGTGTTTCTTGTGTGTGTAGGTGTTCGATCACGACAAGCGGGAGGATTGTGATCTGCTAGAGCAAGGATACATGAGCGTATCTTCTCTACAAAAAATAACGTTGGATGTGAGGTAGGCATTCTTTGAAAGTTGGTTTATTGCAATTAGGAACTTGCACCTTAGCATGATACGATTGTTGCTAGACCCGATCTGGGCTAGTAGGGATCGCCTTTGTCCACAAAGGGGATTTAACTCTACAAAAAATTATTTTTTTGTAGAGGTAAATCCCCTCTATGGACAAAGGCGATCCCTACTAGCCCAGATCGGGTCTAGCAACAATCGTATCATGCTAAGGTGCAAGTTCCTAATTGCAATAAAACAACTTGCGAAGAAGGCCTACCTCACATCCAACGCTATTTTTTGTAGAGAAGATATGCTCCCGTCTCCTTACTCTAGCATATCACAATCCTCCCGCTTGTCGCGATCAAACACCTACACACACAAGAAACACGAAAAACACAAGCGTAAAACCCGATATATGCAATTATGTATCAGTCAGAGAAGACACAAATCATGATCATAATGAAAAATACGAGTGGAACCATAACCAATAGTCGCTTATCATTAATTATACAAAGGAAAATACAACTTGGCTCTGACGCTGAATCTTCCTTCGGTGGGTCATCAGTGGAATACGTCTTGGTAAAGCTTGTCGAGAATGGGGAAAAGCCTCTCTCTTCGATCGTCAATCTCCTTGCTATTTATTTGTCTCTATGAGGACTATTGCCGCATTCTTTTGGCTATGAATGCTCTTGGAGACTAGCTTGCAAAGGGAAATGGCAAGCTTATATAGATGGTGGAAGGGGAGTTGGGATCCCTACAATCATGGGATTGGCCCTATCCTCAAGGAATCTTCCATGAGAGGTGGAAAACTACTTCGTCTACATGAAAATCCGGAGCCAAACGTCCCATCTCAATTTAGAGACCAGTTCAGGAATTGGTTAGATTCAATCTTCCGCCATTTATTTTTAAAAAACACCTGTTATCAAGCCTGGTGACAGTGTGACTCTGAGACAGAGCACCAATTGGCATGCCCTCTGTGGAATATTTCCCCCATTGGCGTGGGTATAACACTGTCTAGTCGTGCCAAGGATGAAAAGGCTATTTTTAGGGTTTTTCAAAAGGATTTGTCTTCAGGGGAATGAAATTCCATGTTTAGGGGAATGCCATGAAAGTGTTTTCAGATCATATCACTGCTCATAGGTCACGGAATAAGCCCTCCAATGTGTGGGATGGGGAATTGTAGGGACGGTGACAAATTGTTGTGTAATAAATGGCCCTTAAAGCATGAGGCCTGAAAGAGAGAGAGGGGTGAAATGATTTACGAGAACGTGTCCAACTGAAAACACCGTCGTCAAAAAACCTACGTAGAGAGGTACAACTAATATCTCAAATACATGATATATATGGCATGGGCACAAACATCCATAAGAGAGTATACAATAATCCAGATCCAATGTATGGTCACATCCATCCAGTGAGGATTGATAAATAGACTCAAGTATGGTCGCAGCCATCCAATGAATGAGCCATGTAACTAATCATAATAATCCCCAAAATCGTAGCATGGATTCCAACAGACAAAATCCAGGGTCTTGCACTCCATCTCAACCCGAACAAAGTACAAGTTCAAGCATGTGAATAAGTGAGCTGAAGTCAAACATGAGAGAACATCATCTGATTACTAGCCAATGTTGAAAGATGTTAACAGATGTGAGAGGTACCACCAATAATGACAATGTCCCTCAAGGTACTATAGGTACAATCCATGGCATGTGATTCAGTGAGTTGGCGTCGAACACCCGTAGAATCACTCGATCGGAGGCCAATGATGAAAACCTCATGTCGAACTTGAAGAACCTGCCATTAAGGCATGCAGGCTCCAAGGTACCAGAAGGGAGTCTCTAGATTAGCTTCCTGGATAATGAGCTGAAGTCGACAGGAAGTGACCTTGATCAAAGGTGGGCCATAGTGTTTCCCACATCATCAACACAAGACAGAGGAACATAATGTTTTTGTGAATCAGGATTAGATGAGAATTAGAGGAAGGTTGAAACTTTGCAGAGGTCAACTTCTCTTGAACATATCAGTGGCACGACAGTGGATTTGGCAGTATTTGACATCAAAAGATCAGAGGTCAGGATGACGAGACAAAGAGCAGATGAGAGGTCAAAAGGGATCACCCAAACCCACGGAGGCAAGTGAAAAATGAGATGAGATATCCCCAACCTGACACGAATGCAGACAAGTGTCATGTTCAAGAGCGACATACTGCCGACATGACGATGATTTGGTTCCATTTTCCCCCACCATTTCTGGCGATTACCTCTTTATTTTTACACAAGCTTGAAGAGGATACCATATGCTTGTAATATAAATCCATCCTTCGGACGAATCCATCCTAGTACATTTAACGAGCCCTAGGAAGGAGAAACTCGAATATCATCATTACAACTGAATCCGATGTCATCATGGTTTAACGAGTCTGACAAAGGAAGAACTCGACGTCTTTTCATATTTAGAGAGTTTGAAAAGACAGTGGAAAAGTAAACTCCAATGGTCCCTTTTCATAAATAGTTCCTCAGATCCAATAAGGTAGAAAACTATGTCTGAGAAAACCTCCTAGTCACGATAGGCTTAGGGTATTCCTTTTTCATAAATAATCTATCCCAGCCCGAAAAAGGGGTAAACGTATACCGGGTAGATGTAATTTTGCAGCCACTTTAACGAGATCGAAACGACAAGGGACTTGGAAATATTTTCATGTTTAGAGAGTCAGAAAAGAGCTGAAAGTTGACTCTTCCTGGAGGAATGAGTGGTATAAAGGGTAGCAACTGGTTCTGGTAATGGTGGAACTGCTCAGAACAAATAAAGGTTAAGAGGCTGGCTAACGAGACCACTCATCGTAGCGGTTCCTCAGGAATGGGTGAAACAATCAAGTGAAGGCATATGATCGCCCAAGAAGATAGTGACGATGGAGTGAGAAAACCAAGGCTCATCTGGCAAACACAGGATGATAAAATGACAATCACAAGAGGTAAAATGGGAAGGGTTTCATTTTTACACAAGCTTGAAATCAGGAAACTTTTCTTGAAGTTGGTTTCATTTTTACACAAGCTTGAAACAAAGATAAACTATGCTTGAAAAAATAAGCATGCCCCAAACATGGTGACTCAATTCGAGGTACATGCGCCCCAAGCTTCAGTCCATATGAAAGGAAGATGGAGTGAAGGTTCAGATTATCAGATCAAGAGAAAGACTCGAATTGAACAGGGAAGTGTTTCATTGTTTTAACAAGGTTGACAGATACAATGGGTGGATAAAAACTAGGAAGGGATGATGGCGGGCCAGCTGCCACATCAGGACCAAAGAACAAAAGCTGATCAATGGTCACAATCCATCCCTCATGTGGAAAACAGACCACATGAAAAAGGGAGGAGATGAGCACTCCCATGGCATAGGTGTAATTGCGCTCCAAGAGCATATTGAAATCCAAAGGGCCTGGAACAACCATCACATCCATATGGACGGTTTTACATCCCAAAGTAACAGGTAACCTTGGAAGGATCCCTAATGGTTGACTAGTTCTTCTGTTAAATGCCAACAAATTATGCGTAATAGGTGCAAGCGGTGGCAAGCCAAAAGCTTGCCAAGTAGTCGAGGACAAAATACTAACAGACGCGCCTTCATCTATAATGGTTCTGGGTACGACCAGACCAAAGGCCTGTACTGTTATCTCGAAAGTCACATAAGACAGAAGGCAATATCCCGGAAATTGATTCCAATGAAAGGAAGCGACCAAAATACTTGGAGGGGCTGCCATCGACCCAAGATGGTCTTCCCCTGGTGTTACGGAAGAAGAAGGAGCATCCTCCATGACCTCCATCTCGAAGGCAGGGGGAGTATCCTCTGGGACCTCCATCACGGGAGGCAGAGGAGCAGCTTCTTGAGATATGGGGACAGGAGAATCTTTCTCCAAATCCGAGGAATCTGAAGAAACAAGAAGAACCTGAGGGGTATGGGATCCACTCTCAACGGAAAAGACTTGATGCACTGTAGACGGGGCTAGCTCAACCAATCCCACAACCAATGGTTGGTTGGGAATGGATTCTTGAATTTGAATTTCCGGGGGAGTGGGATCGACCAAGGATGACTCTTGACTAATCGTAGGATTAGCTGGTGGAGGACTCAAAGAAAGATGTTTATAACCAACCGAGAGGCATGGTGTAGAAACAACTGATTTTTCCAAAACTCGCTTGGCTTCATCCATATATGGACAAAGGTGAATGGCATGGTGCTCTTCACACAACTTGCAGGGATTGGTAATCTTACCCTGCTTCTTAGGAATTTTACCAGCACCAGTTGAAGATGTGCCCCCAACCTGACTCTTGGAAGCCAAAGGCAATGATGGACGATCGTTGGACCATGCTTTGAGCACCTTAGGAATGCCAATGTAGTCTCAAAGAAGATGGTCTCCCATGCACAACATGCAAGGGAACTTGACTTTCCATTGAGGGTTGGGAGGTTTATCAAGAGGAGATGTTTTAGAAGTAGTAGTTGCAGCCTGAGCCTCTCTCTTATTAGAATTCTTCTTCTTTTTCTTCTTCTTCTTCTTCTTAGCCACCTAGTTACTTGAATCCATACTTTCACTAGGCGAAGTAGAAGAGGAGGATGCAAAAACAGGCGAAGAAGGGGAGAGGTCCACCTTGGAAGCAACATGATTTTGTTCAGGTGGAGGAACTGATTGAACAATAGACGAGACATTCGGGACCACAAAGGTTGAAAACAACCAAACATACAACCCAACAGTTAACCCAGGAAGGGACAACATTGCCATATAAGGAGTGCCAACATTCCCAAAAGAAGGAAAATGACCAGGATTCCCATCGAAGGGGATTCCTTAGTTGGTGAACTCTGGAAAAGTTGCCATCAATGACTCAAAACCGCACACGAGGTAAAAACCAAGGCACACAATCAAACGGCCAACAAGCAAATTCTAACAGGGCGTGTGATCGTAGGTGATTTATTTTACCACATTGAAACTTAGAAACTTCACTGTTTCATGTTTTAAGAGTCGAGAAACGGATGAAAGGTGACTCTATCTCTTTTAGTTTTGAAGCAAGCGTGAAAGGACAAGCGCTTGGTGATCTTTTCAAAGAGTCAGGAATCCTAGGCAAAGGGTGTACCAAATAACCGTGAACTACAATATACACCTTGGTTTCAAAATGAAAGAGAAATCAACCAAGGACTTAACGTATGTTCAGGCAATCTCCCCGAATGTTGTGTCCGGTGTATCACAGGTATAGGGCAGCAGACTCGACTTCCTATGGATAAAGGATGGCAACCTAGTGGGGTCTCCCTTTATATATGTGATGGTATGGGGAGCACAATTCCATACTAATGCTATCTAAAGCCAAGAGGCGAACGACAGCTACTAGGTTTAAAGACGTCGGAACACGTCTCTAGCCTAGACCTCTAAATATTTTGTTAATGTTTCAATGCCGCCTTAGTGTAAATTGAATAAATTTTAATGTTGATCTTCAATTATGTTTCAATTTTTAGGCCCTAGTGAGTGTTATGTCTCAAAATCTCCTAAATGCACACTACATGCCACAGTATATCATTTCATTCAATGAAAGCTAATTATGGTAGAGTTAAGAGCTTTTCACACAATAACAAAATGATCAGAAAAAAACCAATGATATCTCTAATGCAGCTAATGGAAACTAAAAGCTTTTCTTTCAAAGTTACTAATCACTAATAACACCGAAAATATTTAATTCACACTAACTAATCCAAAGGAAAAGAGATTTTTTGGTATTTTCAATGTTTAAGAGCAAAGTTCACTAGACAAAATGAAAACTAATAAGAAGCAATTTGAGAAGTGATAGAAAAGAGAAAAAACAATCAAATTTCACTCAATGCAAGCACACAATCAGACCTCAAATTGAGAAAAAGTCCCTCAAATCAAAAGACACCCAAAGACTCAATCGAACCATGTAATCTAGGCCCAAAACAAGACAAGGCAGAATTCGAATGAAGAAGAAGCCAATCAATCAGTTTGACCATTATATTGAGGATGATAAGATGAGCTATGAGCTAATTGAGTACCCAAACAAGAAAATAACTCCGTCTAAAAATTTCCAGTAAAAATGGGATCTCTGTCGCTCACAATAACCCTTGGTCTTCCATGTAGCTTTTGAATTTTTTCCATAAATGTAGTAGCAACTGTACTTGCTTTAAATGGATGAGATAATGCACAAAAGTGTGCATACTTGGTAACTCTATCAACTACCACCATGATGACACTCTTTCCTTCGGACTTAGGTAAACCTGTGATAAAATCCATTGAAATCTCGTCCCAATGTTGACTTGGAATGGATAAAGGTTGTAGAAGTCCCAGGGTCTTAATTGTTTCCACTTTATTCTACTGGAAAACCAAACATTCTGCCACAAACTTTTGAATATCAAATTTAAGGCCATCCCAAAAAAATTCTTTCTTCACCCTGTGGTAATTTTTAAAAAATCCTGAGTGTCCTCCTAAAGGAGAAGTGTGCAATTCCAGAAGAATATTTTGTTTTAGTTGGGAATGCTTACAAAGATATAAGCGATCTTTGTGCCATAAGGAATAATTTTTCCAACTAAATGTATCAGATGTACTAGGATTTTGCTACAACTTTTGAATGAGTGTCCATACATCTTTGTCTTTCTTCCATTCATCTCTTGCTTCAGTTATCCAATCTGGTTGGATAATAGAAATGGCACAAAGCAATGCTTCCACCTCTTCATTCATTCTTGAGAGTGCATCTGTAACAACATTAAGCTTTCCTTTTTTGTAGATTATTTCAAAGTCATAACCCAACATCTTTGTGACCCATTTTTGCCGCTCTTCTAAAGATATTCTTTGCTCCAAAAAGTGTTTAAGACTATCATGATTATTTTTTACCTTGAAGTGTCTTCCCATTAGGTAAGTTCGCCATTTCTTTAGTGCATGCAGTATTGCTAACATTTCCTTCTCATAAATAGGTTTCTGTAAATACTTTCCTTTGATTGGACGACTTTCAAAAGCAATGGGTCTTCCTTCCTGCATTAAAACCACACCAATTCCATTTTCTGAGGCATCACATTCCACAATAAAGGTTTTTGTGAAGTCTGACGTAGCTAAGACCGGTGCTAGGCACATTGCCTCTTTAAGATGTTCAAAGGCCTTAGTTGCTTCAGGAGTCCATGAAAATGCATCTTTCTTCAATAATGTTGTTAGAGGTGCTACTATTCTCCCATAATTCTTAACAAACTTGTGATAATACCCTGTTAACCAGAGAAATCCTCACAACTTATTTATGGTTGTGGGGACTTTCCATTCCTTAATGGCTTTAATTTTGTTAGGGTCTACTTTAACACCCTCGTGAGATACAATATGACCCAGATATTCCACCTCTTGTACTCGAAAGAAACATTTGGATGTTTTTGCATATAATTGTTTCTCCTGCAATAGTTTGAGCACCCTGTCAACATGTTCAACATGATCCTTCCAAGACCTGCTATAGATTAGTATATCATCGAAAAATACTAGCACAAATTTTCTAAGGAAGGGTTTGAAAATGGAATTCATCAACCCTTGAAATGTAGAAGGTGCATTGGTAAGGCCAAAAGGCATGACCAAAAATTCATAATGACCCTCATGAGTTCGAAATGTTTTTTTTGGAATATCTTCGATCTTCATTCTAATTTGATGATATCCTGAACGAAGATCCAACTTGGTAAAATAAATTGCTCCATGTAATTCATCCAATAATTCATCAATCACAGGAATGGGAAATTTATCTTTAATGGTGAGCTTATTGAGCTCCCTATAATCGAGACACATGCGCCATGATCCATCCTTCTTGTGTACCAATACTACAGGAGCAGAGAAAGAACTTTGACTAGGTTGAATTATACCTGCCTCTAACATTTCTGCAATCATACGTTCAATTTCGCTCTTTTGGACATAAGGATATCTATAAGGCCTAATATTTGGAGGAACACTTCCTGGAATCAAATGAATAGCATGATCATGATCATGAATAGGTGGGAGTCCTTTGGGAGTTTCAAACACCTTGGAATGATTGTCTAAGACTTGTTGGAGATCTGCAGAAATAGATGATTTTGATGTCGAAACTTCTAGTGAGCATAATTGTGCAATTACGCCTCATTGTTCTTTCTTTAGAAGCTTTGTCATGACATTAGAGCTTATTATCCTTCTCGGCCTCCCTTCAATACCTTGTAATTCAACTTCCTTCCCTTATGAAAAAAATTTCAAGAAAAGTTCTTGAAAATTAAAAGCTACCATCCCCAAAGATTGTAACCATTGTACTCCTAGTACAACATCAACACCTCCCATAGGAATGGAAAGAATTGGAATAGTCATTACATATTCTCCCATGGTTAGCTTGATATTATGGCATTTTCTAGAGCAATTTATAGTTCCTCCATTTGCAACCATCACTTGAAATTCTGGTGCTGGTTATAGGAAACAATTTAATTCCTTGGCTCCCTTACAATGAATAAAATTATGGGTGCTACCTGAATCAATCAACACTATTACCTTTTTCTTCTTGATTTTTCCTTCTATCTTGAGAGTTTGAGGACTGGTAATTCCTGCCAGTGCATTACATGATATGATCAGATTCATTTCTTCCTCTTCTAGGGCTGGTTCCAGGTGTATATCCTCTTCTTGTTCATTTTATTCTTCCTCTTCACAATCTATGTAAAATAATTTCTTCTCAGCACACTTATGACCTTTAGTGTATTTGCTATCACAACTGTAGCAAAGCCCTTTTGCTCTTTTTCTTCCAATTGTTGTGGTGTCAACCTTGTAGGTTGTGGAAATCTAGGCGTAGCAACACTTCCTTCTTTATAGAATTGAGTGGTAGGCTTCCTTGTTGCCATAATTTTACATTCAACTTTTCTTGCCAACCTGAATGCCTTCTCCAATGAATCGGGTTCCAAAACGCGAACTTCATGTTGGATGTTATCCTTTAAAGTGCCTAGGAAGAGATCAATCCTGTGTTCCTCTGTAAGATCAGTTACCCTTATATTCAATTTTTTGGAAGTCCTCAATGTGCTGCCCCACTAAACCCTTTTGTTTGAGATTTATCAATTGGGTAAAGAAGGTGTTGCTCTTTGTATCCTCATAATGTGCTATCATTTCCTCAGTAAAAATTGACCAAGTGACAATTTTTTTACGGGAGCAAAGCCATTGATACCATACAAATGTATTTTGTTCTAAATGTAAAGTTGCAATGCGTACCTTTTGCGTGTTTTGCACGTTATGGAGGTCAAAATATTGCTCCATCTGTAGTATCCATGTTACAGGATCCTTTCCATCAAACTTCCTCATATCCATTTTTGGAATATGGTGGTTCTTCCCGCCAACATTAGAGTTTATGAAATCACGATTAACATTTATTTTGTTTTCATCATGAGGTTCTTCTTCTATCTTTTCACCATTAGGAAACATTTCTTGTATCAACTTGGTCAAACCTTCGATGTCGGCTTTTAGATCATTCTTCATGTTTTCAATGTTGTTTTCCATGTTGTCTTTCATGTCATCCATCTTAGCTTCCATGCCATCCATCTTAGCTTCCACGCCTTTCGTCAAACCATCCATCTTCTCTTCCATGCCTTTCTTCAAAACTTCCATTTCATTTTTTGTTGCTCTCTGCGAAAGTGAAATTTGTTGCACTTGCTCTTGTAATTTTGATAGATCATGTTGCAATTCTTCATCTTCATGAGTCATAGTAGAGCCTTCCGAAGGCTTAATGTATGCTGGGACCATTTTTACGGGGCATTTTTTAGAACCCAATACTGATATCTATTCTACAATATTCCCTTGGAATCAATTCAAATTTATTTTTCAAACAAGACTTTTGCAATTCGGAAAAAAAATACACACCTTTTTCTTGCTTTTGAGGAGCTTGATATTGAAATTTGATTATCTCTGTGATTACGGCTCTTCAATATCTAAAATTTAGCACTGAAGTAGCCCTATGAATTCTCTTTTGAATTTCACAAGTTTGACCTGATTTGGATTCTCCAAGACAAAGTTATGTCCAATATCCCACAATGACCTAATTATGGAATGGTTCAGTAGATCAAACTTGTATGACTTTCCACGTGTCACTGTTTCATCCTTCACCTCTGAAATTGATAGCCAAACAACTAGAGTCTGTTTACTTGCGACCACTTTTTACGGCACTCCAATCCGATGCTCAGAGAGAGAGTTATTGAACTTTTCCCACGATCACCTCTTTGAGATGAAATTCATGAGCCTAAAAAAACACCACCTTCCACAAATCATATCTCCAAAAATATTGCGAATCAATCTCTACAATTTTTTGACGAGTTTCCTCAATATTTCAGCTTCGCACCCTAGAAATTTTAGATTTTGAAACTTCGTAGAAAAAACATAATAGCAAAAATGCCACGATCAGCTATTTAGGAGCCTGAAAAAAGAGCTAACTTCCACAGATCATATCTCCGCAAATATTGTGAACCAAGCTCTAAAATTTTTAGAAGATCATCCTCAGGATTTCGGTTTCACACCCTAAAAATTTCACGTTATGATACTTCTTATAAAAAAAGTTATAGTGAAAATGCCACAATGACTTTTTTGGAGCAGCGAAACCCTAGAATCCAAAGCTCTGATACCAAATGTTGTGTAACCACCTCCAAAAATAGAAGAAAAGATATATCAACACCTTAGAAATGAGCCACTTCGAGGGGGAAACCTCCAATACATTACATAAATGAACAATTCTTGGATGATACAATATACAAAACCTCCTTTCTATATATAAGAGTCCATGGGGCCATAATGTAATCCTAGTGGGCCACAATGTAATCTTAGCCGACCTAACAATAATAATTTAAGGGCACAATAATAACAAAATGGGAGTTACAAGGGTACAATAATAACAATAAGGGGGTTACACTAACAACAATAAGGGAATATACTAGTAATATAGGGACCTAACAAATGAAATAAAACTATAGACAACCACCAAACGAATGCAGAGAAGAAATCACAAAGTTGACTGACCAGATAGAAACCAAAAACTCCCAAGCGAGGCTCGACACACAATAGCACCTAGATGCCCTGGGGCTAAAATTTAAAATTGATATAAACAGGCAAAAAAACAAAGGAAGAAGGTCACAGTCAGTCAAACAAGGCTCTAGAACACTCAAGCAGCTGAAAAAATGGAACCAAAACCACAGATCAAGCTTAGAAAGTTCAAAACCAAGCAAACCCTAGCACCTCACAGCATTGGCGCGACTGTTAGGCTTAAACTAGTGCCATAACAGGATTGGCGTGGGTAGTAAACTGGAAACTAGTGCCAATTGGCGTGATTGTCAGGCTATTAAGCGCGCCAGTCAATTTTTCTATGAAAAAAATAAAAAAAGAGCAATCCAAGATGCAGACCAATGAAGTTTAAGCTCAAACCAAAAGTCAAAGACATGAAAAGAGCTAGCCAAAAGAGCTGATCAAGAAAGAAAAATCAAGAATCAACTGAAAGACAAGACAATACTCCAATTGTTCAGTTCATAAACTAGATCAGAGATTGACTGAAGCAGCATTGCTCTACTTTCGCTAATGCAGAGCAAGAGCATTTCGAAGGATATCTGGCTAACTTCAGGCTCCATATGTAGTTTATAAAGCAAAAAACAAGCTAACTCCCCAGCGGAGTCACCAATTTGTTGTAGAGGTAAATCCCCTCTGCGGACAGTGGCGATCCCTACTAGCCCAGATCGGGTCTAACAACAATCATATCATGCTAAGGTGCAAGTTCCTAATTGCAATAAACCAACTTGCAAAGAAGACCTACCTCACATCCAATGCTATTTTTTGTAGAGAAGATACGCTCCTGTCTCCTTGCTCTAGCAGATCACAATCCTTTCCCTTGTCGTGATCGAACACCTGCACACACAAGAAACACGACAAACACAAGCGTAAAACCCGATATATGGAATTATGTATCACTCAGAGAAGACACAACTCATGATCATAATGAACAATACGAGTGGAACCATAACCAATAGTCGCTTATAATTAATTATACAAAGGAAAATACAACCTGGCTCTGACGCTGAATCTTCCTTCGGCAGGTCGTCAGCGGAATATGTCTCGGTAAAGCTTGTCGGGAATGGGGATAAGCCTCTCTCTTCGATCGTCAATCTCCTTGCTATTGATTTGACTCTATGAGGACTATTGCAGCATTCTTTTGGCTATGAAGGTTCTTGGAGAATAGCTTGCAAAGGGAAATGGCAAGCTTATATAGATGGTGTAAGGAGAGTTGGGATCTCTACAATCATGGGATTGGCCCTATCCTCAAGGAAGCTTCCATGGGAGGTGGAAAACTACTTCCTCTACATGGAAATCCAGAGCCAAAATTCCCAACTCAATTTAGAGACCAGTTCATGAATTGGTTAGTGTCAATCTTCTGCCATTTATTTTTAAAAAACACCCTTTAATAAGCCTGGCGCGAATGCCACTCTGAGACAGAGTGCCAATTGGCATGCCGTCTTTGGAATATTTCCCCCACTGGCATGGGTATAACACTATCTAGTCATGCCAAGGATGAAAATATTATTTTTAGGGTTTTTCACAAGGATTTGTCTTCAGGGGAATGAAAGTCCATGTTTAGGGGAATGCCATGAAATTTTTTTCAGATCATATCACTGCTCACAGGTCACGGAATAAGCCCTCCAATGTGCGGGATGGGGAATTGTAGGGACGATGAAAAATTGCTGTGTAAAGCCAGGAAGGGATGATGGCGGGCCAGCTACCACATCAGGACCAAATAACGAAAGCTGATCAATGGTCATGATTCATCCTTCAAAAACATGAAAAAGTCATTTTGGAGTCATCTTTCAGCTCTTTTCTGACTCTTTAAACATGAAAAGATTTCCGAGTCCCTTGTCATTTCTATCTCGTTAAAATGGCCACAAAACGACATCTACCCAGTATACGTTTACCCCTTTTTCAGGTTGGGATAGATTATTTACGAAAAAGGAATACCCTAGCCTATCGTGACTAGGAGGTTTTCTCAGACATAGTTTTCTACCTTTTTGGATCTGAGGAACTATTTACGAAAAGGGACCGCTGGAGTTTACTTTTCCACTGTCTTTTCAAACTCTCTAAACATGAAAAGATGCCAATTTCTTCCTTTGTCAGACTCGTTAAACCCCGATGACATTGGATTCAGTCGTAATGACGATATTCGAGTTTCTCCTTCCTAGGGCTCGTTAAATGTACTAGGATGGATTCGTCTGAAGGATGGATTTATATTACAAGCATATGGTATCCTCTTCAATCTTGTGTAAAAATAAAGAGGTACTCGCCAGAAATGGTGGGGGAAAATGGAACCAAATCGTTGTCGTGTCGGCAGTATGTCACTCTTGAACATGGCACTTGTCTGCATTCGTGTCGGGTTGGGGATATCTCATCTCGTTTTTCAGTTGCCTCCGTGGGTTTGGGTGATCCCTTTTGACCTCTCATATTCTCTTTGTCTCATCATCATGACCTCTGATATTTTGATGTCAACTACTGCCAAATCCATTGTCGTTCCGTTGATATGTTCAAGAGAATTTGACCTCTACAAAGTTTCAACCTTCCTCTGATTCTCATCTAATCCTGATTCACAAAAACATTATGTTCCTCTGTCTCGTGTCGATGATGTGGGAAACACTATGGCCCACCTTCGATGAAGGTCACTTCTTGTCAACTTCAGGTCATTATCCAGGAAGATGATCTAGAGACTCCCTTCTGGTACCTTGGAGCCTGCATGCCTTAATGGAAGATTCTTCGCGTTCGACATGAGTTTTTCATCATTGGCCTCCAATCGAGTGATTCTATGGGTGTTCGATGCCAGCTCACTGATTCACATGTCATAGATTGTACCTATAGTACCTTATGGGCCATTGTCATTATTGTTGGTACCTCTCGCATCTCTTAACAGCTTTCATCATTGGATGGTAATCAGATGATGTTCTTGCATGTTCGACTTCAGCTCACTTATTCACATGCTTGAACTTGTACTTTGTTTAGGTTGAGATGGAGCACAAGACACTGGATTTCGTCTGTTGGAATACAGGCTGCGATTTTGTGGATTATTATGATTAGTTACATGACTCATTCATTGGATGGTTGTGACCATACCTAAGTCTATTTATCGATCCTCTCTGGATGGGTGCGTCCATACCTTGGATCTGGATTATTGTATACTCTGTTATGGATGGATGTGCCCATACCACGTATATCATGTATTTGAGATATCATTTGTACTTCTCTATGTAGGTTTTCTGACGGTATTGTTTTCAGTTGGACACGTTCTTGTAAAGCATTCCACCCCTCTCTCTCTTTTAGGCCTCATGCTTTAGGGGGCATCTGTTACACAAAAAAATTTCACCGTCCCTGAAATTCCCTGTCCTGCACATTGGAGGGCTTATTCGTGACCTGTGAGCAGTGATATGATCTGAAAGCACTTTCATGGCATTCCCCTAAACATGGAATTTCATTCCCTTGAAGACAATTCCTTGTGAAAAACCCTAAAAATAGCCTTTTCATCCTTAGTGTGACTAGATAGTGTTATACCCATGCCAATGAGGAAATCTTCCAAAGAGGGCATTCCAATTGGTGCTTTGTCTCAGAGTCGCACTGGCGCCAGGATTAATAAAGGGTGTTTTTTAAAAATAAATGGCGAAAGATTGACTCTAACCAATTCCTGAACTAGTCTCTAAATTGAGTTGGGATGTTTGGCTCCAGATTTCCATGTAGAGGAAGTAGTTTTCCACCTGTCATGGAAGCTTCCTTGAGGATAGGGCCAATCCCATGATTGTAGGGATCCCAACTCCCCTTCCACCATCTATATAAGCTTGCCATTTCCATTTGCAAGCCAGTCTCCAAGAGCCTTCATAGCCAAAAGAATGCTGCAATAGTCCTCATAGAGCCAAATCAATAGCAAGGAGATTGACGATCGAAGAGAGAGGCCTGTCCCCATTCCTGACAAGCTTTACCGAGATGTATTCCGCTGACAACCCACCAAAGGAAGATTCAGCGTCAGAGCCAGGTTGTATTTTCCTTTGTATAATTAATGATAAGCGAATATTGGTTATGGTTCCACTCATATTGTTCATTATGATCATGATTTGTGTCTTCTCTGACTGATATTTGATTGCATATATCAGGTTTTATGCTTGTGTTTGTCGTGTTTCTTGTGTGTGCAGGTGTTCGATCGTGACAAGCGGGAGGATTGTGATCTTCTAGATCAAGGAGACGGGAGCGTATCTTCTCTACAAACAACAACGTTGGATGTGAGGTAGGCCTTCTTTGCAATTTGGTTTATTTCAATTAGGAACTTGCACCTTATACGATTGTTGCTAGACCCGATCTGGGCTAGTAGGGATCGCCTCTGTTCGTAGAGGGGATTTACCTCTACAACAGTTGGTTTAGATAGAGCAGGAGATGCATATCATCAAAGTGAAGTTGTAGCACTAGACTTTGGGGTAAGAGAAGATCGTCATATAGGTATTGTATGTTTGGCATGCAGGTATGTTAATTAATGGATTGTTATATGCATGTTTTTAATTTTATTGTTGTTTTTGTTACATGCATGGTAGATGTTAGTGAATTAGTGTGGTCATATGCACGTTTGTCGAATAGTCATGAATGATAGTAATGTGTTGTTATATGCATTGTTTTTTTTACGTTAGTTAGCTTGATGATTTTGTTATATGTTGTTTGAGTATGTTATATGTTAACTTGTTTTTTTTATATTTTATTTAATTTGATGATTAGGGTTATTGCATTAAGATCTTGATGTTATATGTATCTTGTTAATCTAGATTGAACTATGCAAATGGTTCTAGTTATGATATTTAATTATGATCCGACATACTTGTGATATTGTGTCGTACTAATTTGAAGTGACTGTGTAGATGAAATATTTATGCATGAATGACAATTGTTTATGAGTTTATGGTGTGAAAATGTTAGCTATTTACTGTTATGGATATCATGGCCTGATTTATGATTAATTTGATATGTTGCGGATTTATATTGTGCTTGTTAGATTGATTTTCTAGACAAGATAGCCTCCCCTAAGATACATTAAGGTATGAGTTTACTTATGTCGTTTATTTGGTGTTTGAATGTTTGATTATGTCGCCTATTTTTTGTTTGATATGTCGTCTATTTATTGTTTGAATGTATTATTAATTGCATGATATGAGCACGTGTCTATAAGATTTCATGAAGTAATGATCTTGTTTTAAGATGGTTGTACTAACACAATATGTGTTGAGATAGCGGATTTGTACTTGAGTATAAGTAGGTGATAATTGTAGTATTATGATTTTGACTATTAGTTGATTATGATATGGTTTTTAGTCCTAGTAGACGTTTATTTTAGTTCATATATATGTTTTCTTGATATTTGGAACATGTGATTGACATGTGTGAACGGTTGTAGGGAAACATGCTTGGTATTAGCATGACAAGGTAATAGTTTATATGTTTATATAACTATGAGGTGGGTGATATAATATATCATAGTAGGAATAGATTGCAACAAGGAAAAATAAAGGAATAGGGTAATAATTCCTTTGGAAATTTTTGGGAACTGAAATTCCAAATGAATGAGTGCTTTGCATGGAAACATGAAGTCTTATTAACCCTAATCTTGTCTCGAATTATATATACATGTGTTATATTTATGAAGATGTATTTGATAGGTATAACATTTGTTTTATAGTTATGGTTAGATTCATCAAGGGATTGGAGTCCCTTGAGAGGTGATATATGTATATGTTCAGATACAAGGCAATGTGCCTGGCATAACAAGTAAGGTAACTGGTATATTGTATACTTATAAAAAGTCTTATGAGGATCAGTTGGGAAGCTTTGGCTTAGACTTTGTCAGTTCATTTCTGGATCTCTCTCATTATTCTCTTTCTCTCTCACACACTCTTGTACACAGATTTTTCTTAGAGCACTTTGGCATTGGATCAAGAAAGGAAAAGAAGGCAAGATGAAGGAAGGAGAAAGCGAGGAAGATCAGGATTAGGCAACTACAACAATATTATTTGTAGGTATCAATTTGTTTGTGTGATTTCCTTTCTAGATTTTGCATGCATGTTATTTCATGTGGTTCTTTGTTTTCGTGGCATGGGTTTTTCTAGGTGTGGTAGTATTTTCATCCTAGCCTTGCCATTTCCGGACAGTTGTGGTGTGATGGGGCTCTGATGTTTTCGTTGAGTTAGATTTCTGGATGGATTCAAATATGAGTGTGGTGGATATCTGAATGATATAAAATGTATCCTAGTAACCCCTGAACTAGAATGTGGATTACAATAAAGAAAATTTTTTTGTTAGCTTTCCATTAGGCCTAGGAATCCCGGGATGGGATATATGGTAAAGCTTGGAGAGTGGAGTCTCGAATTAGGGCCTAGTGATCTAGTGCGGATTGTGGTAAATCCTAAGATACTAGGAGATAGGAAAATTCCTCATGGTGTATGTGGAGAAATTTGATGGCATACATTCTTGTTTTGGACTAGTGATCTGGTGGAGATCATGGTAAAAATTATTATTACATGTTTATTGTTTTGGCCTAGTGATCCGGGATGGATTGCGGTAAATCATGGTTTCTATTGATGAGGGTGAGGTGGTTTAGCCTCAGGATTCCCTGGTTGGTTCTTTTGGTTTGAGTCAGACATTAATGCTTGGAATATGGCATGGGGGTGATTGGCTGAAGAGATATTTGGCTTAGCCAATATATGGTCGGGTGGAACGTGGTACTCCCATCCCATGTTGGTTTTTACATTCGCTAATAAGAGTTTATATCATTGACATCTTATGTGTAAATTTATTGGTTTATATGTGGATTCTATGGATGATATATCCTTGAAATTTCTATTGTGATTATGTTAGTTATAAGCATGTATTATGACAGTGATGATATATGACTCTCATCATGTTTTTATTTGTAAATGAATGAGAAATGTATATATGATATAATAGATGATAATGTAGCTAATAATATAAGGGAATAATTATTCTTGGAAATTCTCCGATAAGTATGAGACCCCTATGCTCATATTTTTTATTTAAACATGTAGATTACACATTTGTGACATGTTTGACGAAATACCTGTCATGGCTAGTAGGGGTCCAGTCTAGACCTTGTCAATGTTTTTGGAAATGTGTCATTCTTCCATTGTTATAATTCATTTTTGAACCTGTTATTGAGTTATGGATAGTGACTTGGAATCTGGGCCTGAAAGAGTGGCTAAAATCCCAGGGATGCTGGCATAGGTCTAAGGAAAAAATTCCCTCGATGCATGCAAACCCATGTCGTGGGAGCATCTAGAGTCTCCCAATTGCACCCTTGCCCATACCAAGGGAGCATATGGGGGTTCAATGGTATAAAAAACTAGTGGGACCCAAGGGCTAGCTACCTGAGTGGTTGGGATGGCACCTGGGAGTTTTTTTTGTTGATGTGGAAGGTTCGTGTGATGTTTTTCCATCGATTACAATTCCTTAAGGTCACCTAGGAGGTTGAATAAAATCATAGTATCCTTTCGTTGCATATTTACCCAGGTTCATCAGTTACTTCTGTAGAATATGGAGGAGGGTGTTACACTATGAAACTAAGTGTTTGCACAATAAATCCAACAAGAAGGCTTCAGGAGGAGAAGGAGGTGAATCCCTAACGTCACAATTTGAATTATACTTCACCTTCATTACTTGCATTGAAAACATGGTAGTGGGGAGTGTGTGGTACCTAAATTCTAGTGCCTCTTTCCATATGAAAGGATGTAAATATTTCTTTAGTATCCTAGAGGATTATGATATTTAGATCAATTAGACGAAATTTCAGCCTAAAAGTGGCCTCCAAAGGAAAAATCAATAAATTAATTAAAATTCCATGTAGACAATTTTTTAATATTACTTCATTTTTATTTATTTTCCATAGTATATATATATATATATATATATACTATTTCCTATTTTTTTACTTTTATTGAAATCCATCAATATATGACACTTTTATTAAAATAACTCTACATATATTTTATATTTATATCTATTTGGTTATATATATATATGAGAATTTTTTTAATCACATTGTCTATTGAAGCCACAATTTTCGTCAACTTTTTTTTTTTTTCAGGCCAGAATGCTGTAATTTATCTTTTCTAGAATATTTTTTTTTAACTATTTAACTATTGTATATTTAATTATATTTAAATATATAACTATTTTGTATTTAATATTTCCAGAATAGCACGGTGTAAATGATTGACCCGTCCAATGTTTGTTGGAGAGCCTTTTTATGGGATTTTTTTTTTTAATTATGTATACATTGGATTAAAGATTGAAAAATAAATTATACTAATTTTTTAAAATAATATATTGGACCAATTATCTTTTATTCGAAAATTAGTGATTGAAATTGGATTTTATTAATTATGAAAAAATAACCGTTGATAGGGAAAAAGAGTGGAAATGGAAATTAGATAAATGAAATAATAGAAATAGGAATTATATTTTAGATGAAAATAATATAATTGAATTGTAAAATGGATTAATAATATAAGAATTAGTTTATATATATATATAATTTAGTACAATTTTTATTGATAACAATAGTAACAAACATATTCCTCTATATTCATTTTAAGATGACAACTTTGTTTAAAGTTAAGGAATATTCAATATAAAAGGGAATCAAAAATAAAATTATAAATAAAAAAATGTTCTTGTTTTATAGCTAGAGAAATGAAGAGAATTAAAACAAGAAATAAATTTTATGGTTTATATTAAAGGATTAAAAGGAGTTAAGGATAAAATTAAACCTAGTTGACTTATATATATTCATCGATGTTTTTGTTTTGTTTTTTTTGGTTAGGTAGATAAAGCTCATAAATAAGAGATCTATAAGAAGACCAAAACCTTTATTAAAGCATTAATAGAAAACTTATGGAAAAAAAGGGGGAAGAGGGAGCTAAGAGGTAATAGTGAGGGGGAGATAGAAAACATGGCAGGGTCAAGATTCATTGGCTAAGATGGTGAATGATGAGTTTAGTGAGGGGGAGATAGAAAACACGGCAGGGTCAAGATTCATTGGCTAAGACGGTGAATGATGAGTTTCCAGGAATGGATTAGTCTGTAACCATCGTCCTTATTAAGTTATTATGGTTCTTCTTGATTTCGAGGGCTTCTCGAATAATACGAGAGATGTAGCACCATTAAAGGCTGTGATTTTAGATTGAAGCAGATTAAGTGCTTTGACTTATATGAGTGATCAGCCATTGCGGAATTTAAAAGATGGTTATGGTTAGTGTTAGCTATGTTCTCCCGGAGGCAGTCCTTGAAAGGATGACCTGTTTGACCAATGTAATATTTACTCCAAGAAAAAGGAATTTAGTAAACCCATGATCCTATCATGGGATCTCATATGTCTTTGGCATATTGGAACAATTGCTTGAGGGTATTCTAGGTTTTAAATATAGTTTTTATGTTTTTATTTGCCAAAATATTAGTAATGAGCATATATATGACACCAACCATAACCGTCTTTCAAATTCTACCATCTATGATCACTTATATAAGTTTATCACTCATAAAATTATAGCCTCTGCAACATCTCTCGTATTATTCGAGAAGCCCTTGAAATCAAGAAGAACCCTAATAAATTTAATAGGTATGATGGTTATAGGCTCAGCCAATGTTGGAAACCAGGCTCAGACCATCGTCTTACGCAATAAATCTTAACCCTACCCTATTTTCTATCTCCCCCTCTTAGTTCCCTCCTTCCCCCTTTTTTTCCTTAAGTTTTCTATTAATATTTTAATAAATGTTTTGGTCTTCTTATAGATCTCTTATTTGTGAGCTTTATCTAACTAATATATATACCAAAAAAAAGATGAATATATATACATCAACTAGGTTTAATTTTATCCTTAACTCTTTTTAATTCTTTAATATAAACCATAAAAATTATTTATTTTTTTAATTAACTTCATTTATCTAACTATGAAACAAGAACAATGTTTTATTTTTAATTCCCTTTTATATTAATATTCCTTAACTTCAATCCTAGATGCGGGTTTATAGCTGGATAAATACAGTGATGGGACTTGGGTTCGGCAAGTGGAGGAGCCACTTGGCCACCCATGCCATTGACATGCGGGATCGTCTTCTACGAAACACATTTATCAATGCAGCATTTAATCTGAGCAAAGACCGAGATCCGACCATTATACTCGCTCGAGCTTCCGTATGGTTTACTATGCACCCGCCTTCTGATCACATTTATGATATTTTAAAACCAGGAGAGCTTCAAGGCAACCCCACTCTGGATTTAAGATGGAGGATGAAAGATGGAACTCAGTCACTCCTCCTCCGTTGCAAAGCCTCTGTTCACCTTCTGCTGTGCGACCCTACTCCCGCACTGCCATAGGTAGAAGGAGCCATCTTAGTTGCTGCATTGAATTAGGATATGGGCTGCACCTTTCTCAATTTGGCCTTTGCAATCTAACTACTATCACTTTGGACTTCTTTCTCACTCCGCCCTCTCCTAGCTCTGTTACTCTGACTTCTCTTTCGCCATCCTCTAAGCCCATCACCATGTCGCAGCTGCAACATCGCATGACATGTCGAAGGGGCAGCACCAGGAGCCGTCCCCAACATACCCCCTCCACCTCCAACTCTGAGTCCTCTTTGCCCTCCTCTGACTAATTTATTGGTAGATACCCAAACACATGCAGTGGGAGGGGTCGATTCCAGACTGCCAGCGTCAGAATGGGCTCTCCTACACCTACCAACCTTGTTTATCTAGCTCCAAATACACCCCATACTGCTCAATTCTTCTTTAAATGCTCTCTGAATCGACCCCGTATCATTGCTTCAATTTCGGTGGTATTCAAGGATGAACCCCAGTTGGTTGACACAAGCGTTCATCAGGGAGGGACAACTTCTACGATGGCTCAGGACATGGACGTGCAACAGCAGCTGATGGAGAAGGACAAAGGAAAAGCTCCAAGTGATGAGGAGAAGGTTCGTTGCGGGCGTGAGCATTCCAAGCAAAGTGGTGCCTCATGTGCAGACAAGCCAAGGGAGGATGACGACATGGAGGCCTACAGGTGCCTCATAATTGAAGAACCTCCTCCTCATCATGATTTTTAATCATTATAATTATGTTTGGTTTTTGTTTTATGATTCTTGACTTGATGGGATTGAACTTGAATTTTTAGCTCTGTTATCTAGTGGTTTTTTTCTGACAATCTATCATATATGCATGGTACAGTGGATTCCAAGGCTGATACCCCTGCATGGGCAGCACAGTAGCATAATATATGGACTGGATTGGTTTCCCCTAGTGGGCAGTCAATTCTATGTTTCTTTTGCTAAACATGCCAAATTTTTGGGCAAAGACAAGGCTTCGGCCATGATGAAAATTATTCTTCCTCTTGAATAGATTTAAAATAATTTAGAAAAAAAAAAAATTCCTTAACTTCAAACAAATTTGTCATCTAAAAAAACATAGAAGAATATATTTGTTACTATTTTATTTTTATTTGTTACTAATAAAAAATTTGCTAAATTATATATATAAACTAATTCTTATATCATTAATCCATTTTACATTTCAATTATATTCTTTTCTATCTAAATTGTAAATCTAATTCCTATTTCTATTATTTCATTTATCTCATTTATATTCCACTATTTTTCCCTATCAATTTTTTTAATTTTCATAATTAATAAAACCTTATTTCAATCATTAATTTTCAAATAAAAGATAATTGGTCAAATACATTATCTAAAAATTGTATTATATTTTTAAAAATTTTATATTTTATTTTCAACTTATACATAATTCAAAAAAAATCCTATAAAAAGTTTTTCTAGCACTTCTTGGTAGTGGGATATGTGATAACAATGTGCAAGTATTTTGATACATTCCAGATAACTTGTCACTTAATAGTGTAACTTAGTCAAATTATATAAAAATAAAATTAAAATTAAGATAAAAACTAAATAAAATAAAATTATATAATAAAATAAGATTAAAGTAAAATAGTCAATTTATCATAGATATTTTTTGTACTCTACATTTTGAATATAATATTTGTATTTTAAAAAATAATACAATATTATTTAATATAATAATTTTATTTTTTTAATAAAATTACTTATTTTTGAACTGCGTGAAAATAAAATGAAATTAAAAATAGCTTTATGCGAAAACATTTTTATTTGGTCAATGTAAAATTAAGTTAATAAAAAAATAGCCTTAAAATAAAAATAACTTCATGGTATTGACTCATAGTATGACAACCCATGGTATTCATGTGGAATATATCATACTTAAGGGGGGGAATTAATACAACTTATATCCATCTTAAGTGAGAATCTATGGGACCAAATCTCCTTTCACTCTAAAGAGGTTTTCATCTCAAGAGATTTGATCCCTTTGGGCCCTTGATAGCTCGATTTAAGATGGATCTAGGTTGGTTGTAATGTAATGTATTGTTTATCCCTAAAGAAAAAAATCACACTATGTGAAAACATTTTTACTTAATCAAAATAAAATAAAAATAATAAAAATATAACATAAAAATAAAAATAATTTCATGGTATTCACCCATGGTATTGACACATGCTATGTGAACGGATGGTATTTACCGATGGTATTCATGTGGAACATAACATATTTAAAGGGTAAAATTAAACCAACCTAGATCCATCTTAACTCGAGAGATATCAAATAGCTTTTGACGCAAACCTCTTTTCACCCAGTGAAAAGAAAATTAAACCCTTTTGAGGCTTTGTGGATCGAAAGTTAAAAAAAATTTACTCTAGTCACATTTTGTAACCCTAGATGATGCTTCGGAAGTGGGTATGTTTTTTATGTTATACATTTTATTTTAAAATATTGTTAGGAATGGTAAATAATTGGATTTAAGCTAGTCACATTTTGTAAGTTTAGATCATGCTTCAGAAGTGGGCATGTGTTTTATGTTATACATTCCTAGATGAGGCTTTAGAAGTGGTATGTTTTTTATGTTATACATTTTATTTTAAAATATTGTTAGGAGTGTAAATAATTCATTTCCCCATTACGCTAGAGATTTAAAGATAATAGCGAAATTGACATTATGGATTGTGTGAGTTTCAAGTTGATGTTTATATAAATAGTTGTTTTCTTTATGTGAGTGAGTTATAGCATAGTGAGAGCCTTTATATTCCAATTTCTTGATCAAGCCTATCAATATGTATTTGGTGAGTGAACATGCATAAGTCTAATTTAATAAAGTCTTGATTAGTATTTTTTTGTTATCACTATTTGGTTAAATATTTGATCAATGCTTCAAATTAAAAATCACTTGGACTATTGTTCCAACCCTATAACGCGTGAGTCACCAGTACTATACTTTCATCAAGAGGAGAATTCACCTAAACTCGGGTAACTTCAAGTAAATTTTAATATATTTGTATATTATGATATCTATGTGGAGCACAAATTTTTTTTTAACAAAAGCTTCTTGGAATTTGCTCAAAATGTTCCATTTCATGGAATATTTTCCCTCCTCCATGGAATTCGTGCAAGGCGAGGCTCCTCCTTTAACTATGCCTCATGAGTAGCAGAATCTTCTCTAGGAAAGGATTCATCTTAACTTGAGTAAGTTAAATTGGCCTTTACTTTCATTTGAAAAACTTGATTAAAAATATCTAATATCCATAGCTTAAACATAATTTTAGAAAACCTTATTGAAATTTAAACTAAAATGTTTTTCAGATGAATTTGGGAGCCTCACTCCCTCTTAAGGTAACAATACTAATTCCTTTGGTACCATATGTTGAGCTCCAAAAATGTTCTTCCTTCCACCACATTCCACTCTATTTATTTTATCCATTATTAATCCCAGGCTCAAATGATCAATGAAATTAGTTAAAATTGCTTTAAGAATGAATATTGTGGCTAACTTACTATGTTTTTATGGTTGTGTCATTGTAGTACTTTTTGAGCTGAAACTAGCTACAGAATGCAGACATTCTTTAGCTAGTTACCAATTCTGTAGCTAGCTTCATGTTTATACAGGTTTAGGATGTCATCTTAGAGAAAAGCACACATGGGTGTATTCCACGTCATGTCCTCATCATTTGTTTCCCTCCATGGAGATTGAACGGAATTCTTTACGTGGTTAAGTACGTGGAAACTCAAACTAGGAGGTAGACTCCTAACAGAATAAGGACAGTCCAAATTCTGTTACGTGATCATGATCATAGTCCTAGTTTAGTTTCTATTAGGAAAGAAAATAATCCCCATATTATATCAAGTTCTGTTATGTAAATTTACTATAAATATGCTTGAGAAACCGAGAGACAAAGGTTAGATTTTGGTTAGATTTTATGGTTGACTGCTAGATCTTTGAAGTCCGTGAATACTCTGTTTTGAGGTGATTCCTCTTTAATGAAAGAAGCAGTATTTCCTTGAACGTGTTGAGTCGATTCTGAGCTAGATTTCATGCTACTCTGGTGGTAGAGGGCCCCTGCCTCCTGAGCGGCTTTGTTTATACAGTAGATAAGTGTTTTAATCTCGCTTTTATTTCTAGTTTAAGTAGATTTTTGAAGCTTATGTTCATATTTGTTTATATTTACTATCGCAGTCAAACTTACTCTAATCAACTCTTCCAAAATATCATTAGGAAGAATGAGGCACAACTGTGATAGTGTAGGTTTTAGTTGCATTTACTTTCGTTAATTATCACAGTTAAAACTTACTCTAATAAACTTTTTCAAAATATCATTATGATGAATAAGGCATAACTGTGGTACTGTAGGTTTTAATTGCTAGTTTACACCAAGTGGCATAGACAATATTGCTCTTACAAAGCTCTTCCAAAATATCATAACAATGAGTAAGAAGTAGCTGTGGTGTCTTGGATTTTATTTGTATTTTCTTTCAGTCTTTTGTTTACGTTCAATTGCTTTGAATGATACAACCATACTCGTTCTCACAAAATCTTCCAAAACATCATTCATACTGAACGGGATGGACTGTAGAATTCCTTAGGTTAGTTGCATGTTAACTTAATGATAGCACTCCGAAGGTAGAATGCATGTGATTCAGCTCTGTCATTTTATTTTCAGTTTGATAATGGCTTTTCAGTCTAACATGGTTCACTGTATTTCAAATAGACTAGTGGCACTCTAGTTTTAGTTTTAGCTCACTATATTAGCACTCCAGTTTAGATGTCATCCATTGCATTTTTAGTTGTTAAATTTAAATACCATGGTCTTCATTATTTACAAAACTTCTTTTGTTCCAAACTCATACTGATACATAATTATCTGGACAGAAGGTAGTATGAGTCTAAGGCCTAGAGTATTTTTGCAACCTTTTGACCATTTCACAAACAAGCCTTTTCTCAGAGACCATTCTAAAAATAAATCTATAACTTTTGAGTGAGGCCTAGTGGTGCTAGATTGAGTTGCAGAACAGAGTTAGAAGTTAGTTTAGAATAGAAATCTTATGGTGCTACAAATGTTTTTTTCCAAATATGTTCCAATAGACCTTTAATCATGGATGAGATGTTGTAACATTGTAAGTTGATTGTTTGATTGTTTAGTTAGGAGAACTTCATTTACACTTAACTGCCCATTTCTCAAGCTCTTCCAAAACATCTTTAATGAATGAATTGGAAAAGTTAAGCTCATGTTGTGATTTATTTTCTTGAATTCCTTATCAAGCTTTGTAATTTGCTAGCCATAGTTTAGGTTTTGTTTTGTTGCAGTATTTGCATTTGTCATTTTTCATCCATAATTTAGGCTTCACTCTGTTTTTAACCAGTAGCTTCTTTCCACCAGCATTTAGTTCATTCCCTTTCAAAACATAAAACCATAAAACCAAAAACATCAGAAAACACTAAACACAACGTGGTAAGAAACAAATACCTAGGCACATATAGTGCACCACACTTCAGCAGTTTACCAACCCTGGTTGACAATTAATGAACTCAATTTAGGAGACTAGGTTGAGCACAAACACCATACATCCCATCATCTTCAAGTTATAAGTGCATTAGAGGAAATTTCAGCCTAAAAGTGCCCATGAAAATTTCACTGAATTTCCATGTCATAATATGTAAACCAATCAAAGTCATTTAAATTTAAAGAGGTACATGTCCTAAATAATTTTAAATTGTTTAATTTGGGTATTGGTGAAATATTTTATTATTAATTTTGATATTCCTCAAATATTTAATTAATGTCTTACCTCCCTTACCCATATGAATTAGAATATCCAAAAAATTATTAATGCAAAGTAAATATTGATATTAGTGAAAAATATAAATTAAAAATGTGAGCTCATTTGACATCAATAACCATGCCCCCAAAAAACACAAAAAAAATAGTTAGATATAACATATAAATAGTTAAATAGTTAAAACACATTCTATAAAGGAAAAATTTCTGAATTTTGACCAAAAATATAAAATATATAGTTAGATATAAAATAGGTAAATAGTTAAACATAAAATAGTTAAAAAATGTATTCCAAAAAGGAAAAATTACCAATTCAAGCCAAAATATAGAATATATATGAGTGAATGGAGACTTCCACATTTGTTCATATTTTTATAGATTTCTAGAATATTATTATGTAAATGATTGACCCGTCCAACGTTTTGGATGGTAACTCCATTCATCATCAGGACCAAAGAGATCCTTATGAGCAAGGGTTAAATTTAATGGTTTGCGTATCATAGAATTTTTTTATGATTATCTCATTTTTTAAACGACCCTTCATATCACTTTTAATATTTCCTTTTACTAGTTTCATTTAAGTTAAAAAGAAAAAAAAATGTATACGTGCAAATATTGAAGCTAATGCAGTTAAAATTTGAAGAGATTAGGGTGCAAAACATTGTGCCATTACTAAAAATAAATTTCCGAAGTTTCATTTTTAATTAGATTTATTTTTTAGAAAATATAAATTTAATGTATTTAAACGGGCTTAAGAATAATTTGATTTATGTAGTTTTATTGGAGAATAGAGGTTATACTGGAAAATTGAATAAGATTGGAGTTAGAGTGAAAAATATCTACAAGATAGACTCAGGTAGATTTTACCATACATGTAGCCATACCTCCAGTGGTGAGGTGGGGATATGTAGAGCCTTAGTCCCAAAGTTGAAAATATTTTGGTAGGGTCCATAGGAGAGCAGTAGTAGTTGTAGTATACTTTCTCATCGATCATTACCCTTGTTATAAGGGCCCACAATATTCAGTAGAAGGAGGATCAGTGTTAGTTGGAGCAGTCAAATACTGAGGAACATAAAGCAGTGTTGACAATAAAGCAGGAGGCTCAATAGCATTGTCAGCAGCAGTGCGAATTCCCTAATAGATAGTGGAGAGACTAGTAGTAGTTAGATGCTTAGGAGATAGTTGCATCTCAGAGATACAGTTGATTCAGTAGTTCGAATCCTTCTTAGGTGCAGTTGTTGTAGCAAAAATAGAAACATTGAGAGGGAGTCTTGTTACAATACACTCCTATAGGAGCAGAATTGGGATTGTGAAGAAACATTTTCTTGCTAAGAAAGAGTGTTGAAATTGTAGCAATAAAAGGCTTCATTTTACTAATTCCTTCGTCAAATGGAGGAAATTTTATTTTCCACATCAACGGAATTACTTGGATTGCAATTAGCTATAGTGACATGGCATTATCTACTAGTTAAGTTAGTAAATTCAAGTTTATAATCTAGAAGTAGAGTTTTGCATGACTTGATTGCTAATATCTAGCAATATAGATGAGTTATTGTTAGTTGAACTCAGTTAATTGAGCTTTAGTCATTAGTTGAGTCATTGGAAGATTAGTTGAGTAATTATGACTGTTGTTATCTCACTGATATCTTAGTTAACTACTCAATCAACTAAAAATAAATACCAGTCATGTATGGAATTTGAATTTCCTAGTCGAGGGGATGGTAAAGGAACATTTTGTTAGAAAATTATATATTACAGAGCAATGCAACACATAAAATATGCAGAAAATACAAGCACACAAAACACATAAAACTAGAGAGACATAGATATACGTGGTTCACCCATTTTGGGCTACTTCCACCTCGAACAACCAGTCCTTCCTTTCTATTATCTAGCAAAATGAAGAGACACAGCCTATAGCAGATCTGCTGTAATATCCTATGTTCTCTCTCACAGTCTCCGTCTCTGTTTCTTGCTCTGAGAATACGCATACAATACACAGCCGCAATACAATACCCTCATAAAAGCGAGGGGTTTCCTTCTAGGGAAAAAAACCCTAAACTAAACATAAATTCTACCGTTAGATCATTTACCTAATGAACGGCCCAGATTGACTAGAAATTACTATACTTTTACAAGGCAATTTTACATCTATTTTTAGCTTTGGGGGCGCTACCCCCGAAACCCCCTGGCAGGGGGGGGGGGGGGGCTCCATAAATTCGTTTTCGACCCCACTAGACCCCCCATAGCAACGATTAATTTACGGGCGGCGTTGCCGCCCCATTTAAGGTACAGGGGTCCAATGCTGTGATACAAAGTAAACAAGATAATCAGGCTCCACACCCAAAAATCTCCCACTTGGAGACTGATTGTAGCAACTCCACCGCTGCTTCATTTGCTGGACAATGACTCCTCTTTGGACCTGGCTATTTCTCATCTTCATCGTCATCCTTGAAGACCAATTGAAACTGAGCACATTCTCAGTTTCTCCCTGGTTACAACTTTTGTTAGCATATCTGCAAGATTTTGGCTAGTGTGTATCTTTTCCAGCTTCAACTCTCCATCTTCCAATACTGACCGTATGAAATGGTACTTGAGATGTATGTGTTTAGTCCTGGAATGAAATGCTGAGTTCTTTGCAAGATGAATGACACTTTGTCTATCACTGTTTAGCGTGCCCATATCATGCTTCTTACCCAATTCATCCATAAACCTTTGTAACCAAATCATTTCTTTACTAGCCTTTGTAGCAGCAACATACTCTGCTTCTATTGTTGAAAGTGCAACAACACTTTGGATTTTTGAAACCCAACTGACAGTTTTTCCACCTACAGTAAATACATATCCTGTAGTGCTCCTCCTGTTATCTCTGTCACCTGCCATATTTGCATCAAAATATCCCTATAGAGCAATGTTTGAACCACCAAAGCATCATGCTTGATTTGTGGTACCTCTCAAATATCTGAGAATCCATTTTACTTCCATCCATTGTTCTTTTCTTGGATTTTTCATGTACCTGCTTACAACTCCCACTGCATGTGCAATATCAGGCCTTGTGCAAACCATTGTATACATTAAGCTTCCAACTGCTGATGCATATGGAACTTTAGACATATATTCCATTTCTTTGTGGGTCTTGGGGCACATCTCCTTACCAATTTTGAAATGGATAGCAAAAGGTGTACTAACTAGTTTTGCATTCTGTATATTAAATCTTTTTAACACCTTTTCTATGTACTCATTCTGAGACAGTGTTAATTTGCGATTTTTCCTGTCTCTAGTTATCCTCATACCAAGGATTTGTTTTGCAGCTCTCAAATCCTTCATAGCAAATGAATTTGCCAATTTTCTTTTGAGCACATTTATTTCCTACATGTTAGACCCTGCAATAAGCATGCCATCTACATACAATAACAATATAATATAGCTGCCATAATTTTGCTCTTTTAGATAAACACAATGATCAGAGTGACATCTAGTATAACCTTGTTCAGACATAAAATTGTCAAATTTTAGATACCACTGCCTTGGAGCCTGTTTTAAGCCATACAAGCTCTTCTTTAACCTGCACACCAATTTTTCTTTCCCTTTGACCTCATATCCTTCTGGTTGTTGCATGTATATCTCTTCCTCCAAATCTCTATGGAGAAATGTTTTCTTTACATATAACTATTCAAGATGTAAATCTTCCACTGCTACAAGACTTAAGATAGTTCTGATTGAATTCATATTAACAACAGGAGAAAATCTTTCATCAAAATCAATACCTTTCTTCTGTGAAAACCCCTTCACCACAAGTCTAGCTTTGTACATTTTTCTTCCTCCATCTTCTTCCTTCAGCTTGTAAACCCTTTTATTCTGCAATGTAGTTTTACCTACAGGCAACCTAACTAAGTCCCAAGTCTGGTTATGCATTAAGGAGTCCATCTCTTCTTCCATGGCTAGCTCCCACTTCTTCTTGATTTCAACCTGCATTGCTTCTTCATAACATTCGGGTTCACCAGAATCAATCAACAATAAATAATATAATAAAGGAGAGTATCGTTCAGGGGGTCTACTTATCCTGGTAGATCTTCTAACACCACTTTCAGGTGTTTGAGGTGCCTGTTGCTTTTGTGGTGGTTTCTGCTGCTGTGGTTGTTGATTATTATTATTTTCAGGCACCTTTACTTTTTTAGTTATCTCATCAATAACCGTGTATTCCCTACTTTCTTTTTCCCATTTCTTTTCCTACAATTGATTCTTATAGAAGACCTTTTCATTGAATATTACATCTCTGCTCCTGATGATTTTGTGATTTTCATAATCATATAAGAGATAACCAAAATCATTAACACCATATCCAATAAAGGTACATTTCTTTGATTTTTCCTCAAGTTTTGTTCTATTTTCTTTATTAATATGGACAAAGGCCTCACAACAAAAAGAATTTAAAAAAGAGTAGTTTACCTTTTTACCTATCCATGCTTTCTCTGGAATACCACCATCCAAGGAACTTGAAGGCCCTCTGTTTATTAGATAAACAACAGTATCTACAGCATCTGCCCAAAATTGTAAAGGAAATCCTGCATTGAATCTCATGCACCTTGCATGCTCCATGATTGTTCTGTTCATCCTTTCTGACACACCATTTTCTTGTGGTGTTCTTGGAACTGTCTTCTCCCTACGAATTCCATTCTCTGAACAGCACCTATCAAACTCTTTAATGAAATATTAACCTCCATTGTCTGATCTGAGACACTTCAACTTCTTTCCTGTCTCAATCTCAACCAAATATTTCCATTTCTTGAAAGTATCGAATACATCAGATTTATTATGAATATAATAAATCCAAGTTTTTCTAGTTGCATCATAAATAAAAGTAACATAATAACGAGAGCCACCGAAATATGATACCTGAGTAGGTCCCCATACATCTGTATGCACAAGCTCTAATTTTTCTCTCTTCTTTTCTTTCCCAACTCTGAGAAATATAACTCTATTCTGTTTTCCATAAATGCAATTCTCACAGAAATCAAAATCAACATTCTTCAAACCTGGCAACAAATTTCTTGAGTGAAGAATCTTCATCCCCTTCTCACTCATGTGTCCAAGCCTATGATGCCATAATGCTGCATTTACTCCTTTGGAAGTTAAAGCATTAACAGAGTTAGAAATACCATTGCATAAATACAATGTACCAACCTTTTCACCTTTTTCTATTACCAAGGCTCCTTTGGTGACCTTCCAAGCTTTATCTGTGAAAGTTGTCACACAACCTTCACCGCTTAACTGCCCTGTTGAAATCAGATTTTTCTTTAGATCTGGAACATGCCTTACCTCCTTTAATAGCCATTGGTTTCCATTCTGCTGTTTTACAAGAACTTTACCCATTCCAACAATTTTACAAGGTTTATCATCACCCAAATGAACTTGTCCAAAATCTCCTTGAACATAGTCATGAAAATATTTCTTATTAGGTGTGGCATGGAATGAAGCCCCTAAATCTACAACCCAAGAATCAGTAACATTTTTGAAAGAAAGAATCAAAGCATCTTGTAACACATCACCTGTCACATTTTCTTCATGATCTGGACTTGGATCTGCCTTTCCTTGATTTACTGAAATATCCCGAGCTCTTTCCTCTTTCCATTCTTTGTCCGATAGACTCTGCACTCAAAGCATTACCCAATGCCTCACCGGAGGTTTTTCGTCGCATTTCCTCGCTAAGGATAGCACCGACAACATCATCAAACTTTAAAGTAATAGATCCAGAGACAGAGTTACTAATGACCATTACTAAACCATTTCAACTCTCTGGCAATGAGCACAAGAATAACAGATCTCTAACTTCATCATCAAATTTTACCCCTACAGAACTTACTAACTGGTAGTTTTATTAAAATCATTTAAATGGTCTACAATAGATCCACCTTCCGACATCTTCATATTAAATAATTGTTTCATAAAAAATACCTTGTTTGAGGCCGAGGGTTTTTCATATAGTTTCGCCAACATTCGCATCAAACCCTCTGTTGTTGTTTCCTTCAAAATATTGAAGGCGACCGACACTGCAAGGCACAACTGTACTGTTACGAGTGCCTTTCTATCGAGAATGTTCCTTTCTGCATCTGTCATGGCTATTGGCTTCTTTGTTTTTCTGCTCAATGGTAGGTACAGATCTTTTTGATACAGATAATCTTCCATCTGCATCTTCCATAGTGGGAAGTTTTGGCCATTAAATTTCTTGACTCTAAACTTACCATCTTCCGCCATTTCTCCCACTCGAACCAGGAAACCTTCTTTCCTGCGAGTTTATCAGCCAAATATACCTTCGGCTCTAATACCATTTGTTAGAAAATTATATATTACAGATCAATGCAACACATAAAATATGTGGAAAATATAAGCACACAAAACACATAAAACCAGAGAGACACAGATATACGTGGTTCACCCAGTTTGGGCTACGTCCACCCCAAACAGCCAGTCCTTCCTTTCTATTATCCAGCAAAATGAAGAGACACAACCTACAACAGATCCACTGTAATATCTTCTGTTCTCTCTCACAGTATCCCTCTCTGTTTTTCACTCCGAGAATACACATACAATACACAGCCGCAATAAAATACTCTCATAAAAGTGAGGGGTTGCCTTCTAGGGAAAAAAACCCTAAACTAAACATAACTTTTACCGTCATATCATTTGCCTAATGAACGACCCATATTGACTAGAAATTACTATACTTTTACAAGGCAATTTTACATTTTTTTTAGCTTCGCAGGCACTACCCCCGAAACCCCCCTCCAGGGGGGGGCTCCATAAAGTCGCTGCCGCCCCCCCTGGACCCCCCACAATAGCTATTAATTTACGAGTGGCGTTGCCGCCCCATTTAAGGTACAGGGTTCCAATGATGTGATACAAAGTAAACAAGATAATCAGGCTCCACACACAACACATTTGTATTTATAGTTGTATATTGTTGAGTGTACAGTGCTTTTTCACTAATCAGGTGATCATTCCCCTTGGATTTGCGTAAGGAGATAAGGAATTTCCATATTATTTAAGATCATAAATTCCTCTAGTATTATTCAAGGAAATAGGAGGTTGGTTGAGGCCTGAAATGGCTAAGTGTTGGCCAAAATAGCTCAGGAAGTAGGAGAACAATTTTATAGTACAAGGTGTGCTTCATAGTTGAAGCAAGACATTGTAATTGTTTCTCTTTCTCATTTGAATTAATACAAAGTAGCAGAGGGGTTTTCCCAGTTTGGTTTCCTTGTAAAATCATTGTGTTCCTTTTGTTTTGATGGTTGCATGTAATTGCATGTGTTTCTATTGTGTGTTTTCCTTTTCGCATAATAGTAGAAGAAATTTGTGTCTCTTGATTTTAGTTCGATTTCATTAATAGTAGCAAATTTGTTATATATATATATATATATATATATATATATATATATTGAGTAATTCATGGTTACTTTATGAGTAATTTTGGAGGGATGTTACATATGGTGTAATAGCAAAAAAAGTTGCAACATCGTTTCCTTTGAACTGATCATTCTTTTGTTAACAAAATGAATGCTTATTTTTGTACAGAATAAAAGGAAGGGTAAGGAAAAAGGGATAAGCTATGGTAGAACCACAAGGAGACACTCACATAGGTGAAGAGATATGTGGCTACATCTGGGTGAACAAACACAAATGAAAACTCCTACATTGGAATTAGTAAATATGGTGAGGGATCTGAGGACGGATTTAGTGAACCTATGTGCAGGACATAAGAAGTTGTTAAAAGTGGGTGTAGAACAAGAGAAACTCATTAAAAATATAATAGTCACATCCAATCCTAAGCTTATGGAAATAGTGAGGTAGGAAGAGGACCATGGAGAGACATCCAAGTGGAGAGGCATCCAAGAGGAAGAGCACAGTTTACAAAAAAAACATTCAAACCCTAGAAAGAAGTCAAAAGTGGAACTATAAGGATAATTTAAGAAGATCATACCCACAACCTATGATGTGGAATCTGAAGAACAAGAAGAAGCATGGCTACTTAATATCAATAGGTATTTTGAATTCTATGATTATTGTACTAAATTACATGCTGAATTAGTTACCTAATAGTTACATGGAAAATATTCCTTGTGGTGGGAAGAAGTCAGAACAATGCATAATTTAGAAAATAATGATGTTAATTGGGAAGAATTTCAGAGACTTTTTAAAGAAAAATAGTTAACTAAGAAATATTTTAATGGAAAGGCTAAGGAATTTCACAATTTGAAATTTGGAAAAATGCTGATGGTTGAGTTAGTGATGAAATTTACTCATATTTTTAGGTATGTAACATATATAAGAGAAGAAAAAACTAAATTTTAGCACTTTATAAATTGTCTCCCTCTCTCTCTTAAAGAGAAAATTGAGTATGATAATCCTAAAATAATGGATGAGACCATTAGAAAAGTGAGAATATTCTATTAGTAGGCTAAATAGAGAAATGAAAACATGGCTTGATAAAAAGAAGGAAAAATTTTCTCAGGGTGGAAAAGGAGGAAAATATGGACCCTTTAATAAATTTTATAAGGGAAATCAAGGTGAAAACATCAGAAAAAACATAAATCGGACCCAAAGAACATATATATAGACTCAAATAGATCTAAACAGAAAAAATTAAGTAATAAGATATTTAATGTGAAGCATAAAGAATCCATAAAATGTTGGGATTATGGAGAACCCCGTATATTAAAAAATTGTTCTTACAATACAAGATTTTTACATAACCTACCAAATACTCAAGAGGCCTCTACCGTTAACGAAGTTTCGATGATTGCTCCACAAATTAACGCAACATTGGAACAATGCAAGGAAGAGCATCAATCCGCCATGGTGGAGATAGAAGGTACAATTTTAAGCCAACCTGCTTTTATTTTTATAGACCCTAGTACTAGTTTGAGTTATATTAATTCCTAGATTGTAGAAAAATGTAAATTAAAATATGAAAAATACAAGAATTCATGGCTAGTCCAATTAGCTACTAGAAAAAAAAAATAAAAAAATAAAAAAAATAAAAAAAATATATATATATATATATATATATATATATATATATATATATATATATATATATATATATAGATATATATATATAGGTGAAGACCATTATGTTATTTTAGATGGGAACTATACCACCATGAATTTGAAAATTTTGTTGTTGGATTCATATGAAATTTATGTAGGGTTTGTAAAATTCCCTCCGGGAAAATACTCAATCTTTCAATAAACTTTTGAATTCGTATTTAAATTTTTTAGTGATGCCTTCCATCAAATAGTTTGGTTACATAATATTGGAGGTGCATTCTCATAATCTAACTTCAGTAACTAGGACCGGTGAAAAAAATCCACCCAAAATGAAGCATTCAAAGAGTTCAAATTGACATATTTAATGCTCATAAATTTAAATATGTTGGAAACAATACATTATCAAAATGGAAACAACCTAAGACAACACTTTGTGCATTCATTGTACAAATATCCTTTCAATATATTAAAACCCAGAATTGCATATAAAATATAATCACTTAATAAAGAGTTAAGTGCCATTGTTCAATAATATAATGCATTGAAAATTCATGAAAGGAACCTCATTTAGATAGTTGCCAATAGAGGTATATAACACTATTGGCTCGAGGGGTCCTGACCCAGGTTCGAAGGTTAAGTTTTACCAACAAACCCCTATACTAATAGCCCTTTCAGTAGTGACCTGCTTACGCAGGCCAAAGTCTCACTCGAAGCAGTATTGGAGGGTGCTAGAACCAGGTTTTTGCACCCTGAGAGAGAGAAGGTAAGTCAAGTAGATTTTCGTTCCTAGTTTACCAGCTTCGTGTTTAACAGATCTAGTTACAGAATTATATCACAGAGCTCCTAGCTACTAATTACCTTCACATCCACATGCATAACACCAAGCTACCAGTACAACAACTATAATCGTAGATCATAGATTCATATAACAGAAACAACGATACTCTCATAGCTATAAAATAGATCTATTTGCAGGTTCACTAATCAGTATAGTTCACAGTTAACAGAGCTACTATCAGTCATACATCTAATCAACACTTTCGCATCAACACTATTAAAGGTAATATTATAAATGCATGAAAATAAATCACAGTAATACTTTGTATTATAATAAAGACAGATCCGCAACAACAACGAATAACCAATAGTAAGTGTAACAGATTCAATAGTTCGCATCAACAGTTTTACATGAACTCAAATAACGAAGAGGTTCTCTAACCAGATTCACATATATTAGCCTAAAAAACTTAATACAATCCAACACAGCATGTGCACATAGCTAGCAGGGTTCGCACACAATAGGACTGAGGATATCTGCGCACATAGCTAGCAAGAGTCCTTACCCTAGCAATCCAAATAGATCTAACAATTTGCAACTATCATCAATCTTTATCTTTTTCTCTACCTAAGACTCAAAAAATTTCATCTGTTTATACCGATTTAGCCTATGCATCCAATGGTCCATAAATAGTGGTTTACATACTCTTGGTCTACCCTTGACCCGTTACAATGCGTTAGGGGCTTTGACCCACCCCAAAACCCTTGCATTAGACTAAATATTACAAAAATATACAAAAATGGACAAAATTCGCAGCTGTAGGAGACCTTGTTCCAACTGTCCCCAAACAAAATCTTGTGACTCATCTCGAGTCACTACCTTGGCTAATGGAGGTAGCACACCTTCACTCTGAGCGGCGACATTCTGTGCGATATCGACCAACTTTTCTGAAATTAGGCCTTCCGTCGCGGCGGTGACACTCTGCAATGTCTGGTTCAACTGCTTAACCGACATCAACATCTTGTGAAATATTGAGGGCCTCAGTAGCCCAAGGCTTCACGTGGTCGTCAAGGGCCTTCTTATTTTTTGGAGTTCATCAATATTAGCTTGGAGGGCATGGCTGGTACACACCCATGTCAAACGATTAGAAGGAACTAAAGTGGGTAGGATGGCTTCCAACGTCTCGAACTCTTCCTATTTTTGTTGCAGGTCCTGGTTGATGCTATGCAAGATTTGGTCACGCTGGACCTTGTTTCATAGCTGCATGGCCATTTCTAATAATCGGGCACTCTGCACGATTTTCCCTGTAATGACATTCATAGCCACAGTGACTAGCACAATTCGTTGGGCCCGTACCTCTGGAGGTGTTTCAGGCTGCAACTTAGCCTAGAGGTTGGCAATCTGCTACTCCATTCATGCCTTGTGTTATCACCCAATTTTTTTTTCAAAAAATCATTGTGTTAAGTTTGTTTTTGGTCATAGTTCAAAATTGGGTTTAGAAGTCAATTTAGGATTTGATCAAGGGAAGGTTAGATTTTCATAAGTTCAAATCCCATCCTTAAGTTCAAATAAATCCTTTTTTAAGGTTTTTTCATTGTCAAATATCCATAATTTCCATTTGTGGGTCATTTCCTAAGGTTTCGGGTCAAAACTATGCAATTAGCCAAGAAACCTCGTCTTCGTACCGCTACTAGTTCAAAAAAATTGATTTTCACTATGAAAGCGCTAATAGTTTCGTAGCACAAATAGGGAAAAATACACTGTCGACGCTATGAAAGAGTGGTTTCCAAAATGTCTTGTCATTTGAGCTGAAATATGTCAGAATCCATTGGGAAATGGTATTTTAGTGGTATGATGAGATTCAGTGTACTTATCCACGTTGCAGTCATCATGGTCATGATAGGGTATGAATGAGGCATCATTTAGTTATGAGATGACATTTTAAACTCAAAATCTTGCCTAATTGGTCATTCTCGTTTCCTTTGCCTCCATTCGAGTGTCTAAGCTCTGAAGTGTCAAGCCAGACCTGTGGCTATTCCATACAATGGTTTTCTACATATTAATCAAGCGATGCTAATATAAACTAATCAAGTGAGGCTAATTCAATTTATCAAGCGAGGTTGACAGGTTTCTGTGAGGCATGGCAGAGGAAAAGAAAGTCCACATAGTGGGACACTGCTTGAGACATGATCCTGAAGATATGAAGACCATAATTGAAGACCCAACATTGATGGAGGTGTTTAGAAGAGTAGGTTGTCTTCAGTTTTGTGAAAAGTTGCAGGGTTGCCACACACAGGTTTCCAAATAATTTGCCTTGAACTTCAATGGAACAACTACCAAGCTTGGGATGCTAAGTGTGTCAATTTCACCAGAGATTATTGTTGTCATGACAAAGATACCAAGAGGTCAAGAAACTTGGTTTAAAGGTTTCAAATTTGATATGGAGCCATGCAAAGAATTCATGAAACCTGAGTATGCAGATATGGACCTCAATAATGCTATCCCTAGAAACTACGTCAAAGGCACTTATGAAAATTTGTTGTTCAACATTCAAAGGTATTTTACATGTGAAGGTAGATATCATAAGGTTTACACATATCATTTCAAGCTACTTCTGCATTTCACTGGTAAGATTTCTCTTGATTTTCCCTTTTATTTTCATAGAAGTCTTGTAAAAATGGCTGATAAAGTACAAGCCAAATATGAAGGATGTGAAACATATTTGTTTCATCATGGTTTGATGAAGTTATTGATTTTGAATGAGCTTCAGAGGATAGGAATGGATTGGTCATCCTTTTTGTTTATAAATGGTTTTGAGTTGGAAACCCTAACTCCTACTAGAAACCCTAGAACTAAAGGAACTCCATCACCACCAGTAGTAGAGTCTAGTCAACCTGTGGTTGCAAAACCAAAGGAATTTGCAAAACCGAGGCCAAGGAAACAAGTTGAGAAAATGATAGAGCAGACACAAGTGCTTGATACACCAACTCCATCCCCTACAAAATAGAGGTCAAAGATTGTAAAAGAGGCAAAACATAAACAAGATGTCAACAAGCAAGAAATCAAAAGAGTAACAAGAAGCCAAGCAATGGCATTAAAATGAAAACCAATTGCTACAGCTACAGAGGACAACCCAGTGATAAAGGGAAACTTATATGAAATCCTGCATGCTATTGACATAGATGAGACACCCATTGTTGAAGCTGAGTTCATTGGAGAAGATGAGCATAAAAAAAAAAAAGGCTAAGTCTGCAAAAAAGCTTGAGTTTTAAGGGGAGGATGCAACCTTCATCTTTCAAGCAAGAAAAAATATAACTAGGGATGCTAAGAAACTTAAGGTAGGTAGCAAGGAAGTTCAAGAACCTATTGAGATAGCTAAAGCCCCTGAAGAAGTGGTTGATATCTCATCACCTATAGTAAAGAATGGAGCCAGCAGAACAAAGGGAAAAGAAGAAATCACAGAGTTCAAACATCTTGAGGAGAAATTGAGGTTGGGAAACCAAGAAATCTCTATGATAAGGAGGGCTAGAAAGCACAGTGTTGAGAAAGAAGAGTTTAAAATAATGAAGGCATTGTGGGAAGGTAAAACTAGCTCTATTTTTGAAACTCCAAGCAGTGCAGATCAGTTTTTCAGATGGAGAGTCCCAGCAATAAAGGAAGCCAAATTTTTTAGAGTAATAAATACTCACTTGAGAGCTAATAATAGGAGACTTAAATATCAAGTGGAGGACTTGAAGCAGTAGCTGAAATTGATTCAGGATGAGTTAAAGAAAAAAGGTGTTAAAATGACAATCATTGAAGAGTCAGAAGCTAAATCAAGTGAAGATGAAGAATGAACCTCATGAAGGCTGAAATGATTGTGTTTTCAGTTCATATGGATTTTTGATATGATGGAATCAATTTTATTTTGATTTTTGGTACATTTTCAATTTTCATTTTTGAAAATTTCAGACAAAACTGCCCACTCAGCAGTTTCGTAGTGCAAACAGTGTAAAAAGGGAGAAAAATTCTACGAAATTGCTGTAGCAGCTTTTCTTGCCCTTTTCATCAAATAATGAGGGGTAAAACATGAATTAAGAACTGAAAATTCTAAGGAATATTTATTTAAAGATAATTAAGTTAGTTTTGGAGGAAAGAGGTCAAGATTTTGAAGAAAAAAGGGTAAAAGAGCAGCGCTACGAAAGGCGCTATGAAACTATGTTGTTTTCATAGCGTAGTCTATTACAGCCCATTTGAATAGTTTGGAGATGGTTTTGGACAGTTGGAGCTTAAGGAGGAGGTTTGGCATGTGTTAATTCAAGTTCTAACAGCTAAGGAGCTCGAAATAATGAAGTTCATTGTGGTCAGAATGCTTCAAGAGTGCAAAGGACCCATACCTAGAAAACATGGGACTATTTCCTACTTTGATGGAGGCCAGCATTATGGTCATAAAGATTTGAAGCCTATCATCCAGATTTGACCATGTATGAATACACTTGGAAAATGATGTAATCTAATCTAGATAGGGTTGTTATGGATAGAGATAAGGAATTTGAATCCTATTTGTAATAGGACTGTTTAATAGATTAGCTGTCTTTTTGTAATAAATACCATGTCATATGGTTATGCAAGGTGTCAAGAGTAAGGAATTCAATGTATCTAGCACAAGATAAGATTATCTCATGTTTTAAATGGTCTATAAAGGACCAAGAAGTCAAATGTACAAGGGTTGGACATTTTTAGCAAAATACTGTGCTACAGTAATTGGTTGGTTTTCAGCTAATATAGAGATTTCTACTTAGCCAACTTGAGATTCACAAGGAGTTATAATGTGTTATTGTTCTAATTTCATATTTTATTATCCTATTGCAGTGGTGTTTGTCTATGTTACTCAAAATTCATCTTTGATTCTCTGACTTCCTATATAGATAAAATGACTGTGTCTTTTACAGTTTCACATGTGTATCTCTTGACTAAAAATCTTATATGCCTCAACTTCCATGTTAAGTAGATTTATTGGTTTACTGAAACTATTTTGACTCCATAAGCCCAATTTGTACTTGCTTATGTGATTTTAAACCTACATTTATCATCTATTTTATTATTACACTCGCATAGAGTTAGGCATCTATATTTTTATCAAAATTCTTTAACCCTTTGAGAGAGCCCTCTGAGGTTAAGGAGGCTAAGCCTCAATCAAAAGATTGGTTTGAAATAGTTACATGAGATTGATTTGATTAGCAGCCTATTAGGTCCAATTTTTTGATAACACCTTGACCATCTAAACTTCCTCCTAGGAGGCCTTCAGTGCTGTGACCAACCTTTCAAACTTCGCCTGAGGGGTGGTTGTGGCCAGGATCTCTGTGGTAACATTTGCGCAAAGTTGGTGAATCACATTTTCAAGCTCTGTGTGCTTTGCAGTGGCGAGGCACACTTCAAAGTTCTTTGCACAAATTTCTGTTCAGCCACTCTGAGCTTTTGGTGCACTTGTTGGTCTCGATGGTGACTTTCCTGAAATATAGAGGTGTGGATACCCTACAAGGCCTCATGAGGTAGCCTAGCTAAATTCAGCTGGACTTCTGTACTAGCCTAGACATGGATTCCTAGGTTGCGTGGAATGATCACAAGGGTTGCGCTAGGTAGAGATCAGAGGCGGCTTTCATCTGTAACTAATGCTATTCTACCGACAGCTAAAGGTGTGCGTACCTGAGTTACACTAGTATGCAATGTATCTATCTTCATTTGTAGCGCACAAAGCTTGGCCTGGTTTATGCTGATCGCAGCTTTCTGCTACTCCTCTAAGGCTACCCACCTATCCTCCATGGCCAGCGTGACCGCATCAGCGATTTGTTCAAGGTCTCTATCAGTCAACGTGACTGTCTCGTCTCGCTCTGACCGCTGAGAGTGTTGCTTCTTGTGGGGCATTTTTACAGGCTCGCTTGTTTGCTTTATGCCACAAGGGGAGGCAAGTCCTCCCACATCTAGTACTTCTGTGCCCATGTTTGGTAGCAAATCTACCTGAGTCTCCTCCTCGACGTCCTTCTCAAGGGTCTTATTCTGTTGCGCATCCTTGTGTACGGCCACGCTCGTATATTGTCTGGTACTCTTGCTCGCACCATTGGTATCCTTGATGGCGACAGGGGGGGTGACTTTTGATGTGTTGGTTCCTTCAATGCCCTTCACACCTGTTTTGAAGCCGATATTCCAGTTAGGAGGCCAAAGAGAAATGACGTTGTCAACTTCTTCATCCGCAACCATATAAGGGAGAAAAGTCCAGGCTTTATCCTTGTGTTCTCTAATCTAGACGTTGTGGATACTGATTTTAAATTCCGCAATGCCCTTGTATCTGTCATACACGGTAAGGGACAACCGTGGTCAGGATTTAATGGCTGCAGCCAAGCTACTCTAAAAGAGGACCCATAAAACTTGGTTGTCCTCGAGATGTTGCAGATCCTTAGAATCCCATAAGTGTGCATAGCGAGCCCCTTCGTACATGTTCGAGGTAAGCTCAGGGAGGACTGACTCCACAAGGACTTCCCAGGAAACCAACACTATGAGGAATAGTAGCCAAGAATAACAAAAGGCACGACCCTGCTCCTAGGACTCGTGGATATTAGTCAAAAAATCATCACACCAATACTGGGCCTAGTTAAAACATACCCCTTTCCCGCATTGGCGTGATAAGTGAATTACATAGGCTGGGATAGAGGTGGCCTGAAATTTTCTCATCATTTTGCATGCCAACAACATCGTGCCCAACTGCGTGCCTTGGTCACTGATGGAATTGATTATAAAAGCCTGAGTATTGTGTTCCACATGGTAGACCTTTCACACATACTCAGCAATTTCCGCCTCATACTTTTTACCCACACACTCTAGAGGGTTGGGGCCATGCATGGGAAGGCCAGTTGTTCTGTGAATCAATGTAGTGTCGATGGGGATCCTGTCCTGGATCCACAAGAAGCCATCATGTATTAGGGAAAGAAATTGTCGGGCTAGCCGGTCCGTGACATTGTAGTGATGAAAGTGTGGCATCCTTAGCAAGTTCAGGAGCCCAGACCCGACCAATCTAGGCATACAGTGTTGAGGAAGAATTTTTGTCCCATTTTCTGCCTGAATTTTGTCAAGGTATAATTCAGGTGCCAAATCAGGGAAGGCCTCCAAATTGACCAAGTCGTGATCATCGAATTTGATCTCATGAAGCTTCCCAACAGGTTCACCAATGATAGGGACCTCTCCCGGGGTCAGTGGCATCTGAAAATAAGTGATCAGGCCATCGAGCTTCTTCTGCATGTGCGTCGAGGTAACCAGTTGATCAGACTGGCAGGCTGGGCTTCCTCTTGAGCAGCACTTGCCTATGGTGTCGCCTTCGGGGATTTTACGTTCTGGGGGGAATTATGAGGCTTACCCCAACCAATTTTTGAGTTTTGAGGGCTTCCCTGAGCCTTCTGCTTTTTCCTTGCCCTTATTTGTGACTTGGGTGGAGAAGAATTCTTCATCCTCAGACTCAATCTCCACCACTTCCTCAGTGCCTTGTTTCACTGAGATTACTCGTTCTGATGGTTCAACAGGATTCGTAGCCATCATACTAGTGCGAAAGACAAACTCAAGATTTCTACTGTCAGAGGGAGCAAGTTGCTTAGGCATGAAACAGATGCTATAGGCATAAAAATTCTTACAACACAAATTCGTTCAGGACAAACATGCCAAGTACGAGCTATTCAAGAAATACGAAACCCATGTATAATCCAGCCCACCTATTTTATAGCTTTCGCGATCACCCAACGGTAGGGTAGATTTCTCGTGGAAATTACCATCAAGTAAACAGTAAAAAATCTCCAGAAATCACCTCATTAAATGTCGCCCACCCGCCCCATCCAACAGTAATTTTTTTTATTTACCTGATTTGACTATTCTAACGACTAGTTTTCACACCTTGATTGCACTCAACGTACCCCTGCACTTCCAGTGCACCCGTACACTTTGAGCATAACTCCTGCGCTCCCAGCACATCGGCTGTAGTATGAGCCTATACCTTCCAAATGTAATTCTACATCGTCATAACCCAACTCACAAGATCTTTTGTGTCGTTGTCTTGCTTGTGTAGTGACGTCCTTCTATGCCTTCATGAGCGTCTACCAAGACAGTGTGCCTTTCATGCCCCAAAATGTATCTGTGCAATACGTCATCAATGCCTAGTTAATATAAATGACCTGCGATAATGGTAAAATCCATCGTTCGGGTAACCAACTCCTTATTTTGTTGTACCGAATATTCTATAGGTGCCATGCCTATAGTCAGGAACTAAATGATATCAGTGAAGTGCACATCATCTACCTTAATGACGAATAACTACGCATTAGGTAATCCTTCCTCGAAGTTAGTGGGTTCCTTGATTGTCTCACTTTGGGACAAGTGACCCTATGCAACGGTCAACTTCCCTGGCTTGACTATGACTTCAAAATTGTATTCCTAAAACATCAACAACCATTTGTGACTTTCCCTCCCCAACACAAGTGTATTCACCAGGTAATTGAAAGCTAAATGATTTGTAAACATCTTAAAGTGTCCTCCTAATAGATAGTGACGATACTTTTGTAGTTCAGATTCTCAAGGTATGAATGGAGCAACAGATTGTCGACCTCCATGCTAAGTTGCAGCCTAAAATACCTTCGAAGTTACAGGCCCAACGAACTACGCTGGTAACTGTGGCTACGAACACCATTACAGGAAAAATCACACAGGGTGCCCAATTATTAGAAATTTCCATGTAGTTATAGACCAAGGTATAGCACAACCCAATCCTGTGTGGCATCAACTAGGACCTACAGCAAAAAGAAGAAGAGTTCGATATGTTTGAAGCCACCCTACCCACTTTAGTTCCTTCTCAGCGTTTGACACTACTGCACTCCAACCATGCCCTACAAATTGATAGTGATGAACTCTGACAAAAGATGAAGGCCCTTGGTGACCGCCTAAAGCCTTAGGTTGCTAAAGCCCTCAAGATTTCACAAGATGTTGATGTCACGGTTAAGAAGCTGAACTAGACTCTGCAGAGTGTCATCGTCGCAATGGAAGGCCCGATTTTAGAAAATTTGGTCGATATCACATAGAAAGTGGCTTCTTAGAGTGAAGGTGTGTTGCCTCCATTAGTCGAGGCAGTCACTCAGGATGAGTCACAATATTGTGTTGGGGGACTGTTGGAACAGGATCTCCTATAGCTACAAATTTTGTCCATTTTTGTAACATTTAGTCTAACGCATGGGTTTTGGGGTGGGTCAAAGCCCCTAACACATTGTAACTGGTCAAGGGTAGACCAAGAGTCCATAAACCATGGTTTGCAGACCATTAGATGTGTAGGCTAAATTGGCATAAATAGATGAACCTTTTTGAGTCTTAGGTAGAGAAAAGATAGAGATTGATGATAGTTGTGAATTTTTAGATCTGTTTGGGTTACTATGGTAAGGACTCTTGCTGGATATGTGTGTAGAGATCCTTATTCCTGCTGTGTGTGGACCCTGTTAGCTCTGTTTGTAGGATGTGTTGGATTGTAATGGGTTTTGAGGCTAATATATGCTAATCTGGTTAGAGTACCTCTACGTTATCTGAGTTCATGTATTATTGTTGATGCGAACTGTTGAATCTGTTACTCTTACTGTTGGTTAGTCATTGTTGCTGCGGATCTATCTTTATTATAATACAGAGTATTACCATGATCTATTGTCATGTTTTTATAATATTACCTATAATAGTGCTGATGCAGAAGTGTTGATTAGATTTATGACTGACAGTAGCTTTGTTAACTGTGCACTATACTGATTAGTGAACTTGCAAATTGATATGTTTTATAGTTGTGAGAGTATCCTTGTTTATGATATTTGAATCTATGATCTACGATTATAGTTGATGTACTGGTAGCTCAGTGTTACGCACGTGGATGCGAAGGTAATTAGTAGCTAGGAGCTCTGCAATATAAGTCTGTAACTCGATCTATTAAACACGAAGTTGGTAAGATAGGAACACAACTCTGCTTGACTTACCTACTCTCTCTTAGGGTGCGAAAACCTAGTTCGAGCACCCTCCCATACTGATTCAAACGGTCATTGCTTGATATCCTTCAAATCGTTCACTATCTGAGAATATGACTTGGGATTCTTAAACTGCCATTTCAAGGCGTTTTTAATCTCTTCAATGGTTGCATTCACATGCTGGTCATTGTATCCCATGTACCAGTCCAAGGATCTTCCTTCAAAGGCAAGGGATAGTTGTGATCTTTTCACCGTGTCACTAGCTACATTATTCGCCCCCATACCGACCCTGTAACAAACCAGAACCGATCCATATCTTCATCCCCTATGCCTTTGAAGGTGGGTAGCTTCATGAGCAAGGCCATATTGTCTTCTGGTAGTGGAGGCAGTGAGTTCTTACCTCTATGAGGGTTCAACTGTGGCATAGACGGACAACTCTGCACAGCAAAATTTCTTACTGGACTATAGACAGATTGATATCCTTCTTGATTAGTTCTGTAGTATTTACCACTGTGTGTTGTACCCTCACTTTGATCAGAGCTCATTCACTCTGTGTGGCTACACAGAATGCTCTTTTCACACAGTAATATCTTAATAAACAATGGTAAGGTTTTCATAAACTTACCCTGGAAACCCTTGAAGAATCTTCGCTCTGCCTCAGAATAGGAAATGAATTGATCGATGGCAAACTCTGTCACAAACCCTCCTAGCACACTGTCCACCCAGTGATCTACTGTATGAGTGATGATGTTATCAGTCTTTTCTAACTGTTGGATCAACTTTGGAGTCCACTGCATGACCCATTTTTCCCTCCAACACTTCTAGAAATCTACAATCCTTGCAAGCCACTCCTAAAGTTCGGTCGCAAATGTCACAAAGAAAATTTCATAGATCTCTTTGAAAATGTACTTATTCTTTCACTTTTCCACCATCAACCTTGTGCTGCGATTCTCTTTTATCGCAAATTCCTGAATTTGTTTTTTTAACCACTCTTCAATTTCTTTCTTCTCAGGTTTCCAATATTCTCTTGTCATTACTCGATTTCTCTCTCAAAATGCTCCTAGTCCTGGCAACAGAACCATTTTTTGGTTCGAGGGGTCCTGACCCAAGTTCGGAGGTTAAGGTTTGCCAACAAACCCCTATACTACTGGCCTTTTTAGCAGTGACCTACTTGCATAGGCCAAAGTCTCACCCGAAGCATTATGGAAGGGTGTTGGAACTAGGTTTCCACAGCCTGAGAGAGAGCAGGTAAGTCAAGCAGAGTTGCGTTCCTAGCTTACCAGCTTCGTGTTTAACAGATATAGTTACAGACTTATATCGTAGAGCTCCTAGCTACTAATTACCTTCGCATCCACATGCATAACACCGAGCTACTAGTACAACAACTATAATTGCTGATCATAGATTCATATATCAGAAAAAAGGATACTCTTGCAACTATAAGACAGATCTATTCGTAGGTTCACTAATCAGTATAGTCCACAGTTAACAGGGCTACTATTAGTCATAGATCTAATCATCACTTCTGCATTAACACTATTACAGGTAAAATTATAAACACATGACAATAGATCATAGTAATACTCTATATTATAATAAATACAGATCTGAAATAACAATGAATAACCAACAATAAGTGTAACAGATTCAATAGTTCGCATCAACAACAATACATGAACTCATATAACACAGAGGTAATCTAACCAAATTCACATTTATTATCCTCAAAAACCCAATAAAATCCAACACACCTTGCACACATAGAAATCAGGGTCCACACACAGCAGGACTGAGGATCTCTGCGCATAGATCCAACAAGAATCCTTACCCTAGAAACCCAAATAGAATTAACAATTTGCAACTATCATCAATCTCTATCTTTTTCTCTACCTAAGACTAAAAAAGGTTCATCTATTTATATCGATTTATCCTACGCATCCAATGGTCCACAAACCATGGTTTGTGGACTCTTGGTCTACCCTTGACCTGTTACAATGCATTAGGGGCTTTGACCCACCCAAAAACCCCTGCGTTAGACTAAATATTACAAAAATATACAAAAATGGAAAAAATTCGCAGTTGTAGGAGACCATGTTCCAACAAACACAGTCCCTTGAAATAATACTCTAGCACTTAGATCTAGTGATACATTACCTAGGAATAAGCTACACTTTAGATTTCTTTGATGATACCACATGTACAACCTAGGAAGATACACAAGTTAGAACCATGCAAGTAGGAATTCCACAAGCTTATGAGTTTATATGCAATACTTCGTTCAAGGCAGAATGAGATAGAACTAAACCACAAAGAGATTCGAACCTCCCCATTTTAGACATATACTTGTATCACGAAAAACATAAAATATGGTAGCTTGTTTCCCTTTCTCCACAGTAAAACCCATACTTCCTATCTTCATAACTTGACCATATATATAATACTCAACCTCAACCAAAAAAAGTTAAGCATACAATGTTTCTATCCAAGGAAACTTATCCCTTCTACCAGAAGTTCGCACCATCTGCTAAGGAAAATGGCTAGCAACTCAAATAAAGGCTACTCGACTTCAGTGCATGAGAAACTCAACCCAAATTCAAGAAAACATAACTGATCTCATTGTTATTCAAACCCACTAGAAATAATGTTAGTAAACTCTATTTTCTTGATGGCTATCTTCCAAATGAAATGGTTCTCCAAATTTGGCTTTGGTTGCCTAATATAAGAGAGAGAATAAATATAAAAAACAATATAAATGAATAAAATCAACTGACAACACCTCAATATCTAAATACTCACTTGAAATACTTTACTCCATTGAAGCACAATGGTGAAATATGTGTGATTCATTTCCTTGAACCATTTAGAGTGTATTATTTCAACACTGAAACTAACTTTGGCGGCTAGGGTTTCACAAACCCTAAACTCCTCCAAAAAACTCCAAGAGCTCTTTTTCTAAAAATTAAAGTGAAGGATTTAGGATATACCCCTTCATCTCCCTTTTTATTTCTCATTTACCTTTTCCCTCCAATTAAATTGTTGCGTGTGCATTATAGTATTTCCAGGACTAGCCCACGTGAAAAGCGAGGGGAGGGGGGTTGCTCGTCCTCATTGCGCCGAGCATGAAATCAGGGGTGTAAGGTCCCACCTTACCTACCATAATTATTATAGAGAAATATTATATTGAATAAAAACTCGATATTTTTTTTTTAAGGACATAAAAATTAATGCAAGGTCATATATATATTTTTATTGGTATCCTTTACACTACATCCTAGATTCTACTAACTTATCTTCACAATTACAAGGTTCATGGTTCCTCAAGATCCAAAACATACAACCATAATACTTGCATCTGAAGACTAAAATCACCTTTAAAATATAGATTATTTAGTGGGATAAATAAATGTCAAAATTTACGGACCAAAATTTCCAATAAGCTAATTGTTAATTCTGCTGTAAAAATGAGTTTAAGAGTGACTAGTTTGATTTTGTTCCAAATAACATGCTTATGAATTATTTTCTTAAAAGGATAATTCAAATTATATAGGGGTGGTATCTAATAATTAGGAATTAATATGTGAGCTAACATTGCAACAAGTTACTTACCCCAATTTTGACTTTTCAGCAGGACCCTTTAACTCAATGGAGTTATTACTCTAGAAATACCTTGGTTGCGAATCCTAAATTAACTTAGGCCTTTTTTATGGAAAATCCATAAACGTAATTAGATGCAACCTTTGAAACACTATGAAAAATAATTTACAAGCACAAAATGTATAGCCATTGAGGCATTTTGGCAAACACTTACAACCATGATCTCTTTAAGGCGTTTTCACAACAATTAGCTAACATGAATCCAAAATTACATGACTTCATTTTTTTTATGAGTAATGCCAATGCTTTAACTCAAGAGAAAAGTAGAATATAAGGCATATTCATTGTTGCATCTATGCTAATAAATGAAAATAAATATTTAGGAATTTTTTCACATAGCTCACAACGTTGTAAGGTACAACCATTGGGGAATTTTGAAAAATAGTTGGCAGTCATAAAACAAGTTTCCATATAGTTATTTAAATTTTCAAAGTATTAGCCATTTAGAATTTAAAAACAAATTTCCAAGTGGTTAGAATATATTAGATTCATTAGTATAAATTATCAGGCAAATCCAAGATAAAAAAAACCAAACAGTAAAACAAAACAATAGGAGGTTTGTACATGCAACAACAAATCTGCAAAACAGAGCATATATGGGAATCAAAGTTTGAAAACTTGATTTTTTAAATCAAATTCAGGGTGAAATGGGCTCTTGGTATGGATACCCCCTGAAGTTGAGATGAATTGCAACAAGGATTCCTAGGAATTTGATTCTTCAAAACAACAACAACAAAAAAATCCTACAATCTCATTTACTACTTTCGTGAAACACATAGTATGAAAAGTTATCTACATGTGTAAAAAGAGGAGGATAAACATAATTTAAGCCATTAAAATGTTTTCATATAATTCATGGCAGACTACATGCTTTAACCATTAGGACTTGTTTTCAATCGATTCAACACTGTACAAGAAAATAATTCTACAACCATTACAAAATTTCTTCACATTTGGTGTGCAACACTTCATATACATGTAAGTTTCAGCAAAAACCCAAGCAAGAAAAAACTATGAAATGAACTACAAAAATACAAAATATATTCGATCCACATACCTGATAGTGGAATTGTACAACTCCCAAAGGATGGAAGTATGCTGCAGCTCTAATAATAGTATGCTCCACCATCAATATCCTTACCAACTCATTATGAACCACCTGGTTTTCCTCCCAACCATACCTAGGAAGAACTTCTCACCCTGGAACCCTCGAGCTGCAAAATCTCACAAGAAGTACCAAAATACAACAATAGAGAGAGATGAAAGGAAAAACAAGCAAGATATTTTTCACTTCCTCTAAATACCACTCATGTTCAACCTCAATAGCTAGAGATACTTAGTAGTTTAGTAAGTATTTCAGATTTGTTTTGGAAGAAATTTGATACTCTCCATATCTCTCCCTCTCACATTCTTCCTCAAGTCTCTTCCACCCTTGGCATCACCCTCCTCCCCCAAGTGAGAATACATGAGGCTCATATATAGGATGATCAACAAATTCTTTTCATAAAGGAGTAATAATATGCATGCCTTTTATTCCATTTAGAGGAGTGTAATTCTATTTAGAGGAGTGTAACTTATGCCATTAAGGAGGGGTATGCATGCATTATTTAAGGAGAGTGTAACATATGCATTAAAGAGAGTGTAAGAGGAATATTTTATGACACGTCTTTAATGAGTGTAGGAGGAATATGCCATTCTTTGATGCGTGCATAAAAGCGATATTTAAAATAGAGAGAGAGAGTTACATAGAGCCATGAGAGTCATAAAGGAGAGAGGTGTGAAGTGATTGAAGAGATGAAGTTAATTTGTAATCCCCTTTTAATAAATTATCATGGCCTCAATGAAAATATTAATAATATTGAGGATTAATTCAATATTGAACTATTAGGATTGATTAATTATTAGTTAATTGAATTTACTTCAACTATGCTTGATTGCCAATTTCTACAAGGAGATTTACTATTTTTGGAAATTCATGCTTGAGATGCTATACATGACTTTCTATTTTTAGAAATACATTCTAGAATTGTCAAATTGAGATTTTATTTAAGGAAATTTATCCTTGAGTGGTATTTTTATTTTGGAGAATAGGGATTCTGCACCCCTATCTCATGCATCTCTATCCCTTAGTAGATTGAGAACTCTACACCTTGATCTACTCCAAAAATCCAAGATTCCACAAGTTGATCTTTTTAAATATTTAGGACTTCACTCCCTAAATATACAAGACTCCGTGTTTTCATATTTCTTGGATTTGTACCTCCACACCCTAATTTCCATGCTTTCTCATCTATTGTGCTTTGAAACTCCACGTTTCTCCTTATGGTACTGTTTGTGAGATTTTACCCATTTGATGGTTCATTGGAAAGGCATTTTTCAAAGACTTTCACACATCACAATCTCATAGATCAGAGGATAATATGAATTTCATAATGAAATTAACTTAATCACATTTTACAAAGAATGGTGCATGAATTCCACAGTCATTTAGGTTTTGAAGAAATGACTTCCATAGTCATTCAGAATTGACATCCCTGTTGGAAAATGACCAAGTCCCCTACCACATCCTTCTCAGTACAATGTTAGACACATATATAATCATTCACTTCATGTATCATCCATAAATCATATTTTAACCATATGTTCCACATAACCATGAGCTTCCATTGGTCTATGTGTCTCAATCTAGGATCACCATCCATGTCATACACCTAATTCATAAGTCAAATGCAAAAAGAGAAACATATGCATAACACCATATAAAACACATAATAAAATATACCACACATAAGGGAAAATTCAACTATATAAAACATTTTTTCCCAAACTAGTGATCAATATTCCATACATAAACATAAGAGGAAATATTACTATGTATATAAAACATTGTCACCCAATGGAGTGATCAATATGACATACATAAACATAAGAGGAAATATAAATATGTATATAAAACATTGTTCTTCAATATAGTGATCAATTTGCCATATATATAACTCATCAAAAATCAAAATTAATAGGAGTGAAAAAACTATACTAGGAAAAATAGGACACTACATACTCCCTCTCTTGGAGTAAACTTGGCCTGAAGTTTGACTAAACAAAAAAGTAAACTCCAAACGCATAGAAGATTCATCTTTCCAAGTGGCGGAACTAGGACTGTACGTGTCCCACTGGACCTTTACTTGGTCCACCATACGTCTGAGATGTCGAGTGCAATGGTCCAAAATGCAAACTGGCTCTGCCTTTCGATTCCGCTCGTCTATTACCTGTATTTGATGCCAATCATGTGAGAAGGGTCATGAACATACTTACGCAACACTGAAATATGAAATACATCATGCATGTGATGAAAATTTGGTGGTAGAGAAAGATGATATACCACATGTACAATATTTTTGATGATCTCAAAAGGCCCAACAAATCGAGGAGAGAGATTAGATCCTTTTGCAGATCTAATAGATCTTTTCTAAGTTTTTACTCAAAGAAAAACAAATTCCCCTTCTTTAAAACTACGATCCATTCTATGCTTATTATCATTGCTCTTCTATCTATCCTATGCCTCCTTTAATCTTTGTCTTATATGACACACCTATTATTCCATTTCTTGAAGCATTTTAGGACCTACCAATATTTTTTCCTCTAATCTATCCCAACTTAAAGGTGTTCTACATGGTATTCCGTACAATAGCTCATAAGGGGCCATACTAAGAGAGTGGTGATAACTTTTATTGTAAGAAAACTACACTAGAGGAATATAATGTTCCCACTTAGATTGTTGATCCATTACATACATTCTAAGCATGTCCTCCAACACTTGATTTACTATTTCAATTTGACCATTAGTTTCTGGATGATAAGTTGTACTAAAATTTAATTGTGTCTGAAGGGCTCCCTGGAAACTAGTCCAAAATCTTCCTGTGAATATAGAGCCTATGTCTGATATGATTTTCTTAGGAAAAACATGAAGTCTAACAATCTCCTTTATAAATACTTTTGTTATTTCAACTTATTTGTAAGTATCTCTAACAGGTATAAAATGGGCACTCTTAGTGATATTATCCACCACCACCAAAATGGAGTTATGCCTTTTGGTTGTTTCAGGTAATTAAATAATAAATTCCATAGATATTTCTTTCCATTTGGACTTAGGAATGCTATGTGGCTGCAACAATCCTGCTGGATGGCCATGCTTTTCTTTAACTAGCTGACATTCCAAACACTTTGCCACAAAATTTGCTACATCTTTCTTCAATCATGCTCAAAAGAAAATTTTCTTTAAATCAACATACATCTTTTGGACTCTCGGGTGAGCCATATATAATGCATAGTGAGCTTCTTTCAAACTAAACTCATGAAGCCCATCTTGATCTAGGACTACAATCCTTTGCATAAATCTCAGCATACCATCATCATCACAAGAATACCCTTCTACCTTGCTTTTCTTAGCCTCCTTCCCACAAAGAGAAACTTTAACTTCCTTACAACATTCATATACATCTTGTGCCCTCAATATGTGCTCTCGTAAATCAATCTTCAATGGAATTACTGAAAATATGTGTGGCCTTTGAAGTGCATCAACTACTTTGTTCAATGTACCCTTGATGTAAGTTATGTCAAAATCATATTCACTTAGGACTTATAACCACCTTCTTTGTCTAGCACTAAGATCACTTTGATTAAATATATGTTGAAAACCTCTATGATCTATTTTCAATTCAATTTTTTTTCCCACTAGATAATGTCACCAAAGTCGCATGACATGAACTATATATGTTAGTTCCATATCATGGGTTACATAGTTTTCTTCATGGTGCCTTAACTTCCTGGAGGCATATGCAATCACCCTATCCTTTTGTGATAATACTGCACCCAATCCATATTTTTATGCATCGATACATACTATAAATGGTCTATCCATATCTGGAACCTTCAGTATCGGAGTTGTAGCCAAACATTGCTTGAGCTTGGAAAAACCTTGCTCACACTCATTTTTCCACTTAAATCATGATCCCTTCCTAAGAAATGAAGTGATTGGCTGGCTATTTTTTAAAACCCTTCCACAAATATCCGATGGTATCCCACCATACCCATGAAACTATGCACTTCATGTGCATTAGAGTGTGTTGGCCATTCTGAAATTGCATTGATCTTTCCTAGGTCAACAAAAATTCCTTCATTGGAGATAATGTGTCCAAGATAATGGATTTTTTATTGAAAAAAAAAAAACATTTGGATATTTTTTCATAAATTTAATTTTATATTAAGTATTGCAATACCACTCATAGGTGTTATTCATGCTCTTCTGCAGACTTTAAATAGATTAGGATGTCATCAAGGAACACTTTTACAAATTTTTCCAAGTACTTCAGAAATACACCATTCATCAGACTCATAAACACTCTCGGGGCATTATATAACCCAAAGGGAACAACCACGTACTCATAATGACCAAAATGAATTTGAAAAGAATTTTTGGAAATATCCTCTTCTTTAACTCTAAGCTGATTATATCTTAATTGAAGATCGATCTTGGAGAATACAGTGGATCCCTTCATTTGATCAAATAGATCATCAATGCGAGGTAAAGGATATTGATTTCAAATAGTTACTCGATTCAATTGCCTGTAATAAACACAGATCCAAATATATCCATCCTTCTTATTTACACATATCACAGGAGCTCCCCAAGGTGAAACATTAGGTCTAATATTACCCCAATCCAATCACTCTTGAAGTTGCACTTGCAACTCATGAAGTTCAAAAATAGGCATTTGGTAGGGAGCTTTGGATATAGGTTCAGTACCAAGCTTAATATCAATGGAGAAGTTAATCTCACGCTTTGGAGTTAAACCAAGAAACTCCTCTGGAAAGACATCAGAGAATTCTGAACTGAAAGGATATTTTTCAAAGGATGAAAGATCTCCCTTGTTTAAATTCATTACATCATGAATTTGACATTTTTTTATAATACTTCGCTTAATTTGCAAGAATGAGATTAATCTTAAAGAAATAGGTCTTGTTTTCCCATGGAGAACACTACATTCACCATCATCACTCAAAAACTGAAGGGTTTTGTTTTGAAAATTGAGCACAACCTAGTGGGATTCAAGACAGTCCATCCCAATTATCAAATCATAGTGACCAAGTGGTGTCACAAAAATATTCACATGTGTGACACACACTCCCAAGTCTAAAGGGAACTCTTTGACTAAGCATTCAACCTTTTGAGATCGTCCTGAGGCCATCTCAACCTGATCAAAATCATTTTTCTCTATTGCCACTAGTTTACATTTCAATAGAGCATTAGGAGAACTAAACTTTCAGTTGCACCGGGATCAATGAAAATAGTAACATCCATATCATTTAGCTTACCAGATGCTTCGGTCACAGTAGATAGATGCTTGACTTGGCGATTCTGCAACACAACATGAATCCTACGAGATCTACCCATATCTCGAACAACGTCTTGTTCCTGCTCTGATTGTGCTTCAGTCTTATTTTTAGGGAAATATCTCACATAATGAGGTCCTCCACAAGTCCATCATCCATTAGTGGGAGGATATTTCACAAATTTGACCCTTTTATTAGGTGATTATTTAGTGCGAGCACTACTTTGCTGAAGTTGTTGCCTTGAATTATTTCATTGGTTCTCAAAAGTATGATTCTTTTGAAATCCCTGATGATGTGAGCCACCTAACTTATGTCTTACATATTGGCCTCCGCTTCGAGGAGGTTTTCAATGGAATTATAGATTTGGGGTTTTATCCATGCCTTTTTCCCCCAAAAATTCTTCCCCAGCTATAGTTGCTTGTTGCACTGCCTCATGCAATGTAGTAGGCCTAAAAATGTGCACCTTCTCCTTTATAATAGTGTTAAACCCATACAAAACTTGTTTATATTGAGGGCTTCAGTATTTGGATGGGTATCATATCTAATAAACTCCATGAATTGTGCCTCATATTCAAGGATTGTCTTAGTTCCTTGCTTAAGATCATGGAACTCATTCAAATTCATCTCCAAGTATTCAACGAAAAGGTACTTTGCTCAAAATTTCTCTTCAAATCATTCCCATGTCAAGGTAGACATGGAGTACCCCAATTGCAACTCTACGTTCCTCCACTATAATAGTGCACTCCCCTTAAGTTGGTAAATAGCCAAATTTTCCTTTTGGTTGCTAGAATAATTCCACAACTCAAAATACGGGTGCATGCTTTCCAACCAAGCTTTTGCTACCTCCCCTTTTGTGGCACCCTTAAAGATAGGAAGCTTAAATTTTTCCAACTCTCAATGTACATCTCCATCAGATAGTATTTCTTGCCTTTCTGCTTGAGATAAAGAACCAAGCACTGAAGGATTTCCCCCAACCCTATTAATCAACACTTCAGTCATCTTTTGGAAAGATAGCATCATATCCATTACTTCCCCAATGGATATTTGTTCATATTCTTTGGCTTGGGGAGGTGGAGATGAGACTTCCTTCTTCCTCCTTGATGTTCTCTCCATAATTACTTAACTTGACCAAGGAAAATTCAGGTAAGTAAATAAAGTAATTAGCTTTGATTATTAGTAGGAAATCCCTAGGTCCTAAAATTTTAAACTTGGCTCTGATACCATATGTAAGGTCCCACCTTACCTACCATCATTATTATAAAGAAATATTATATTGAATCAAAATGCGATGTTTTTTTTTTTAGAACATAAAAATTAATGCAAGGTCATATAGATATTTTTATTGGTATCCTTTGCACTACACCCTAAATTATACAAACTTATCCTCAAAGCCACAAGGTCCATGGCTTATCAAGATCCAAAACATACAACCATAATATATTCTTCTAGACTAAAATCACTTTTAAAATATAGAGTATTTAGCAGGATAATTAAATGTGAAAATTTACAAATCACAATTTCCAATAAGCTAATTTTTAATTCTGTTGTAATTAAATGGGTTTAAGAGTGACTAATTTGATTTTGTTCTAAATAACATGCTTATGAATTATTTTCTTAAAATTATAATTCAAATTCGATAGGGGTAGTATCCAATAATTAGGAATTCATATGTGAGCTAACATTACAACAATTTACTTACCCTAATTTTTACTTTTCGGCAAGACCCTTTAACTCAATGGAGTTATTATGCTAGAAACACCTTGGTTGCAAATCCTAAATTAACATGGGCCTTTTTTTATGGACAATTCATAAACGTAATTATATGAAACCATTTAAACATTATGAAAAACAATTTATAAGCATGAAATGTACAGCCATTGAGTCATTTTTTCAAACACTTACAACCATTATCTCTTTAAGGTGTTTTCACAACAATTAGCTACCATGAATCCTAAATTACATGACTTCATTTTTTTTGTGAGTAATGCCAATAATTGAACTCAATATATAAGTAGACTATTAACCATCTTCATTGATGCATAAATACCAATAAGTTAGTATAAATATTTAGGAAATTTTGCACATATCTCACAATGTTGTAAGGTACAACCATTGGGGAATTTTGACAAATAGTTGGCAGTCATAGCACAAGCTACCATAAAGTTATTTAAATTTTCAAAGTATTATCCATTTAGACTTCAAACACAAATTTCTAATTGGTTATAATATATTATATTCATCATTATAAATTATCAGTCAAATCCAAGATTTAAAAAAAAAAAAACATCAAAACAAAACAACAAGTGGTTCCTACATGCAGCAACAAATCTGCAAAATGGAGTAGATTGGGGAATCAGAGTCTGAAAACTAGATTTTTCAAATGAAATTAGAGGTGAAATTTCCAATTGGTACATATACCCGGTGAATTTGAGATGAATTTCAACAGTGATGCCCATAAATTTGATTCTTCAAAATAACAGCAAAAAAATCTGACAATCTCATTTATTACTTTTTTCAAACACATAGTATGCAAAATTATCTATAGTTGTACAAAGAGGATGAAAAATATAATTTAAGCCATTAAAATGTTTTCATCTAATTCATGTCAACCTACATGCTTCAGGAATTAGGAATTTTTGTCAATCAATTCAACACTTTACATGAAAATACTTCTACAACCATTACAAAATTTCTTCATATTTGGTGTGCAACACTTCGTATACTTGTAACTTTTAGCAAACAACCAAACAAGAAAAAAATATGAAATGAACTACAAAAATACACAACATAATTCGATCCACATACCTGACAGTGAATTTATACAACTCCAAAAGGATGCATGTATGCTCTAGCTCCAATAAGAGTATGCTCCAGCATCGATATCCTTACCAACTCATTATGAACCACCAGGTTTTCCTCCCAACCATATCCAAGAAGAACTTCTCCCCCTGGAATCCCTGAGCTACAAAAGCTCACAAGCAGTACCAAAATACAACAATAGAGAGATATGCAAGGCAAACTAAGGAAGATAGTTTTCACTTCCTCTAAATACCACTCATGTTCAACCTCAATAACTAGAGATACTTAGTACTTTAGTAAGGTTTTCAAATTTTTTTTGGAAGCAGTTGGATACTCTCCATATCTCTCCCTCTCACAATCTTCCTCAAGTATCTTCCACTCTTGGCATCAACCTCCTCCCCCAAGTGAGAATACATGAGACTCATATATAGGATGAGAAAAAAATTCTTTTCATAAAGGAGGAGTAATATGCATGCCTTTTATTCCATTTATAGGAGTGTAACTTATGCCATTAAGGTGAGGTATGCATGCCTTATTTAAGGAGAGTGTAACATATGCATTAAAGAGAGTGTAAGAGGAATATTTTATGACATATATTTAATGAGTGTAAGATGAATATGCCATTCTTTGATGAGTGCATTGTTGGTCTAAGGTTGTCGTTGACATCAATAAAATGATGTCATTGTTGAAGATAATGAAACCCCAAGTCTATACTAATATCTGTGTTGTTGCGCAAACCCTAAATCCTAAACACATAAAACCTTAAAATCTCTATCTTATAAAATCCTAAATTCTAAACCTTACTATAAAATCCCTAAAACCCTAACCATACATTTAAACTACCATACATTACCTTATGCTACTATACATTTACACTACCAAACATTACCTTATGCTACCATGCATTTACAATACCAAACATTACCTTACGCTACAATACACACTACCATTCATATTTAATAAACATAATCCTTGGTTCCAAATATGTTTTGAAACAACATAAAAAATCCTTATTAACAACAATGAACTAACTTTGATTAATGGAAGACAACATGGCATACATATTCCCTATGACCATACATGGTAGACATAATGCTGGCAGCATAGTTTAATACATCACTCATGGGATACAACACTTGCATGGTAGACAAGGTCTTATATGATCCATCTTTCACGTGGAAGACAAGGTCTTATATGATCCATCACATGGTAGATAGATGTAATGCATACATCACATGGCAGACATATATTTTTTAAATAATATACTACATACATGTCGGCTCCAGTACATAGGTCAGCTCTCCTTCATGAACAAATGTGTCTTTTCATAGGTGGAAACAAGTATAAATACCTAATATAATTCATCCATTTCATTACAGAATTCGACCAAGAAAATTCAGATCAGACATACAAAAGATACAAATTCGTTTCTGAAGTAATTAAGTGGAGTATTTTCATGGGATTCTAGGTAGCTTCTAAAGCTCTGATTAAAATAACATTAACCAAATCTAGATCCACCTTTTATGGAATATTTTATTATATTTGTTGGAGGGAAAAAGTATTTGACTTGGGTAAAATCCCTTTATTTGTGAATAATAAATAAATAAATGATTTATTTATCATTTTAAGGAAGTGGTTGAAAGATAATCAAATAAATAATGATTTATTTAATTATTTATGGGTGATTTAGTCATATTTAATGAGGAATATTATTTAAATAAGCTTTAAATAATTATTCCTAGAAAATAATAAGATAAATAAAGGTTTATCTAATTAATTTCTTTGTTTTGGGTTAAACATGATTATGAATAATAATTAAATTATGGTTTAATTAATTATTCCATGAGGAAAATCAAACAAATATAGGTTTGTTTAATATTTCCTTTTGGGGTTTCCTGTTTAGACCATAAACAACCTAATAAATGTGGTTTATTAAGTTATTTTACATAGTGAAAGCACTTTTACTTAGGGTAAAATTGGTCTTACATGGTGTACTTGGGTCCATCTAATGATAATAGGTTAGATGACCAAAAAATGGTGTAACAGATTGCCCCCTAGCATGCGAGTGTTAGGAGCAAATCGTATGACTGAAGTACGTTGTAAGAACTCAATCACCAGACATCAAGAGGGAAGTCAGAGAGAGAAATGTAAGGTAGACGAGTGTGCTGAAGAACTAGACCCTGAGGAGACGAGACTCGCAGGTGCAACAAGTCTCTTTTTATGAGAGGGTACTTGTGCTAAAGGTGGCGGGGGAGGCATACCTATGCCCGCCGAGACAAAGTACAAAAGAATAGTGTGTCCAGTAAACAAGGGACCGAACCATAAAGTACAACCGGCATAAACATGAGCCAGATAAGAATACAATGAGGAATCCCATATACATGTTGTGCCTGGGATAACAGCCAGGACTTATACAATAATATCTGAGTATATGAGATACAAATACAACCCAAATGCCCCCTGTAAGCGGGGAAGGGCTCACAAAATCTGACCGATACATGCAAATCAAAGAGGCGCTGCAAGCGGCTAAGGCCGACATCATCAAATATATGGAGCTGCATCGAAGGCTGCAATGAAGAGGTCATCCGGGCATGTGGGGGGCTACCTGCAGGGCCACCCCCTCATGAGGGTTGAGACATCTCACACATACCCGGGAATCACCAATAGCTGCTGCTGCATCACTGGACCATCAAGCATACAGATCTCGATCATGCTGAAAGGAGCTGGAGTGGAGAAAAAATCAAGTCAAAGGGTGACAAGAGATCCCTTTGCCTGATCCGAGGCACCGAACAAGAGTGGAAGCTGGAACCAAGGTACACCGCCCTCTAGACCTGGCTTCTGGAATGAATGAGCTGATGTCGACAGAAGGAGGTCCGCCATAGGTGAGGTAATGAGAGATCCTCAACTAAGGCACGAGAGAAAATAGTAGAGCGACGGACAGACTGACACTAATGATGATGGTGAAATGGAAGGGACTGAGTAGCGAATGGACGACTTCCCTTGTTAGAGCATAAAGGGCATGAATGACATGGCAGTGACTGACGCAATATCATAAGGGATAGGAGACAGTGGGACTGAAGGCCATAATGTGCGACACAAGAGAGAGACCAAGCAATGAAGGATGGAGGGCTATAGCGGGGTACAAAGGGACTCGGGATAGACTCCATGAATGCGATGATGACTCAACTTGGATGCTCTAAACAAGGGCGACTCGATGGTGTTGCCACACAGTAAAGGTCCAATGGGGGACCATGAAAACATGAGTACAAGATGGTAACTCACGACGAACATCAACACGAGCATGGATAAGTATGGAGGCCAAATGGTGCCCCTAGTATGAGTGTTGCAAGTGAAGAAATTTGATTTTGAGGAGGGTTATGGTTAAGGGGCATAGGTGCCCCCAAGCATGGTGTGGTCATGCCAAAATGTATTTAGAAAAAGGGGAATCTAAACACATTTTAATGATGTGGTGTGCCATTTGTTTTTGTTATGGTTATGCAGTTTTGAGAAAGGAAATGGAGGATTACCAATCTTGTTTAGTACTGCATATATGAAGCAAATGGACTTTAAGTTTTCGGGTTGGCATACCTGGTGTCACTATCCGAAAGAGAGGATTTGGAGATAATGAACTGATGCTCTCCTAGAAAACCCATAGGTTGGTCAACAACAATGTCTAAGAGATTGTGTTTTTGATGGAAGATGAGGGAACGATAAGGGGTATCATCCCTAGAGTGATCTGAAGTGATATGGGACTCTAGAGGTTCTTCTAAATGTGGAAGAATAATGGTACGAAAGTCAGCACGACCAGATCCACTAGGAGAATTGTGGAGAATTGCTTCTCTTGGTCTCTCAAAAGTGGGTTCCCCCTTACCCAAACAGTGGGTTTCAATGTAATGGCCACAAGGTGTATGTGGTGTGAACGCATGGGTTCGATGTAAGGGGGAATAGAGAAAGTCAGGGGTGGGGATTTTTTCCATAATGTTGTCATCGTGATAGAAGATGGGGTGACTGGTGGAAGAAAGATCACCTGACGTGGCGAAGCTACCTGAATCATCATCATGAGAAGAGAGGTTCACATGCGCGTCATCACAAGGGGTGACAGAAGAGTAAGAAGATAAAGGATCTATCGATGTTGAGCCCAAGGTGACCGCTGAAGGAAGGTCAAGCAAAACAACAAGGGAAGATTCAGATGGAATGTTCCCCAAGGGTCCCATGGATGATGATAGGTAGAAAATGTTGGACAAAGGCTCCGTTATCTCGACATCAGGAGGGGGAATGTCAATTAGAGCGGTCATGTCTGGTATTTTTTCCAAAGAAAAATGCGCAAGTAGGGGAGAGGTAGACTCATTGCGCTTGGCCTCAAATTGGCGGACCGTGGATAGAAAGGGGAGGAAGTCTGCGAGGCAGGGACAAAGGTGGGTGTAATGGCCATGGAGATCACACAAAGCACAAGGGTGGTTGGTGTGAATAGTCGTGGGGTTCTTGGCTGCAGTCGCTGAAGGAACAGAGGCTTCCGAGACCGTGGACTTAGGGAACGCGACATTAATCATGGGCTTAAGATGAAGCAATTCAGGACAGGTATGGGTGGCGTGACCGACAACATCAGACAAAGCACACTGGATGGTATGCTGTGGAGGTCAAGGAGGGGCCAGGTTTGTCAGGGCAACCTTGTCCTTTGATGCCCCCTTGTGAGCTTTGCCCTTCTTACCCGAAGCGGTTACAATAGGAGGTGGTTCCTGTTGAGGTGGCTGAGGCAGTATTGCAGCAGGAGAAGTCCTGGGGACCAGTTGAACCAGGGTCAAAGTAATATAAGGTTTGGGTTGACCAGGCAAGGTGGGGGCTGGAGGATCAAGGTACCAGACAGGAATCCCAAGGGTCAGGTTTGGAAGAGAGAGGGTGGCCATGACCGGGACCATGTACACTCCTGGTGGGGGAGCTAGGAATTGTATCTGACCAGAGGGGTAATGGCCAGGTGGGAAGGCTCCTAAATGGCTAAGGCTTGGAGGAACCATGCCAGGAGGATAAAGAGGCTCATGACTACCAGCTGCAGGTGAAGGGCTAGGAGCAGGTTGCGGAGAGCATGGTTGCTGACTAGCCGAAGCAGGTTGCTTGAGAGCAGCCCGAGACGATTGCATCATGCAAACATTCGATGAGATGGGGTCAGAGATAGGAGGAGGAGAAAGACCAGGGAAGGTTCTGAGAAAAGAGGAGTCTTTTTAGATGCCAGGAGAGACACTGGTCAAGGAATCAACGGTTTTCTTGTTGGCTATAGAAGAGATAGTCGTCTCAGGTGAGGTCTGAGATTTTGGCTCATGATATGTCAACTGGTCAATGGTGACTATATTTCCATTATGAGGGAAAGACATTTTGTGAAAAACTGCGGATGGGATAGCAGACATAGCATAAGTGTAGCTTCACCCCAAGAGAATGTTGTAATCTAAAGGGGCGTCAATGACTTCGACATCAACGCAAACAGTCTTTCCCACAAGAGTGATAGGACAATTACGGAAGAGGCCAATGGGTTGGGAGGCGTGGCCATCCCACGCTTGAAGGGTGATCGTGGAAGGGGCCAACTCAGGAGATCCGAGTTGCTTCCAAACCGAAGCAGACATCACGCAGGTGGGTGCCCCCTCATCAATTATACATCGGGAAACGTTAGCGTTCTGGATTTTGACTGGGATTTGGAAGGTGACGGAAGCAGGAAGAGGAGGATGTTCTGATTGATGGGCGTTGAAAAAAATCATTTGGTCATCAGCAGGATCTACAACACCCATGGCAGATAGCAGAGCCTTCTTTTGGGAAGGGCACGACTGGAGGAGTTCCAATGTGGAAATGGAAGAAGGAGACTGCGCCAAATCATCTACTATGCTATACGAATGAGCAGCTCAACCAGAAGCAACATTTCGGCGTAATGGTCCCTTAGGAATCTTGGTATGAACCTCAACTTTGGGCTGAGGGATATGCAAGGGACCATTGGATGTCGAAAGAGGCTCTGTAGAACCTGAAGAAGGGGAATCGGGGCTAGACTGAGCAGAAGGTGTGGGGTACTGGCGAGACCAAGTTTGAAGGTTAAGGTCGACGGTTAGAGGTGGATCAGAGTTCATCATGAGGATCTGGTAATTGGAGGAACCAGAAGGGGAAGGTTGAGTGGCCACCAATCCCTGCTGTGCATCCACCTGCGCTTGAGGGGGCGGTGACTGCTGTTGCAGGGGTTGAGAAGGCAAGGGAGGCGGAGGTGCTGATGCTGGAGGAGCTGGAGCACCAAACTACGGATACAAATAATAAGGAGGTTGGGTAACAATATGGTGAGTAGGAGGTTGGGCCAAAAGAGGAGGTATGTTTTATCCTGGACACGTGCTAACAGGAGAGGGACAAGTGTAGGAGGTGTTGCCCCCTCCCCCAGGAAAACCATAACCCATGGGAGGTTGGGAATATGGATGAGAGAGAGCTCCAACGATACCGTCGGCGGCATGAGGTGCCCCCTGTGCGTTGACACCACCAGGTCTGGGGAGATCAGCTAGAACGGTATAAACATAACCTGTCTGAGTGTAGATCAAGTCATATTTTAACGCCAATTGGAGGGTGGCTTCTTCGGTTTGGGGAAAATGCGATGCGACATCTTTCCCGATAGGAGGCAAGAGAGATCTAAGGAACCAGTCCATGTAGACACAGTCTTCGAAAGTAGGGGATTGACATAGGCTCTTTCTTCTCCACCATTCCTGGACATGATCGGATAGGCGGGTCACAGATGATTGACAGAAAGAAGTCAAAAGTTCGATACCAGTGTCATAACGAAGGGGAAGCTGGAAGTAAGATAAAAAAGCCTAGGCAAGAGTCACAAAGGTGGTATGAGAGGAAGTGGGTTGATCACTTAGAATCCACGCCTGTAAGCATTCATTGGAACAACTGAAGATGGACAGAGTCATCGGTAATGGAGGTAGATGAACACCACATGTGGAAAGATCGAACATGATCTGAAGGATCTTCTCCAGCAAGGCCTTCAAACTTTGGGATGTTAGAAGGGAGCTTTGTCGGCATAGCAGGCCAACTACCGTCATGGTGTATAGGGTCATTTGTCAACCGGTCCAAATCGGGGAGGCTAAGGCCTGCCATGAAGGGGAGCAAAGGTGCAGCTGAGGTAGTTCCTGTAAAGGTTCTGCTAGTAGTAGTCCCAACATTAGGGCCAGGATTCCCGCTAGCGTTAGGCCCTGGACCAGACATAATGAAGGTGACAGGGGGAGAAACAGAAGTAAAAGGAGAACCTAATGAATTAGAAGAAGAGTCGGAGTGCGAACTCAGAGGAGGACTAACTCGACGATGGTGGGACAGAGTAGGTTGACTGACTGGAAACTGAGGGTGAAGGCCAAGAAGTCTCCAGGAAGTGCGCCTTGGGGGTGCAAGGATGACAGCAAAAACACGACACAAGGGGAATAAGAACGACCAACAAGGGCAGGGAGGTGCAGAATCAAGAGAGTACAATGTCGAAACAAGGGTAGATAGGTGCAGTGTCAATTGATTTTAAAGTCTTTTCCTGGCTGTGTAAACCAGGTTCTTCTTCTCTTAGGGTGAGTGTGTGGCATGTGTTAATTTTAATTTTTAAACCCTTTTCATTTTGAGAGAAAAATAAAAAGTGTGCTGCGTAACTGAAAATAAATCTGTAGAGAACAGTATATAATGTTGAAATGGCAGAAAATTAACAGTTAACAATGCATCTAGCTAACCCAAAAAGGCGAGTCGCCCAAAACTAGTCTAACATAGAGAAAAAATCTAATCAAAACACACTAAAAAGAGGCCAATAGATCTAAGGTCGAAAGGGACAGGGATCTAGAGGAGAAATCTGCTGAAAAGAGGTGCAGAACACAGCCAAGAGGCAGAGGCAAGGTGGCTGGAAAAAGGGAGGAAGTTAGCAAAAAGCGGAAGGGGCAAGGAGGAGGCCCTAAAGGTGGATCCAAAAAAAAATTCAGGAGGTGTTTTGAAAGGGGGAAAAGATGATTAAAAGAGATCGGAAAAGGAGGTATCAAATTTGGAAAAAAGGGGCGCTGAAAACTCTAAAAAATAGGGACCTGAAATAGATAAAAGCTCTTCCACCAAAAGGGGAGGGTACTGAAGCCCTAGGGGGCTATGTTCCCACTTATATGATCAAAATAGATCAGAAACAAGTCGAAACAGGCTGAGACAGAGGCTGGAAAACCCTGACAGAAGCTTCAGAAGAACCCAGAAAAATTGCAGAAAAAGAGCAGAAAAATTGGCTAGTCGCAGGTTCTGACCTGTTTTCTGTGCAAGTCGCAGATAATAGGCTGAAAAGTGCGATTTGGAGGTCTAGATCGTAGTTTATGGGCTGAAAAGTGTGACATGAAGCTCCGAGTGTCTCGGCGGCAGATGTCCGGAAAAATTTGCTGTCTCAGTTGCGGCTGATGTCTGTCACCTGCGCAATAGGGCCAGAAACACGCGGAAGTTATAAATTTTAATGTTTTAGGGTTTTATAGGTGAAAAACGACATGAAAATAAGAAAAAAAAAGCTGAAAAGAAACCCTAGGGTCTGAAGTACCTAGATATGCAGGAATATGAAAAACGACAGCGGTCGTAATTGAAAACCCGTGTGGAGTCGCCAATTGTTAGTATGAATCCTTTGTCGAAGTGTACGAAAAAAGACCACTTTATCTACGCATAACTAATAGCCCTAACATCAAATGTGGCTGCCAATATCTTTTCAGATTTGTAGTTAGTTGATCAAGACAAGAGCTGCAAAAAACCAGATCTATGCATAGAAAGACATTAAACAGTAAAAAGAAGGGTTTGCTCCATATATCCAATAGACAAGACAAGAACAAATTTTGAAAGAATTTTTTGTATTAAGGGCACCTGGGAGGAAAACAAGAAGATGTTTCCAATTCTCTTCAATGGGATGGGTTCTTGGAAGTCCTCAGCACTTCAGATCTAGCATTTCTCTCTCCTGTTGGTGTAGAAAACCCAGACAAAGATAGAACTCAAAGGGAGCTCACAAAGGCAAAAATGGAGAAAAATATGACCAAGTGTATAGATCCAGAGTGATCTAATAGGCAACAAAAGGTGAAGAATGGTAGGAAAAACCCTCCTATTTATAACAAAATATTGGGTCATTCTAGATCTTGGTGCATGATTAAAATAATGTTAACCAAATCTAGATCCACCTTTTATGGAATATTTTATTATATCTGTTGGAGGGAAAAAGTATTTGACTTGGGTCAAATCCCTTTATTTGTTAATAATAAATAAATAAATGATTTATTTATCTTTTTAAGGAAGTGGTTGAAGGATAATTAAATAAATAATGATTTATTTAATTATTTGTGGGTGATTTGGTCATATTTAACAAGAAATATTATCTAAATAAGATTTAAATAATTATCCCTAGAAAATAATAAGATAAATAAAGGTTTATCTAATTAATTTCTTTGTTTTTGGGTTAAACATGACTAGGAATAATAATTAAATTATGGTTTAATTAATTATTCCATGAGGAAAATTAAACAAAATAGGTTTGTTTAATATTTCCTTTTGGGGTTTCCCGTTTAGACCATAAACAACCTAATAAATGTGGTTTATTAAGTTATTTTACATAGTGAAAGAAATTTTACTTAGGGTAAAATTGGTCTTACATGGTGTACTTGGGTCCATCTAATGATAGTAGGTTAGATGACCAAAAAATGGTGTAACAACAGTCTTAAAAAATTGCATTGGAAAAAGAGAAGAATTGGAGCAACTCCCCAAATTGTTGAAGATTCATTGAAGCACAATATTAACCTTTTTGTCACACCTCTCAAGATAAAATTCCAGTGACATCTGGATCAAGTGAAACCCAATAAGGATTGGAGACAACAATATTTTTGCAAACAAGATTTGTTTATGTGAATAGATCCATTGACTTAGCGCAGTAAAGTGTCCATGAAGTAACTTTGCAGAAGATTTCATGTACAGTTGTGAGAGAAGACCTAAAGCCTTAACTATAAAATCTTATTAATGAAACCTTGATTATACCTTAAAGTTGTCTCAAATGAGTCTCAGAGGAAAAACACGATACATGTTGAAGTGGCCTTGTTAAAGTGAATAATTTCTGAAGTGGTATAGGAGAATATCCTTGAGCTCACCTTGAGGTATTATTTAATATTAGTAAAATTTGGTCTTGGAGAATTGTGATTTCATCATGAGGTGACCTTGGAGAAATTTTATGGGTATGATGAAGATCAGTGGTGACACCTTCTAAGAATAAAAGGCTGTCATTGACAACTAAGTGAAGGTATTTCTGAAGATTCTAAGGGCTCGTTGAAGAAGAGTTTGGGAGCCGTGAAAAACAACCAAAAATACTTTGACAAAGTGAAGTTGAGGGTTGGAGCCCAAGAGGTGGGAGCCTCATAGAGACAAAGTTGGTGCCTTGGAAGATAGGGTTGGAGCCCTAGAGGATTGGAGTCCTCAAGAGGCCAGGTTGGAGCCTGTACCAGAGATAGGGTTGGGGCCCTAGAGGTTGGTGCCTCAAAGTGACAAGGTTGGAGCCTTGGAAGATAGGGTTGGAACCCTAGAGTTTGGTCACTTAAAGTGACAAGGTTGGAGCCTTGGAAGATAGGGTTGGGGCCGTAGAGGTTGGTGCCTCAAGTTGACAAGGTAGGGACCTTGGAAATACCAAGTTGATGCTTGGCAGAATACAATTTGGAGCCTGGAATATTGGAGTCTTCATCTAGGGTTGGAGCCCTATATCATTATTGTACTTTAATTATTGTAAAGAATAAATTAATAATAGTATATATTCCATCATTATTTATTTTGTGTTCTAAATATAAGTGATCTAACTGGTAAAATTAACAATTGAAAAGAAATATTGATTCACCCCCCTCTCATTATTTCCAACAATTGGTATTAGAGCCAGTACCTTCACTCAAAGCCTAACAACTTGAAGGTTGATCATTAGAACACAAATGGCAAAGCCAAGGAAGAAAGTCTCCAATCCTCCTAAATATGTGTCTTCTTCAACCATCAATATTGAAGTTGATCAATTTGCTAAGGCCCCATTGTTCAATGGAAATTTTGATATATGGGAGGAAAGAATGAGGAATTTCTTAAAGACTCAAGGCATTGAAGTTTGGAAAACAGTGATTACTAATAGCATGATGGAAGGAGAATCAAAGGAGTATAATACAAAAGCAATGAAAGCAATCATGAATGGGCTACCTGATTCTATGAAGGCCAATTTGGAAAAATGTTCATTGGCAAAAGGCATATGGGAAAAAATTCATGATCTTCACTCAAAAGGAGCATTGATCATGATATCTAGTCAAGAAAGTGATGGAAAACAAGAAATAAGTCCAGAATCCATCAAGGAAGTTGAAGATAAAAGAGATGACAATAAGGCTAAAGAAGACCTAGAAAATGAAGAGAACAAAGAAGACTTTGAAGAATATCTCCTGAATAAACTTATGGCTTCCATGGAAGAGATTAAGAAGTTGAGAAAGGAAAATGAGGAACTTAAGAAGAAAGCGCAAGTTGGTGACCAAAACAAGACAAGGAAGGAAGTTGACATTTTCAAGCTTCAATTTGAAGAAATATATGAAGAGCTCGCAAAACTGAAGGAGGAATTTCATCAAAACAAAAGAAAGCATCATGAAGAAGTAATATCCATGAAAAATCAATTGGATAAGGCAAAGAAAAGGGAAGAAACTTTGTCAAGCCACTTTGAACAAAGAATTAAGAGCTTGAACAATCTTCAATTAGAGACTGGTCAATACAAGGAAGAAGTCTGTTGTCTAAGATATCAACTAGAAGAAGCAAGGAAACCAGCAGAAGGAGCTGAGAAGGTGATGGAAACTTTGGAATTCATAGAAGGACAAGTTGATGAAGAAAAAAAGGAGAGAAACGCCATGATATGCCAACTAGAATAGAAGTATGAAGAAATATTCAAACTAAAATTAGACATCGATCTTCTCAAGGCCCAATCATGTGAAGCAACCACGATGAAGGAAGAAATGGAGATTGATCTATCAAAGAAGGATGAAGAATGCAAGAAAATGAAAGAAGAAATTGATATACTTAAAAAGGAAGTTCATCATCTGAACAAGAGCGTAAAGAGTTCCCAAACACTAGATGACACCTTGAGTCATCAAAGATCTCCTCTTGATAAATCAGTTCTTGGTTATATAGGTGAATCTTCAAACAAGAATGATGCAATCCCTAATGCCTCAAACAAAAAGGATGTGGAAAATCTTGGAATAAATATTGATGCCCCCAATTCCAAAAAAGACAAGAAGAAGAGTCAAGATGACATTGTAAGAAACCCTACTCCAAGAAGATATATTGATGGTGTCAAGAATGCCACAGGCAATGAATTTGAGCAGAGGATCCCAAGATAGAATTATTTTATAAGTACATCAAGGCAATCTCCATCCTCCAGGTACCAAAGTATATTTTTTGGTTATTGTTATTCTTGTACAAATTTCGGGCACATGGAAAAGGATCGTACGACATACCACAAGGACAAATAATGGTCCTTTTCAATATCCTAGAAGCAATTTTGCGAGAAGAAGTCATGATTTCTTATTCGTGAACAAGATAGAGTGCTTCTATTGCCATAACATTGGACATATGGCACGTGATTGTAACTTGACATGGGCCCCTGCACAAGCTAGAACCATACCAAAGAAGAAGGTTACACAAGTATGGAGAAGGAAGAAAATTGGATCCGAAAGTCTCTTAGAAACTTCAACCAACAAAACATATTTCTTATTTGATGAAGATATCCTTGGCATATGTGATATCCCAAGTGTTTAATGATGAGACTCTGCCAAAAAGGATACCAAGCCTAAGGTAGGGGAGCTCTTGATCATTCTTGCAGAAGCTATCCGTGAAAGGGCCTTATGAAATCCATGATGAATCACACATGGACAATAATATTTTGATAAATCATCTCTCAGGAGCAACTCCAGTGAGGAACATAATACTTCTCATCCAATGGACCATTGTTGAAGATATCTTCCATTAGATCTCAAAGTAAGCAATCTTTCTTGAGCTAGAAGAGTTTATGAAAACAGGGGGAGTCGATTGACTATTTACATGAATATATGGAAAAGCTTAAGGGGAGCAAGTTAATTGAAGAGCACCATGATAATGAGAGCAACGTATATAGCAATTATTAATGAAGAAAATATGATAAAAGAAGAATCTTGATTGGTGGAGCACTTGGGCAACCCATTTTCCATTGATGTGAAAGGGGGAGAGAATGTTGAAGGGCAAGAATATTTCCATCAATGAAAAAGGGGGAGATTTTTGGTCTAAGGTTGTCATTGATGTCAATAGAATGATGTTATTGTTGAATATAATGAAAAAAACCTAAGTATATACTAATACCTGTGTTGTTGCGCAAACCATAGATCCTAAGCACATAAAACCGTAAAAGCCCTATCCTATAAAATCCTAAATTCTAAACCTTCCTATAAAATCACTAAAACCCTAACCATACATTTACACTACCATACATTACCTTATGCTACCATATATTTACACTACCAATCATTACCTTATGCTACCATACATTTACACTACCAAACATTACCTTATGCTACGATACACACTACCATTCATATTTAATAAACATAATTCTTGGTTCCAAATATGTTTCAAAACAACATAAAAATTCCTTATTAACAACAATGAGCTAACTTTGATTAATGGAAGACAAACATGGCATAAATATTCCCTATGACCATACATGGCAGACATAATGCTGGCAACATAGTTTAATACATCACTCATGGAATACAACACTTGCATGGCAGACAAGGTCTTATATGATCCATCTTTCACATGGCAGACATAATGTTGGCAGCATAGTTTAATACATCACTCATGGTATACAACAGTTGCATGGTAGACAAGGTCTTATATGATCCATCACATGGTAGATAGATGTAATGCATACATCACATGGCAGACATGTATTTTTTAAATAATATACTACATACATGTTGGCTCCAGTACATAGGTCAGATCTCCTTCATGAATAGACATGTCTTTTCATAAGTGGAAACAAGTATAAATACCTAATATAATTCATCCATTTCATTACATAATTCATTCAAGAAAATTCAGATCAGACATACAAAAGTTACAAATTCATTTATGAAGTAATTACGTGGAGTATGGGATTTTGGGTAGATTCTAAAGCTCTGCAGTTCAGCCTATTAAACCCTACAATTCATATATGCACTTCAATTGTTACAGACTTGAATTTCAGATTAATTAAAAACTAAACTTGTTGTAGATTCGTTCCACTTTTTAAAAAAAAATTATGTGACAACAAGTCCAATTTTGTGATAGCCAATTAAAATTCTAATACATCGAGTAAAATTTATGAGGCAGCATATTCATATTTTATTTTGTGTAGGGTATGTTGAGATAACTCAACCCTTCTAGTTTTTCATCTTAGCTTGGATCAGTGAATAAGAAGCAGAGTTCGAATCTGAGGCTAGAAAAAAAAATGTGACTGGGATTTCAGATCTGTGGAGCATTTATTTCTGCATTTTTTTTAGACTATGGAGCATAAATTTCACTGGAATTTTGATTTTCATCCCATGCATAATATGAAATTACTCTCTCTATGTTTGCAAACTTTCCTCGGCCTCACTTTAAAGAAACATACCTTGACCTTTGAAGTAAAAAATCTCAGTCCCTTATAAAAATCGACCTTAAGAGTAGTCTTAAAAAATTGTGCTGGAAAAAGAGAAGAATTGGAGCAACTCCCCAAATTGTTGAGGATTCGTTGAAGCACAATATTAACCTTTTTGTCACACTTCTCAAGCTAACATTCCCGTGAAATTTGGATCAAGTGAAATCCAAGAAGGATTGGAGACAACAATATTGTTGTAAACAAGATTTGTTTATGTGAAGAGATCCATTGACTTAGTGCAGTAAAGTGTAAATGAAGTAAATTTGCAGAAGACTCCATGTAAATTTGTGAGAGCAGACCTAAAACCTTAACTATAGCATCTTATTGATGAAACCTTAATTATACCTTAAAGTGGTCTCAAAGGAGTGTTGGAGGACAAACACGATACATGTTGAAGTGCCCTTGTTAAAGTGAAGAATTTCTGAAGTAGTATAGGAGAATATCCTTGACCTCACCTTGAGGCATTATTGAATATCAGTAAAAGTTAGTCTTGGAGACTTTTGATGTCATGATGAGGTGACCTTGGAGAAATTGTTTGGGTACAATGAAGAGAAGTGGTGACACCTTGTAAGAATAAAAGGTTTTCATTGATGAGGTGACGTGAAGACTAAGTGAAGGCATTGTTGAAGATTGTCAAGGCTCGTTTAAGAAGACTTTGGGAATCGTGAATAATAAACAAATATATTTTGATGAAGTGAAGTTGAGGGTTGGAGCCCAAGAGGTGGGAGCCTCATAGAGACAAGTTCGGTGCCTTGGAAGATAGGGTTGGAGCCTTAGGGGATTGAAGTCCTCAAGAGACCAGGTTGGAGCCTGTACTAAAGATAGGGTTGGAGCCCTATAGGTTGGTGCCTCAAAGTGACAAGGTTGGAGCCTTGGAAGATAAGGTTGGAACCCTAAATGTTGGTGCCTCAAAGTGACAAGGTTGGAGCCTTTGAAGATAGGGTTGGGGCCCTAGAGGTTGGTGCCTCAACTTGACAAGGTAGGAGCCTTGGAAAGACCAATTCGGTGCTTGGCACAATACAGGTTGGAGCCTGGAAGATTGGAGTCTTCATATAGGGTTGGAGCCCTATATCATTATTGTACTTTATTTATTATAAAAAATAAATTAATGATAATATATATTCCATCATTTTTTATTTTGTGTTATAAATATAAGTGATCTAACTGGTAAAATTAGCAATTGCAAAGAAATATTGATTCACCCCCCTCTTAGTATTTCCAACAATTGGTATCAGAGCTAGTACCTTCAGTCAAAGCCTAATAGCTTGAATTTTGATCATTAGAACACAAATGGAAAAGCCAAGGAATAAAGTCTCCAATCCTCCGAAAGATATGTCTTCCTCAACCATCAAAATTGAAGTCAGTCAATTTGCGAAGGCCCCAGTGTTAATTGGAAACTTTGATATATGGGAGGAAAGAATGGGGAATTTCTCAAAGACTCAAGGAATTGAAGTTTGGAAATCAGTGATTACTGATAGCATGATGGAAGGAGAATCCAAGGAGTATAATACAAAAGCAATGAAAGAAATATTGAATGTTCTACCTCATTCTATGAAGGGCAATTTGGGAAAGTGTTCGTTAGCAAAAGGAATATGGGAAAAACTTCATGATCTTCACTCGAAAGGAGCATTGATTATGATCTCTAGTCAAGAAGATGATGGAAAACAAGAAATAAGTCCAGAATCCGTCAAGGAAGTTGAAGATAAAAGAGATGACAACAAGGCTAAAGAAGACCTAGAAAATGAAGAGAACAAATAAGACTTTGAAGAAGATCTCCTGAATAAACTCATGGCTTCCATGGAAGAGATTAACAAGTTGAGAAAGGAAAATGAGGAACTTAAGAAGAAAGCGCAAGTTGGTGACCAAAACAAGACAAGGAAGGAAGTTGACATTTTCAAGCTTCAAGTTGAAGAAAGAGATGAAGAGCTGGCCAAACTAAAGGAGGAATTTCAGCAAAACAAAAGAAAGCATCATGAAGAAGTCATATCTATGAAAAATCAATTGGATAAGGCAAAGAAAAGGGAAGAAATTTTTTCAGGCCACCTTGGACAAAGACTTAAGAGCTTGAACAATCTTGAATCAGAGATTGGTCAATACAAGGAAGAAGTCTCTTCTCTTATATCTCAACTAGAAGAAGCAAGTAAACAAGCAAAAGGAGCCGAGAAGGTGATGGAAAATTTGGCATTCATAGAAGGAAAAGTTGATGAAGTAGAAAAGGAGAGAAACACCATGATATGCCAACTAGAAGAAAAGTATGAAGAAATATTCAAACTAAAATTAGACATCGATCATCTCAAGGCCCAATCATGTGAAGCAACCAAGATGTAGGAAGAAATGGAGATCGATATATCAAAGAAGGATGAAGAATGCAAGAAAATTAAAGAAGAAATTGGTATACTTAAAAATGAATTTGATCATCTGAACAAGAGCCTAAAGAGCTCCCAAATGCTAGATGACATCTTCAGTCATCAAAGATCTCCTCTTGATAAATTGTGTCTTGGTTATACAGGCGAATCTTCAAACAAGAATGATGCAATCCCTAATGCCTCAAATAAAAAGGATGTGGAAAAGCTTGGAATAAATATTGATGCCCCCAGTTCCAGCAAAGATAAGAAGAAGAGTCAAGATGACATTGTAAGAAACCCTACTCCAAGAAGATATGTTGATGGTGTTAAGAATGCTACAGGAAACAAATTTGAGCAAAGGATCCCAAGAGAAAATTATTTTAGAATTACATCAAGGCAATCTCCATCCTCTAGGTACCAAAGTATATTTTTTGGTTATCGTTATTCTTGTACAAATTTTGGGCACATGGAAAAGGATTGTAGGGCATACCACAAGGACAAATATAATGTTCCTTGGCAATCTCCTAGAAGCAATTTTGCAAGAAAAAGTCATGATTTCTTATTCGTGAACAATATAGAGTGCTTCAATTTCCATAGCATTAGACATATGGCACGTGATTGTAACATGACATGGGCCCTTGCACAAGCTAGAACCATGCTAGAGAAGAAGGTTACACAAGTATGGAGAAGGAAGAAAATTGGATCCGAAAGTCTCTTAGACACTTCAACCAACAACACATGTTGGTGATTTGATGAAGATATCCTTGGTAGATGTGACATCCCAAGTGTTTAATGATGAGACTCTGCCAAAAAGGATACCACACCTACAGTTAGGGGGAGCTATTGATCATTCTTGCAGAAGCTATCTGTGAAAGGGACCTATGAAATCCATGATGAATCACACATGGACAATCATCTTTTGATAAATCATCTCTCACGAGCAACATGATTGAGGAACATAATCCCTTCTCATCCAATGGAACATTGTTGAAGATGTCTTCCATTAGATCTCAAAGCAAGAAATCTTTCTTGAGCTAGATGAGTTTATGCAAACAGGGGGAGTCGATTGACTATTTACATGAATATATGCAAAGGCTTAGGGGGAGAAATTTAATTGAAGAGTGCCATGACGATGAGAGCAACGTATCTAACTATTATTGATGAAGAAAATATGATAAAAGAAGAAGCTTGATTGGGGGAGAACTTGGGCAACCCATTTTCCATTAATTTCAAAGGGGGAGAGAATGTTGAACGGCAAGAATATTGCCATCAATGAAAAAGGGGGAGATTGTTGGTCTAAGGTTTTCATTGATGTCAATAGAATGATGTCATTGTTGAAGATAATGAAAACCCTAAGTCTATACTAATGCTTGTGTTGTTGCACAAACCCTAGATCCTAAACACATAAAACCTTAAAAGCCCTATCTTATAAAATCCTAAATTCTGAAACTTCCTATAAAATCCCTAAAACCCTAACCATACATTTACACTACCATACGTTACCTTATGCTACCATACATTTACACTACCAAAAATTACCTTATGCTACCATACATTTACACTACCAAATATTACCTTATGCTATGATACACACTACCATTCATATTTAATAAACATAATTCTTGGTTCCAAATATGTTTTGAAACAACATAAAAATTCCTTATTAACAACAATGAACTAAATTTTATTAATGGCAGAAAAACATGGCATATATATTCCCTAAGACCATACATGACAGACATAATGCTGGCAACATAGTTTAATACATCACTCATGGGATACAACACTTGCATGGTAGACAAGGTCTTATATGATCGATCTTTCACTTGGAAGACATAATGCTGGCAGCATAGTTTAATACATCACTCATGGGATACAACACTTGCATGGTAGACAAGGTCTTATATGATCCATCTTTCACGTGGCAGATAAGGTCTTACATGATCCATCACATGGTAGATAGATGTAATGCATACATCACATGGTAGAAAAATATTTTTTAAATGATATAATACATACATGTCGGCTCCAGTACTTAGGTCGGCTCTCCTTCATGAACAGACATGTATTTTCGTAGGTGGAAACAAGTATAAATACCCTATATAATTCATCCATTTCATTACAGAATTTGGTCAAGAAAATTCAGATCAGACATATAGAAGATAAAAATTTGTTTCTAAAGTAATTACGTGGATTATTTTCGTGGGATTCTGGGTAGCTTCTAAAGCTCTACAATTCGGCCTATTAAACCCTGCAATTCGAATCTGCAATCCACTTGTTACAAACTTGCATTTTAGACTGATTACAAACTCATACTTGTTTCAGATTCAGTCCACTTTTAAAAAAAAACTATGTGACAACAAGTCCAATTGTATGATAGCACTAGAAAATTTGGCCCAATTTCTGACGGCCACTTCGTCGCTATTCCAACACATAGTTGTCGCAAGAGTGACAGTTCGAGGACGGGAAAAATGTGGTTTTCCATTACGTCGCAATTCTGACACACTGACAAAGTGTCACACTACCGACACTTTTTCCGTTGCTTCTAAACAAGCGTCGCTCTTCCGATGTTTCCCAAACCGTCGCGCTTCTGACGTTTGTAAATTGTTACAATTTCGACGAAATTTGGTCCGACGTTTTGAGCGTCTCTCTTCCGACCTTTGTAGACTGTTGCAATTCCGACGAAATGTGGTTCGATGTTTTGAACGTCGCTCTTACGGCGTTTTTATATTGTCGCTCTTTTGGCATTTTTATGATGTCGCAAGACCTACGCATCCCAGAAGCGTCGCAATACCGACGCATTCCAAAAGCGTCACAATACTGACCCTAGGAAGACCGACAAAAGTCATTCAAGACTTCGGAAGACCGACACTTACAAAGCGTCATTATACCAATGGCGGGTTCAATTTAAAAAAAAAATTGAAACTTTAAAACAGGACAGTAAATCTCCAATATTTGTTATGAATTGTGGGCATTCCAATGACCGTGAAATATTAATATAATAAACCACCCCGTAGCATTTTGACTATAAAAAATCATATAAACATGGCTCTGTATTTCAAAAAACAGGTTTAAAATAGAAACAGGGCAACAATTTTTTTTTCCAATTGTTATGAACAGAATTCGACCGTGAAATATTAATATAATAAACCACCCCGCAGTGCTTCGACTATAAACAATCATTTTTTTTCACAAGAGAAAAAACACTATTTTGAATATATTATATGAAGTAAAATAGTCCACGAAGTCATTACATTTTCACATCTGAAGATTGGAACCCAAATATCCATCTAGAAAAGTGGAAGTCCCACCTCGGACAATGATAGAAAAATACCCCATGTCACATACAGGGACATGATATAAAACCAAGTAACGGTCCACATGGAGATTATCGACAATCTGAGAAAGCATCCAAATATGCCCGAGGCATCTATAAGAAAGTGAAATAGCAGTATGTAGAATAGTAAAGCAACAGATAGAGTACCGACGTCCATTGTTCCAAATACAAATTAAAGTACCAAAAATCCTTGAACAAAGAAAAATGCTAATCATGTGAGGAGTTTGATATGTCTAAAATATAAAAATACCATTAGACCATATCAATAAACCAACAACATAGACCAACATCGCTAGTTTTGAAGGCAGAGTGATAACCTGTCAACACATAAAATAGTATCATAAAGCGGATACGGGAAATGTGCAGAGACATGTACTGCTGATATACGCCTCACACAAAAATCATCCATGATAGAGCAAAAATATGTATAAACCCAAGGTCGATTGTATGTTCTGGCTCGCTTGTTCCCAAAAATAAAAACCATCTGCAGAAACCCAGGCTCGCTTGTAAGATCAGGCTCGCTTGATTCCAAAATAGGTAACCATATGTTGCATCCCAGATGTAAGGTTTAGGCTCGCTTGTTTCCATTAGTAGCCCACTACAGCATCCACCCTGTTCATAGAAAAAAGGTTCCTGTAGATATACAGAGAAAGAGTATAATACGTATACCATATAAACATGGCTATGTATTTCAAAAAATAGGTTTAAAATAGAAACAAGGCAACATTTTTTTTTCCAATTGTTATGAACATAATTCGACAGTGAAATGTTAATATAATAAACCACCCTATAGCGCTTCGACTATAAACAATCATATAAACATGGCGTTGTATTTCAAAAAACAAGTTTAAAATAGAAACAGAGCAACATTTTTTTTTCCTATTGTTATGAACATAATTCGACCGTGAAATATTAATATAATAAACCACCCCGTAGTGCTTCGACTATAAACAATCATATAAACATGGCTCTGTATTTCAAAAAACAGGTTTAAAATAGAAACAGGGCAATATTTTTTTTTTTCCAATTGTTATGAACATAATTCGATAGTGAAATATTAATATAATAAACCACCCTACAGCGCTTCGACTATAAACAATCATATAAACATGGCTCTGTATTTCAAAAAATAGGTTTAAAATAGAAACAGGGCAAATTTTTTTTTTCTAAGTAAAGTTAATCTATTAATAGTGGGAATAAAATTACAGCATGATTGAAGTAAAAAACATTGTCTAGAAATGGCAAATTTGTCATCAAAAAATAAAAAAAGAAGACTGCCCTCATACGGGGAAACCAGTCTTGAAAGTTGACAGAATTCGAAAATATTACAGAGGTCCAACATAGTAATATAATCTAAAACAGGCCCAATTAAGTGGGCCGCGAAGCAAGAAAACCAAATTAACCAAACTACTCCTCCAATGGTTCCTCGATGATTTGGCGCCATCCTTCGAAAGGTCCAGAATCGCCAGGTGCTATCTCCACATTCATGCCACCGCTCCCCTCCTGAAGGCCCGAATGCTGGCCAACTTTTTTTGAGCTCAGACCCGTCAGACGGGTGCATTGTTCCTCCACTTGGGCCTCCTCACGAAAAACCACGGTGATTGAAGCTGTGATTCATGGGCGGTTCAGAGAGAAATTAAAGGAAAAAAGCACAGTGCGCATCATGGGAGAAGGTGAAGCGGTGGGGAAATGAGGAGCAGGGGAGCTCATATGGTGGCCAGATCCTAGAACCTGACCCCGCTCACTTCTAGTGTTTGGATAGTGACCTGTGGAATAATCACTGGACTTGGAAGACGGCTTAGTTGAGGGGCTGGAGGGAGCGCGCAGGGGTTGACTTCTAGTGCTGCCCCTGCGGCAACGCATCCTTTGATGCAAGTGAGGCATGGGTGCAGTCTCAGCAGTGGGCACAAGACGAGACGGAGAAGCAGGATTCTAAGAAACCGAAGAAGACATACATAGACCAGACCGATAAAAATGCAGATTTGCACCAAGGTCTATGAAGCAGTTTAGTTGGCCACTTATCCTTCTCGTCACAGTGAGCACGCAGTGTAACCCAGCAACCAGAGAGCATCTGCAATTCAAAGGTTGCAGCTTGTCTGAAAAACCATAGCGAAACGCCATTTTATCAACTCGACTGCAATGGCATCGAAGAACGCCCGTCATAATTAATCTCTCATTGATGAGAGCCGAAGGCCGGATCATATTGGAGCATGCGGAATTGCTAACAGTAGTGGAGGTCCGATCTTGAACAGTGTTAAAAATTAATGCGATTTGATGTGAAAACTTTGGAACTTAATTGAACAGCATTAAAACTTAATGAACAACGTTAAAACTTAATGCGAATGATATGAAATCGCCACATCCATGTCCCATCGCCTTAAATGCCATAGAATGCACCCACATCCAAGAATAGGGCAACTTTTTATTGAGGACACGTGGCAGAAATTGATTGGAGTCGATCTTTGTTTGGGCTACTTGCGCAGTGGAAATCCAGACCCGAAAAATATTAGGGCGAATTTGATAAGAAAATCGCATCACAACTCTCCCTCCGTACGCCAGCCCAACTTTGGACCTGAAAAAGATTAGGGGGGAATTCATTTGGTTTTCACGTCACAAAATTGGCTGACATCAGCAGGCTATTTTGGAACACGAATTTGGTTTGAATTATGGTTTATCATTGTTTGAAGTCTGGCGGGCTCGACTTAAGAACAATTTTCTTTGATCCCATCTTATAAAATTTGTGTTGGTTTTCTTTGATAATACACATATTTATAATAAATCATGGGAATACCACACTAAACATGTGGAAAAGTTATATAAATTATTGAGAGCAATCATTTTTATGTAAAAATATCCAAATGTGCTTTTGGGAAATAAGAATTCGAGTATTTGGTTCATATTGTTTTAAAGGAAGGAGTGAAGTTGGAGCCTCAAAAGATGCAAGCTATTACAAAATGACCTATTTCTAAGAAAATCAAGGTTCTTAGAAGATTTTTTAGACTTACATGATATTATTGATAATTTTTTAAGAATTATGCATGCATTTCAAGTCCACTCACATATCTCTTGAAAAAAATATCATTTATATGGAATGATGAGGCTACTTTGGCATTCTCTCTTTTAATGGATGCCATGTCTTCTACACCAACATCGGTTGCACCTAATTTTGGTAAAACATTCATAGTAGAGTGTGAGGCACTAGGATAAGGAATTTACGTAACATTAACACAATAAGGGATATCATTGGCTTTTAAAAGAAAGGAATTCAAAGAAAATATTTGGTGAAATCTACGTATGAAAAATAAATGGAAGCAATATTACATGCAATAAAAAATGGGGATATTATATCATTGGGAGGTACTTTAAAGTCAAGATATACCATGATAGCATAAATTATTTTTTGAAGCTATGATTTTCATCAGAAGATTAAAAAAAATGAGGAGAAAAAATGCAAAGTTTTAATTTTGAGATAATCTGCAAAAAGGTTAAGGAAAATTTAGTACATGATGCTCTTTATAAAATAGAAGAGGCCTCAAATTTATATCCAATTACATTTTCTATTCCTAGGTGGCTAGAAGAAGCTTGCCATAATGGAAAAATGACAATAGTACTAAAGAAAAACTAAAATTTATAAAGGATGGGATGAACTCTATGGAGCATTGGGAGTGAAAGAGAGATATACTTTGGTGCAAATGTAGAATATTTTTATGCACACAAGCATATTTGAATAAATAAATATTAAGGGAGTCCCATGTCTCTTTGATGGTAGGACGCAGGGTTCCTTAAAACATCTCAAAGGAAAAAAAATTATATTTTTGGAAGGAATGAAGAAAGATATTCAAAATTTTGTAAGAGAAGGTCAGGTTTGCATAATAAATAAAAGAGAGATAGTAAAATCTCTATGGTTACTTCAACCATTAGAAGATATATCAATAGAATTTATTACAAGGTTACTGAAATATAAAGGTAAGTATTACATTTTTGTGGTCATTTATATAGACAAATTTTGTAGATTTTTTTTGTCGAGCTCAAAATACATAAACAACAAGCCAAGTGGCAGAAGTGTCCGTGAAAGAAATTTACTTGTATTGAAGATCACTATTCTAGGAATAAGGAGTTATTTTCTCCAAAAATAACCCTAGCCAAACATTGACAATGCATCAAGGATATCTTTCTATGCTTCATAATTACATATTTTCTACTTCTAAATCATGTCTTGGAAGTGGTTGTTTTGCTGGAAATTATTCACGAGTTGGTTTCATACCGAAGTCTTTTTCTCATTTTCAGCATCCAATACATGAAAAAGATAATGGTTTAAAACAACATAAATATTTGAAATTTTTCAAGAATTGTTTGGCGCACTTTGAATATGAATTTTTAAGTCAAGTGCATGATGCTGTATAGGATCAAGTGTCATTTTGAATAAAAAATGTTTCACAAGAAACTTCTCAACATGATACCTTGCAGTAAGGATTAAATGACAATATTGCATCAACTATTTCCATAATAAAAGTGCACCTCGGCCATAAGACTAAAAAACTACAAATTTTGTAGATCTAAAAAGACCACACAATCAAATGTATTCCACAAGGCCAACACTGTATGAAAAATGAAAAGGAGTTTGCAACCAAAAATAACTTAGGCAAGTAATTCAATTAGATACACCAAACCATCAGCAAAAATGAAAACCATCCTACTCAGAAGGCAAGCGTTTACCTCCTTTGACAAAATTTTGAGTTTCGAAACAAGGGTCTTTATTGTCTTGTCAATGCCCCTAGTAATTTGAACGAGGTTTGCACCTGGTGCAACAACCTAAACAAAAAGGTTTCATTTCAAATTATTTTCCACAAATTTAAGATACAACCATTGCCAGTTTTGTATTTCCTAACAAGCTCATAAATTTTGACAAAAGAACCAAAATTTTTTAATACCTGATAGAAAATTTTTCACTCAAAAACTATCTTAGACTCAATAAGCCCAACCCAAAACTAAAAAGCCAAACACCATAAGACCCTACAAAAATGAATAGATGATCTTAATCCAGTACTATCGAAAAAATGTTACCTTTACACCCTCACTTATTAAACCTTGTGCAAGAACAACAGATGTTGTGGTTCCATCCCCAACTAAATCATTTTTCTTTGCCGTAGCTTGCCTTACCAACTTGGCCCCAATATTTTCAACTAGGTCCTCTAATTCAACCAATAAAAAGGCCAAAACCATAGCATTGAGATACATTTCATTACATTGTCAATAAAAATAAAATTTGACTCAGCCATAACCCTTTCCTTTTATTGTTGTGAAAAGCTTTATGCATTACTCTAATGTGGCTAGTCCATAGGCCAAGTAGACCACTTGGTAACAAATATGTTTCCTTTCACCTTTGAGTTTTCAAATTATGCCTACCAAATCTAAGACATTTAAGAAGGGGAACTAATACAAGGTTAAAAAGAAAACCAGAGCACACATCTACAAATTACCTCCTTAGCTACTGTCACACCATCATTAACTATTTTCGGAGAACCATGCTTGCTCTCCAAAACAACATTTTTCCCTTCGCCCCAAGGGTGACTCCAACAAGATCAGCAAGTTTGTTCACACTGCTTGCAAGACAAATTGACAATGCTTTCAGTAAGTGTGCAATTGAATGCCAGACCATATGCCAAAGCAACCCTCCATGAAAAATTAAAATAACACATTAAAATCCAATATAAGTGGACAAGGAAAGATCCACCGCAGTGAAGTTTCACGTGCAGGTGACCTTCCTTTAAACATAATTTTTTCTCTGACTTGCAATTTTTTTGTCACTGAGCCATCCTTGTTGAAGTACAACTCCTTTTCCATAGCTCTTGTATTAAATACCTTCTCTCTGTCACGTGATCTCAGAGTCCCTCTTCTGCTTGGGCGATTAAAGGAAATGGGTGAAAAAACTTAAAGAGAAGACAACTGTCTGCCATAATTATCAAACATTGCACCCAAATTCTTCCCCTTTTGTTAAGTCTATATATTACTAGTATAGTCCCTTATTATTGTTAGTGTAACCCCCTTATTGTTATTGTTGTACCCTTGTAACCCCCATATTGTTATTATTCCGCCCTTACATTATTATTGTTAGGTCGGCTAGGATTACATTATGGCCCCACTAGGATTATATTGTGGCCCCATGGACTCCTATATATAGAAGGAGGTTTTGTTCATTTGTATCATCCAAGAATTGTTCATTTATGTAATGTATTGGAGGTTTCCCCCTCGAAGTGGCTTATTTCTAAGGCGTTGATATCTCTTTTCTTCTATTTTTGGAGCTGGTTACACAACACCTTTCCTTTGGTACCCAATGAGGTAGATGTGGCAATTGTTGTCATACTTCCCAAAGCAGAGGCCATCTTCTCTTATATTGAATATAGAATTACAAGATATTCATATTAGTATGAACCTTAAAAACATGACTCCCATTGCTAAAAACCACTTTTAAGTTGTAATAGGCAAACTAAACAACTATCGCAACTTTTGGCAACTTCTGGAGCATTAAGAGAGAAACAACCAAAGATAAATACAACCCCAATCCTCATTTTAATGAGACTCGAATATATATTTGCATTAAGATAATAGAAAGAAATCACGACTATATTAAGGCCAACACAAAACAATCTTTAACCAGTGTCTCTCGCGGCCTTTAGGTTTCCATGCTAGAGGTTGCATACTTTTAATTTAAATTTTTGACCTCTCGTGCCCATCTATGAATGCATCCAATGGGATATATACATCAAATGCTCCTTTATATCCCCAAAAACAAATTCCCTACTACAAGAGCACCAATATTGATGGATCACCCCACACCATCCCACCCACTAGAAACGGTGAAAAGGGAAACCCGAGAAAACTTCTGAAATATCTCAAGATGACTATATGGGTGGTTCTTATGAATCAACCAACCATTCAGAGCATGCTCATCAATCCAAACCATGAGTATTATGTGATGATATTCAAGCAGGCACTGAATTGGATTTCTGAAGCTATATTAGAGAAACCCTAAACTCTCACTGAAAAAATAAAAATATACTCACCAAAAAAGATGATCACACTCTGGGTAGCCCTGGAGGCTATTTGGGGGTGATGATTCCAATAGGTCTCAATGAACTGTTGCCCTTACTGGGGAATACTATTGCAGTGGAATTTGACACTATTTTGGATGTTGAATTCCACGATCCTAATGGAAACTAGTACCTTCAGCTCCAGTACCTGTTCACAAAAGAGGGTGCCATAATCATTCATGCGTGCATAGAGGGTGAATTGTAGGCATTGCAACAGGAGGTGTTGTTGTTGTTTCATTTGCCACTAGATTGTTTTTCTGGTTCTGTTACAAGCACAGAGTATTGAAAAGGACATACAAATTTAGTTCATATATTGTGAAATTTCCTCGAAAATTCACCTACAAAGAGCTCAACAATGCTACGAAAGACTTTTTTTGAATGTGATTGATAATCGATAATTGCAAGCAAGGGTAATCCCCTTGTGAAACCCAAATTTCTGAGAATTTTCTAAAACCTGATGATAGAGTCATTGTAATGAACAAGCGCCTAGGTCCATATTACATCCAAATCTACCAATCAACAAGATCTATAAAAAAAATCCACAGTATCTGCTAACTAAGAAGAAGAGGCACAAAATGTATTCTGCTTACATGTTCGAATAGTGGTTGGGGTTTACGTCACGACAAAAATTTGACAGAGCCGATGTAGCATTTCTTATCATTGAAATTCTAGAAGTATCATTCAACTGGGCAAGCACCTGCCTCAGAGCTCCATGACTGAGGGCAAGATCCCTAAATGTTGCAGAGTCTCTAGCAATATTTCCCAAAGCCCAAACAGCCTTACACGAACACCAGTTGAACTCAAAGTTGGGTACTAGTTTTTTAAATCAAATTCCAAAATTACAGACATATAAAGATAGTTGGGAAGAATAATTTTATGGCTCTAAAATAAACATGCTACATGTTCTCGAACATTATCATTCCCAGAGGTAAGAAGTTCCAAAAATATAGGCAGTGCCCCGTAATCAATCACAACCTTTGTATTCTCAAAGGTTCCTAAGACTATATTAGTCAAAGCCAAAGCTACTTCAAACTGCATTATCAATCACAAGGGATCACCATCAAAGCTATAATTTTAAGATAACAATTTATCTACCATTGAAACTATAATTTTAAAATAGATACACCTAGTGATATAGACACCTAGTGAGAGTAGAGGTTAGGAAATTATAATAAGAATTATTACAAGATATCACTCACAGAGCAGTTGATTGTTCATTGTCTGCTGTAACTATAATTTTAAAGAAGACGCACTTATTGATATAGACACCACCAAGTGAGAGCAGAGGTTATGAAATTATAATGAGAATTATTTCAAGATATCATATTATTCATAGTACAGTTAATTTTTTATTTTTTGGTGTAATACTTGTTTATTATTTATAAACACAATCAAACATATTATGAGGGATGGTGTTGAAATTGACAACGGTCTCATAACAAACCATAACGGGCACATCCCTTGTCAAGATAGACTCTGAATAAGAAAGAAAGCAAAAAAAAGTGATTACTTACAGGATCATAGGCTTCCTGAAGAACAAGATCCAAAGCAGCATATGTAACCCCTAAAGCAACACCTCTTTCTACAAGATGAATCGCTACATCTTTCATATGTAGTGTAGCAAATTTTTTGAGCTCATCACGAGAAAGAGGATCAAATACAACTATCTCATCAAGTCTATTCAATAGCTCTGGCCTGAAATGTCTTCTAACCTGCAAAAATATTCAAAGGCATGTCAAAGCACTGTAGCCAACTTCGTGATAAAATTGTATGAAAAATGTGCATACATAGATTCCAAGAGAATGAAATAGCAAGTGTATTGGCAGCTGCCGAAATGCAACAAGTAAAACGGCAGGTGTATTGGAAGTTGCGGAAATGCAGCTACTAAAACGGAAGGTCTGTCGACGGTTGTAGGTGTGTGGATTGTTGCTGGTATTTTCATACTGATTCCATGGAAATATACCAGAAACCAGTGGTATGTCAAACCTAGAAGGTAACCCGAGATACTGTGACTGTCAGATTAAACAAGTAACAGGTGTCATGCCTGGATAGGAAGTGTTGACGAAAAAAAATTTGATCTCTTTCATAACAGAAGGTCTATCAGCCTAAATATATAGGACATGTGGCACTCCATGATAAAGACACATGGTGTGTGGATTTGAGTTTTTCAAGTGGTCAAGTGGGCCGAAAATAGGTGAAATGTGGCACCACTCAAGGATTGACATGTGCCAATTGGTACAAGTGGTAGACAATTGGCATGCTCAAAAAACGAGGTGATGCAGGAATGACATGAGTGAGAAAATATCAAAAAAGCCCGAAATCTGGAGAACTAAAGGTCATCACCAACCTGAGATTGACAACTTTACATGATGTAGCCTATGAAATCATAAATGGAGAAATCATAGTAACAATAAAGTAACCTATGTAACAATAAAGTTGGATTCATCCTGGGAGTGGTAATGGGAGAAATCATAGTGAAAAACAGGAAACATGCAGAGTTGCTTACAATCAAATAGATGAAAAAACACATACAAAAAACCTAGATAATAATCATGAACAAGCTTAATATTGAATTATGAACTGTTAAGGAACTTACAAAATGTGACATTACGAACCTAGTCAAGCGCACAAACAAAAATATCCTAGACATGACCCTGGTTGACAAGTTGTATTGCTCATGATGCAAGAGGATTTGTACCTGCACTGCCAAGTCAATCAAAATCCATCATTATCCATACAATAAATACAAGTAATTGATATAGTATTTTTTACTCTAAGATGAATTCTTATGATAATGTTAGAACATATGTTGAAAATGTCAAAACATACTTGAATAAGCTCCTCTTCGTTTCAAGAACAATTTATTGGAGTCGTATGAACTTGGAACAAGCCTCTCATGATCTGAAAGAGTAGCAACTAAGTCAACAATGAATTTTTTGTTGCTACGCTGGATAGAGGGAGGTTTGCTCCAAGATTAAATCACTCAAATAAATTATTCTCTACTAAGAAGGGCCAACCATGTGAAGGTGGAAGCTCTTATGGCCCCTCTTCCCCCCCCCTCACATCACTCTCAATTCACCAATACCCAATCTATATTTCATTTTTTACTTTCATGAGCATAAAAAAAAATATTCCATAACTAATAAAAAAACAATTCAACAAAAAGTACGCAAGGAAACATTGAAATTAATGCTTGACATAAAATAGTATGATAAATGAGTTTTTTATATAACGCAAAAAGCGTTCCAAGTATGGTAGCGTTTGTCTTATAATAATACAATATTTTACAATATCAAATTTTCTTTTTCTTCTTCCTATTTCTAAAGCTCCTAATTACATCATCAATATCATCGTGATCTGCTCCTGTTTCATGCCTTTTGACCCACACTGCTGACCTAGTTGCGTAGTCATGATGTCTGGTCTCATCCAGTGACGGGGCATCACCTACAAAAACAGATAATATTAAATTTTAATTGTCAGTTTTTAAATATCATTGAACTAGTTCAGTAATATTAAAAAAAATAAAATTCAATGAGATTATATACCTCGTGCACCATTTGTCGCCGTTGGGACTGTTGCCTTGTCTTCCTCTCTGGTGGTAAGATCCTCAAGGCAAACATTCTCTGTCATTTAAACGAAAAGCGTTATAAGGAAAACCATCAAGGTATAATTAGAAAAAATTATAAGTGGAAATTAATTACTGTCACGGCCCTCACTGATAGTAGCATTTTTAGCCTGGTCCCCACTACAATGATCAGGTTGCACGTGAGGAGCATCTACATATGGCTCTAAAACTGGGTTATTTGCTGCTCCCCTGATTTGAACAAAGTTGTTAGACATTAAATTTATGGATGAAAACAAACATATTGAAAGGTTAATGTTTTACCTTATCAGGCATTCTGGATCTTGGGACTTGCCCCAAGCTTCTGCGACGTTCAACTATGGCTTGATAGCCAAAATGGAAAGCGATATTTTATCTTCCTCTGTAGTTTCTGTTCAGAGGTCATCACCCTACATTACATATGATTGTGTATTTTTAATCATATTTGATAGGATTACAAAAATTTTGGAAGGCAATACAATTAATTATACGATGTTTAGCTACTTAATTACAATTCTTGCGACTAATTTCAAGTAGCCGCCCTGGCCTAGCTTGTGATGGCCCTTTTTTCAATCCTAGCTTTGGTTGCCTTCGAGGTGTCAGGCAACCTAGCATCAAAATACTGAAGTCAAATATGACATAGCACACTTTTATTTTAGACATAGAGAAAATTAAAGCTATTGAATTAAAGTTGTAATTTACCTTGCGGGTCGAGTTGGCATTTTTCCTTCTTTCTTTTCCCTTTTCTCTTTTCCATCATGGATGAGTGCTCTCCACTCACTCTCTATAATTGTGAGAGGACGCTCATATCTAGGGTTAAATTGTAATTGCGTCCTATAAGTGTCCCTGGTATATTTAAAATATTTGTCGGCTACCCGAGCCATCGCTGTTCTGTCAAATGTGCCGACCCCAAAAAGGGCTTCTAGATAATCTAGAAGTTCATTTTTCAGGTTGGAATTCTGGGAATTCCACCTTGTGCATATGGTTGGACCAAAAATTACCAACGCATGGCTCTCAAAAAACTTGTAGAACTCATTGTTTCCTACACAGAAAAAAAATATATTATCATTAATTTAAAAATAAAAATCATGATAAATATGTTTTAGATAGAGTACATGAAATAGTTAAAATATTAAAATTTACCTGGGAGTTGTATGTGCTTTATAGGGACACCTTCATCATTCACCAAAAACGTGCCATTAATGGTCCCTATGGAGCTGACACGTGTAGCTCTAGGAAATGCAATAATGTAGTTGGCCATATCAGCCTCATCACTGCCAACACTTTCAGCGGTTGGCTGGGTGTCTGCTTGGGAAAATTGTGTTTCTTGGTTGGCACCTAAAGGAGTAGAAGGTGTACGAGAGGGTTTCTGGGCAATCTCTTTCCCTTTTTTCCCAATACCACCAACACCGGGTTCAGTAAGTTCCAGAAAATGCTACATACAAAAGAACTTTTTGTTAGTTTAGTCAATGTAAAAATTAAAAATCAAACTATCACAATTCATCTCATGTAGAAAAAAAAAACATCCTTTTGACTTTTTATTATTACCTGATATGTTTCTAGCCGGGTCATAAGTTTTTTTATCCTCTCTTCTATTCCAGGTGTTGGAGGCGCGTCTATAAAAGTATTAAATTCTGACCTTGCATCTTGTGCATTTTTTCGCAACAAGAGCAGTGGAGATAGGGATGAAGAAAGCTCTTCCTCAAAGAGGGAATCATCAAGCGTACCATGGCTAGGTGTCTAAATATTTGAACAAAATTAATATTATTTCAATTATGTAAATAACTAAAATACCTGAAGATAGAGCAATGCTGGCACTTTACATGTTCTTCTGCTGACCTCTTTCTGCGATCATCCCGTCTCGGGGTTGTTCCTGTATTGCCATGATCAGTCTGCCACATTGAAATAAAATTATAAATGTAAAAACTTGAAAACAATATCCAACTTGAAAACACAAAATGAAAACTGAAATAATTTCTAATAAGACACCAGAAGACAGAGTTAGAGTTTCAAGTATGCCTTGCATTTAATTTAGTCCTAGAAACATGTCATTGCACATTAAGGCACCCAAACAAGAGACGAGTTGACAATGAAGACCTTATTGAATATATTGTTGGAGAAACTTGTGGTAAACTTGTTGTGAAGACCTTGAGGACATTTTTGGAGAAACATTGTTGAAGCTGATGGTATAGCATTGTTGGAGACGATCTTGAAGGGCCTTGAAGTGAAGCTTTTGGAGCAACTATTGAAAAATCCTTAGAGCATTTAAGTAAGACACTTTCTATCTTCCATCACTTTTTTCCTTTCAATATCATTTAAATGATTTTGTTGATATTTAATGTTTTAAATCACGTTATAATTCCTTTATTATATGTGTTTTGGGACTTTCCCTTTGAAATTACCCAAAAATACCCTGGAAATTTTATCTTCCGGATGCATGTCTGACCCTATTGTTCAATATTTTGATTGATAGTAGTAAAAATAGAGAGTTAGGGGGCTCTTGACTTGGTTTGGTTGGGCCATTAGATCCCTAACATCTACTAGGGAGAACCCCCCTTGAGTTGGAGGAGAGCTAGCCCGAAGTGAAAAGAGGTTGGTGAGGTGACAATGGGGATATTGAATTACACATGGTACCACACTTTAGCTTTAAGACTTTATCTTGAGAAGTGCGAGATTTTGCTATATCAATTCTCAAATTGTTTACAACACTATTGTTCAGAAATAATAAGAAGTGATGTTGAGGGGTTTTTGGGTATAAGAAACAATACCATTTAAAAAATAGGGTTCTCAGTGCTTGGCATTCCTTCACTTGGGCCTAGGGGCACACAAGAATAATTTCACACTAAACCATGCAAACTTAAAAGTAACTTAACGGATCCATAAAGTAATAATAATCATAATTCCTAATTTCCTATTGTACGATATGATGCAAATTATTCAAACATGAAGCAATGAATACATGCAATGTCTGAATTTCAAGATTGACGAACCAATACAAGAAGTTAGAAACTACAATTTTGATTCAATACTCTGTGTCCTAACTCCAGGAAGGAATCTAGTTTGTAGTACAGAACATGCATTGTGTATTATCAATTCTTAATTGAAAACAACTAAAGGTCATCTACCTCATCATTTCCTTCCCATTTTGTGTTTTTATGTTATATTCCTTATAAAAGTGTAAAATATCTCTCAAAGTAAGCAACCACTGAGTAAAATAAAAAATAGTTGAGAAATGTTTGAGAAATGGTGATTTATTTCTTGAAAGGATCTTCACAATTTCTTTGGTTGTTTTTCATCTCAAGAAACAAGAAATGACCTAAGAAACTATCGTGATGTAATATAAGAAACAACATGGTGCAATGGCCATTTTAAAAGCCAAATGATGTCCATTGAGGACATGGCCTTTATTTGGTTCCTGTTTCATAGGAATTTCGGGTAGAAATGGAACTTTGTTGTACCATTTCCAGTAATAAAAAGGGAAAACCTTCTTTTTCCATGGGAAATAATTTACCTTTCCTTTTTCAAGATAATCTAAATCACAAAAAATATGAACTATACTGCACACATTCTTGGATAATGTGAAATTGGAAAAGGAATACCCTACACAAGTGATGCACACATGTACATTTGAACACTAACAGATTTTTGTAGTTGAAATGCATTTCTTGTTTTCATTTAAATGTAGGGTTTTTAAAGCAGGGGGAAATAATGGCTGCCAAATTAATAAGCGTTTCTTTGGGAAAAATTTAAATCTTTTATTGGGTGATGAAGATAATAGATGGTATTGAATCTTGATTCTTGACATTGTGTTTAACTTGAATAACTCAAATTATTATAAATATCAGTAGATGAGTTCTTTTTTTCAGGTATGTCACTCAAAACTCTTATGTCAAAGCATTGTATGATGGCTAGCATTTTCTTGTTTCCCTTTCTTCAGTTCAATGTAAAAATTATATTAATATATTGGAGCATGAATGATAACTACAATTGTTTGCTCTGCAGTATATCTAGCCCCAAGATTATGAAATTTTTTCTCAAGTGGAGTTATTGGTTATTGATGAAGGAGTTGCAATTCCATTGCTTGTTGTAAAGGCTCTGCTTGGGCCATATTTAGTGTTTTTGTGCTCTACTGTAAATGGGTAATACTTATAAATGAGCCAACCACAATCACAGATTTTGTAACCATTCGGTTTCCATGGATAGTGATGATGATATTAACCCTATATATCAGTGACCTATATCTATATGAGAATGATCTCAACATTGACCTTGATATGGTTGTATGGATGTGACCTTGGTATGTCATAGAAAAATCCCCAAATATTGAGAACCACTTGAGAACCAAAGCTCATCACTTTTGATCCGGAGTTATTACCCTTGGGATAAAGTTGATGACTTTCTCTATTCCATTCTCTACCACTTTGCACTTCACCTTCAATATAGATCAAAATGCAAGAAATTCAATATCAAAAGGATGATGACGAGCCGAATCCGAAACCATAGCTAAACTTCATGAACCGGTGGAGTCAAATTCATGCAAGCACAAACACATCTTACACATCCTCTTTGAAACTCATCCGAAAGAACATTGGAATACATCTAGAGAGAACCCTATAGCCTAACACAATCCAATGGAATTGACCAAAAAAACCCAAATAGAGTCAACCCTACTATAGGAGGAAGGGTCTGCAGTAAGAACTTACCATTTCTCAAAAGTTGAGGGCGAATGCTGAGGGCAAATGCTGAGGGTGAATGTTGTTCTGCAAGAGTTGAGGGTAAATGCTGTTCTGTAAGAGCTGAGGGCAAATGATGTTCTGCCAGAGCTGAGGGCGAATGCTGTTTTACAAGAGTTTAGGGCGAATGCTGAGGGTGAATGATGTTCTGCAAGAGCTAAGGGTGAATACTGAGGGCGAATTTTGTTCTGCAAGAGCAGAGGGCGAATGCACGCGTGATATCAGACGTTAATGTAGTTTTTAATAAAGTCATTTTTATGTAGCGTGCATATAAGTGTCATAGTTTTTAATAAAATCAGTTTTATGTAGTGCACATATAAGTGTCATTATACTGATGGTAGAAAAAGCGTCGCTATTGCGACAGCTGCCTCCAAATGTCGCAATTGTGACACTTATTGATTATGTTGCACTTGCGACGTTTGGAGGCAGCCGTCGCAATAGCGATGCTTCGGGGCATAGTGTTGCAATTGCGACGTCTTCCTCCAAACGTCACAATTGCGACACTTTGTCTAAGTGTCGGTATTGCGACACTTTTCTCTAATAGCGACGGTTTTGGGCGGGATTGAAAAAAATTGGTGAAATTTTCAACATTTGGTCAAAAGCGTCGGAACCAAGTGTCAGAATTTCCCCCAAATGTACTAGTGTAGCCAGTTAAAATTCTAAGACATCAAGTTAAATTTATGAGGCAACATATTCATCTTTTCTTTTGTGCAAGGTGTGATGAGATAAATCGACTCTTCTATTTTTTCATCTTAGCTTGGATCAATGAATAAGAAGCAGAGTTCGAATCTGAGGCTAGAAAAAAAAACATGACTGGGATTTCAGATCTGTGGAGCATTAATTTTTGCGTTTTTTAAAGACCGTGGAGCATAAATTTCAGTGGAATTTTGATTTTCATCCTGTGAATAATCTGCAGTTACTCTCTCTATGTTTGAGCACTATCCTCGGCCTCAATTTAAAGAAATAGACCTTGACCTTCGAAGTAATAAACCTCAGTCCCTTATAAAAATCGACCTTAAGAGCAGTCTTAAAAAATTGTGTTGGAAACTCCCCAAATTGTTGAAGATTCATTGAAGCACAATATTAACCTTTTTCTCACACCTCTCAAGCTAACATTCCCATGACATCTGGATCAAGTGAAATATGAGAAATATTGGAGACAACAATATTGCTGCAAACAAGATTTGTTTATGTGAAGAGATCCATTGACTTAGCGCAGTAAAGTGTCCATGAAGTAACTTTCCAGAAGACTCCATGTACAATTGTGAGAATAGACCTAAAACCTTAACTATAGCATCTTATTGATGAAACCTTGATTATACCTTAAAGTGGTCTCAAAGGATTCTTGGAGGACAAACACGATACATGTTAAAGTGGGCTTGTTAAAGTGAAGAATTTCTGAAGTAGTATAAGAGAATATCCTTGAGCTCACCTTGAGGCATTATTGAATATTAGTAAAATTTGGTCTCAGAGACTTGTGATGTCATCACGAGGTGACCTTGGAGAAATTGTTTGTGTATGATGAAGAGTAGTTGTGACACCTCCTAATAATAAAAGGTTGTCATTGATGAGGTGACATGGAGACTAAGTGAAGGAATTGCTGAAGATTGTCAGGGCTCGTTTAAGATGACTTTGGGAGCCGTGAAGAATAAAAAAATATATTTTGACGAAGTGAAGTTGAGGGTTGGAGCCCAAGATGTGGGAGCCCCATAGAGACAAGGTCGTTGCCTTGGAAGATAGGGTTGGATCCATAGAGGATTGGAGTCCTCAAGAGACCAGGTTGGAGCCTGTACCAGAGATAGGGTTGGAGCCTTAGAGGTTGGTGCCTCAAAGTGACAAGGTTGGAGACTTGGAAGATGGGGTTGGAACCATAGATGTTGGTGCCTCAAAGTGATAAGGTTGTAGCCTTGGAAGATAGGTTTGGGGCCCTGGAGGTTGGTGGCTCAAATTGACAAGGTGGGAGTCTTGGAAAGACCAATTGGGTGCTTGGCACATTATAGGTTGGAGCCTAGAAGATTGGAGTCTTCATCTAGGGTTGGAGCCCTATATCATTATTGTACTTTACTTATTATAAAGACGAAATTAATAATAGTATATATTCCATCATTTTTTATTTTTTGTTCTAAATATAAGTGATCTAACTGGTAAAATTAACAGTTGAAACGAAATATTGATTCACCCCCCTCTCAGTATTTCCAACATGCATAACAGAGATATTTAAAATAGAGAGAGAGAGTTACATAGAGCCATGAGATTCATGAAGGAGAGAGGTGTGAAGTGATTGAAGAGATGAAGTTAATTTGTAATTCCCTTTTAATAAAATATCATAGTCTTATAACAGAGAATGATAATATTAATAATATTGAGTATTAATTCAATATTGAAACATTAGGATTGATTAATGATAAGTTAATTGAATTTCCTTCAACTATGCTAGATTACCAATTTATGTAAAAATATTTAGTATTTTTGGAAATTCAAGCTTGAGATGCTAGACATGAATTTCTATTTTTAGAAGTCATTCTAGAATTTTCATATTGAGATTTTATTTAAGGAAATTTATCCATGAGTGGTATTTTTCTTTTGGAGAATAGGGATTCTGCACTCATATTTCATGCATCTTCATGCCTTAGTAGATTGAGGAATCCGCGCCCTGATCTACTCCAAAGATCCAATATTCCAAAACTTGATCTTTTTAAATATTTATGAGTCCACGCCCTAAATATACAAGAATCCTAACCTTTATCTTTCTTGGATTTATGACTCCATGCCCTAATTTCAATGATTTCTCATCTATTGCACTTTGAAACCCTGGGCTTCTCCTTATGGTATTGATTGTGAGCTTTTACCCATTTGATGGTCCATTTGTAAGGCCTTTTTTGAAGACCTGCACACATCACAATATCATAGATCAAAGGAATCATATGAATTTGATAATGAAATTAACTTAATCACATTTTACCAAGAATGGTGCATGACTTCCACAGTCATTTAGGTTTTGAAGAAATGACTTCCAGAGTCATTCATAATTGAACATCCTTGTTGGAAAACGACCAGGTCCCCTACCACATTATGCTTAGTACAATGTTAGAAATATATATATAATCATACAAGCCATGTATCATCCATAAATCATAATTGAACCATGTGTTCCACATAACCATGAGCATCCAAGGGTCTATGTGTCTTAATCCAAGATCACCATCCATGTCATACACCCAGTTCATAAGTCAGATGCAAAAAAAGAAACATATGAATAACACCATATACAACACATAATCAAATATACCACACATAAGGGAAAATACAACTATATAAAACATTTTTCCCAAACCCATGATCAATCTTCCATACATAAACATAAGAGGAAATATAACTATGTATATAAAACATTGTTACCCAATCCAGTGATCAATATGACATACATAAAATAAGAGGAAATACAAATATGTATATAAATTTTTTTCCTCAATATAGTGATCAATATGCAATGTATATAACTCATCAAAAATCACCCTTAATAGGAGTGACAAAACTATACTAGGAAAAATAAGACACTACATGGGGAAACACCCTGGGAATGTTTTTTTTTTAACCTAATTAGGTGTGTGAACCTACCTATTGTTTTGTGCATGGGTAATTAGCTCATGGTTTTTGCATGATAGTTTTCTACCCATGGTATTTTGTAGATCCGTTCAAGGTAACTATAATTATGTTCTAATCCAGGATGGATTGGGGTTTATGAATGCTTTGGAATGTATATATTTGTATTGTAACATTGAAGGAAACATAATGAAAAACCAAGCTAGTAGTCTTAGTTTTGGGATCCAGGGAAAAATATCTATGTATATTTGCTTTATTTTTTATGCTTTCGTTATTATTAATTTTTTGTTTTAAGAATTTTTTTGCATATAATTTCTGTACACGGTTAAAAATGACATAAATATTAAAAGGCCATAAAATTATTAATTTGCCTCCATGGTCACATTGGCCACCTAAAGCCCCTTTTTATCCTTATCTCATGTAGTTATTTTCACCCTGATTCCAACGAGCTATTACACTAAGGTGTTTCTCCATGTAAGCATCTTGAACAACACTTTAAACATAATTAATTAAACCATGTCTATTAATAACCCCATTTTACAGGAATCGTTGGAATGCAATTAAACCAAAAGTGAACCATTAAAAACTAGTCATGATGAAAAAATATGGAAAGTAGTCTCATTTAGACCTTGTATAACTCCTTAAAAAACTTTGGGCCCACCAATAATGTAACTCATCTCTTGTGACATTCCTAACATAACCTCTAGAAAATCCTCCTAAACTTATCAGAAGATAATGCAAAAATTGGGGGCATTGTAGTCTCCCCTCCTCAAAATTACTTTTCCTCAAGCAATGTCATCACTTGCTACCTCTGAACAAGTTGATCATGATTAATATCAGGGTACAAAATATTCCTCGGATCCACTCCAAAAAATTGTATTACCTTAACCCTAATGGATCTCATGATGTCGAGGTCCCAAACCATCTTGGTCATTGTGAAGTATTCCACACTCCACTCACTCCCCAACAAAGCAGAGACACCAAACACCCTCTGCATGCTTCTAATAAGTAAATCATCTTGATAATTCAAAATTTTGATTAACTCCTCAAAATTTTTCTCTACCTGAAAACCAATCCTTTATACCCCAAGAGTTAACTCCTAAAGGTGAAATCCTCCTTGTTCACATGAACTAGGCATGACCTCATGTCGTTGATCACACTACCATGTGAGTAATGTGCTATAAAATATAAACAAGTCACGGAGAAGTGAAACCTTCTCTACAAGACTGAGGTCCCATGGAAGATTTGAGTGATCCTCCCATGTAAAGACCATCTCATGCATAAGTCAATACTTGTACTTCCAGGGTCACATACTAACCTTAAGTAGAAACTTCCATGTTGTTGTTGCACTATTTTGGTCATAATTGACTGTTGCGGTGAAGTGATACTAATTAATAGAGCCCATTCATGCCTCATCTTTGATCACCATATGAAACCAATAGATGTATGCCATTAATCATGAGTCAATCAGGTGCATATTAAATTGTATTTTTTCTGTTAGATGACACACCGGACTATGTTATCCCATATCCTGATGATGTACCCAAATGCTACCTGGAGCCTACCGACCCTCCTATAGAATATGTCTACCATCCAATGTGCCTCATGCTTGTATAAAGCCTTGAAATGTCCTTTCGAATTTTTTCCATGCAAGTCCCTCATGATCACCTCCCCAAGTGTGCGCTCAAGGGTGGAAAATATGTTTCCTCTACAATAGGTCATACCATCCCTAATCATGTATCTATCAACTCGTGCACTGAACATATGCCTCAACTTAAAATTCATTATATTTTCCATGGTGCACTATGTCTCATTTGTTTGCCTAAGGTGACCCCCTTGTGTCCCTCTATATGTGAAGAGATAATTAAATAACAGCAACATAAGCCTTTGCAACAGTATATCAGATTGGAAAATTATAGAGGCATGGGTCAATCCCAAGGGCATGATCAAGAACTAATACAGATACCTAATTAAGGGTAGTCATGCAAGTCTCTCACTCTTTGAATTTAAATAGGTTATGTTCCAATAGTAGATAAATCTTCGAGGAATGAAATTCTCCATGATTATCATTCATCCACTCATTGATCCTAGGTAATCCTAACCTAATGGTATCCCTAAAATATAAGTCATTCAACCTCCTTAGAAACAATTCTCTAAGATCCCATTGCATGAGACCATATATCATTACATACAACCATACATCCCTATTCTCCCCTACATATCGATGCACAATGCAACACATCCCTATACACCACTGGACACTGCCACCTACCGATATATACCCCAATATCATCTGGTATCCTACATATACTAACATATTTATCACCCCACTAGTGAACCCATTATGATATGATTCACCCCTCCTAATTTTCCCTGGTAAATCTGAGTGGCATAGCTCCTCATGTGCCAATGGCCGTGTCACTGATGCATTGATCCTCAGTGGCCTTTGGGCCTTGTACATCAAATGGAGGATATTGTCTCCATACAATGACCTGCTTGGTGGCATACAAATTCCATCCCAAGTGAATAAATATTGTTGGGGCACACTGACCACCCTGTAATCCCATATATTGACGATGTACTAGGACATCTCCCAGAGCCTGCACACTCCCCAATAAATCTAACTCGCCATTAGCGCTGACCAGAAATCTGATGGAGGTGTGACAAAATGGGTGTTCCCATTCACTAGGTTAATCAACCTATCAATTCCATAGCCATCCTCCACCTCTAGTATATGATGGAAAGTCCCACCTAAATCCAAATTCCAAAATATGCTTCTAGTACCCACTCCACTCATGTCAATTGAACCTGGATCCCAGATGGATGTATCCTTGTTTGAAATATACTTGTATCCATATCCCATGGGTGCATAGTCACGAAAATTTGTGACATAAATCTCTATAATTCCAGTTCATTTGGCTGCTACTCATGCTCAACTATCAGAAGAGGATTTTCTATTAAATCATGAGTGCCCCTAACATCCTCTTGTGTGATGGTTTCCATATAATAATGTGCACAATTCAACTTCATACAAAGATGCTCGACCTGTGAATTTTGTTGGAAAATTATATATTACAGAGTCATGGAACACATCAAATATGCAGAAACACAAACAAAAAAAACATATAAAACAAGAGAGACACAAATATACATGGTTCACCCAATTTAGGCAGCGTCCTCCCCAAATAGCCAGTCCTTCCTTTATATTATCTAGAAAGATGAAGAGACACAACCTATAGCATATCCGTTGTAATATCCTCTACTATCTCTCACAGCCCCCCTTGCTTTTTCTCACTCATGATACACATACCATACACAGTCGCAATAAAATACCCTCATACAAAATGAGGGGTTACCTTCTAGGGAAAAAAACCCTAAATTAAACATACTTTCTACTGTCAGATCATTCGCCTAATGAATGACCCAAATTGACTATGAAATTAAAATATTTTACAAAGCAATTTTACATTTGTTTTTAGCTTCGGGGGCATCACTACTCCCCTGTACCACCTAGCAGCGATTAAATGACAAGCGGCATTGCCAACCTGTTAAGAACACGGGTCCAACACAAAGATACATCTAAATAAAAAAGATAACTAGGCTCCACACCCAACAATCTCCCACTTGGAGACTGATAGTAACAAATCCACTACTGCTTCATTTTTTGGACAATTACTCCACTTTGGACCTGGATTTTTCTCATCTTCATCATCATACTTGAATACCAATTGAAGCTTAGTAGAATCTCAATTTCTCCCTAGTTAAAACTTTTGTTAACATATATACATGATTCTAGCTGTTAGTCTCCGATGATTTTTCAAATTGGCAGAACAAATGCACAGGGTAACATTAGACCAGTCTTTGGAGTCCTAGGACCTAGCCTTCCTGGACTTAGAGATGGCTCTCTCTATTTTGTGCAAAGGATGTGAACTTTTTTGCTTTTACGGTTTGATTTTAGGCTAGTTTTTAAGTTTAGGGTTTGTTTGAGTTGGGTAGATGATCAAGTAGAATAGATGGAATGAGAGATTTTCAAGTCATCTAGCTATGGGGTCTACAAAAAGTCATGGAAAATTCAACAATGGATCGGGGAGCATCACAGGGAAAATCTAGCATGGTCAGATGGATTCTCAAGGTTTGGTGAAATGAAATGAACATCAAGTTTGTGAACAAAGTAGGGCAAAGGGAAATCAAGAATCCTTTGTCAAATACTTAAAACAAGAAGGGACTTCAACACTATTTATCATAAAGAAGTAATCAACAGATAGGGCATACCAATAACTCTTTGATTCAACTCAAGTAAATAAGCATTTCAGACAAATAATATAATGAAATATAGAAGGTGAGAAACTCATTTAACTTCTAGTGATTTCACATTCAAGGTTATAAAAAATTTAAGATAAACAAATAGCTTTAATAAAAAAAGAGGTAACTCCTAAACATATTTAATCATAGCCATAAATATCTTTGAAATGACTCTTCAAGAATGGACAAAGGGTATGATTGAAACATAGCCTCTTTGGCAGACCTAATCAGTGGTACTTCAAAGAGAGACCTCAAGAACAATGTTTTAGTGATATCAAACAAGCAGGGCTAACCATAAATCATCTATGATATCTATTTTATTAAACCATTCATAAGATAACAAGCTTAGGTGGGTCTAGAGAGCAACTAAGAATTCTCTAAACTGACCTAACAGAGGAAAACATAGAAGCAGTGAAGGATAAACAGAGCTAAGGTGCCTCTAAAAAACATTTCTTATTATAAATATTTTGTCCTACTGAAATATAGAAGGATGAAACACAACGATACAAAAGAAAAAAATAACTGAAAAGAAGCACATCACCATTAACCAAGCTCAGGGATCCTGCAAGCAAGACTTCTCCATCAATAAGCAAAACAAGCCATTCACAAGCTCCACAACACCAATTTCTCTTCAAGCTCAAAAAGACTATGTATTACTCACAAGAGTCATAAAAAAAACCATAAAACATGAATCATCAATGCTCTATTTAACAATAAAGGAGGAGAAAATATAATTGGGTCTCTAGAATCCCATTGGCTAATCAGAAATGTCATTTTTGTCCTTGAGACCTTACAAGGCCCAAGGCACAAAATATCTAAAACAAAATATATTTTTGAACATTTTTGGCAAAGAAATTGTAATTTTGGCTCTGCCAAGCATACATTGTTGAATTTTCCTCTGTAAGGGTGCAACACTAAGTTTTAAGATGAATTTCCATGCCAAGGGCATAACACAGGAGCAAGAAAAATGGGTCACTGTGCAACAAGGTTTTGAAGGCCTTCCCGATGTTGGAATGGGCTCCGTGAGGGATTGTTGGAAAGCCTCTTGAGTCTAATTTCTAGAAATACCCTTATTTTTCTGTTTGGACTTCTGTAAACTACTATAAAATAAAAAATCCCAAGACCGGTAAAGGCGCATCACCTGTCCTGAAAACTAGGCAGAAAGGTGAAAATTAGGGTGTTTTTGACCCTTTTGGAGGACCAAAACAATTCCAATTGAATTGAAAGTTTGTGAGCATGATATACTTGTGCCGAGGACTAAAAAACTTTAAGCATTTTCTCTTTAATATTCTCTGAGAAAAAGCGTAGCACCATGGGTGCTACCCCCTTGGCCCTCCAAATTAGCAAAAAACCAAAATTTGTCAAAATTCTCCCAAATTTTGGTGGATGTGTGCCTCATGGGTTTTCAGATACCTATAGAGAATACTGTACCAAGATTCCAAGGTTAGCTTGGCATTTTTCCTCTTTCAGTTCTTGGATCTTGGCTTGGGCCTTCTTGAGTTTAGGCCTTGCAACTTGGTTTCTTCGGGAATAATGCTTGGTCATCACCCTTTGAAGATCAAGATCTTGATTTTCTTTCTTCAATTTAGCCTCCAAGTGTATGTTGGCTCTTTATAACCAAGGCTCCCGATCATGTGCCATCTCCATGCCCGACAACTCATCTAGAGGGAGTTTCTTTGCTAGGGCTGATTCTTGTTCTCTTTGTCTTGCCAATGCCTTCTTCAACCCCATGGTTCTAGGTCTCCTCCTATACTACCCTTCTTCATGTCAAGGGTATCATTCATAGTCTTGGCCCTATCGAAATTTTCTTGGAGGTCTTCAATGAGGGAATTTTTTTTCTAGATGAGCAATTTTTAGATCCTTGCTTCATTCTCCTCATCACTATCCACCTGAATGATTTCAAACTCCCTCTCAACCTCATGATCTTCTTCTTCTTCCTTTACCTTTTTTTTTCCTTTGTCAATCTTCTGAGCTGAGGTGGATGGCATGGTCCCTTGCCTTTTAGAGGCAACAAACACATGCCTCTTTCCTCTTTCATATGTGAGAGGGAAAATCTCAAATTTGTCTACTTGAATGCCCTCACCATGGCCGATATCAAGACTGCCTTTATTTTCCTCAATGATCTCTGCATTCATGTATTTAGCACTATGTTCTTGACTACCCTCTTAATACTCACTTTAATTTTCCTCCATGCTAACATTATGGTTGTGATCTTCACCACTGTCATCAACCTCTTCACTGCTTTTTTGGTTCATAGTATCACTACTGTCATCATTACTATGGCTATCAGTTATCATGGTTTCTTCTTCATCACTGTCCTTTTTGTTTGCAACATTATCACGGCCTTTATCATTTTCTGTGTTGTCACTGTTGGAGGTGTCTTTATCAGTTTCTTCATTGTTGTTTCCTTCTTCATTTTTTTATGCATTTTCATCTTCATTGTCCTCTACCTCTTTATTGTCCTCTCCTTTTTTGTTGACCTCTAAATTGTCTTCTTTATCACTACCCTCTGTGCTATCTTATTTTTCATCATTTTCATTTTCTTCTTCCTCATCTGCTTCTTCATTATCCGCCTCTTTATCATCTGCCTCTTTGTCGTTGTTTTTCTCACTGCCTTTTTCTTCATTATCAGCCTATGTCTCTTCTTCATTATTGTCATTTTCCTCTTCCTCATCATCTGCCTCTTCATCATCATCACCTGCCTCTTCTTCATTGTTGGCCTCTTTGTCACTATTATCTTCATTACTGCCCTCTTCCTCCTTACTAATTTCTGCATTGCCTTTGTTACCACTGCTTTCTTCATGATTTTTGCTTTTTGCCTTATTTTCCTCTCAATATCATTACTTCTTCCTTCATTTCTTGATTTCTTATTTCTATCTCCCTCATCAGCATTTGAAAAACTCTGGTTTTGACATCTTAAGACTTGATGTGAAACTGATATGAAGGAGGATATGATAAAAAATCACTCTACTTTTGAATGAGAAGGATGAGTGTATAGGTATATGTATATTAGGCTGAGTGAGAGGAAAAAAAAATTGATGACAATCCCTAACTATGTAATTACCCTTGTTTCAATTGATATACTTCATAGGCAGATAGAGAAATGACAAACAATGACCTCAAGGTTCTCTGCTAGTACTTGGAGAAGCCTTAGAGGCAGTTTTGATGAAGTTTGGAGGCTTAGTTTACTTGGAGGGCCTCCCAAGCCAAATGTGCAGTGCTTGTCTGAGCTGTCGGGTCGGCTTGCACGTGGAGTCGGGCGATCAGGCAAGGCTGCACGTGGATTCAGGCGATCAGGAAAGGTTGCACATTGAGTCAGGCGATCAGGCAAGGCTGCACATGGTCATTGGTATAGGCTGTCGGGTTTACATGGAGCAAATGCACAATGCGTTAAATAATAAATGTGTCATCCGCAAGTTTGCGCACCATTTGTTGGCACGTGCCATCGGGTCTGCATAGAGAAAACGTGCATCACGTTCACTGTTGAAAGCGTCGTCGGCAATGTTGCACATTATTTGTTGGCATGGGCTGCTGGGTCTCCACGGAGCAAATGTGCAGCACAAAATCATAGGCGCGGAGCACAAATTTAATTTTTACATAGCGGACACCTCTAGGAGCGTAGCACAGGATTCCAGGCATGTAGCATAGGGCATATTTGCTCGAACTTGCTGAAAATTAACAAAATTTTCTCTGAGTGTTTCTTCGATGAAATTTGTAATAGAAAATTAGTTTTTGAAGGGTGGAGAGGGCCCTTTATAGGTTCAAAAATTTTGATTTAAATGTCAAATCCACTTTCCTAATGTTTTCTTTTCAAGCCTTTGACCCTTTACTGATATTTTATTTGGCCCTTTTGCTGCAGGTGACTAGGTGCTGAACTTAGCATTTTCTGATGTTCTTGGTTTTTTGACATATTTAGTCACACAGTAGAAACCTTATAATCAGTTTGGTCTTCCATATTGGAGCTTAACCCTATGTTTTTATTGCTTTGATGATCACTGAAAGTAAGTGGCATAAAAAGAGAACTTGACCCACATCTTAATGATACTCTTTACTTTCTTCTTTGACATATGTTGTTTGAGTGAAAAAGCTTATTACCTTTGAGTGGTATATTTCCTTGAACACTTTTACTTCAGCAGGTGTTATGAAACCTTGAAATGACTTTTCCCTCTGATCCTTGAAAATGTTGATCTTCTCTTCAATAACCTTAGATACTTACATAATGGTGGCACCCTCAAATATTTCTATATTTACCTTGGAGATTATGCCATGTTCTTCTATCCTTCAACCACTTAATGTAAATGGATAAGATGAGAGCTTGACCCTCCTTTATGAGTCTTGTTGTATTGGGCTTTTTTTTGGCACACTGTTGACCTATCATCTCAAAAACCCTAGTTCCTCTTAAAGCCAAGTGCTTCTTGTCTTCTTTGCTGCAAGATGTTCTTCATTAGGGACAAACCACACACCTCATCAATTTCCAAATATTTTTAGAGGACCCTCAAAAAGATTTTGGAAGATTTTGAGGTGATTTGAGTTGTTAGAGGGCTTAGAAACTTTTCCTGTCCAAAGGCGCAGTGCCAGATTCTAAAGGTGTAGCGCCTTTTTGTAGAGAGAATTTAGAGGCATTCCTAGTGTCCAAATTGAGCCCATGATATCTAGGTGGAAATATTGTACTATATAATTTCAAAATATACCTTTTTTTATCTAATTGGAGTTTATTTGACTTGTCAAAAGTTGATTCTCCCAAGACTGGTCAAAAAGTGTTGAAGGATGGTGCAGAAATGCATAGTGCTGGTGCATACAACTTTTGGATGCCTTCCTAAACTAAAAATTTAGCTCATGATATCTCATTGGAAATATTATCCTATCTAATTTCCAAATATACATTTTTTTCTCTGATTGGAGTTGATTTGACCTGTCAAAAGTTAACTCTCCCAATACTGGTCAAAAAGTGTTGAATGATGGCGCAAAAATTTAGAGTGTTGGTGCAGAAAACTTTGAGATTCCTTCCTAAACTCAAAAGTGAACTCATGATAACTAATTGGAAATATATTCTTTTATATTTTTCTTTTGATCCATTAATAAATTCATTTTGACACTCCAGCTATGAGAAAATTGGATTTTCCCAAGTTCACTCCAGCAGTGCAGAAATTCTCTCGTAACACCTGTAATTTTAACATTTCTCCCAAAAAATGATACTTGTGTAAAACATGAAGGAGGTTTTTCTTCTTGGACCTATGATGGACAAAATCCTCTCTCACTATTGTTCAATTCATCTCTGTTTTTTTAGAAACATAGTTTGAAGCAAAACTGGCCCTAGGTGTGGCAAATGATTTTCCCTTTGGAATGAATTCTTGGAAAATGATGGAGGAATGATGTTTATGTGTTGGTATGGCCTTATTATTGATGATATGACCTATCATATAGATCCTTTTATCCTATTCCTCTTTTCCATAGCAAACCCTAGCTTAGTTATAAGGGGAAATTAGGGTTTGGTGTAGGCAAAACAGGGGATTTAGGACTGCCTTGTAGAGGGAGGGAAATGAAGTGGTTAAGGGTTTTATAAATTCTTGGGGAAATTTTTGGGGATAGAGATGGATGTTAAAGATTAGGGGAAAGTGGAATTTCAAGGATTGAGTGAGGGGAAGGGGTCCAAAAGGGAAAAACACATGCCTAGTCTCGAAAAGTGTCAAATTGTAGCAATAGGATAGGTTTTGTATAAAAATGATGAGCTTGAGGGATAGGAGTGTGTTGAAGGCTCGAAAAATTGAGTCTAAAACAAGGGGGATAAACACCTTGTCCGGACCTTAAAGAAACTCCTTTTCCATTTGTAATAGTGGCTCCGACTAGGGATGATGGGACCAGTTTCCCAATGTGTTTATGATGGATGTACTAACAGGATGATGTTTTTGTTTTTTTAGGGCTTATTGGGGTGAATTCTTATTCTAAAATCTAATCTATATTTTAACTATCAAATTCAATCTATTGTAATCAATGAAAACATCTAAATATAAACTGTCCTAGGAATAGCTTTTACTTATGTGATCTAAAATAATTTCTAACGACAATTGATAATAAATATCATTCAATTAATACAATAAAAGAATCCATTAAAGATGATTGTTTCGTATAAAAATTTAGCTGAAACAATTATGATAAATATATCACATAATATTTATTCATATATTCATCATAAAAAATAATTTATCACCATATAGAAGTGCAATAATGACAACTAAACATTCAGACTTTCATATATCAATAACTGAAAATAATTTATGACTTGGCACATAAGTAAAAAGTATTAAGAGATAAAAATACCATTGATAATAAGTTCTACTCATGAGCTACAATGATATAGATTTATCTTCAAATCACTCAACATTCACTAAGAGTACAAAAGTGAATTTCAGTAGCAGATATCAAACTCATATAAAGAAAAATAGTGTTCCATCTATTTTATCAAAACTTCCTCCAAGAGGGGCAAAAGTGCATGTTCTGAAGAATTGTTTTTGATAAAATTTTGGACCCCTTTATAAATTCATGAGAGGGGTTTAAATACTATCCTATGAAATATAAAAATAAATATTACAAAAGTAGATGAGGAGGTTAAACCACCTGCCTCGTTTTAAGCAAAAATGAACTAAAATAAAACTAAACTGTATCTATGATAAATTATGTATCTGATCCTTTAGATTGCAAATATCCTTCATCGGTTTCAAGAGCATCGGTTGGTTGACTTCAGCTTTTAACTGTCTTGCAAATATGTCATTGGAAAGAGTTGGCACCATCTTCTCAGCAGAGGTTATGAGGCATCTTAGGGCCATGCATTGGCTGTGTGGTTTTACCAGATACCGCCATTATGTGTCCTAGTTTAACCTATTTATCTATTTAATTATATTTTTTTTTTCCTATGCTCTTTGTTTCCACTATGTTTGAAGCTGTTGTGCCTTTGGAAGGAAGTCTCGGGTAGTATCTGTTATCAAATTAGTCATATACATATTTTCATTTATGCACTCAATGATACTTTTCGTTGCTTCTGTTGCCTCTCCAATCGTCTGTTCTGCTTCTTTAAGATGGAAATCCCATTTCACAAATAACATCTCTTTTTGCGATTCCTCAATTCTGGGAAATTCTGCTCTTTTCCCTTCTTTTGATTTCTACATGTCCAAGAAGTTTGAAACCTTCTTAAAAGTTGAATCATAATAAAGTCGTAAATATACGACTTGATTTGAAATCTTATCGATTATTTCACAATGGGAATTCCATTGCGAGATATTCTGGTAGAATAATTCTTCCTATTGCAAGAGCTGAGAATTGAGAGTGAGTGCTTCTGTAATAAACTCACCAATTTTGGGGTCATCCTTATGCATTTGTATCATATTTTGTAACTATTCTTCTTTATTGGCTAAACTTCTTTGATGGTCTAATTGCATCTGGTGGAAGTCTTGCTAGAGTTTTTCTAGTTGTGTCTCTGTTTCTTGATTGATGATGACTTGTTGTAGTTGTTGTTCCAAAAACAAAATATCTTCCTCTTTATCTTTAAGTAGTAACTAAACCTTTGTTTATTTATCAATTTTTGCAAAAGCATATGCTCCTATGATTTGAGAGAGCCTAGTTAGATTTTTTGATGGGTCTGTAGTGGGATCTTTCCAAAGAACATCTAGAGGTTCAACTTATGGAGCGAGCATAGCCTCTATATTTATTTTCTTTCTTTGTCTTTCAATGATAGCCTTATGTTGAGGGCTATAAAATACATTTAGAGGAGGAATTTCCTCTATCCTTAGTACAATTTCTGATGACAGAGAAATAGGAATATGTTCTATTTCCTGAGTATTGACAATCCCTTCTCCCTCCATTCCTGTAGATGACTCTTTTGGTTTTGTTAGCGGTTCTGTGCTCTGTTCTTCAGTGTTTATTACCTTATTAAAAATCTCCCATTCTCTCTCTAGATCCACTTCAATTTTCTTTGTTGTCTTTGTAAGAGGAGTGGAAGTTTCAGCTTGTTTCGGGGAAAAAACCTGCTGGCCAGGCTTTTCTTTAGATTGAGCTGTATCTTTAATTGACCCTTCACTTCTGCTGTGTTAACTCTTGGATTGATCACTGGATTTTTATGTTGATTCTCTTTTAGAACTGGATTTAGATTTTCTGCTTTGAATTTCCACTTATGCTAACAATAAGAGTAGGTTCCTTTGGAGGTTCGATGAAAAATTAGTCCAACGGGACCTTTGATAACGTCTATTTTCTATAAATGTCAAACTTTTGGACTTCTTCTTGGTCAAATAGAATTTGTGCTATATGTAGAACCTCTTTGAAAATTTTCTTCTACAGAAAGACATTTTCAAAGGGATCTTCTTCATTGGAAAACACTTTTATTTTAACACTTGTAGTAAAATTACTTACAACACCAAAGGGATCATATTGCCTCCCCGAGAATTTTGGTAGTTGAAATCATAACATATTATCAACTTCTTTAAAGGCATGACCTAAGTCATACAATGCAAAAGATCCACATACTACAGGAAATTGGGGCCAAATGGCCTTCTTAGACTCTTTCACTGTCTTGCTCATTCCCCCCACACCACAAGTCTGATAGGCTATTTCCGTGCCCATTAGTTTGTTGGGGATGTAAAAAGGTAGCACATGGGGTGAAGCAATGCTGCCAGACACCCTGATATACGTGAACGATTCTTCCCCAAACCACCTTCCCACAGGGAGAATGTCTACTTGAGCTTCTTCGGAAAACCTTGGGATAGCTTGATTATAGATCATTTTATAAATAGGGAGCATAACTCCATGACAAATCTTAAATAAATGTGGGATGAAATTGGATTCCCATAATAGTTTGTGATAAACTTGAATGAGAAGTGGATTTTGTACTATCCATTTCCATCCCATAATAGGGAAACCAGAAACAAAACGAATAGTGTCCATGATATAAGCACTTAAAAAGAAAGGAGGGTAAATCCTTAAAGTATAGCTTCTTTTACTTTTGTATGCCACAATTGCAGAGGCTAAATTATCCAATAAAATTTGGGCACAATCCATTATGGTGGCATTGACAGCCGCATCCAGTAAAGGTAACCATTCTGATGAAAAATTGTCGATGTTTGGTTTCCCAAACAGTCTACATAACATTGCAGCGGAAAAACAGTAAGTAGAAGAAAGAGAACCAGTGGAATACATACCATTTTTATCCTTGTTCAACCTTTCTTCATTGTTTGACCAGTGCCTTGTGAATTCTACAAAGTCTTCGTTCTCTTTGGAAAACTTTTCTACAAATTGCTTATTGTAGCTAGCGTGGGGTTCTTGCAAATGGTACATACGTCTCAAATTGTTTGGGGTAAATGACCCCGTGACTTGCCGACTGGCTGTCCTGAACTCTCTATCAAATATGTCCACTTGATCTATAATCTATTTCACCATATCAGTGTAGGGGAGTATCTTTGGCCTCGCAACAATGCGGTGTAGAAATGAGCATGCAAACTCAGTTAGGGATGCTTCAGAAGAGCTGTGTTCATCTGCTGTAACTGTAACTTCTGTAATTCTTGGGTTTTCCTCTTCTAACAACTGATACATATCTTCCCAAGTAGAAATCCTTGTGTCTATACTGCAGGTGGTGTCTGTGAATAATGGGGTCATTTTTGACTTCTCAGACGTGGGAGCCTTGCCTTTCTTCGCCATTTCTTTGTAGTTTACGCTATGGGTATTCTTATTATCTATTTCATTACTCAGACATGGTGTTTATGTATTATTTTTGCTGATAGAAATTAGGATTTCATTAGCTGATAGTTGATATATCGTATGTTTTTATATTTAAATACGTTGATGCTCTATGATGTGATATGGTATTCCTTATCCTTGATATATGCTAATGATGAGCCATGCCATACTATATACAAATCTGTATGCTTAGGAATATTGTGATGTTATCATATATCTTTTACATGTACTATTTATATAGTATATACAGTGCTTTTTCTTTCTAAAAAAAACTAAATTAACCTAACCTTTTAAGAGACAGAAGGGTCGAAACTTCTCTAAATGACACAACCATCTCCCCATTAATTAATTAATTATATAATTTAAGGTTATATTAATATTAAAATGAGAAAACATATAAATAAATAAATAAAAATGAAATTGAATTACAATATACCAAATTAAAATTATGATTGGAAATAGTTAAAAGTGAAAAGGTCAATATTTGTAAGGGTTAAAAAATGAAATATTATTTAAATTATTAATACCTTTATTTTATTAATTATATCAAATATGGTTAAATTTGAAAGTAGAATTTAATAAGAAAATTAAATTAATAACATATTATATTGAGGAACATAACTCACAATGTAAAGAGAAATATTAATCATAAAAAGAAATCTATAAGTAAGGAAAAGGGAAAGAAAATAATTACAAAAGAGGGAAATAGAGTGAAGAATGGAGTAGGAGTGGTAAACTGTTTAGAAGATACAAAATGGATGGTGGGTTAGACTTAATTGATATTCATCATCCCACTTAAAATTATTAGTATATTTTTCAATTTTATTGGCATCTGTAATGACTGAAGCTAAGATTTTGGTTTTGTCAAAACAAATAATAATTTTTAATTTTTAGCCATTTTCCCTTTTGAATTTTGACCAATTAAATTTTTAATATCTTAAGTGTAATTTATTCATTTTAATCATTTTATTTATTTAAAAATATTTTTTTTCAAGAATTAATATAACTTAGAAATATTGGGATTATAATATATTATAACTCAATATCAAGTTTTAAATCAATTATTTCTCTTCCTATAGTTCTAGTCAAATTTATCATTTATGAAAAGTTATCTTTCATACCAATATCTCTAAAGGCTGACTCTTCCCTCATTTTCTACATATTTTGGTCAAGCAAACTTCCTATCAATTCAGATTCTTATCCCTTAATATCTAGGAAGCGTTCACCGAAAAAGTTGAGTTGTTCAAACAAAATACAAGAATTTCAAATTTTTTTAACAACATTATATTACTCAATGTAAAAACATACATACTATAATATTAATATTATTAATATTACTAATATATTTTTCATTACAAACTGTAAAATGAATTAATAGTTTTAAATCCATTGTACATTACACAATCTATTATCTATTTCATTAACGATATATTTTTCATTGCAACTTGCTAAAGGAATTGATAGTTTTAACTCTACTTTACATTACAAAATTTATTATCTATTTCATTACTCATATATTTTTCATTACCAATTATGAATAATATTAACAGTTTCAAATTTAATGTGCATTAAAAAAATATTTCATTAAATTTATTCAATTAAATATATTTCATTATAGTACATATTAAATCTATTTCATTGCCAATTCTATTATCTATTTCATTACTGGTATATATTTCATTACAGACTGAAAGGAGTAAACAGTTTTAAAACGAGTGTACATTACAAAATCTAACAAAACTAAAAGAAATATATATGAAATGATAAATAAACAGCCCAGTGAAAATTTGATGGTGATGAACGAATTGTCTTTATAGATTTTAGTATTTTTTTAAGAGCAATGCCAAAGTGAAAAATAAATGTGACTTTTCAGTGAGAAGCCAATTGTGAAAGAGATTTACTGAATTAAGGCATAGGTATAGTTTGGGTGCGAGTAGTGATATGTTTAGTGATAGTAAATAAAAATGCAACGGTGATTTTAATGCATCGAGGGTGTTGTAATCTGTCCTCCAAAAGACTAAACAACACTAACTTCCATCCACATCAATGAATAATAAAAAGATGGTTTTCATTCCTAGTTTTATTAATGTAATTTTAATTTTTTTATCAATGTAATTTTAATTCTTTTTATGGCAAGGAAGGCACACAGATGTTAATTTGTAATGGGAGAAAAATTCAGTTCCAATACGGACCATGCTATTGAGTACACCACACTATTGAAAATAATGTCCTTGATTGCACCATGCTATTGATTACACCATGCAATTGAAAATAAATTCCCTTGATTAGGCCATGAAATCAGAAAATAATTCCTGCAAATCTCCGTGGGTATTGTTTGGTTTGCCTCAGTTCAACTCGTTACAATGGACCATTTTAAGTTAGGGGGACATAATGTTGAAGATAGTAGAGCAACTCTCCGACAAATTTTGATTGGTTGTGTTCACGTACTATAAATTTTGTATGGTTGATTTGAATGTATTTTTCAATTGTTTCTTCATGCTCATCATGATTTGTTATCTTATAATAATAGAGGAATTAGTCAAGAATATCGGGGTAATACATGAAAAGTAAATTGACCATTTCAATAATTAGGAGGATTAAAACTAACACAATTACATTTATCAATGTGTTTGATATACACAGATAACCTTATATGAAATAGATTTACAACCACATTCACTAATGTAGGTGATATACTCAGATAAGCTTGTATGCACCACCCACCACATGTATTTTACCAAAATAATTATTATACATTTATAAATATAATTACCAATATATCTTATATATCTACTTCTAATATATTAATAATATAAACTATATGGATACTATATATTAAACTAATATATATATATATATATATATATATATATATATTTTATTATTTGATAATAAAATATATAATAATAAAATATTATTAAATTTTTTCAATACATTAATAGTTATAACTAAAACTGTATTAAAATTAAAATATAACATAATCCTAGTATTTTGTTACTATTTATAATAATTATATATCTCTTACAAATATACCAAGGGATTATTAATATTATAATCCAAAAGAATAAATAATCCCGTGGGTCTAATATTATAAACACAATGAGTTGGTGAACCTAAGGGGAGAATATTAAAAAGATAAGAGATCAAGAAGCCCAAGGGATCCATAGTAAAAATAGAATAGATTATTAAAGACTAAGAATTAATATTTTAAATACAAATGAATGATAAACTCACATCATTATTAATATTATAAACCAAAGATAACAATCAACTTTGGGGATTGTTAATATTATAAACCCAATGAATAAAAAATATAAAGGATTAATAAACAAAATGGATTGATATTAAAAACTCAATGGGTCAATAAGGCTAAGGGATTAATATTCAAAAGACAAGAAATTAATAAAGCCTAAGAATTAATATTTAATACTAAGAAACTTAGGATATTAATACTATAATAATCAATATTGTAAACTCAAAAGATTAATAAGCCCAAGGTATTATTAATATTATAAACCAAAAGAACGAATAAATGCAAGGGTTTAATATTATAAACCAAAGGATTTGGTGAATCCAAGGGATAAATATTAAAAACATACACAACAATAAGACCAAGGGATCAATATTAAAAACACAAAAAATTAAAAACCTAAGAAAATAATAAAACCTAATAATTAATATTTAAAATTAAATAGATTAATAAAACCAATACTTTATTAATATTATAAACCAAAAGAAGTAATAAACCCAAGAGTTTAATACTATAAACCAAAGTAATTGATGAACTCAAAGATAAATATTAATATTATAAACCAAGAAATTAATAAACTCTAATTAAGCATTAAGGCTTTTTTATTTGAAAACAACTCCCCTAACTGCCACTGTGTACAATTTTGCAAAGTTGGATTGAATGTTAGACCATTGAAAATTTCTATACCATCAAATTAGTAATTAGAAAAAATAGTTAGCCTACCTTAAAAGTTAAGAAAAAACTACATAAAACTCATCTTCCTGTGATATTTACAAACCCTCATACGCCCAAAGATTAATAGGCTGTGGAGACTAGACGTCAGGGACGATAGGCTCCCACACCAAAGGGGACGAGCAATCAAACCAACTTCTTATATATATATGGAGTATTTAGAGACATGCGAAATCCTATGTAGAGTATATGCCTCGAAGTGCATATAATTCACTGCATTAAAATGTTTTTGCAAAGGTTGATGATGAGAGTCCTCCTAAAAATACAATGCAAGAAGACTTACTTTCATCATCATCGTTGGTGTTTTGGGTTGATAATAATGGTGTGGGCCATGTACTTCCATTCGCTACAGCATTCATCTCATTTTCGGTAATTGGAAATCCCAATTTTAATTTTTTTCACCCTCAACGAGAGAAGGCATATTATACAAGATAGGCAGGTAGTATAGGTGTTTGTAAAGTTGTTGTAATGTTCAGTGAGCTTATAATTATCATATAAGCTTAATATTTCTCTGCATTATATTTCTTTGCGCTCATGTACAGCCAGCTTGCCGATGCAGCCTCAAAATCCATTCCAGTTTCGGATTTAGGAATGGCTTTTTGTAATGACCATAGATCAATAGGAGAAATTGGCTATCCTTAAATTTCTATTCTATTTGACAATAGAGTCATTTCATAGACAATAAAAAAAAAGAAAGAAGTCCTTACTAAAGCTAATCCTGTTAGTTTTAGAGGTAAATTTTCCATTAAGGTTTCCTCAGGGTATTACCTTTCAGAAGACTTGTTGTAGGAACTAAAATATAAATTATGTTGAAATTAAATTTATTTAGAAATAACAACATTTATTTAAAGATTTAAATTAAAAATATATGTTATATATAATACATTATAATTTTTTTAATTTTAAATAATTTTATAATAATGTTAAATATTTTATTAGTATTATTTTTTATATTATTTTTAATTTTAGATTAAAAAATATAATCATAATCACCAACATGTTATAATAGAAATAAAGCTATTTCAATTTGGTAATGTTAATATTTTAGTAAAAAATATATAAAATAAAAATAATTATCCATATATATAGCATTTTTATCTATATAATTATCTATATATTAGGTTTAGACTTTTATTTTTTACTCATTATGAATTTTAATCATTCTATCTTATTATCCAATTTTATAGATTATTTTACAATTTCATAAAAAATAAATTTAATAAAATTAAATACAATGAAGAACTAACTAATTTTATTTTAGTTATTCAAAAGAATATAATAAAAACATAAAAACAAAGCTTTATTTATAATGATCACATTAATTAATTAATTATATAATAATATCTAAACAAAATCACATTCATTTTTAGTTCATTTGGGTTAGAAAAAAAATTGAGTTAGGAAAAAACCAACAAGGTTTTAAAAATAAATATCAATATTAGTCATATATATAGTATATCTTTACATAAAATTTTATTAGGGCTAGTCTTTTTCTTTCCATTCATCTTCAATTTTAATTATCCTATGTCATTATCCAATTTTATAGATTATTTTACAATTTTATAAAAATTAAATACAATGAAAATCCAAAAAACTAACCAATTTTATTTTTCTTATTCAAAACAATATACCAAAAACAATAAAAACAAAATTATATTTATAATGATCCAGCTAACCAATTTTATTTTACTTATTCAAAACAATATAACAAAAACAATAAAAACAAAAGTATATTTATAATGATCCAATTAATTAATTAATTAATTAACTATAAAATAATGTCTAAACAAGATCAAATAATTTATTCTTAATTTTTTTTTTGTCAACATTAATGATACATATATTTTGCATCACTTTGAATAAAATTTTATTGGTTCTAGTTTTTTCTTTATTCTTAATTTTTTTGGGTTAGAAAAAAACCACATAATAAGTTTTTAAAAATAATTATGAATAGTAATAATACAAATATTTTGTGCCCTTTTGAATAAAATTTTATTAGGACTAGTCTTTTGCTTTAGAGTCGTTATCAATTTCAATCATCTTATGCAATTATCCAATTTTATAAATTATTTTACATTTTCATAAAAAATAAATTTAGTAAAATTAAATAGGTCGTGAAAACTAACTAATTTTATTTTACTTATTTAAATAAATATAAGAAAAACAATAAAAACAAAGATATATTTATAATTATCACATTACTTAATTAATTAATTTTAAAAGAATGTCTAAACAAGATCAAATTTTTTATTCTCAATTTTTTTTGGGTTATAAAAGAACCACATAGCACGGTTTTAAAAACAATTATGAATATTAATGATACATATATTTTACATCATTTTGAATAAAATTTTATTAGGTTTAGTCTTTTTATTTCCATTCATCATTAATTTCAATCAACCTATGCCATTATCTAATTTTATAGATCATTTTAAAATTTCATAAAAAAATAAATTTAAAAAAATTAAATACAATGAAGATCATGATAGCTAATTAATTTTAGTTTACTTATTTAAAAAAATATAACAAAAATAGTAAAAAAAAGGTGTATTTATAATGATTGCATTAATTAATTAATTAATTATAAAAGAATATCTAAACAAAATCAAATTCTTTATTCTTAATTTTTTGGGTTAGAAAAAAAACCACATAACCAGTTTTATTTTTGAGTGGAAGGGAAGGTAAAAAATAAAAATACAATATAATGTTATGTAATGAAATGTTTTGAGCATTCACTTCCATTTTTATTTCAATTTACCTATTGTTGGCACCATGGGAGCAATGTGCCTTTGTACCACAAAAAAACACACGTGAGTATTGATTTTTTTAGTTGGAAGGAACATACTAGAGACATTATGAAGAAACACACATTATTAGTGAGTTTCAAATATTTATATTTATGGGATTCCTCAAACTAGTGTCCTTCCTAATTATTGTAGCTCAATTCTACAAAGTTTAAATTTCAAAGTTTTTCTCACTAGAAAATAAACAAAATTGCATAAAAAGTTTTCTTCTATTTTCTATGGTACTCTTCTCTATGCTATTGTCTTAAGGCGTTTCTTTTGCAACATGTGGTGCAATTGCTAGTAATTAATATTTTAAACTCAAGAGATTAATAAACCCAAGGGATTATTAATATTATAAACAAAAAGGACTAATAAAGCCAAGGATTTGATATTGCAAACCAAAGGAATTGGTGAACCCAAGGGATAAATATTAAAGACATAAGTGATCAATAAGGCCAAGAGATCAATATTAAAAACACAACAGATTAAAAAACCATAAGAATTAATATTTTTTAATCAATAACCTAAGAAATTAATAGACCCTAAGAATTAATATTTTTAACTGAAGATATTTTAAGACCCAAGTGTGGTTTAATATTATAAATGAAAAGAACTAATAAAACAAAGGGTTTTATATCATAAACCCAAGGAATGGTTGAACCAAATGGATAAATATTAAAACCGTAACAGATAAATAAGGCGAAGGGATCAATATGAAAAACATAGGAGATCAATAAAGCCTACAAATTAATACCTTAAACAAAAAGGTTTGATAAACTCACATAATTATTAATATTATAAAATTAAATGAATAATATTATATCTAAGAGATTAATATTATAAACTTCAAGTACATAAAAACCTTTATATAAATACTCTAAACCGTAAAATAAACATGGTTGAGCATGTTTGAATTAAACACTAAGACAATTATTGTCATAATGCGACGTTGGATGAAGAATTACCATGGTTTTCCATGGTTGATTTTCATATTGAGACAATATTTGTCACAATGCGACATTCTACCATGGAAAACCTTGATTTACTATGACTAAATATGACTAACAATGGTAGCCCATGGTTGATTTTGATATAGATAATGTTTTTTGTAATGTCACATTGGACCATGAATTAATATTAAAGTGTATGACTAATATTTAATGCATATATTACCAACCCAAAGAATTAGGAAACTCAAGGGATTAATAAACCCTAATAATTAATATCTTAAACTCAAAATGTAAGAAATGAATAAATCCTAAGAATTAATAATTTAAACTGAAGAGATTAATAAACTGCAGGTATTATGAATGTTATAAACGAAAAGAACTAATAAACCCAAGGGTTTAATATTATACACCAAAGGGATTAGTGAACCGTAGGGATAAATATTAATATTATAAACAAAGAAATTAATAAGGCTTAAGAATTAATATTTTAAACTCAAGAGATTAATAAACCCTAAGGCTTAATACTTTAAACTTAAGAGATTAATAAACCCAAGGGGTTATTAATATTATAAACCAAATTAATAAACCCAAGGGTTTAATATTACAAACCAAACGAATTGGTGAACCGAAGGGATAAATATTAAATACCTAAGGGATAAATAAGGCCAAGGGATCAATATTAAAAACACAAGAGATCAATAAACCCTAAAAATCAATATTATGAACCCAAATATTATAGTACCAAATGTTATAAACTGTAAATATTAAACATAATATTATAAACTCTAATATTAAACCCAAATATTATAAACACAATATTAAACCCTAATTATAAACACTATATATTAGAATCTATATTATAACCCAACATATTACACCATAATGTAAATCATAATATTAAAACTCAAAATATGAATAAACTGAAGGGATTATTAATATTATAAGCTAAAAGAACTAATAAACACAAGTGTTTAATATTCTAAACCAAAGGTATCTGTGAAACGAGGATATAAAGATTAAAAACCTACGTTGTCAATAAGGCCCATGGATCAATATTAAAAACAAAAAAGATTATTAAACTTTAAGAATAAATTTTTTAAACTCAAAAACCTAAAAAACTAATAAACCCTAATAATTAATATTTTAAATTAAATAGATTAATAAACCCAAAGCATTATTAATATTATAAACCAAAATAAGTAATAAACTAAAGGGTTTAATATTATAAACCAAAGTAATTGGTGAACCCAAGGGATAAATATTAATATTATAAACCAAGAAATTAATACACCTTAATAATTAATATTTTAAACTCAAGAGATTAACAAACCCTAAGAATTAATATTTTAAACTCAAGAGATTAATAAACCAATGGGTTATTAATATTTTAAACAAAAAGAACTAATAACACCAAGGGTTTGATATTACAAACCGAAGGAATTGGTGAACCGAAGGGATAAATATTAAAAATCTAAGCGATCAACAAGACCAAGGGATCACTATTTAAAACACAATATATTAATAAAGCCTAAAAATGAATAGTTTTATCTCAAAAACCTAAGAAATTAATAAAAAGTAAGAGTTAATGTTTTTAACTCAAGAGATTCTTAGATCCAAGGGTGGTTTAATATTATAAATGAAAAAAACTAATAAACCCAACGGATTTATATTATAAACCCAAGGGATAAATATTAAAAACTTAAATGATGAATAAGGTGAAGGGATCAATATGAAAAACATAAGAAATTAATAAAGATTAAAATTAATATCTTAAAAAAAAGGTTTGATAAACTCACATGATTATTAATATTATAAACTCAATGGAATAATATTAAACCTAAGATATTAATATTAAAAACCTCAAGTATATAAAAACCTTTAGATAAATATTATAAACCTCAACTATATAAAAATATTTAGATAAATACTATAAACCATAAAATAAACATGGTTGAGCATGCTTGATTTAAATATTGAAACAATTGTTGTCACAATGTGATGTTGGGTGAAGAATGATCATGATTTTCCATGGGTGATTTTCATATTGAGACAATATTTGTCACAATGTGACATTCAACCATGGAAGCCCTTCATTGAATACGACTAACTATGATTAACAATGGTAGCCCAAGGATGATTTTAATATTGAGACAATGTTTTACATAATATGACATTGGACCATGCATTAATATTAAATTGTAAGACTGCTATTTAACTCCTAATATTACCAACCCAAATAATTAGAAAACTCAAGGGATTAATAAACCCTAATAGTTAATATTTTAAACTTAAAACGTAAGAAATGAATAAACCCTAAGAATTAATAATTTAAAGTGAAGAGACTAATAAACCAAAGGGATTATTAATATTATAAACCAAAAGAAATAATAAACCCGAATGTTTAATATTATAAACCAAAGGAGTTGGTGAACCCAAGGGATAAATATTAATATTATAGACCATGAAATTAATAAAGGAGAAGAATTAATATTTTAAACACAAGATATTAATAAACCCAAATAATTAATATTTGAAACTTAAGAGATTAATAAACCTAAGGGGTTATTAATATTATAAACCAACATAATAAACCCAAGGGTTTAATATTACAAAGAAAAGGAATTGGTGAAACCAACAGATAAATATTAAAGACCTAAGGGATCAATAAGGTGAGGGGATCAATATCAAAAACACAAGAGATCAATAAAACCTAAGAATCAATATTATGAACCGAAATATTATAATACCAAATGCTATAAACTCTAAATATTAAACACAATATTATAAACCCTAATATTTAACCGAAATATTATAAACTCAATATTAACCCCTAATTATAAAACATATATATTAGAATATATATTATAACCTAACATATTAGGTCATAATGTAAATCATAATATTAAGACTCAAAAGATTAATAAACCAAAGGGATTTTTAATATTATAAACCAAAAGAACTAATAAACACAAGGGTTTAATATTATAAACCAAAGGAATTGGTGAACCGAGGGGATAAATATTTAAAACCTACATGATCAATAAGGCCAAGGGATCAATATTAAAAACAAAAAATATTATTAAACCCTAAAAATAAAAATTTTAAACTCAAAAACCTAATAAATTAATAAACCATGATAATTAATATTTTTAAACCCAAGACATTGTTAATATTATAAACCAAAATAAGTAATAAACTCAAGGGTTAGTATTATAAACCAAAGCAATTAGTGAACCCAAGGGATAAATATTAAAAACCTAAGGGTTCAATAAGGTGAAGGGATCCATACGAAAAACATAAGAGATTAATAAAGCCTAAACATTAATATCTTAAACAAATTTTTTTGATAAACTCACATTATTATTAATATTATAAACTAAAGGGAATAATATTAAACCTAAGATAATAATATTATAAAACTCATGTATATAAAAACTTTTAGATAAATATTATAAAACTCAAGTATATAAAAATATTTATATAAAAAATATAAACCGTAAAATAAACATGGTTGAGCATGCTTGATTAAAAAATTGAGACAATTGTTGTCACAATGTGACGTTGGACGAAGAATGACCATGGTTTTTCATGGTTAATTTTCATATTCAGACAATCTTTGTCAGAATGTGACATTTGACCATGGAACACCTTCATTGACTACGACTAATGATGATTAACAATGGTAGCCCATGGCTGATTTTCATATTGAGACAATGTTTTTCATAATGTGACATTGGACCATGCATTAATATTAAAGTGGAAGACTAGTATTTAACGCCTAATGTTACCAAACCAAATAATTAGAAACTCAAGGGATGAATAAACTCTAATAATTAATATCTTAAACTAAAAACCTAAGAAATTAATAAACCCTCCCAATTAATAATTTAAAATGAAGAGATTAATAAATCGAAGATATTATTAATAATATAGACCAAATGAACTAATAAACTCAAGGATTTAATATTATAAACCAAAGGAATTGGTGAACCTAAGGGATAAATATTAATATTATAAACCAAGAAATTAAGAAAGCATAAGAATTAATAGTGTAAAGTCAAGAGAGTAATAAACCATAAGAATTAATATTTTAAACTCAAGAGATTAATAAACCCAAGGGGCTATTAATATTATAAACCAAATGAACTAATAAATCTAAGGATTTAATATTACGAATAAAAGAAATTCATGAACCCAAGGGATAAATGTTAAATACCTAAGGGATCAATAAGTCCAAGGGATCAATATTAAAAACACAAGAGATCAATAAATCCTAAGAATCAATATTATGAACTGAAAATATTATAATCCCAATGTTATAAACTCTGAATATTAAACACAATATTATAAACCCTCATATTAAACTCAAATATTATAAACCCAATATTAAAGCCTAATTATAACCCTATATATTAGAATATATATTATAACCCAACATATTACTCCACAATTTAAATCATAATTTTAAAACCAAATATTATAAGCCCTATATATATTGAAAACATAATATTATAAACTGTAATATTAAAACAAATATTATAAGACTTATTATTAAACCCCATAACATAAGCGTTCATATTATATTCAATAATTGTCTCAATTATGACAATAATTGTCTTAATGTTTAACCACCCCTTATGAGGTTTCATCTTCGCTCACTCTGTAGACTTCTATATAAATATTTTAATTAAGATATTGTCTAGTATTTTATTTAATGTTATTAAATATTTTAATTAATTAACTTAATATTACTATTAATTAATAAGAAAATATTAATTTAAAAATTTAAAAATTAATGTTTATAATAATTAACATTTTTATATAAATGTTTTAATTAATATATTGCCAAATGTTTTAATTAATGTTTTTCAAAGTTTTAATAATTTTGATAAAATGTTATCAATGTTTCATATAGTGTTAAAAATTGATTAATTAATGTTAATGTTTTATTTAATTAATATTCATGTTAATTATTGTCTTAATAATTTAATAAATTAATGTTGTATTAATTCATTTCATTAAAATGTTTAAATTATTGTTATTAAACATTTTTAAATAAATATTTTAATTAATATATTCTCAAAAGTTTTAATTAATATTTTAAAGTTAAAAACAATTATGTACAATTCCAACATCTTATTATTATTATTATTATTATAGTAATAATAATTTAATAATATAATATTATAATATAATTGTATTAAAATAATTATTATAATTTAATCTTTTGATTTATTATTGTATATATATAATTTCATTATAATTTAACCTTAAGGTTTATTTCTTCTAGAGAAATTATGTGTTAATGAAACCTTATTATTAAGAAAATATTTCAATACACCAAACTTTAATACAAATGTTGATTAAAACAAGAAGTATAATTGCATTATCTAAGCGATATATGATGACATGATAGTCGCAATTTTTTTTACAACTAATTTATAAATTTAAAACTATATTATAATTTAAACCTAAAATTTATTAGTTATTCATTATATTGTTTAAATAATATGAAACATTATATTAAGTAATGTAAGTCAACATTAAGAAAGTCCAAATGGGTAGCATGGACACTTGAGTACCATAGAAACAACATTTTTTTTGAATTAATAAAAAATAAATCGAGATGAGCAAGAATAATTTATAAAATAATATTTAGTTCTTTATAGTTAATTGTGAGTAGGCATACATTTGAATGGCATGCATAAGAGACCACTACTCCATAAACCTTATAATAATTTAATAATATAATATTATAGTATAATTGTATCAAAATAATTATTATAATTTAATCTTATCATTTATTGTTGTATTAAAATAATTTTATTATAATTTAATATTAGCGGTTCTCCCCATATTGCAATTTTGGTGATTGTGTAATAATGAAATATTATTATTAATGAGAGCTTTTAATACAACAGGAAATATAATTGGCGATATTTTAACCACATGATAGTCACAATTTTTCTTTTACATTACATTATGAAACCTAAAACTATATTATAATTTAAACTCACCATTTACTATTTATTCATTATATCTTTTAAATAATATCAAACTCTAATTATTTTTTATTATCATACATCATACATCATGTCAATCCCATTAATCATTCTAGATTTAATTGTTCACGTGGATACCTTAAGAAAGTAAGTTGAAATGAGTAGCATGTAGACTTGAATAACTAGCAACAACAATTTTTTTTTAAAGTAATAAAAAATAAGAATTCAATAACTAGTAACAACTATTTTTTTAAAGCAATAAAAAATAAATCCACAGCAGCAAGAATAATTTAATAAAATAATATTTTTTTGTTTATAGTAAATTGTGAGCTGGCATACATTTGAATGGCATTCATATTAACCAGTAAGGTAATGGAGCCGAGGAAAAGTTTTTAAACGTACACTTTTCAAGTGAAATAAGTTTTGATCGTGTCAAGAGTTATAAGTTTCAAAATTAATCCACGTTGCAATGCATCTTTTATAAGTTTTTTTCTTTTTTTTCATTTCTTACTAATTAGCATCTGTGTTATCAACAATAGGCACAGTGAATTTTTAATCATGTTTTGTAAAAAAATAATTTAAGTATGGTTTAAACATGTGATTGACATATGCAAGGAAGTTATGAGTTTTAATTCCAGAGTGGCGACAAATACGCTCGGCATCATACAATTCACACCATCTCATCAAAAAGATTAATTAGAAAAATGATTAAATACCCAGTTCAAGAGAAAAGCATTTCAACTTAAAAATATTTATACTAAAATAGAACTCTCAAATTTAACTCTGTAATGTTCTATTATTTGAACATACTGAGCAATTCAAAAAGGCATACACAATATTGAAAATCTAGATTTTTCTATTCCAATATCTGTGCAAGAATGATACATAAATAACCAGATTTTACAAATAGAATAGTTGCATCCCCTAGATTATCTGAAATATCTCAGCAATGAAATATTCCAAAATCATATGCAACACAATAGAATTAACTCCCTAGATATGTTGCATTACCCATTAACACAAACTTGAAAATCAATGGATTTAGATCTTGATAACATAAAATTGTTTTGAGTATACATCCTTATGAATCTTATAAGAAGCAGAGAAAAAAGTCTTAAAAGTATAGTTCTGATTTTTTCAAATATAATTATGCATCTACATTTTTCTGATCCTTCCACAAATTCCAACAGATGCGGCAACCCTGGTTCACCGTATCCAAAGCTCTAGTCAAACATGAGTTTCTGAATGAAGTTTTGCTTCAATTTTGACTATGGTAGTAACTTTCCAATGTATATATATTTGGAATGCGTTGGAATCACTAAGGAAGAAAGCATGTCTGAAAAAGGCAGGTGCTTTGAGCCATAACAATCCAATGATTCCTTTATATTGAAACTAGAAGAAAAATAAATATTATATTTAACGGAATTACCTAAACCATCAATGCCTTTGTAAAATTAAACTACAATATACATAATCTAAGTTTAAAAAAATGACCGTGCTCTAAACCCTCATAGACTAGTTATTATGATATCTCTTATGAAATAATAATTTAATTTAAATACTCCAAACATTACAAATTTAATATGGATTTAGATTTAATTATTCAAATTAATTAAATTTCTAAACATTCAGTATATATGCCAAATCAATTTAATTAGAGATCACACTTGGTTAAATGATGGATTTGGACGTCTAACATAGTTATATGCTCAAACAGATTCCCAAAAGTGCACCTCGCTATCAAATTAAAACATGGAAATCTGCCCACATCCACAATAAATTGAAACTTTGTACGAATCAAAACAACTTAAATAGATATGATGGAAATGAAATAGAAGTGAATTGACATGAAATTGAATCGGAGAATTCCATCAAATAGTGATTTGTGTTGAAATTTCTCAGACACAAAGAAAGCAAAATCTCTTTTTTTAATGTAGAGAAATCAATTTAAAATGATTGCTGGACAAACATGTATAAATAACATATATTTCATTAAGCATAAACTCACTTACAAAATGTCTGTCTTCAGAACTGTTGCTGTTCTTCTGCTACAAACACAGCGTTACAGTTTTGTTGTTTGTGTCTTCCTTTTTTAAATAGAGTCATAATCTTTTGTTTTTTTAAATACAAAGTCTCACTGCATTTCACTCTTCACACTGCTATTTTAATTTTTGTAAGATTATGACACAATTCACACTGCTATTTTTGCTCTCCTACTTTTCTCTACTTTCTTGCATTAAAAATAATGCAAAGTCTCTTCTTCTTTTTTGTTTCACTGGCTTCTCGCATGTCTGTCTTTAAATATATACTAGCACAATCACATTTACCAATGTGGTTGATATACTCCGATAGGCATATATGAAATAAATTTACAACCACAATCACCAATGTGATTGATATATGCAAATAGGCCTATATCCACCACCCACCACATGTATTTTACCAAAATAATCATTATATATTTATCAATATAATTACCAATATATTTTATATATCTTCTTAAAATATATTAATAATATTAATTATATGCATACTATATATATATTTTTTTCTCAATAAGACTAATTCTATTAAAAAAGGGAAAAATATAGTACAATCAAGCTTGCATGCAAGCGAAACAGAGAAGTTAGGGAGCTAGAGGTGATAGGCTATCAACCTCGCTCCTCATAGACAATCATATAATGAGAAAAAGAGACACGGGAATACAAAAAGCTGGCTCTAAGTGAAGGAAACTACCCAGAGTGTGTGGTTACTGCCACATGACATTTTTTGCCTTTTTTCTTACTTACTTTGACCCAACTAGTGGAGTTTGGATGAGCCATAACAAGTTGTAGACTGTTCTGGTCTAGCGGCGGAATATCCTTGTCAGAATCTGAAGATGTGGATACATGTGAGCGTTTCTGAGAGATCGACAGGGCAGAGGGGACTGCTGGACTGACTGAAGGAGCGTCCAGTGGAAGCTCATCATTTTGCCCATCTGCTTAAAATTCCTCCTCATCCGAACTAGAGGATTCTGTGTCCTCCATAGGAGGAGGGACACACGGATTCCAGCTCTTGGATTTGGGTTTACGATTTAGATTCTTCTTTTTGCTGGGGAGCTGGGAACATGTATTCTCGAGGTGCCCTGTTTGATGAGAATGTCGGAAACAGAAGGCTATATTTTCGTAGTCCAAGGTTTGTGTCCAGTGGAAATCTCCAATCTTAAGGTTGATCTGTTCCAGTAGTTCTTTGCTGATATCTATTTCTGCACATATTCTCCCATAGGTAAAAAGTCAATTTTCCTTTCTTGAGGGTTCTGTAGCTAGAAAGCGTCCAAGGGTGTCTCCAATGGCTATGAAGACAGAGATATGCCATAGATGTGCCGGAAGATTCAGAATTCGGACCCAAATGGGAGTCTTGGTGATCACAGCTGTAGAAGGGTCGAAGTCTGGGAACCATGGGGTGAGGAAAATTCCAGCCAAACCCCAGAACCAAGGCCCTCCCGTTAAGGCCTTTTGATAATCTTTAGCTAAGTCAAAAGCCACGATGAAGAATCCTTTTGAACATAGGAAGATTTTTCTTCTTTTAGTCCAATTGGTATGGATCCATTGGTATAGATCTACTGTGCGTGGCCATAGTCCATTAAATCTGCATATGATTGCAGATTCTGCAAAGAACTGGCAGCGTTCGTCAATCTCAGAATGAATGAAATTGATAGATGGAACTTACTCTGATTTATCTACCAAAAATGGCTTTGGAGCCATAGGTGGTTGAGCTGCTTTCGAAGAGCCCTGAGGGTGGGTAGGGTCTTTGCAGACAACATATTTATAAGAGAAAGAAGTGGCAGAGGAAGTTTGCCCAATGGAACCTCCTCTTAAACGAAAAGTTTTCGTAATGGAAGCGTCCTTTTGAATGTTGTAATAGGAGACGGGAAGGGTGTTCAGAAGTTTCTTACCTTTATATAGCAGTCTCAGAAAAGCAGAGGGGATCCCGAGGCGGCATTCGAGCTTTTGTAGTAGATCCTGCACAAGATCTGTCACGCGCACCGATTGCATTATCGTCTTGCTTGAGAGTGTGATTTGTGTCCGATATTCAAGTGCTTGTTCTGGCAGATCTGGCAGATCTGGCTGGTTCATAATAGCAGCCTGCAACCAGACAGCAAAGGACAGATCCATGTCCAAGATCGCCAGGCGTTGAGCAATGGTCAACGCAGGACGAGGAGCACGGATGCAGTCAATGTGTATACCTGTCTTTGGTTCCTTTGCAAGCCGATCTGATGGGGTCAATGAGCAGATTCGCAGCTTGCGAACACCCGAGAAAAGATCTTTGGGGTTTTCAGGGTTGCTTCTATTTGCACATAGAGCAACTGCAATAGCGGCGGCTTCAAAGACGACTGAAGCTTTTGCTATGAAAGCCACCATCCAGACGACGGAATCATTTATGCCGAAGGGTGATCTGATCATAGACGCGTAGATCTGCAGGTTCAAGTCTAACCCATACAATATAGATTTCCTTTGCTGGTAACCCTGCAGGCCAAACTAGCCGGTGCGAGGGGAAGATCCATTGCGGGCATTCTGCTAAGGCGTGATTGGAGGCATTTGCAAAGTAAGTCATTTTTGCGAAGCAGGCAGCTGTGAAGGCAGCCTCTTCAAAGCCCTCTGGATCGTTAGCAGGGTGTGGAGCCACCCATACGGTGGCAACATCTCTTCCCCGAACAACCCTGAGTAGAAGAAAGCAAGCCGACATCTACAAGTTTGCGATTTGGTCCATAAACTGAAGGCGGCTGGCCCAGTGAGTGGCCGAGTCGGCGCAGACCATCAAAACATCGCTGCAAACCCTAGTTCCTTGTTTCGCCATCGCAGCCAATCTCCTAATTATCACGACTTCTCAAAAACAGGGCTCACCACACTTCTCTAAGTTTCTCTGGTTTCTGTAATTGTTATATGCATACTATATATTAAACTATAATATATATATATATATATATATATATATTATTTAATAATAAAATATTATTAATTTTTTTCAAATCATTAATAGTTATAATTCAAACTATATTAAAATTCAAATATAACTTAATAATAATATTTTATTATTATTTATAATAAGTATATATATCTTACCAATATCCCAAGGGATTATTAATAGTATAAGCTAAAATAACTAATAAAATCGAGGAATTGGTGAACTCAAGGGGAAAATATTAAAAACCTAAGAGATCAAGAAGCCCAAGGGATCCATATTAAAAAGATAAGAGATTAACAAAGGCTACGAATTTATATTTTAAATACAAATGAATGATAGACTCACATGATCAATAAGGATAAGAGATCAATATTAAAAACATAAGATATTAATAAACCTTGTGAATAATATTTAAACAAATTATGAAATTGAAGAACCTAATAATAATTGATATTTTAAATTCAAGATATAAATAAACCCAAGGAATTAGTGAATTAGTAAATAAACCCAAGGAATTCAAGGTATAAATAAACCCAATGGTTTAGTATTATAAACCAAAGGAATTAGTGAACCCAAGGGATAAATATTAATATTATAAACCAATAAATTAAAAAACCCTAAGAATTAATATTTAAACTCAAGAGATTAATAAACCCAATGAGTTATTAATATTCTAAACCAAAAAGAACTAATAAAACCAAGTGGTTTAATATTAAAGTCTATAAGGAATCAAAGGAGCTTCAAGGGATAAATATTAAAGACCTATATGATAATACAAATAAGGGATAAATATTAATATTATAAACCAATAAATTAAAAAACCCTAAGAATTAATATTTTAAACACAAAAACCTAAAATTAATAAACACTAAGTATTAATATTTTTAACTCAAAAGATTTTAAAACCAAATGGATTATTAATATTATAAACAAAAATAACTAATAAACCTAAAGGTTTTATATTTCAAACCCAAGGGATAAATATTAAAACCCAAAGGATCAATAAGTGGAAGGGATAAATATTAAAAACAAAAGAGATTAAAAAAGCCTACAAATTAATATCTTAAACAGAAAGATTGATAAAATAACATGATTATTAATATTATAAACTCAAGGGAATAATATTAAAGCTAATAAATTAATATTATAAACCTAAAGTATATAAAACCTTTAGATAAATACTATAAACTATAAAATAAACATAGTTGAGCATGCTTGATTTAAACATTCAGACAATTGTTGTCACAATGTGACCTTGGATGAAGAATGACGATGGTTGGTCATGGTTTATTTTCATCTTGAGACAATATTTGTTGCAATGTGACATTCGATCATGGAAGACCTTTATCAAATATGATTAACAATGATTAATAATGGTCTCCCATGGTTGGTTTTCATATTTACACAATGTTTCTCATAATATGACATTGGACCATGCATTAATATTAAAGCGTATGACTAATATTTAGCACCTAATATTACCAACCCAAATATATAGAAAACTCAAAGATTATTAAACCCTAAGAATTAATATTTTAAACTCAAAATCATAAGAAGTTAATAAACCCTAATAATTAATAATTTAAACTCAAGAGGTTAATAAACCAAAGGTATTATAAATATTAAAAACCAAGAAAAATAATAAACCCAAGGGTTTAATATTATAAACTAGAGGAATTGGAGAACCCAAGGGATAAATATCAAAAACTTAATGGATAAATAAGGCTAATGGTTTAATATTAAAAACAAAAGAGATTAATAAACCCTAAGAATTAATATTTTAAACACAAAAACCTAAAAAATTAATATACAATAATCTAATCAATATCTTAAACTCGAGAGATTAATAGACCCAAGGAATTATTCATATTATAAACCAAAAGAACTAATAAAACAAAGGGTTTAATATTATAAACTAAAGGAATTGGTGAACCCATGGGATAAATATTAAAAACCTAAGGGATCCATAAGGCCCACGGTTTAATATTAAAAACAAAAGAGATTAATAAACCCTAAGAATTAATATTTTAAACATAAAAACCTCAAAAATTAATATACCATAATCTAATCAATATTTTAAACGCAAGAGATTAATAAACCCATGGGATTATTAATATTATAAATCAAAAAAATTAATTAACACAAGGGTTTAATATTATAAGCTTAATGAATTGGTGAACCCAAGAGATAAATATTAATATTATAAACCAAAAAATTAATAAACCTTAAGAATTAATATTCTAAACTCAAGAGATTAATAAAGCATAAAAATTAATACTTTAAACTCTAGAGATTAATAAACCCAAGGAGTTATTAATATTATACACCAAAAGAACTAATAAAACCAAGGGTTTAATATTACAAACCAAAGGAATTGGTGAACCCAAGGGATAAATAATAATAACCTAAATTTTGAAAATACTAAATCTTAACAGCTGTAAACAAGATTATGGACAAATATTTGCGAGATTCTAGGCCATTTTGCTGCCTCTTTAGACTACGCGGATAAAAAATACTTCCCCCTTGGACTCTTTGAACATGAGACACTGATACGCCACGAGAAACATAGCATCTCCCTCAATATTTGGCAGAAGGTCCACCAAAATTCCCATTTTATAAAGAACGGTTACAGCTACCACGATTCCACCATCAATTCCGCAACCACCGTAGCTGATGCTTCTTCCTTCCTTGGGTTCTCTTGAGTTTAAAATATTGATTAGATTATGGTATATTAATTTTTTAGGTTTTTATGTTTAAAATATTAATTCTTAGGGTTTATTAATCTCTTTTTATTTTAATATTAAACCGTGGGCCTTATTAATCCCTTAGGTTTTCAATATTTATCCCATGGGTTTACCAATTCCTTTAGTTTATAATATTAAACCCTTTGTTTTATTAGTTCTTTTGGTTTATAATATGAATAATTCCTTGGGTTTATTAATCTCTCGAGTTTAAGATATTGATTAGATTATTTTATATTAATTTTTTAGGTTTTTGTATTTAAAATATTAATTCTTAGGGTTTATTAATCTCTTTTGTTTTTAATATTAAACCATTGGCCTTATTAATCCCTTAAGTTTTTTATATTTATCTTTAATATTACAAACCAAAGGAATTGGTGAACCCAAGGGATAAATATTAAAAACCTAAGGGATAAATAAGGCCAAGCTATCAATATTAAGAACACAAGAGACTAATAAACCCAAAGAATTAATATTTTAAACACAAAAACCTAAAAAATTAATAAATTCCAAGGATTAATATTTTTAACTCAAGAGATTTTAAAACCAAATGGATTATTAATATTATAAACCATAATAAATAATAAACCCAAGGGTTTTATATTTCAAACCCAAGGAATTAGTGAACCCAAGAGATAAATATTAAAAACCTAAAGGATCAATAAGTGCAAGGAATCAATATTAAAAACAAAAGATATTAAGAAAGCCTACAAATTAATATCTTAAACAGACAGGATTGATAAAATCATATGATTATTAATATTATAAACCTAAGGGAATAATATTAAAGCTAAGAGATTAATATTATAAACCGCAAGTATATAAAAACTTTTAGATAAATACTATAAAACTTAAAATAAACATGGTTGAGCATTCTTGATTCGAACATTGAGACAATTATTGTTACAATGTGACGTTGGACGAAGAATTATGATGGTTGGCCATGTTTTATTTGCATATTGAGACAATCTTTGTCATAATGTGACATTCAACCATTGAAGACCTTGATCAAATACGAATAACGATGATTAACAATGGTCTCCCATGGTTGGTTTTCATATTCAAACAATGTTTTTCATAATATGACATTGGACCATGCATTAATATTAAAGTGTATGCCTAAAATTACCAACCCAAATATTTAGAAAACTCAAAGATTATTAAACCCTAAGAATTAATATTTTAAACTCGAAAGCCTAAGAATTTAATAAACCCTAATAATTAATAATTTAAACTCAAGAGGTTAATAAACCAGAGGGATTATAAATATTATAAACCAAAAACATTAATAAACCCAAGGGTTTAATATTATAAACTAAAGGAATTGGTGAAACCAAGGGATAAATATTAAAAACTTAGGGGATCAATAAGGCCAAGGTTTTAATATTAAAAACAAAGAGATTAATAAACCCTAAGAATTAATATTTTAAACACAAAAACCTAAAAAATTAATATACCAGAATCTAACCAATATCTTAAACTCAAGAGATTAATAAATCCAAGGAATTATTAATATTATAAACCAAAAGAACTAATAAACCAAAGGGTTTAATATTATAAACTAAAGGAATTGGTGAACCCAAGGGATAAATATTAAAAACCTAAGGGATCAATAAGGCCTAAGGGTTTCATATTAAAAACAAAAGAGATTAATAAACCCTAAGAATTAATATTTTAAACATAAAACCTAAAAAGTTAATATACCATAATCTAATCAAAATTTTGAACTCAAGAGATTAATAAACCCAAGGGATTATTAATATTATAAACCAAAACAACTAATAAATACAAGGGTCTAATATTATAAGCTAAAGGAATTGGGGAACCCATGGGATAAATATGAATATTATAAACCAATAAATTAATAAACCCTAAGGATTAATATTTTAAACTCAAGAGATTAATAAATCATAAGAATTAATATTTTAAACTCGATAGATTAATAAACTCAAGGAGTTATTAATATTATAAACCAAAAGAAATAATAAAACCAATGGTTTAAAATTACAAACCAAAGGTATTGATGAACACAGGGGATAAATATTAAATACTTAAGGGATAAATAATGCCAAGATATCAATATTAAGAACACAAGAGATTAATAAACCCTAAGAATTAATATTTTAAACACAAAATCCTAAAAAATTAATAAACTGTAAGGATTAATATTTATAACTCAAGAGCTTTTAAAACCAAAGTGATTATTCATATTATAAACCAAAATAACTAATAAACCCAAGTTTTTATATTTCAAACCCAAGGAATTGGTGACCCCAAGGGATAAATATTAAAAAACTAAGGGATCAATAAGTGGAAGGGATCAATATTAAAAACAAAAGAGGTTAACAAAGCCTAAAAATTAATATCTTAAAGAGTAAAATCACATGATTATTAATATTATAAACCCAAGGGAATAATATTAAAGCTAAGAGATTAATATTATAAACCTCAAGTATATAAAAACCTTTAGATAAATACTATAAACCGTAAAATAAACATGATTGAGCATGCTTAATTTAAACATTAAGACATTTTTTGTCACAATGCGACGTTGGACGAAGAATGATGATGGTCAACCATGGTTGATTTTCATATTGAGACAATCTTTGTCACAATGTGATATTCAAACATGGAAGACCTTAATCAAATACGAATAACTATGATTAACAATGGTCTCCAATGGTTGGTTTTCATATTCACACAATGTTTTTCATAATGTGACATTTCACCATGTATTAATATTAAAGTGTATGACTAATATTTAACACTTAATATTACCAACCCAAATACTAGAAAACTAAAAGATTATTAAACCCTAAGAATTAATATTTTAAACTCAAAAGCCTAAGAAATTGATAAACCCTAATAATTAATAATTTAAAATCAAGAGGTTAATAAGCCAAAGGAATTATAAATATTATAAACCAAAAAAACTAATAGACCTAGGGGTTTAATATTATAAGCTAAAGGAATTGGTGAACCCAAGGGATAAATATTAATATTATAAACCAATAAATTAATAAACCCTAAGAATACATATTTTAAACTCAAGAGATTAATAAACACAAGGAGTTATTAATATTATAAACCAAAAGAACTAATAAAACCAAGGGTTTGGCTAGGGTTTTCGCTGCTCCCCTGCAACTGCGCCGACACACTCTGTATGCTTGGAGCTTTTCCATTGGCTCTTTCATGCTGATTTGCAGTGGACTCGCGCTAGTTCACCTGCAATGGCAGACCCGTCGGGGGGAGGCGACCATTCTTCCCCCTCAAATCACGACAAACCACCCTCCAAGAAGACTAAAAAGGATACCGCTTCGTTCCAAACGAATCCAGAGCCTGAGGACAATAGAAAATCGGAAGAGCAAGCGACCTCAAATGACAAGGAAAAAGATATACAGGAAGAAGAATCTGGGCAAAAAGGAATGCCCTAGGTGACGTCGACCACCTGCAAACCGATTACAGCAGAAAGACCCAAAATTGAGCTTCCAAGTCACAAGATCAATGGACAGATCCAATACATGAAGGATCACGCCCTGATTGGAAAATTTATAGGTTTTTCGCCCACGGAAAAATCCCTGCATGGGTGGATAGCGGCCAAGTGGAAACCCAAAGGGCATGTCACCCTTCAACTAGGCCCCAAGGGCCTCTTCACTGTTATCTTTCTCTGCATTGAAGATCGAAATAGGGTCCTGGACAAAGGACCATACTTCTTCAACTCAGCCGGCCTTTACCTAAGGGATTGGGTTGAAAGATTCAACCCTGATAAGGAGGATTTTAGCTGGGCCCCTGTCTGGATAAGGATGTACTCGCTTCCACTGGAATACTGGGATGAGGATTCCCTCAAAGACATTGCTCAAGGATTAGGTGAGTTCATCAAAATTGCAGAGGAAATGAAACTGCGTCGTTATACCTCCTACGCTCGCATTTGTGTCTATATGCGACTGGACAAAGCACTCCCTGATTCGGTAAGTCTCTACCATCACGATTTTGAATGGATTCAATCTCTCGATTTCGAGCATGTTCCCTTTCGCCGTCGTAAATGCCATATCCATGGGCACCTCTTTAGGGATTTCCCTCTCAATGCCAAGCGTCAAGCCTTGAATCACCAAGATGAGTCTGTCCCTGAGGGGTTTACTAAAGTCACCAACCGAAGAAGATCTCACAAGAAACCCCCCAATGGGAAAAAACCCTCTCCTCTTGCCTCTTCCATCCCCTCCACCAGTAATAGCTTTGATGCTCTAGCCACTGATACTGATAACCATCCCCAGGCTAATCAGTTAACTCCCCATGTGCCTAAACCATCCTCTGCACCCCTACCGCCAAACCCTAACCCTTCCCAATCGTCCATGGGGGTTCAGTCGAGTCCTTTCGAGGAGTCTTTGAAAGACCCAGACTGGAAACCAAATGGAATGGATGTGGATTGCATCCCCTTACAGCGCTCTCGAGAAAGCAGCCAAGTACAAAGCATGGAGGAAGAACCCGAAAGAATTGACCTGAGAGGGCTTGACATCTTTGAACTAGAACAAGCTTGCAAGAAAAAGGAGTTTGATAAGATTCAAGCGCATCAGCTAGACCAGCTGGAGGTGATCATCTCCAGGGCTTTCAGACAAAAAGAACTGGGAATACAACCAGGCAGCAGATGGGATGGCAACCAAACTCACAAGGACTCTAAGAAAAGAGGTAGGAAAACAGATCTGGAACGAACAATCACAGTGGGAAAAATCCTGGTTGACTCAGGAAGATATGCAAAGCTGAAGAATTATTTCAAACCTCTACCTGATAGTGAATCATGAAGCTCACGTCATGGAATATAAGAGGACTAAACGGTCCTGGGAAACTCAGAATGATAAAAAATATGATAAAGTTGGAGTAGCCTCAAATTTTTTTCATGCAGGAAACCAAATGCAATAGTAGTACTCTTGGAAACATCCTCTCAAGAGCTTGGCCTGGCTGTCAATCGGTTGTGGTGGACGCCTCAGGTGCTTCTGGAGGACTGGCCATCGCCTGGAACACCCAGGCCATCGCGCTCTCTGATTTTCATGCCTCCCACCACTTCATCCAAGCTACTTTTCATATCATTGACACTGATATTCATGGCCATCTTTCTAACGTTTATTTCCCACAGGAAGCAGGCAGTAAAACGGTTCTGTTGGACACTATTGGGGAACTCAATACTGCTAGAATCAATCCTCTTTGGATCCTAGGGGGTGACTTCAATATGATTATGAAATTGGGGGAAAAGATGGGAGGCAGAGCTAAATTAGAGTCAGAAAGTGACCACTTGAAAGACTTCATACAGGACAACTTGCTGATAGATCTGCAATACAGTAATGGAATTTACAACTAGAGTAATCGCAGAGCAGGCCTCCAGCATATCGCCTCTAAGCTAGATAGATTTCTAATCTCAGATAATGCAGTTCATCTGGGTGGGGACGTTTCAGCATCTATCCTCCCACTTAATGGCTCTGACCATTGGATGATCTCTCTACAATGGCAAAGACTGGGAGATTCAACGCGACGCCCTTTTCTCTTTGAGGCGTTCTGGCTGAATCACCCCGCTTTCAAGGACCTCATCAGCTCTTGGTGGAAGAACTTCGTGCCTCCAGAAGGGTCCAAAATGTATCAGTTCCAACAAAAGCTCAAATTCCTCAAATCCCACATTAAACACTGGAATCACGCTACTTTTGGCAATATTTTCTAGGCACAAAAGGACCTCAACAAGGAAATGCGAGCTCTTCAGCAAAAAATCATCACTGAAGGCTACACGGAAGAATCAATGGAAAAGAAGAAGCAGATTCAAACTCAACTGGAGGAAAGATCCAAGCAGGAGGAAATTATTTGGAGGCAGAAATCTAGAATTCGATGGCTGAAGGAGGGCGAAAGAAATACCAAATTCTTTCACAGAACCACCATTCAAAGACGGATTCACAACACAATAACCTCAATTAAGAATCAAGAGGGGGAAAAGGTGGAAGATCATGCTGAGATCGAGAAGGCTTTCATCGATCACTTTCAGGATGTTCACAAAGAACCCCCTTTGGACAGAGGGCCGACCATCGACAAAATAACTCAAAACATTCCCAAGATTATCACGGACGAGCATAACCAGCTCTTGCTACGCCCAGTCTCAAGGCGTGAAGTGGACCTAGCCATGAAGCAGCTAAAATATGGGAAGGCACCTGGCCCTGATGGCTTCATGACCACCTTCTTTCACCATTTTTTGGGTCTCATCAGAGAGGAGGTTTGGATGGTCGTGGAAGAATCACGCTCTATGCATTGGCTTCTCCCTTCTCTAAATGCTACATTCATAGCTCTCATCCCTAAAGAAGAGGATGCCAGTACGCCCCAAAAATTCTACCCAATAGCCTTATGTAATGTCATCTACAAAGTCACTTCTAAAGTCATTGCCAATAGATTGAAACCGCTTTTGCCCCTTCTCATATCGCCTGAGAAATACGGATACGTAGAAGGCAGACAAATTCTGGACGGCATAATCCTCACTCACGAGATCATTCACTCTCTCAAGCACACCAACCAGGCAGGTATGATCCTCAAGATAGATATTTCTAAAGATTTTGATAAATTAAGCTGGACCCACATTCAAAAAGTGTTAACTGCTTTTGGTTTCTCCCCAACGTGGGTTCGATGGGTCTATAGTCTTATCTCCTCTTCTTTTTTCTCGATCCTAATAAATGGAATTCCCTCGCGCGCCTTCAACCCCTCAAGAGGCATCAGACATGGAGATCCCCTATCCCCCTTCCTTTTTGTTCTAATGGTGGAGGGATTGGGGCGCCATATCGCTTTGGCCCTTAGAACCCAGCAAATCCAAAGCATCTCTGTTCACAACTCTCCTGCAATCACTCACCAATAGTTTGTAGATGACAATATGGTGTTTGGGTACCCCTCAGTTCACGAAGCCTCCCAGTTAAGATCCCTTTTGAATGATTTTTCAGCCGCCTCCGGAGCCAGCATAAATAACGCCAAATCCGATATCTTCTTTTTCGACACTCCCCCTTCGACTCAATCCGCCATAGCCCGTATCCTCAATTTCTCCATTGCCTCTCTTCCCTCTAATTACCTGGGTGCCCCTCTCATAGTCTCAGCCCTTAAGCATGCTTCCTAGCACAAGCTCCTGGAAAAAATGGAAGCTAGACTATCTTCCTAGACTCTCAGAACTTTAAACATAGCAATCAGACTAGTCCTCATAAAGGCGGTGCTACAGGCCATGCCATTATATCTTTTCTCCATCCTGGCGGTGCCCAAATGGGTTCTCAAAAAAATCAAAGACATGCAGCGGAATTTCCTATGGGGATCAAAATGCACCAACCGCAAATGGGCGCTAGTGCAATGGACTACTGTCTGCAAACCCAAGGATCAGCGAGGAATAGGACTACGCGATCCCACTCACAGCAATGCCATTATGAGTGCAAAAATTTGGTGGAACTGGCTCACGGCCCACAACAAGCCCTGGGAAATTCTTTGGATGGCAAAGTATGCCAATCACCGGCCCCAGGTTGAACTCATCATATTCACTCCAGAGGAGAAAGGCTCTCTCATATGGAACGCGGCCAAGCAACATTACTCACTCATACAACAACACATTTTTTGGTAAGTAAGAGATGGAAAATCTGCCAGATTTTGGACAGACTCTTGGGAGCAACTACCTAAACTCACCAACATATACAGCCCGCCCCCTGGACAAGATTGGGACATGCAACAGTTAGAAACTGTCCATCAATAATGGGGGGAAACTGCTGAGCAAGGCTACAGGTAGTGGAAACAAGCAGCCAAAATAATAAGGAACATTGATGAGCAAGCCAAGGATGCCATTACTGCTGAACTCAAAACACGGTGCATCAGAATATCGAATGACAGGGACATTCTTAGAAGGGGACACACTCCCAAAGGAACTTTCTCAACCAAGGAAGCCTATAATATCATCAGCTCTGATCCAGTGCCCAAAGATCCTCTTTGGAGCAAAATATAGAGTTTGGGAGTCTGGCCTAAAGTCGCATTATTTCTATGGCTCTTTGGTCATCAAATAATTCTCACTTGGGACAACCTAAGGAAGAGAAGCTTTCATGGCCCCTCAATCTGTCCCAACTACTGTGAGAATGAGGAAACAGAACAGCATCTCCTCTTCTCCTGCTCTCTGGCCACTGATCTGTGGGAGAAAGTTAGTTTTCGATGCCAACAAAATTGTAGACCTGAGACCGATATAATAAGCTTCATACGCAAATGGCATCAAAATCATTTCAATACTGAAATTCTCAATCAACTCTAGAGAATAATACCTGGCCTCCTCCTTTGGAAAATATGGAAAGAGATAAATAAACACATTTTCAAGGATCAAAGGACTCCAATAGACATAATCTGGGAAAAATTATGTTTCAGTCTCACTGAAACCCTTGCTCTGCAGTCCTGGAGTACCGAGGACTACCCTACTCTGGCTAAAGAAAAATCCATATGGGATAACTGGGGGATTCAGCTTCAACCTGGAAAGAAGATGCACACTAGCCCCAATTCCAACAACTCCACAAACTCTTGGATTCCTCCTCCCAAGAACACCTACAAAATCAACTTCTATGGTGCTTCAAAAGGAAATCCAGGCAAGGCTGGCTTTGGAGGAATCACAAGGGATCACAAAGGCACACCCATCGTTGTTTACCTGGGAAGCATTGGATGGGACACGAATAACTCGGCTGAGCTGGAAGGATTATGGCAAGGGCTTCTCCTCTCTCAAAAAAATGGGTTGCATCCTCTAGAGATAGAGGGATACTCCCAAATCCTCATTAATATGGCCACCCAACTCTTAAATGGGGCTCAAGTGCAAAAAATTTCCAGTAGTTGGCGCCTTGAGGCTCGTTTCGAAGACATTGAACGATGACTTCACAAAAACTGTGCTCTCCTCTTTAAGCACACCAGAAGGACTGGCAACAAAGTTGCGGATCTTCTTGCCAATCTGGGGGTCGACTGAGAGCACAATCTTATTTCAGGGACGCTTGACATAATCCAGAACAATGAACAAAGACAGAAATGCAAAACTTTGGTTTAGGGAGAGGCCGATCTCTCGGATGCGGGTGCTATCGAGTGTTATGGCGATGATGGGACAGAGGTCTAGCCGGACAGAAGGCCACCTTCCTTCCCACAGCAGGAATGTCACACTACCCTTAAACATGTTAGCGATGAGTTTAATGGCAATTATTTGGGGCGCACTCCACAACCTGGTTGTCGTCACTCGTTGCAACTTCGACTAATGTGTAGGGGATCGACCTCCGATCCATATTTATGATTCTTCATTGCAGATGATTTCCTGATGCAACGCTACTCTGTTATTAACCATGGACCCGTCTTCTCCCTCCCCGGTGAATTGATGGTGTCGTCCCGCTGCTGGGACTGCAAATGAGCGCACCAGCACTGGCAAGCGAAGCTGCATCAACTATTGTCTAGAGCTCGGTGATAACCTCCATCTCTCGCTTTCTAATTCTTGCATGCGGGCCTCTATTCTTTTAAATCCCTGCTCAACTCTATCCCCGACCATCTCTGCGTCTCTCTGGCATTCTAGCCCTATCTTTGTTGCAAATATGCCTCGTCTCAGGCAAAGAATGCATTGTAGGCGCGGGTCTACCAGGCCTGAGGTGAGGTGCTCCCCTTCCTCCTCCAGCTCGCATTCTGATACTTCTTCCCCCTAGGATAACCTACCCAGACTGCTTCGTGGTTGTTTGCTCCACTCAAGTCACAGATTGGACTCTCCCTCGTCCTTTACTCTCCCTACTCAATTCGACACTGCTCTTTTTTCCTTCGAATGTTCCCTCAATCGTCTGAGAGTCACCGCTGTTATCTTAGTCGTGTTTCTAGAGGAACCCCAGGACGAGAAGGTCCAGAATCCATCGGATAGGCAGGGTATTCACGGCAACACTGCGATGGACCAAGCACTTCAGAACTCGGTCGGACAGCCCAACGATAGCAAGGATGCGGTGCATGGAGTCACGGGCCACGGTCCTGCGGAGCAGACGGTCTCCACTCCCTCCAGAAAAGTGATCCACTCTTCAGAAGACATGTACAATGAGCGTGGTGAACCGGACGAATACTGGAGCAGGGTGGAACAAATCGCTCCTGATGAGTAGGTTTGCTTCTCAGTTATGGTTTCTTCACTACGTTTTCGCCCTATCCCATGGGCTCATTTTTGTTTTTCCTGCTGTTTCAAATCATGTTTTGGTTCTTGATAGTTACAGACTACAGTACTTTATGCATCTCGATCCCCTGCGTGGGATTTTTTATGATGGTTTCCACAGGCTGGTTTCCCTCTTGTAGGGTAGTCTTAAGCTTTGTTTTTGTCTGTTTAAAATGCCTCAAAACTCGGCAATGTTAAGGCCTCGGCCCACTGTATATTACTTCTAATATCAATAGATTACTTTTAATTAGAAAAAAAAAAAAACCAAGGGTTTAATATTACAAACCAAAGGAATTGGGGAACCCAAGGGATAAATATTAGATACCTAGGGGATAAATAAGGACAAGGGATAAATGTTAAGGACACAAGATATTAATAAACCCTAAGAATTAATATTTTTAACTCAAGAGATTTTAAAACCAAAGGTATTATTAATTTTATAAACCAAAATAACTAATAAGCCCAAGGGTTTTATATTTCAAACCGAAGGGATTGGTGAACCCAAGGGATAAATATTAAGAACTTCAGGGATCAATATTAAAAACAGAAGAGATTAACAAAGCCTACAAATTAATATCTTAAATAGAAAGGATTGATAAACTCACATGATTATTAATATTATAAACTCAAGGGAATAATATTAAAGCTAAAAAATTAATATTATAAACCTCAAGTATATAAAAGCCTTCAGATAAATACCAATAAAATGTAAAATAAACATGGTTGAGCATGCTTAATTTAAACATTGAGACAATTTTTGTCACAATGTAACGTTGGACAAAGAATGACGATCATTGGCGAGGTTTATATTCATATTGAGACAATGTTTGTCATAATGTGACATTCGACCATGGAAGACCTTGATCAAATACAACTAACGTTGATTAAAAATGGTCTCCCATGGTTGGTTTTCATATTCAGATAATGTTTTTCATAATATGACATTATACCATGCATTAATATTAAAGTGTACGACTAATATTTAATGCCTAATATTACCAACCCAAAGATTTAGAAAACTCAAAGATTAATGAACCCTAAGAATTAATATTTTAAAACTCAAAATCCTAAGAAATTAATAAACCTTAATAATTAATAATTTAAACTCAAGAGATTAATAAACCAAAGGGATTATAAATATTATAAACAATAAAAACTAATAAACCCAAGGGTTTAATATTATAAACTAAAGGAATTGGTGAACCCAAGGGATAAATATTAAAAACCTAAGGGATCAATAAGGCGAATGGATTAATATTAAAAACATAAGAGATTAATAAACCCTAAGAATTAATACTTTAAACACAAAAAACCTAAAAAATTAATATACATAATCTAATCAATATTTTAAATTGAAGATATTAATAAATCCAAGGAATTATTAATATTATAAACCAAAAGAACTAATAAACCAAAGGGTTTAATATTATAAACTAAAGGAATTGGTGAACTCAAGAGACAAATATTAAAAACCTAAGGGATCAATAAGGCCAAGGGTTTAATATTAAAAACACAAGAGGTTAATAAAACCTAAGAATTAATATTTTAAATGTAAAAACCTAAAAAATTAATATACCATAATGTAATCAATATTTTAAACTCAAGATATTAATAAACCAAAGGTATTATTAATATTATAAACCAAAAAAACTAATAAACCCAAGGGTTTAATATTATAAACTAAAGGAATTGTTGAACCCAAGTGATAAATATTAAAACATAAGGGATCAATAAGGCAAGGGTTTAGTATTCAAAACACAAGAGATTAATAAACCCTAAGAATTAATATTTTAAACACAAAAAACTAAAGAATTAATATAGCATAATCTAATCAATATTTTAAAATGAAGAGATTAATAAACCCAAATGATTATTAATATTATAAACCAAAAGAAATAATAAACCAATGGGATTTCTATGATAGATTATGGATCCACATTTTGGCAATGGTAGACCACATTCAATCATATTATCAACCAAAATGACTAACATTATAAATCATTGGGATGAGTATTATAAACTCAATATATTAATAATCCCAATGGTTTATTAAACTCTAATGTTATAAACCCAATGGAATAATAGTAAACCTTACGGTTAGTATTATAAGCCAAAGTATTATGAACCCTAGGGTTAATATTATAAACCAAAGCATTATAAACCATAAGATTAATATTATAAACACAATGGGTTAACATTAGCAATCCTTGGGTCTAATGTTATAAATCCAAAATATTAACAAACCCAAGGGTTTATTAAACCCCAACATTATAAACCAAAGGGAATAATATTAAACCCTAGGGTTAGTATTATAAACTGTGGGATTTGAATATTATAAACCCATGGGATTAATATTATAAATCCCTGATATTAATATTATAAACCCAAAATATTAATTAACCCAGGGGTTTATTGATATTAGAAACTGAAGGGATTAATAAACCATCAGGATTATTAATATTATAAATCTAAGAAATTGATATTATAAATCAAATGGATCAATAAACATAAAGGATAATCAATATTATAAACTCAAATAATTAATAAATAGAATGGCTTAATATTAGAAACCAAACGGATGAAAACAACACAAGGAATATGTGGGATACACATTATAAATTCTTGAGATTAATATTATAAGCTCAAAATATTAATACACCCAAGAGCTTATTAGACACTAACATTATAAACCCAATGGAATATTATTAACCCTTGTATTAGTATTATAAACCAAAGTATTAAAAACCCTAGGATTAATATTATAAACCCAAGGGATTTACATTATAAATCCTTTGGATTAATATTATAAACCCAAAATATTAATAAACCCCATGGTTTATTAAACGCTAACATTACAAACCCAATGGAATAATATTAAACCTTAGGGTTATTATTATAAAGAATAGCCATGATTAAATATGGTTAAGTAATGTTGTGAATTCTGACAATGAGTAACAATGATTAACTATGATGGAAAGGTTTGACCATATATGACCATGGTTGAGTTTTTTTACCATGTTTTATTAGAATGCTTACAATGGTTGATCAAGGATGACCGTAGCTTACTATGGCTGACCAAGGATGACCATAGGTTACTATGGTTGAGCAAGGTTGACAATAGACTATTATGGTTGACCATGTTTGACCATAGGCTACTATGGTTGAATACAGCTAACTATGGTTGTGTATTTTAGAGCATGAGTGACAATGATTAACTATGATGGCAATGTTTGACCATTTATGGACATGGTTGAGTTTGTTTTACCATGTTTGAATAGAATGATTACAATGAAAATCTTAATATTATTATTTATCACTAATAATCTTAATATTATTTATATTAATAATGTAAATTTTAGTGTCAATAAAGTTATTTATCACTAATGACCTTAATACTATTTACATTAATAGTGCTAATTTTGGTATCAATAGTAATATCATTCATAATATTAACCATCATATTTTTAGAGTGAATATAATTAAAAAAAGAATATTAATAAAAAACATATTTATTATTATAAAGAAGACATTATTAATATTATTTATCAATATTAATGTTAATAGGATTTATATTAACAATGTAGTTAATCATATTAATATTATTAATATTATTGTTATAATTTAAATGTTATAAATAATTTTAATAAACCTTAATCATGTTTGAAACTTACTGTTATCAATACAATTATGAACATTAATTTTAAATAAATATCATGAATATTGTATTAATTATGTTTTTAATAATATTGTTATTATTATTACTAATGTTACTAATAATATTTTTTTAATAATAATTAAAATGTCATTTTCATTATTAATATAGTTTTTAGTATAAATCATAATCATCATTATTTAAATACTATGTATTAATATTATTTTTAGTGTATATTAAAATGTTGATGTTATTAATGTCATTTTTATTATTAATATTATTATTGTTAATATTAATATTAATATTATTAATATTAAATATTTAAAATCTACATTAATATTATTCAAATTAACATATGCTGATATTAAGGTTAACTATATATATATATATATATAATTGATGAAGAAATTATTAATATTAATATTAATATTAAATATCAATATTTCTATTTATGTGGAGAAAGATTGAGCAAATCGAGAAGGGTTTAATAATGTATAACGTCAAAATTAAAAGCAATACACCCTATCATATTCTCCTAATAGAAGTGGGTCTTTCCCATATTGATAGCCTAGCTATGACTAGGCTCTTGTTGTACCAGCACAAAATCAATAACATGGGAGACAATATACTTCCTAATCTAGCTTTAAATTCCAGCCAAAACCAAGTAAGGTTCAACTGAGGTTGGTATAAAGATATCATGGCCTCGTTAAACCATTGGGAGATCTACACAAATGTTACAATGAAAAATATTAGTCACATTAAAAATATTGTTACTTCTAAGTTTAAAGAGAAAATATGGTGTGATAAAGATTTAGAGGCTAAAAGAAAATTAAGATATTATAAGGAGGTCATCAACCCTACTCTAGAAGATCAAAAGTATCTCTCTATTTTAACTAGCTCAAAGAAAAAAACTAATATAGCCAAGGTAAGAACGAACTCTCATGAGCTCCATAATGAAACTAGTCATTGGGGAGTCCCTAAAAAACCATGGGTGGAAAGGATGTGACATCTTTGTGAGAGTATGAACATTGAGGATGAAAACCACATCCTCTTAGAGTGCCCTACGTACACCCACATTAGATCTTAGTTTCATAATCTTTGTTGCAATACCAATTGTCCTAGCCTTTTAATTGTTCAAAATTATAGTGAACTCGGTACGCTTCTCTCCAAGCTCTTTGAGCATAGGAGTACATTTTTAAAACAAACTAAATAATTTGTTTCTTTAGGTCCAATAGACCAAAGTTTCGTCTAAGTGGCCTTTAACCATCTTCATCATCAACATCATCAATCTTAATAATAGTAATTTTATTAATATTGCTTAATTATTTATTAATATTATTAATATTGGTAGTATTTATATGAATATAATTAATGTATTGGAATAAAAACATATATAAACAAACAATGTTTTATTTTTATTAATATTCATATAGATATGATATTAATATTAATATTTTTGTTTTTTATTAATTTTAATAAACATTGATAAACATAAATGTTCAATATTAACATAGAAATTATCAGTATTAATATATATTAATATTAAAATTAATAGTAAATATAAATATGTAAAATTGAAAAAGAAATTATTAATATTATTATTATTATTAAATTTTTATTTAAAATTAAATTATATATTTTAAATTATTTTTTGATTTAATTTAGTGCTTTTAATCTATTTGTGTCAACTCAATAGAAATTAAATTTCTATGTTTATTATTAAGTTCAATATTTATGCTTTTTATTAATAGTAAACATTAACAAACATTGTAACACCCCAAATTTCTATGCTTTTTAAGTTGACATTTGAACAAATCCAAAGGGGAAGTGGACCCCAATGGAGAAACAATGTGTGGATTTTATTTAAATATTTATTAATAAATATAATAATTCTGTGTGAAACATGACTAGATTGAGATGGAGATCCTAAACCTTTATCCATAAGGATATGGATAAGGTTAGTCTGCCCAAAGCCTTTCAGAAAAACCTTGAAAGGAATATTCTAAATTAGATTGGGAGAGAAAAATATAATTTCTCCAATGAAGAGGAAAGTAATTGAGAAGAGGAATAAAAGCTGGAAAAGCGGAAAAACAACTTTAAAGCACCTCACTTAGGGAAGCCTAGGCAAAAAACAGGAATAAAGAATCCTGAAATTTCTGGACGCAGAAATTAGAAACAGGCTTAGGGAAGCATTGTTTAAATAAACTATTACAAGACAGACAGAGGTTGGTTTTATACTAGATGTGTAGATCTCAGCTCAGGGGTGAGTTAAGAAGATAGAACTCTACGGTTGGGAGGACTAGTCATCTAAATTGGTATGCACACCAAACTAAAAACTAAATTATAATTTCATGTGCTCATGGTGAGTTAGAGTGTTGATTTTATTGAGTAATTTAAAGTGTAGTATGCTTAAATTATTGAGACCCATACATTTAACAGACTTAAAGGAAGTAGTGATACTTCAGATCTGTATGGTTGTATGGGCGAAGTCTGATGAGGCCCATCTACTAGAATTTCTAAACCAAACACTGGTTTAAATCTGGAGATCAGTATCTCTTAGAGAAGATTTTTATTTTATGTAGTGAATGAGAATAATATTATTTCTATGTGTAGATATAAGAAAAAGAAATAATACAGTAACGAATGGACCAGAATATTTTATTAGTAAGAGAATATTGATGTATTCTATATATTCTATGCTATGATAATCATTAGCAGTAAATACAATGTCAATAAAAAAAAAGTAATAAAAATTTGTTAAATAATCCATAAGACTACATCAAAGTTTCCGTAATTACATTTTATTCTGAATTTTAGTACTGCCATACAATCTGTACCTAAATACCAGCTTACTATAAAAAATAAATGGAATCATTTTTAGAGAAATATGTGTATCAATTATTGGAAAAACAGTAAAAGAGTTATTATTCAAAGCATCCAATTGATGTTTATTGAGAAAAATTACAATTATATTATTGTGCAGAAATTTTTAAATCTAGCTTATGAATAGAGATGAATCATGTATGCTGAATAGAAAATACAGTAGATATAAAAGAGAAGTTCCACTTTAAGTCGGAAACAAATGTTGTTGTGTTTGTTCCTTACTGAAATAAAAAACTAGTAATAGAAAGTTAATACAGAACTGAAAAAACAATCAGTTAACCTTTTTGAGAAATACCAGTAAATTTATATGGATGTATCAACTCTTCCATATAGTAGAATGTAAATAAATTTTCTGTAAAACATGAAATGGATAAGTATAGCTAACCATATATTTATACCTATATGTATGTATATAGGAATAAAGTATATATATATATATATATAGATATATATTTCTCAATTTGTATAAATTTAAAATATATATATATACATATGTGAAGTAAACAAAATTTAAATCCCTTCCTTTTTAAAATCTGGAAGGTACCCTGGACAAGAAAGATTTTAATAAAAAAAAAAAAATAGGATTGATGTATCCTTTAATACCTTTTAGACAGTTAACAGTGCAGACACCCTATGTATAATAAATAGGGAACTGATATGTAAATTTCAGAAGTTAAATAGAGTCATTCACTATATATGTGTGTATATGCATCAGAAAATTAGGAGCTAGCACTATGATTTACTTTAAAATAAATATCCTACTGGGAAATCATAGTTTAGTATATTCACTGTGTAAAGCATAGATGTGATATATGGTGCATTAGAATAAAATAGAAATATCAAAAACCATGTGAGGTTTTCAGATGGTAAAATAGAAAAATGAATATTTCACAGTCCATATATATATATATATATATATATATATATATATATATATATATATATATATATATCAACCTTATGAAAGAGGAGCATATGTTAAATTTACAGTCAAATTCACAAATTCCGAGGATACCAACATATCTTCATGGATTTTAAACTATGAGTATTCAAGCACAATATTTATAAATCAGACTCGAACAATGGAAGCTCGACTCTTCGTGCAAAAATGTTGGGGACCAACCTGGAATAGTAGCAGTGAGTTAGGCTTGACCATTTAATGAAGGAAAATTTCCGAGAACTAAAATTGAGATGAGCCTATTCTAAGAAGCTCTACCTGCAAAATCATCAATTGAAAGGATTAGGAAAATTGTGATTTCATAGCTGGAAACAAAGAATCACGGCATTATAATTATCAACGAAAAAAAATATAAAAGAATTTACCTATGAAAAATGAGGCTGGGAAAACTGGGACATGAATCAAAGAAGTTATATTTCCCCATATTAAGCGTAGATGCAGACCTACGATCAACCTCGTGTCCATTAGAGTAGAAAAGCGAATACAAAGAAAGCCTTTCGAGAATAGCAGGAGCAGAATACAAATATCGAATTCAGAATGTTATAAATGGGGATTTATAAATAGCGTATTTAAGAGAAAAAATGAGGATGTCAAAAACGATATTAAAAATCTTAGTTAAATAACTGACCTTACAAGAGCACACCTTGACTGAGTTCGATCATTCGGTATTCGAGAGCCAAATCTTCCATAGAGGGCAAGATTAAACAAAACGATAATAATTCCAAATGCAAAAGGAGCATGGTCAAACCCTGAATGGTTGATTCTCAATGAAAAAATTCAAAGGATGAAATCGATTGAGTTCTAAAATAGATAAGAAGACTTTTATTCGTGTTTTAATTACGGTACAACAAAATTGCAAAATGAATGATATGTATATAACCAGAAAAATAAATAAACAATGACAATGAGGGAAAATCGTTACAGGAGTAGATCATACCTGTATACCACGTTATTAGCACCCAAATAAGGAAGGGTGAAATCCCTTCAGTCTGAGAACGTGTGAAGGAAATCTGGAAGAAGAAAAATCCCAAAAGCTAGACAGTGGAAAGAATGAAATTCAAATGAAAATTCGCACTTTAAAAACCATAGCATGGGAAACCCTAGTTCATCATAGCCCTACAAGTGGTGCTAGATAACCTCACATCATGCGAATCAAGAACTCATCGGAAAATAAAATGAGGTCTAAGTACTGTGTACATCAAAATTTTAATGATAGGTACCATTCAACTAATAGATTATACGTTGGGAGTAAAACCGTATCAGATGAATATTACATTGGGTTCGACGCAGTTGAGTAGTAGCTGGTTTCATTTAATATCCAAAAACATAGTCATTAAATCCTGATATAGGTGGCATCACTTTCTCCAAGAATGATGTGTGATATATTTCGTACCAGGGTTAACAATTATAAGACAAGAGTGTTAAAGTTTCTCACGTAAATGCATTGACATTCCCAACATTTAAACTCAAATGACATATGTTTCATAGAATAATTATTAGTGAGAAAAATATAACATTGTACGAAATTCCATAGATATAGACGGATAGAAATTAAAACATTAGTGTAATAATATATCATAAAAAATAGGTTAAGGTAGGAAATAGAGATAGGAAAGTAGATAGAATTAAGATACAAAATAAATACAAAAAGGGACTTCGGAATATACATATGCCTAAACGAAAAAGTTCATATTAATATATATAGCTATGAAAAAATATAGGCATAGAGATCCATATGAAAATATAGGTCTCCATGTGAAAAATGTATATAAATACTCTATAGTTGATTAGGATAATAAAAAGTGATAAGACATAATTGAGGAGTGAGAAATTAATGAGAAAATTAAATCTGTTAGGAAATACAGGTTACATATTAGACATAATGGTTTATATGTATCCAATGGTATAATGAGTATCATAGAGGAAAAAAATAATAATAATTTTGAGAGACATTACAAATGGTATCAAAGATTTTTGGAAAAATACTGGGCAATTTATGTGCTCACGCAGAAACGATATGCTGCTGTAAAATTTTATGAATTTTAAATTTTACTAAATGTTGTTATGTTGAACAATGAACAGTGTGAAAAGTACAGCAGTGAACCATGACTTAAGGGGATGAGTTGTATGTAGATTTGGGTGGTGGAGAAAACACGCCAGATCCAAATGCTCCGTTGATGGCTATGTTGCATAGAATGCAACAAGAAATGGCACATCTTAAAAGCCACAATGACATGCTATCTTTGGCCAAGGAGGAGCAAGAAAAACTCATCAGAGAAATGACCTCACGGAACAGCCAGGAAGGTGAAGGTTCCAGAACAAAGAGAAAAGGAAGAGTCAATTCCTGAGAGGAGTCTGAGGAAGATGATGCCACTAGACAACAGTCTAGAAAGAAGAAGGAATTACAGGGTGAATTCCGGAACATAAACCCTCCCTCCTATGATGGAGAGAAGGAGGAAGATGCTGAGGCATGGCTGCTGAATATGATCAAGTATTTTCAAGTTTACGAATATGAAAGTAATTTAAGAGTGATATTGGCTATTTACCAGCTGCAAGGTAAGGCTACCTTGTGGTCGGAGGAAACAAAAATGGTTCACGCCATTGATGAAAAAACAGTAACTTGGGAAGATTTTCAAGTCAAGTTCAAAAATCGATATTTGAATGAATGCTACTATGATGACAAGGCAAAAGAGTTTCATGAACTCAGATTGGGATAACTCACCATAGATGAGTTTTTCATGAAGTTCACAAATATTTTATGATATGTTCCTTATATCTGTGAGGAGAAGGAAAAAGTATAGATATTTCTGAACTATTTTCCTACTGTGTTCAAGGAGAAAATAGAGTTCGATAATCCAAAAACAATGGACGAAGTGGTGAGGAAAGCCAGATTATGCTACCAGTAGTTTAGGGGAAAGACTGAGCAAGGAAATAACTGGACAAACAAAGGTGGATTCAAGGGAAAGAAACAGAAACCAGCTTATTTTAAGAACTTTGATAGGAACCATCAGCTAAAGAAATTTAGCAGAATGAGTGAAAATCAAACCGCTCAATCTCAAACTGGTTCAAAACCAATAGATGGGAATAATAAGAAGGAAGAAACTGTTCAAATGCAGCAGCCTTTAAAGTGTTGGGGTTGTGGAGAACCTCATTTTTTGAGGGATTGTCCACATCAAAATATTCAGACAGTGCAAGTATTATGAGAAGCCACTATAGTAAATGACGTAGTAAGGAACATTCCCACCATCAGTGAAACCTTAGAAAATCGACAAGAAGAACATCAGTCTACTATGGTTGAGATGGAAGATATGATTTTTGATCAATCTATTACAGTTTTAATAGATTCAGGTGCATCTTTAAGTTACATTAGTTCACAAATAGTAGAAAAATGAAAACTCAAAACAGAGAAGTTTCAGCAATCTTGGTTAGTCCAGTTAGCCACTAGTACCAAACGCAAGATAACTCATAAGTTACCTCAAATGGTCATGAAGTTGAATGATTACCAAATAGAGGTAAATTTAAATATTCTGCCATTGGGTTCATATGATATACTGATAGGAATGGATTGGTTAGAAAAACAGAAAACCATGATGGATTGTTTAAACAAAACATTACACTGCATTGATATAGGGGGAAAGCCAATCATACTAAAAGGGAAACTGAAACCTATCTCTGTGAGGCAGACCTCAACCCTTCAATTAAAAAGAACTGCTAGAAAGGGGTATCAAGTATATGTTGTACATGTTGAATAATTAGAACAGCAACCAGAGAAAAATTTGTTAGACACTTTACCAGTGATCAGAGAATTTAAAGAAGTATTCTCAGATGAGATTCCTCATCTTCCCCCCAAGAGAGAAATCGATTTTACAATAGATTTAGTGCAAGGGGAAACACTAGTTTCTAGAGCCCCTTACCAGATGAGCCCCCCTGAACTAATGGAGTTGAAAATTCAATTACACAAATTGCTGGACAAAGGTTACATCAGACAGAGTGTGTCTCCTTGAGGAGCACCGGTTCTGTTTGTAAAAAAATAAGGATGGTACTTACAGAATGTGCATTGATTACCGTCAATTGAATAAGTTGAATATCAAGAAAAGGTATCCATTACCCCGAATAGATGACCTATTTTATCAAGTTAGGGGAGCCTCTATGTTTTCCAAGATTGATTTAAGAATGAGTTATCATTAGTTGAGAATTAAAGAGGAAGATATCAGAAAAACAACATTTCACACCCGGTATGGACACTATGAATTCACAGTCCTACCATTTGGGTTGACAAATCCACCTGCCACTTTTATGTGCTTAATGAATAATTTCTTGAATAAATACTTAGATAAGTTTGTACTAGTATTTATTGATGAAATTTTAATCTATTCAAAAAGTGAGGTAGAACATAAAGAACACCTTAGAATCGTGTTGCAGACTCTTAACGAGAATCAGTTGTATGCCAAGTTTAGCATATGCGAATTTTATAAAGATAAAATTCAATATTTGGGACATATAATTTTAGAACAAGTATTGGAAGTTGACCTTGAGAAGATAAATTATATTATAGAATGGTCTGTGCCTACTGATGTTTCATCGGTAAGATAATTTATGGGGATTGTGGGGTACTACAGAAGGTTTGTGGAAATATTTTCCGCTTTAGCTTATCCCATAACTTCATTGCAAAGAAAAGGTACAAAATTTGAATGGACAGAAAAATTCCAGCATAGCTTTGAACAACTAAAATTAAAACTTACTACAGCACCTATTCTGAAGATCGCAGATCCTGATAAGGAGTTTGTAGTATGTATTGATCTGTGTGGAGAGGGATTAGGGGGGGGTATTATTGCAAGAAAATTATGTTATTGTTTATGAATCTAGAAAACTTAAGAAACATGAAAAAAATTACAGTGTGTATGATCTTGAGTTGGCTACTATAATTCATGCACTCAAGATGTGGTGACACTATCTTCTTCAGAAGAAATTTATTTTGATGATAGATCATATCAGCCCAAATTATTTCTTCACTCAAATAGATTTGAATGCTAGACAAGCTAGATGGATGTCTTTTCTGAGTGAATTTGATATGGAGATAAAACATATCGAAGGAAAAGAAAACAAAATTGTTGATGCCCTAAGCAGAAATGCTTGCCAAAACATAAGCAACATTGGGAGTAGTGCTAAATTTGACTTAGAAGGATTAGTTAAAGAGGTAGCAGATAAAGATCCAAGCTATGAAAAACTGCAAATTCAAATGCTGAAAAAGGAAATGAAAGGGTATACACACAATCATAAGGGACTAATTTGTTATAGAGAAAGATTGTACATCCCTAATGTAGACTCTCTAAAAAAGGAAATCATATATAGATGGATATCATAAACAACCTTACTCTGGACATCCTAGATATCAGAAACTACTCACAACGTTGAAAAGAAGTTATTTTGGCCAGGAATGAAAAAGGATGTAGCAAGCTACCTAGCCAGATGCATGGAGTGTCAGCTGGTAAAAGTTGAACATCAGCATCCAGCTGGACTGCTAAATCCTTTACCAATTTCAAAATGGAAATGGGAAACTGTTTCTATGGACTTTATAACTGGGTTACCAAGAACCAAATATTAGCATGACTCGGTGATGGTAGTGGTAGATACTTTGACGAAGGCTGCACATTTCATACCTGTTAAATATACTTTTGGAATAGCCCAAGTAGCAAATGTGTTCATGAAAGAGATAGTAAGGCTACATGGGGTCCTTAAAATTATTATTTCTGTTAGAGACGCCAAATTCACTGCAGCCTTTTGGAAAAGTTTCTTTGGGGCCATGGGTACTAAATTAAACTTTAGTACTCCATATCACCCTCAAAAGGATAGTCAAATTGAGAGAACAAATCAAATTTTGGAGGATATGCTAAGGATGTATGTGATGGATAGGCCAACTAAATAGGAAGACTATATACATTTAGTAGAATTCTCCTATAACAACAGCTATCAAACTTCCATAAAAATGAGTTCATTTGAAGCACTCTTTGGCAGGAAATGTCACACTCCTTTAAGCTGGAGCCAACCTAAAAATAAATTAGTGCTTGGGTCGGACACTTTGTAAGAAATGGAAAGAATTGTCAAACAAATTCAGAAGAATATCAAGATATCTCAAGATCAACAGAAAAGTTATGTAGACAAGAAGAGAGTACACTGGGAGTTCAGTGTGGGTGATCGTGTGTATCTGCGGATTGAGCCTAAGAAGAGCACTTTGCACACTGGTAGTTGTGAAAAATTATCCCCTAGATATTGTGCACCGTTTGAAATACTGGAAAGGGTGGGACTAGTGGCTTATAAACTGGCCTTACCTATGCATATTAAGGTTCATCATGTGTTTCATGTTTCTTTATTGAAAAAATATGTACATGATTCTTCTCACATTATTCATTGGACTGTGATTCACGTGGAACCAGAAGGGGAATAACTTCTCGGGAGACTTCAAATCTTGGAGCAGGAAGAACTTGAATTGCAGAATCAAACAGTAGCCAGAGTAATAGTGCAATGGAAGCACTTTACCATTGAAGAAGCTATTTGGGAAAGAGAAACTAAGATGATGGAAAAGTACCCATCACTATTTTTACAATGATCTGTTTAAAGTTATTTTGTCAACATCGAGGACGGTGTTTGTTTTTAGAGGGGGAATGTGTAACACCCCAAATTTCTATGCTTTTTAAGTTGACATTTGAACAAATCCAAAGGGGAAGTGGACCCCAATGGAGAAACAATGTGTGGATTTTGATTAAATATTTATTAATAAATAGAATAATTCTGTGTGCAACATGACTAGATTGATATGAAGATCCTAAACCTTTATCCATGAGGATATGGATAAGGTTAGGCTTCCCCAAATCTTTCAAAAAAACCTTGAAAGGAATATTCTAAATTAGATTTGGAGAGAAAAATATAATTTCCCCAATGAAGAGGAAATTAATTGGGAAGAGGAATAAAAGCTGGAAAAGCAGAAAAACAGCTTTAAAGTACCTCACTAATGGAAGCCTAGGCAAAAACAGGAATAAAGCATCCTGAAATTTCTGGACGCAGAAATTAGAAACAGGCTTAGGGAAGCATTGTTTAAATAAACTATTACAGGATAGACAGAGGTTGGTCTAATACTGGATGTGTGGATCTCACCTCGGGGGTGAGTTAAGAAGATAGAACTCTACAGTTGGGAGGACTAGTCATCTGAATTGGTATGCACACCGAACTAAAAACTAAATTATAATTTCATGTGCTCATGGTGAGTTACAATGTTTATTTTATTGAGTAATTTAATCTGTAGTATGCTGAAATTATTGAGACCCATACATTTAAGAGACTTGAAGGAAGTAGTGATACTTAATATCTGTATAGTTGTATGGGAGAATTCTGATGAGGCCCATCTACCAGAATGTATAAACCAAACACTGGTTTAAATTTGGAGATCAGTATGTCTTAGAGAAGATTTTTATTTTATGTAGTGAATGAGAATAATATTATTTATGTGTGTAGATATAAGAAAAATAAATAATACAGTAAAAAATGGACCAGAAAAGTTTTTAGCAGTAAATACAACGTCAATAAAACAAAAGTAATAATTTTTTTTAAAATAATCCATAAGACTATATCAGAGTTTCTGTAAGTACATTCTATTATGAATTTTAGTACTGCCATACAATCTATACCTAAATACCAGCTTACTATACAAAAATAAATAAAATCATCCTTAGAGAAATTGTTGTATCAATTATTGGAAAAACAGTAAAAGAGTTATTATTCAAAGCATCCAATTGATGTTTATTGAGAAAAATTACAATTATATTACTGTGAAGAAATTTTTAAATCTGGCTTATGAATAGAGATGAATCATGTATGTTGAATAGAAAACACAGTGGATATAAAGGAGAAGTTCCAGTTTAAGTCGGAAACAAATGTTGTTGTGTTTATTCCTTACTGAAATAAAAAACTAGGAATAGAAAGTTGATACAGAACTCACAAAACAGTCAGTTAGCCTTTTTGAGAAATACCAGTAAATTTATATGGATGTATCAACTCTTCCATATAGCAGAATGTAAATAAATTTTAAGTAAAACATGAAATGGATAAGTATAGCTAAACATAGATTTATACCTAGATGTATGTATATAGGGATAAAGTGTGTGTGTGTGTATATATATATATATATATAGGCATATTTCCATTCTCAATTTGTATACATTTAAAATATATATATACATATGTGAAGTAAACAAAATTTAAATCCCTTCCTTTTTGAAATCTAGAAGGTACCCTGCACAAGAAATATTTTAATAAACAAAAAAAAATATGACTAATGTATCCTTTAATACCTTTTAGACAGTTAACAGTGTAGACACCCTATGTAGAATAAATAGGGAACTAATTTATAAATTTTAGAAGTTAAATAGAGTCATTCACTCTATATGTATGTATATGTATTAGAAAATTAGGAGCTAGCACTGATTTACTTTAAAATAAATGTGCTACTGGAAAATCATAGTTTAGTATATTCACTATGTAAATCACAGATGCGATATATGGTGCATTAGAAACAAATAGAAATATCAAAAACCATGTGAGGTTTTCGGATGGTAAAATAGAAAAACGAAAATTTCACAGTCCATATATATATATATATATAAATCAGTTATCAACCTCATGAAAGAGGAGCATCTGTTAAATTTATAGTCAACTTAACAAATTATGAGGAGACCAACATATCTTTACGAATTCTAAACTATGAGTATTCAAACAGAAATCTATAAAGCACTTGAACAATGGAAGCTCGGATCTTCGTGTAAAAAAGTTGGGGACCAACCTGGAACAGTAGCAGTGAGTTAGGTTTGACGACTTAATGAAGAAAAATTGCAGAGAACTAAAACTAAGACAAGACTATTTTGAGATTTTTTACCTGAAAAATTCAACAATTGAAAGGATTAGGAAAACTCTGAATTCATAGTTGGAAACAAAGAATCATGGCATTATAATTATTAACAAAAAATATATATATAAAATAATTTACCAGTGAAAAAAGAGGCTGGGAAAACTCGGACACGAATCGAAGAAGTTTGATTTCCCCATATTAAGCATAGATGCAGACCAACGATTAACCTCGTGTACATCAGAGTAGAAAAGCGAATACAAAGAAAGCCTTTCTAGAATAGCAGGAACAGAATACAAATATAGAATTCATAATGGTATAAATGGGGATTTAGAAATATCATATTTAACAGAAAAATTGAGGATGTCAAAAACGATATTAAACATCTTAGTTAAATAACTGACCTTACAAGAACATACCTTGGCAAAGTTCGATCATTCGGTATCCGAGAGCCAAATCTGCCATAGAGGGCAAGATTTAACAAAACAATACTAATTCCAAATGCAAAAGGAACATAGTCAAACCCTGAATGGTTGATTCCGAGTGAAAAAAACTCAAAGGATGAAATCGATTGAGTTCTAAGACAGATAAGAAGACTTTTATCCGCATTTTCATTATGGTACAACAAAATTGGAAAATGAATGATATGTATATAACAAGACAAATAAATAAATGATGGTAATGAGGGTGAATTGTTACAAGAGTATATCATACCTGTATACCATGTTATTAGCACCCGAATGAGGAACGGTGAAATCCCTTCAGTCTGAGTAGTGTTTGAAGGAAAGTTGGAAGAAGAAAAATCCCAAAAACTAGACAGTGGAAAGAATGAAATTCAAATGAAAATTCCGACTTTAAAAACCATAGCATGGGAAACCCTAGTTCATCATAGTCCTACAAGTGGCGCCAGATAACCTCACATCATGTGAATTGAGAGCTCATTAGGAAATAAAATGAGGTCTGAGTACTGTGTACATCAAAATTTTAATGAGAGGTACCATTCAATTAATAGATTATATGTTGGGAGTAAAACCATATCTGCTGAATACTACATTGGGTTTGATGCAGTTGAGTAGTAGCTGGTTTCTTTTAATATCCAACAACCTAGTCATTAAATCCTGATATATGTGGCATCGCTTTCTCCAAGAACAATATGTGAGATATTTCATACCACGGTTAACAATTATAAGCCAAGAGTGTTAAAGTGTCTCACATAAATGCGTTGGCATTCCCAACATTTAAACTCAAATGACATATGTTTCATAGAATAATTATTAGTGAGAAAAATCTAACGTTGAACGAAAGTCCAGATATATAGAGGGAATGAAATTAAAACGTTAGTGTAAGAATATATCATAAGAAATAGGTTAAGGTAGGAAATAGAGATAGGAAAGTAGATAGAATTAAGCTACGAAATAAATACAAAAAGGGACTTCAGAATATACATATGCCTAGAAGAAAAAGTTCATATTAATATATATAGGTATGAAAACATATAGGCATAGAGCTCCATATGAAAATATTGGTCTCCATGTGAAAAATGTATATGGATACTCTATAGTTGTTTAGGATAATAAAAAGTGATAAGACATAATTGAGGAGTGAGAAATTAATGAGAAAATTAAATCTCTTAGCAAAGACGGGTTACATATTGACACAATGGTTTATATGTATCCAATGGTTTAATAAGTATCATAGAGGGAAAACAAATAAAATTGAGAGACATTACAAACATAAATGTTTAGAATTGACATAGAAACCATTAATATTAATATTAACATTATTACTCACATAAATATTTTTGTTATTATTAATAATATTATTATTATTGTTAAAATTAATATTAATATTAAATATTTAAAATTGACTTTAATATTATTAATATTAATATAGATGGATGTTAATAACCATAATAGATATAAATATTTAAATTTGACGAAGAAATTATTAATTTTAATAATGAATATAGATATTAAAATTTGACGAAGAAATTGTTAATATTAATAACAAATATAGATATTAATGTTAAACAAAAAAATTATATAAAAGTAAATTTTGCATTTATATATTAATGTGAGCATTACCATTAAATATCAAGATAAATATTTTGATTAAAAAATAGGCTTGATAACTTTAGGTTTATTTAGGTTCAATGACATTAGAATTAAAATATTTTATATTTTTATATCATTTTGTTCATGTAGCATTACATTATTTTATAATGTGAGGTTTATAGCATTAAGTTTTTTAATATTAAAAAAATTGGTTTAATGTTAATATCTATATTGAACATAAAACATTAATATCAATATTAAATATTGACATTAATATAAACATAAATATAGATGTATTAACATTAATAATATTGGATTATAAACATTACTTTTATAAATTTGTGATTTTTTTTCACTCTTATAATATTGTTCTTATTGCTCATTTTATTTTATACAATATGTATATGTGAAGTTTAATATATCTATACATGAAACATTTATGTATGTACGCTACTTTTAATTCTATTCAACGTTAATAGAAAATTGTTTGGTCGATATCACATTTTTTTATGTTAGGTGATCTCGTTGTTTGAACATGGATCGAGCTATTTCAAGTTGTCTTCCATTTGAAATTATTGAAATGTATGCCTCTGGCTCCCTTTATCGGTTGTAATAAAGTTTAGCATTGTTTGTAAGAAATTGGAGAATGTTTTGTAAAACCATTCTTTCTTATTGTGTTGCAAGCATGTCTCTACAAACAAATTTGGATTTATGGTTAATTTCCTCAATAATGAAGAAAATTATTTTGCTACTGAATACCTTAATGAGAATGGGAACATATCTCATTTTCATTTGTGATTCATATATTCAAGATACAAAGTAGATTCTAGTGTTGGACCAATGGTAGTCTTAGCCTTAGCAAAAAAACTCTCCCATTCACACAACTATTTTGTAATGAATCCCTTTACAAAGTCCTTTAGAAACACAGGACCAATACGAATTAGAGACTGTGGATTCTTTTAATTATTCAAAAATGTAAGAAACAAAAAATATGATTGGGTTGTTCTAAACCTTATGTATGATAGAGTGTAGTCTAAATTATATGCTTGCAATAGTCTTCATAGGGTTTGGCGAAGGGTTGATCTTCCATTTGGTGGCACTTCAACCCCTAAGAATGGAGTGTTTTATAAAAGTAAATTATTTTGGCTCTATATTGACAATGAGTATGAATATTATCCTCGATATGGGTATACATTCTCCTGGCTTGATGTAATAAAAAATGAATGGAGTTTTTTATTTGTTCGAATCACTCATATACGGTGTATTTCATTATAAATATATGGGAATTAGTTGATACTCATTTTGAAATATGGCTTCATTTCTATATGGTCAATAGAAGAACTAAATAGTTTCCAATTTGGTAACCCATGCATTAAACAAAGAATTGACTACTTTGAGGATGATTGGGGCTTTTGATGGAAGTTTTTGGAAGAAATTTCTATAGATATAAATACAAAATGTCTTTTTTATCTTCCATTTCGAACGGTCCACGGTGTGGTTCTTATCTAAAACTACAGTGAAGTTATTTTCCTATTATATAACATGATAATTAGCCTATGTTTTCCAATAGATATTTATAATTCAATTAATCAACACATGTATGAGTTTTGGTGTTGAGCATTACAGGACTACAATGATTTGATTTATTCTAGAATTTCTTTAGCAATTGCTCCTCATATGAATTCTATTGATGAGATTCCACCATTAGATATAGACATAAAGTCTTAGGCTATTAGTCTTGTTATGAGTTCTTATTTATATTTTCATTTTAAATACTCTCTATGGTTTTGGAAAATATTCCCATTTTTTTTTAATTTACATACTTTTGGATCTGTATGCTAATACATTATAATTATGGCTATATGGATATTTATATGGCTTGTGCTGAAATTTCAGGAATATGTGTATGTACATCGGATGTTGGATATTTAATCCCATTGCAATATTTTATAAAATATTTCTTATTTTATCCCCTTTAGTTCTCTTAATTGCATTTGAATGTGTTTGGACGGTATGCATTTTTCTTTGTTTTTATAATTATAATTACTATCGGTTATATTATACATGTTATTTTTCTTAATGTTTTCTCATTGATTCTCAAACAATGTTACATTTATCTACATTTTAATATTTACATTTATATTTCAATGGTATATAGTTCCAAATATTTAGATATACTTCCAAGTCATATAATTCTTATAGTATTCTCTTCAAAATATATGGGTTTCACATTATGATTATAATATGAAACAAAAAAAAAAAATAGCTTTTTTGTTTTAGCCATTTGGAAAAATACAATTTTTTTTTTTTTTTTCCGTTTGGAAAAAGCCTTATACATTTTCATAAGTTTATATGGATTCTAAGAGACCATAGAAACTTTTAATTTTTTTTATATGCTTGCAGAAAAAAACTTGTGCTTTTTGCATTGTTCTGTGTTTATTTATATTGGATATATTATATGTTCCATGTTTATGGTTCCATAGTAAATATGTTATTATTCATTTTGGAAATGTCATCTAAAGGCACAAGCAAGCGTACAACAAAATGGAATCTGTCACCAGCATCATGTGGGAGGTTTAATAAAAGTTGTCGTTTATGGTATCAAAAAATTAAGGACTAAATAAATGAGAATAGGAGAGCTACATATCATAGGAAAATGATTGAAACCACTCTTAAAAATGATTTTATGATTCCTCATAAGTATCATACTATGGATGCTATCATGGAAATAACATTTCTCATTGATTGTTCATTGTGAGAATATGCTCCTCATCAACATAATTTTTTTATTTGATGCTCTCCTGAAACATGTTCATAATATTAGGGAAACATCATGTAATCGGTAAGAACATAATATCGATATCGTTGATGAAAATTTTATCCCTAACCCTTTTGTTTATGTAATTGCATGTTTCGAGCAAGACCAAAGGTTGCAAAACATCCATGGTGGAGGAAATGATTAAATTATATGTGATGATTTGGATGATATTTTAATTTGCCATTTGTTTGATAATTTGGATCCAGTTTCTAGAAACATCGCATCTTCCAATTCCCCTTCTCAAATTAATGTTGACCCACCAAGAGAATTAGTCATCCCTGATAGCATTTCGTGTGGAACAATGGAGGTAACACAATGATATTTTGACTTTTGCTGCAATAGTTTTTCTTTTATTACATTCCTCTATTTACAATTTTGTTTTTTACTAAACTTATAAGGTTTTTTTTCTCTTGGAATAGGGTACAACTCATTTTAATAGAGGTCTAGAAATCAATTCCCCAAGTGTTCCTTCTACTAATCTAAGTGAATATGAAGCATGCCATAGCCTTCCACTGGAATATCATCGACAATCAAATTGAAAAAATATTATATACGTTCAATGTATTTGATTTATTTTTCATTTTTTGAATTTTTAGTTGGCTGGACATTGAATTTTATTGCATATTTTATTTTATTTCAACATGACACAGCCCATTTTAATAGAGGCATTACAATTAACTTTGTAGATGTTCCATATACTAATTTTATAAGTAAAGAGGAACCATCTCATAGGATTCATCCACATTGCCAAACAAATGTAAATTGTGAATGCAATCGATATTTTTCTCATTTTTTCGTTTATTGTTAGTTGTACATTATATTTTATAACCCTTTATGGAGAAATTATGATTTCATCTAATTAGGTTGGAGAAATAGAATCCAAAACATCAAATTGTAAAACTAATGTAATGTTAGATGTATTTGATTTTTTTTCCAATTTTTAATCTTTATTGTTGGAAATTTAGTTTTATAATGTATTTTATTTTGTTTAACGAGGAAACAAATCATTTAAATAGAGGAATAGAAACTAACTCCCCAAATGTTCCATCCATTGATCTTAGAAGTGAAGAGCAACCATCTCATATCCTTCATACACATCCCCAAACAAATGTAGATATTGAATTCATTTGATTATCTTTCAATTTTTTCATTTATAATTACCTGGATATTAAAATTTGAAAGCTCGTATGCTAAAGACACCTTCTCATCCTCTGAGGTTCCAAAAATGTAGACCATCAATTTGGAAAGGCCATGTCATGGATCCATTCCACATGTGTCAAATTCGGGAAGGGAATCTCATGGTGCTGAAGATGAAGTACATTTTAGAAGAAATTTTACTAGATTCCACATCGTTCTCCACATGGCCCAACCGATAGAGATAATATTCATTTTGATGAAAACATGATTGTAGTGCATCAAATTCTTCTAGAAAATATATATATATTTTCAGTTGTCCAAATGTGCCACGTGTGCCAATAATGATATCTTGGAATCTAGGTTTTCAAAGACCTGAAGTAATTTTTTGTAGACGATGTAAGAATGAAAGAGATTCCCATCATTTGTGTCCATATAATAACATAGATCCTATTCAACAACCTAATATTTGAAGAGTTCTTACTCAAGTTTAAGAAATTGTAATAGCATGTGTGAATTCCATTTTGCAAGTGACACGTGCTCAAGGTGGGAAATATAAGTATACCAGCCACACAATTAGCTTTCCTTAAGATATTTTTGCAATTGCGCAAAGCCTTCCATGACATGTTGAAGAAATTGACTTTATAATTGTCATGATACATGCCTCTCATTCTAAATATTATGAATGTTATGTCAAAATATCCCAAGTTATGGCTACATTTCTTTGCAAAATCGAGGGTGGTCAATTATATCAAGATGTTGTAAATAACTATGATTTAGTGAATTCTTTGCTCGAAAGATCAACAAATGTCTCCTTTAGGCTTAAATTTGGTGATTTTGATATTGAATAATATGAGATAAATGAAAATAATAATGAATGATTTCCTATTGAGAACTTTCCCTCTCATCCTTCTTCTTTTGTTGCTCACCTACCAAATGAACAGAAAGAAGTGGAAGAAAGAGCATTTCCATGTAATGTTGATTCTTCACATGTTCAAGAAATGGACTGGCCCAATATTCGAACCTCTCAAGTGAAGGAAAATAATATAGAGGGGTTATTAGATATGGAATTCCCCACATTGTTCCTCGCTCGTGATGCTGATTAGTTTCAACCACATATTTGTAGTGCTGAACTTCATGAGTATGCATTGCACATTCTTATATACTATGATCAGAGGTTTGGAAGCGATACTCACTTTCGATATTACATATTGAACATGATAATGTGGCATAAGAGCCAAATAACTGTTGAAGTTTTTGTAAAGAAACATTTACATGATAACTCACACACAACATTTGAAGACTTGTGTCACCAACTTTCTGATTTACTATATAATAATTTGGTTGAGCATCTTATTTAGTTTGGTTCTTCTCTCAGAGGTACAAGGGCACATTGGAATAAATTTTAGACTAAATTGACTGACATGATTACTCAGTTGTGATGTCCATCTTTATTTTTTATTTTCAGTGCATCTGAAACAAACTGGCTAAAGTTTCATAACCTCATGCCCGTACATTCACATTCTCATTCTTTAAATGATAATTTTATAAAAAATGAGAATGTTATCTAGTACCTTCATATTTTTGCCACATTTATGGACCATAGATTCAATATATTATGAGAGGAAGTTATACAAAAATATCTTAAAGTTAAAGACTTCTGGTACAGGTTTGTGTTGTTGAACCTATTTTCAATTCTTCGTCAATTGTTTATTATGATTATATTTATATTTTTTGGAGTAACTATATATTCATTTTCTTCATATATCAGTGGCAACATATAGGTTCAACACATATCCATGGTTTCCTGTGGTTGCAAGGCGCTCCTCACATGGAAATACTTCATTGGTCAAATTATTTTGATACAAAACTTGGAAAGAGATTCTTTCACAACTATGTAACTACATGGAATCCACGTGGAATACATCATCACAACATAATGGTTCCAATAAGCCTCAATGATGACCCTTTCCTATTGAATATTAATCAAATTTTCTCTTTCAATCCTCATAATGATTATGAATAATTGTTAAACCATGTCCAAAGGCACACAAAGTGTATTGTATATTCTTGTTTGCACAAAAATGGTAGCATTCTCACATGTCAGTATAATGCTCCATGGGATCTTTGTGGGGAATAAATATTGGTCATAGATCATCAAGGAAAAACAAAATATGAGCCGACGAGAAATTATGATAGGCTCAATGTACATAACATTGACCTTCTAACATTGTGGCACGCAAATTTTGATTGCCATCCAATGCTTTATTGGTATGTCGTCTTGAAACATATTGCTAATTATGCATCAAAAGAAGAAAAAAGTTTTGAAATTTATCATGATATATTAACTAAAATTTCAAATTTTATTTCCTCTAAGGATCATACTTTATGTTCTTACATATGGTTTATTGCAGAAAAAATTTCCGACCGTGACATTGGAGCACAAGAAACATGACATATTTTGCTTAATCTACCTCTTGTTTTTTGTAGTCAAAAATTTGTTTCCTTAAACGTTGCAAGAAATGTTTTCAGGAAAATATCAAGCGATGTCCTACAATGTTCATTTGAGAATAATTTTTTTCAACATTATGAGAAGAGGCAATTTTTTCCTTGAACATCTATCTTTGATAGAAATAACAATATCTTCGATATTTGATAGCAAGCATAAACAAGATCCGTGGAAGCCTAGAGATGTTAATTCTATTTTTCGGGTTTTGGCACGGTGTTATTCTATTCCTACTGAGGGTTCAAACGAATTTGAAACCTTTTGTTGGACATAATTTCTCTTTTACAATCCATTTCGTGACATTTTTGTAAAAATTGGGCTTTTAGCATAAATTATTATTGAAAATTGGAGGAATTTTTGATATCGAGCATGGCACATTGATCAAAATCCATCAATTTTCGACAATATTGAAGATGAAGAATATGGAGATTTTTATAACCAAGAAATGAGTCTTGAAGATGATTTTCCAGAATGGCAGATTTTATGTCATCGCTTGGTTCCACCAAATAAGGTGAATGTTTTTGATCTTCACACTCTTGGTCGAAGGGATTTTTATATATCATTTGAATAGAAAAGTACAACTATTTATGATGATGTGGTTGAAGAAGCTATTAATTTTATAGGGAATGAACACTCAAGGGGTGATGGGAGAAAAACAACGACTTTCTTTTGAAATAATTTTAAGGCACTTTGATGAATATGAGATTCGTGAAGCTCTTTTTATGATTTTTCAGTGAACTGTAGGCATTCGGAAGTATTTCCTTATCCATTGTACTTTTTAATCTCTTTATATTTTTTCAAGTAATGGAATAAGTCATTTTCTTCTTCTTGCCCCAACAAGAATAACTAATTTTAATATACATGCAAAAGCAATACACACACTTCTAAAATTTCGAATTAAATATAAAAAACCACTACAGGGGTAATCACTAGCAGTATTCCAAGAGGAAATTAGGCATATTCAATATATATTGACTCATGAAATGAGCTTTATATGATCAAGGTTATTCATGAAAATAGACGCTTGATGACAATTTCCACAGAAAAATAATTGTACTTTTGGTGGAAAATCCATCATCCTTGTGGGTGACCTTGGCCAGCTACCTCATGTGAGAGACAAGCATTTTTATGCAAGTATTACAGCAGGGAATGTCTTGTGGAAAAAATTCAACATTGCTGCCACTCTTGACACAATATTTTTTCAACAAGGGAATAATGAGAAACAATCTTGTTTTCGTAGAGTACTCCATAACATAAGAAATGTAGAACATATTATTGAATATTGGGAGTTTCTTATGTCACTGGATGATATGAGGTTGCAGCCTAGAGAAAGGGATTTATTTAATGCAGCAGCTCACATGTTTCCAAAAATTAATTTGGTGATCTTCCATAATAACCATATGTTAAAATCATTAAATTCCCCAATTTCAATATGATCAATTGGACCGCGAAGTTTTATTGTGTCGTGGTAAACTTGTTATGTTGACATGTAATTTTTGGGTTGAAGATGGCTTGGTGAATGGTGCAGTTGGTTATATGAACGATATATTTTATACTCCTACCTCTAAGCCACCTCATCTTCCAATTTTCACAACTGATGTTTTTCATAATTATGTTGGTGTTCCATTTGATGCAAGAAATCCAAACATTGTACTTATCATAGGTCCCTATAATACTAGTGTATCCCATTATTGTTATTTTTGTGCCCATTTAGTCCTCCATATTGTTATTATTATTCCCCATAGAATCCCACTATTCTTATTTTTGTGCCCTTACATTGTTATTGGTCTATCAGCTTTGATTATATTGTGACCCTTTGAAATCTTATATATAGAAATGTGGATTTTTAACTTGTATCATCCAAGAATTGTTCATTTTTGTAATGTAAAGGAGGTTTCCCCTCGAAGTGGTTAATTTTTAAGTAGTTGATCTATATTTTCTTCTATTTTGTGAGTTGGTTGCATAACATTTGGTATGAGAGCTTTGGATTCTAGGGTTTTGCTGCTCCAAACAGGCCATCATGGAATTTTCACTATAAAACTCTTTCTATGATGTTTCAGTAGCTAAAAATAAAACCCATTTCACCATAAATCATGAGGAAACTCATTTGAAAATTTCAGACCTTGGTTCACAATATTTTCGGAGATATGATCTGTTGAATTTAGGCTTTTTTCAGGCTCCATAATTTCATCTAAAATTGGGGACAAAGGGAAAATTGTCATAATTTTTTTTCAGGAATTGTACTCGAATTTTTTAAACATTGGATGAAAGTTCATGGAATTTCGTTGCTTTTTTATCGATTTCAGAGCCTAAGGAAAAAACAGTGACATGTGGCACACCGTACAAGTTCTCTATATTGAACTAATCCATAATTATGCCATTGTGGGAGATTGCACATAATTTTTCCTTAAAGAATCCAAATTAGGTCTGGCCTTTGGCATTGGAAAGAGGACTAAAAGGGCTACTATAGAACCAAATTTTAGATCTTGAAGATCCAAAATCATAGAGATAAATCAGGTTCAATATAAACCTCCTAAAAAGGAAGAAAAAAGTGTGTATCCATTTTTTCTAAAAATTACATAACTTTTGTTTGACAAAGCAGTTTGAAGTAATTCCAAGGGAATGTTGAAGCATAGATATATGTATTAGATTCTAAAATGCCTCCAAAAAATAATTTTTCACCCATTAATATGTCATAAAACTCAAGTATGACGAATGGAGAGGAATAATTATAGCATGATATGTCAAAATTACGGACCAAGTGCAACAAATTTCGCTCTCACAAAGAGCAACCACAGATGAAATAAAAGGTGACATGGATGGTTTAATAGCAGACATAAAAGCTAATATGGATGGCATGGAAGCTAAGATGAATGGTATATTAGAAGAAAAACTTGAAGGTTTGAAGGAAGGTTTGACAAATTTTCTAGAAGGAAAGCTTCCTAATGGTGAAAAGGTAGTAGATGAAACTCATGTTCAGAACAAAAGAAATTTTAATCATTATTTCACAAACTCTAATGTTGTATTGAAAACCCACCATATTCCAAAGATCGATATGAATAATTTTGATGGAAATGATCATATATCATGGATACTACAAATGGAGTAATGGTTTGAGCTCCATAATGTGCAACCCACACAAAAGGTATGCATTGTAGCTTTATATTTAGAAAAAAATTAGTTATATGGTATTGATGGCTTTGTTTTCATAAACCACTTTTCACTTGGTAAATGTTTATGGAGGAAATGATATCACATTATGAGGATACAAAGAGAAACACCTTCTTTATCCAATTGATAAATCTCAAACAAAAGGGTTCAATGATGGAGCACATTGAGGACTTGAAAAAAATGAACATAAGGGTAAAAAATATTTTAGAGGAATATAGGATCAATGTCTTCATAGGGACTTTAAAGGATAACATCCAAAATGAGGCTCTCCTTTGGGAACCTGATACATTGGATAAATAATTCAGGTCGGAAAGAAAAATTAAAAGAAAAATTATGACAACAAGGAAGCCTACCACTCAAAACTATAAAGATGGAAGTTTCACTAGTCCTATCCATCCAAAACCTACAAGGTTGACACCACAACAATTGGAAGAACAAAGTGAAAAAGGGCTTCATTATAGTTGTGATATAAAATACACTAAAGTTCATAAGTGTTCTGAGAAGAAATTATTCTACATAGATTGTGAAGAGGAGGAAGAAAAGGAACAAGAAAATTCAAAAGAAGAGGATATACACTAGGAACCGGTCTTAGAGAAATAATATATGAATCCAACCATATCTTGTAATGTACTGGCATGAATTTCTGCTACTTAAAATCTCAATATATAATAACATGTCAAGAAGAAAAAGGTAATAATGTTGGTTGATTCGGGTAGTCCCCATCATTTTACTCATTGTAAGATAGCCAAGGAATTGAATTGCTTCCTATATACAACACCACAATGTCAAGTAATGGTTTAAAATGGAGGAACTATAAATTTCTCTAGAAGGTGCCATAATATCCAGATAACCATGGGGAAATATGTATTGAATAGCACAATTCTTTCCATTCCAATGGGTATTTTTGATGTGGTACTAGGAGTTCAATGGTTACAATATTTGGGTTCGATAACTTTTAATTTTCAAGAAAATTTCTTGAAATTTTTTTGGGAAGGAAAGGAAGTGAACTAAGGGGAATTTTCGAGAAGCAAAGAAAGATAATAAGCTCTAATGGCATGACAAATATTCTAAATATATAAAAACGAGGCATAATTGCACAATTATTCTCACCATTGTTTCAAACATCGAAATCATCTATTTCTCGAGATCTCCAAAATGTCTTAGAAAATATTTCCTAGGTATTTGAGACTCTCAAATTCCTACCACCTATTCGTGATCATGATCATGCTATTCATTTGATTCTTGCAAGTATTACTCCAAACATCAAGCCTTACCGATATCCCTATGCCCAAAAGAGAGAAACTGAATGTATGATTGCAGAAATGTTAGAGGCCGATATAATTCAACCTGGTCAAATTTATTTCTTTTCTTCAGTAGTGTTCGTGCACAATAAGGATTGACCATGGGGCATGTGTCCAGATAATAAGGAACTCAACAAGCTCACTATTAAATATAAATTTCCCCTTTTTGCCACTTATGAATTATTGGATGAATTACACGGAGCAATTTACTTCACCAAGTTGGATATTCATTCAAGATATTATCAAATTAGAATGAAGAATGAATAAATTCCGAAAAAAACATTTAGAGCTCATGAGGGTCATTATGAATTTCCGTTATTGCCTCTTATCCTTACCAATGCACCTTCTACATTTCAAGGGTTGATGAATTCCATTTTCAAACCCTTAGAAAATTGGTGTTAGTATTTTTTGATGATATAATAATCTACAACAACCCTTGGAACTATCATGTTCAACATGTTGACAGGGTGCTCAAACTAATATAGGAGAAACAATTTTATGCAAAAGCCTCCAAATGTTTCTTTGGAGAATAGGAGGTGGAATATTTGGGTCATAGTGTATCTGATGAGGGTGTTAAGGTACACCCTAACAAAATTAAATCCATTAAGGAATGGAAAATCCTCACAACCATAAAGCATATCCGAGGATTTCTCATGTTAATAGGGTATTATCACAAGTTTGTTAAGAATTATTGGAGAATATAAGCTCCTCTAACAACATTACTAAAGAAAGATTAATTTTATTGGACTACAAAAGCAACTGAGGCCTTTGAACATCATAAAGAGGTAGTGCACCAAGCACTGGTCTTAGCTACACCAAAATTCACAAAAACCTTTATTGTGGAATGTGATGCCTTAGGAAATGGAATTGGTGTTGTTTTAATAAAAGAAGGAATACCCATTGATTTTTACAGCTACTCAATCAAAGGAAAGTATTTACAAAAACATATTTATGAGAAGTGCATGTTGGAAATACTACATGCACTAAAGAAATGGTGACCTTATGTAACAGGAAGACACTTCAAGGTAAAAAAATATCATGATAGTCTTAAATACTTTTTGAAACAAAGAATACCTATAGAAGAGTGGAAAAAATGGGTCACAAAGATTTTTGGTTATGACTTTGAAATGATCTACAAAAAAGAAAGCTAAATGTGGTTGAAGATGCACTCTCAAGAAAGGATGAGGATGTGGAAGCATTGTTTTGTTCCATTTCTATTATCCAACCAGATTAGATAACCAAAGAAATAGAAGAATGGAAGAATGATGAATAAGTGTGGAAACTCATTCAAAAGTTGCAGCAAGGTCCCATTAAATCTAATACATTTAGCTGGAAAAATGATTCATTATGGTACAAAAATCACTTATATCTTTATAAGAATTCCCAACTAAAACAAAATATTCTTTTGGAATTGCAGACCTCTCCCTTACAAAGGCACATAATATTTTTTAAAACTTACCAAAGGGTCAAGAAATAATTTTTTTGGGATGCCTTAAATCTGATATTCAAGAGTTTGTGGCAGAATGTTTAGCCTGCCAAAAAAATAAAGTTGAGACAATTAAGATCCAAGGTATGCTACAACCTTTAGCCATTCCAAGTCAACATTAGGAGGATATTTCAATGGATTTTATCACAGTTTTACCCAAGTCCAAAGGAAATATTTTCATCATGGTGGTAGTTGATAGACTCACCAAGTACGCACACTTTTGTGAATTATCTCATCGATTTAAAGCTAGTATAGCTTCTAATACATTTATGGAAACAATTCAAAATATACATGGAAACCCAAAGATTATTGTAAGTGATAGAGATCCCATTTTAAATGGAAATTTTTAGAAATAATTATTTTCTTATTTGGGTACTCAACTAGCTCATAGCTCATCTTATCATCCTAAATTTTATAGGAAAACTCAGGTATAGAACAAATGCTTGGAAGGATATATGTTTTTCTTTGTATATGATTAAAAAACACAATGGGTCAAGTGGTTACCTCTATTTGAATGGTGTTATAACACTTCCTTCCATACTCTAACAAAAATGACCCCATTTTATAGCAATTTATGGATATCATCCATCATCCAAAGCATCATCTTTAATAGAAAATTCTAAGGTTCAAGGAATGGAAGATCACATCGAGCGTTAACAACAAATTCTCCAACTCTTAAAGGATAATCTCACTTTGGTGCATAATCGAATTAATGAACAGGAAAATCAACATTGCAGCAAAATAAGTTTTGATGTAGGTGCCTAGGTACTTTTATGACTACAACCATACATACAAATTTCCCTTAAGAAAGATAAGAAATATAATAAATTATCACCAAAGTACTATGGTCCTTACATGGTGGTGGAAAATATTGGTACTATGGCATACAAATTGGAGCTTCATGAAACTTCTCTACTGCAACCAGTTTTACATGTTTCATGCTTAAATAATGTTATAGGTGATAAGCTACCAGTTCAAACAATATGTCCAAAACTTGACGAGGAAGGAAAAATAATTTTGGAACTTGAAGCAGTCACGAAAACAAGAACTCGCAAAATATGAAATCAATCAATTTTAGAGTATCTCATCAAGTGGAAGAACCTACCCGATGAAGATTTGACATGGGAGGATGAGAATTTTATACATATTCATCCAAAAATATTCAAGCATTGAGGACAAAACATTTTTGAAGGAGAGGGGCATGCTAGGTCCCTATAATAATCGTGTATCCCCTTATTTTTATTATTAGTGTAGTCCCCTTATTTTTATTATTGTTCACATGTAGTCCCCATATTGTTATTATTTTCCCCATAAAAGCTCACTATTGTTATTTTTGTGCCCCTACATTGTTATTATTATGTTGGCTATGATTTTATTGTGACCCTTTACACTCCTATATATAGAAAGGAGATTTTTTCATTTGTATCATCCAATAATTATTCATTTGTGTAATGTCAAGGAGGTTTCCCCGTAGAATTGGATAATTTTTAAGTCCTTGATCTATCTTTTCTTCTATTTTTTGAGCTAGTTTCATAACAACTTATCACACCACTCATAAGAGGAAATCGAAAAAATAAATCCCTTAAATATGGAATGGGCTCGTACAATCCATAAGTCACAAGGATTGAATTTACAACAAGCATCGATTGATATCGGGAATAAAGAGCAACAAGGCCTAACTTTCACAGCCATATTAAGAGTGAAACACATATATGGTTTACACATTGCACCACCTTTCTCTTTTCAGCATTATGCCAAGATAAAATATATTTCATATTTTATAATTAGGAATATATAAGAGCAGTGAGCGAAATCCATATCGCTATGACATGCAAATAATAATATTGTGACGTATTTATAGAATGTATTTTGAATTTATTTTATTGTCTTATTTATTTACTTTTAATATAATAATGATTTTCATATGTTAATGGAATGAATTCATTCATCATATTCATAGTAATATTTGAGAAAGTTGTTTACATCATTTTTCATGTTGTTCAGTTTACTTTTTTTTTAAGTGGTTCTGGTTCTTTTGTTTACAATGAACCATTGAGACATAAAAAAATAGTTGTATGACCCGATAATTAAAAATCAATATTGAAGTCCATATCACTATGACATGCAACTAATAACATTGTGACATATTTATAGAATGTTTTTTGAATTGATTTTATTATCCTCTTTATTTATTTTTAATATAATAATAATTTTTATATATTACTGAGATGAATACATTCCTCATACTCATAGCATTATTTGAGAAAAATTTTTACATCGCTTTTCATGTTGTTCAATTTACTTCTCTTTTTTAAAGTAGATATTGTGGTTTTCTTTACAATGAACAATTCAATATTGATATTAATATCGTGAATTCATATTATATGAGGAAATAAAAAATTGTGGGGTAAATGCTATTAATATTAATATTACCAATGGTATCCAACACTAATGAAAACCTTCACCACCATTTACTGAAAACTACCAATATTAATATTGGTAATTATTATGTCTACTAATTAATGTTAACGATGTTTAATATTAATCTTAAAAATTATTGTCTAAACATTAATATGAACATTAGCATTAAACATCAATGTAAATATTTTGGTTGATGATTAGGTTTAATAACTTTAGGTTTATTTAGGTTCAATGACACTAGGTTTATATTTGTATAGATTTTTATATCATTTAGTTCATGTCGCATTAATTTATTTTATAGCATGAAGTTTATAAGATTATGTTTTTTGTTATCAATAAAAATGAGGTTTGTAAGATTAAGTTTTTAATATTAATAAAAATGTGTTTAATGCTAATATTTATATTGAACAAAAACATTGATATTTTTTTTGTTTTGTAAGATTGGCATGACTTCATCTTCAACATGTCCAATATATCACCCTGATTGTGGCAAGGAATTGAACCAATGACTTCACATAAATGAGAGCCTTAAAAAAACACCCAATCATCCTCTATCCAAGACCCCGTGGACCAAAAAAAATGTTGATATTAATATTAAAAAGAAAATATTGATCTTAAAAAAAATATTAAAAAGAAAATATTAATATAAACATTAATCTTAATTTTAATACAAATTTAATATTACTAGCATTAATAATATTTGATTTTAACAATAAGCTTACAAATTGTGAATTATTGCTAAGTATTTTAATAGGGGTCGTATCACTCATTTCTTGTGTACAATATGTATTGCTAATGAGGTTTATATTTGTAGAATTTTTTATATCATTTGGTTCATGTAGCATTACATTATTTTATTGCATGAGTTTTATAATATTAATTTTTTCAACACTAATAAAAATGGGGTGTTATGTTTTATGTATATATATCTATATATGTGTATGCTTAGGTGTTTGTGCATGTGTGTATGAATTTTTATTTTTTTGATTTTCCTCTCACATGCAGATATTGATAATAATCATGGAATCTATTATAACCAAGCGGTAGATAATATTTCTAAAGTGATGAGTTTTCATTCATGCCTTGGAACAATTTTGATCGAAAACATGGCTTCCATCCTAATTTTATTGATGCTCATCTTCATGTGCTAGATGAAATGTAAAATACTCGTTGCATGTGCACCTGAGGGAGTCTTGTAGGAGAAAAAGAAGTGATTGTTTGGAAAGCGTTAAGTATCATGGTCATTATCATGTTTATTTGAATTTGTGTTCATTTTTTCATCACTCTTGTTGTGTTTTGGAAGAGGCTATTTGATAAATTACCTTTGATGGAGTGTTTCGAGTCCATTTTGTAGTGGAATTTTTTGATCTAAAGACAACAAAAAAATACATTAATTTCAATGTAATTTTTTTTCATGCAATGATTGGGAACTTGGATATATTCATTGAGTTTATAATATTAATAATCCCTAAGTTTGATTGATCTCTTGGGTTTATAATATTATTAATCATGTGGTTTCTCAATTCTTTTATTTTAAAATATTTATTCCTAGGCTTTATTAATCTCTATTGTTTTTAATATTGATCACTTGGGCTTGTTGATCCCTTCAATTTTTAATATGTATCCATTGCATTCACCAATTATTTGGGTTTATAATATTAAACCCTTTGGTTTATTAGTTTTATTGGTTTATAATATTAATAATCCCTTGTTTTTATTAATCTCTTGAGCTTTAAATATTAATTCTTAGGGTTTATTAATTTTTTGTGTTTTTTTATATTAATTTGTTGGGTTTATTGATTATTTGGGTTTATTAATCACTTGGGTTTATTGATAATTTGCATTTATAATATTCATATGTTGTGTTTATAGTATTATTAATCCCTTGGGTTTATTGATATTTTGGGTTTATAATTTTAATTATTTCCTGGGCTTGTTGATCCATTGATTTTATTAATATTAAACAAAAATATTAATATAAACATTAACATTAATTTAACTACAAATATAAGATTACTAACATTACTAACATTTTATTTTAAACATTAAGCTTGCAAAATTATGCATTCTTGATCACTATTGTAATAAGGGTAGTGTCACTCATTTCATGTGTACAATATGTATTGCTAATGAGGTTTATATTTGTAGAAAATTTTATATCATTTGGTTCATGTAGCATTAGGTTATTTTATAGCATGAGGTTTATAAGATTAATTTTTTTAACATTAATAAAAGTGGGTTGTTATGTTTTATGTATATATATATATATATATATATATAAATTAATACACAAATGAATAAAACACCTACATACACATTTATATATATATATCTATAAATGTGTATGCTTAGGTGTTTGTTCATTTGTGTATTAATTTTTATTTTTAACATAGTTACCGATCAAACGGGAACTATTACCTCAAAACGAGAACTCTAGCCCACAAAAACTCAAAAAACATGAAAAAACAGCTCAAAAATGAAAAGTGTCTTCGAGAACGCAATGGTTTTTGTTTTTTGTTTTTAGGGTCAAATTTCAACATTTTTTTAAATTATGCTAAAAACCAAAAAAATTCTTGAAAAATGGATTGAAAGAAGACCCTCAAAAGAAAAATTAATGATGGTGGAATAACATCACCATTTTTCTGTCGGCAAAAAACAACTTGAAAACAAAAAGTATTGATGCTGGAATAACGTCGCCAATATTTTGTGTGCAAAACGCAGCCTCAAAACGAAAACTGTTGTTGCTAGAATAACCTCGTCAATTTTTTGTGGGAAAAAAACACCTTCAAAATGAAAAGTGTTAATGTTGGAATAACGTCTTTTTCTTTTTGGGGTAAATTGTCAGTAATTTTAATAGTGACATTAAAGATAAAATATCATGACTCTGAAAAACCTTAAAATTTCAACGATAAACATGGCATTAAAGATAAAATATTAAAAGTCTTAAAATTGCAACAATTTTTATGCATGGTATTAAAGATAATCTATTATCGTGTATCTAAAAAGTGTTGAAAATCCAAGGATGACATTCAAGGTAAAATATCACCTTTATGAAAGTAAAATTCCAATTTTTTTTAGGCCTCGTATTAAAGATAAAATATCACTTGTAGAAGTATATAAAATTTAAAAAAAAAAAAAAATTTCAAAATAAAATTAAAAAAGTGAAAAAAAAACACACAATTTAAAGAAAAAAAATTAAAAATTAACTAAAAAAAAAAAAAAAAAAAAAAAAAACACATATAATTTTTTAAGTTATAAAAAATTAGTAAAAGTAAAAAAACCACATAATTAAAAAAATGATAAAATAATCATGGCATTAAAGTGTAAGTAATATGAAAATAAATACATGCTAAAAAATGTTCGATATGAGTCCTTCTTCAAAAGTGATCATTAAAAACGCGTGCATGGTGCTTGGAAACCTACTTGTGTGCTTCTGAGACATCAACACTGCCATGGCCCCAGGAGGGGGCATGAAGGTCACTACCTCTCTCCCACCCAAGATATTTGCTTTCAAGAAGGTGGTGGCTAGCTGCGACAAGAGCCCAACTAATGATCTCCAGCAAAAATTTGTTAAAATACTAGATTCAATCCCCACAGTTGATTTTACGATTAAAGGACCTTGCAGATCAGCCTTAAACCTTGAAAAATGTGGGCTCATTAGGCATTTCAATGGGTTTTGGCCCTCGCCCAAAGCTGCCGAAGCCTAGATTCAAAGTAATTGGAGTTCCCTTATCAAAGAAGGCGTCATAAGCTACTTATTCGGTAAGGGATTCTTTATCTTGGTATTTGAGGCAGTAGAGGATAGGAACATGATATTTCAAAATGACCCATATTTAATGGGCCCTCAGGACCTATATTTGAATCAATGGACCTCTGATTTGGACCCAAGCCAAGATGTCCCCTTAGTTGTTCCAGTTTGGGTTTGCCTGCCCCACCTTCCTCTTCACTACTAGAACCCTAAATCATTAGAAAATATCAGCAACAAACTTGGGAAGTACATAGACAAAGCAGAAAGGAGGGACCTATAACAACCCAAGTTGTTATGCTTTTTAACTTAACATTTGAACAAATCCAAAGGGGAAGTGGACCCCAACGGAGAAGCAATGTGCAGATTTATTTTATTTAATAATAAACAAGATATGGAATAGTTATGTGTGGACAATGACTAGATTGAGAATGGAGATCTTAAACCTAGATCCATGAGGATATGGATAAGCTTAGACTTTCCCAAACCTTCCAGAAAACCTTGGAAGGAATCTTACTAAAAATTAGATTTGGAGAGAAATATCTAATTTCCCCAATGAAGAGGAAAGTAATTGGGAAGAGGAAGAAAAGATGGAAAAGCGTAAAAGACAGCTTTAAAGTACCTCACTGAGGGAAAGCCTATGCAAAGCAGGAAGAAAGCATCTTGAAATTTCTGGACGCAGAAATTGGAAACAGGCTTGGGAAAGCACAACTTAAATAAGATGCTCCAGGATAGATAAAGGGTTTTCTATCACTGGAAGCTAAGGTCATAGCTCAGGGGTGAGCTAAGGAGATACAACTCTACAGTCGGGAGGAATAGTCTAAGAAATTTGTATGCAAATAGAACTAATCTATTTTAGAGTTATATGATATTGCTTATGGAAAAATAAAGTTTTTGTGTTAGAAAGTGAGTTAAATTGTGGTATGTTGAGTTACTTAATGCCCATACATTTAACATATTTTGATAAAGTAGAGATACTTCAATCTGTATATTTGTATGGGAGTAGTCTGATGAAAACTATCTGCTAGAATGTCTAAACCTGTAATAGGTTTAAATCTGAAGATCGATATCTCTCAGAGAAAGTATTACTTCTATGTAGTAAAAGAGAATACTATTATCACTTTGTTTAGATTATATATATATATATATATATATATATATATATATATATATATATACATTCATGAGGAATCTAAACTAATATGTAGAATCAAAAATTATAATTTGCAAGTGAATGCTAACATATTTTAATTATTGTCCTATTGTTATAATTATTTAGCAGAAACTACAGTGTCAAGAAAGTTAAGTGGATATAAGCCATTTTAGTACAGCAAAAAATATCTGTGATGTATGATAGAAAGTGAAAGTGAAAATAGTATTGTACTGAACATGCAGAAATTAACCATGTATGCTGAATAGAAAATATAAGTAGTATCAACTCATAAAATTCCATTTTAATTAGGAGTGAATAGTTGATGAAGAAACGATGTTTTATTTACTGTGATAGAAATAACAATGGATAAAAGTTTGTATAGAACTGATATAACAACTAGCTAGTATTGTTGAGTAGTATCAAAAATTATAAGTGGAGGTATTAACTTTCGATATGAAAAATTGTAAATAAGTTATACTGAAAGGAAATAGGATCTGGATAAATATAGTTAAACTTATATATATATATATATATATATATATATATATATATATATATATATATATATATATATATATATATATATATATATTTCATTCTGCATATATTAAATCCATGCTATGGAAGTTATTTTATTAAAATCTGAACAGTACAGTTGCACAGTAAGTATTTTACTAAAAAAATCTAGGGACTGATATATGTTTCAATACTTCTCGGAAAGCTGGCAGTACAGATAATATGTATAAAGTAAATAGAAAACTTAATTCAAGAAGATACATAAAATCATTCGATGTATATATATCTCATAAATTGCAGAAGTGAGATATGATTTATCTTTAAAGTAAATACAGTCCTATGAGTGAAGAATTTAGTGCAGTTATGAGTTAAAGTAGTGAAGCAAAATATGTAGTAGTAATTGTTGAAACCATGCAAATCTTGGAATGAAATAAAAAATCATAGTCCACCTATATACATGATTGGATATCAACCTGTTGGTTAAAAATATGTTTCAGTATAATTCAACTTCACAAATTGTTATAGACAAATTTAGAAATCCGATTTGAACAAGGGAGGCACTGCGGTTTTCATAGAACGTGAATGACCAACTTGTGTAATGGCAGTAATTTAGGTTCGAAAAAGTTAAGAATTCCAAACGCAGAGTGCTAAATCTGAAGTGAGTAAAATTAGAAAGGTTTATTACCTGCACATTCACAAACTAGAAATATTAGCACAGTTTCTAATTCATAAATTGGATATAAAAGAAAAACAAAATCATTATAATTACATCAAAAACATATCGAATTTACCTGCAGAGTATGTAGTTGGGTAACTTGGAATGGAAGTAGAAGTCGTTTGAGCTTCCATAACGAACTTAGTTATAGGCCTATGATAAATGTGAACCCCAGCAGAAAGAAAATAAGAAAATAAAAACAATTATAAAATAAGATTTCTGAGATATTATTATGAGTAATAGAAAATCAAATCCAAAATGATATGATTGGGAGTATTCAAAATTTCACAAATGATAACCAGGATGATTGCCAAGAAATGAGATAGAAATATTACGTGGAGCTAACGGGATCCATAGAAACCGTGGCTGCGTTTTCCACCCTTCATAACTAAAATTGAAGCTACCATCAAGGGCAAGGTTACAGAAACGAAAATTCATCCTGGTGTGAAGGAGGGTTAACGCTAATAAAAATTGTATATTCTCAATAAAACGAATTTCTAATCGAAGAAACTGTAAGTTGAAACTAAAGAAGAATGGGTACCTCAAGTCTGCAAGACTAAATAATTAAAAACGACAATTTCTTATAGTAAAAATAAAAATAAAAGGAGATGTTGTACATTTTCAAATGAAGGGAAAAAAAATATTTACCAGGGGTTTAACGATTGGGAAATAAAAATTCACATGAAGAAACCGCATCATCCATAGCGTAGTAATCAAAGTATGAAGCTAGTAGGAATTACAGTGAGATCAATGTAATAAAAACTTACCAGTGATAAATTAAGGAGAAATCGAACTGTGGAGTAGAGAAATGCTCCATAGTCACTGGGCATAAAGTTCTGAAGGAGAATACAAACTTCAAACTCACCAGGAACGATAGGAATGGAACTCTCTTGTAAAATTCGCCTTTAAAAACCAAATGGATGGAAAAAAAAACCTAATTCATCGCAACCTTACAAGTGTCAAAATCTGGAGGCTTCGTATGTTGATCGATGAATCACGGGTGAGAGGCTTGAGACGTTCGATCTCATACAGGCCAAATTTAATGAAGAAATCCAGTGTCATAAATGTAATATACATTACAGAGTACATGCAGATTTCAAGGATTTCATTGCGCTCGAAGATTTACGTTTTTATAGTTGGCTTCATTAATGACTACCAACGTTGTTATAGACTTTTAGAACTCACATTTAAATTCCCTTGTACCAAAATGACATAACTTACCGTCATGAGTTATACATTATTCTTCTCAATATGCAGTGGTAAAACCAATCCCAAATGGAGGTTTACTAATTAAACATCACAAATATAAATTAAGACCTAAAATAATACAATGAAACCATATTACCATGTGGACCTTAGGTTAGAGAAGAAGTATAAATAAAATTAATGTTAACATAAAGGTCAATCGGATTCTCATTCCATTATGAGAAGTAGAAAAAATAGGAATTCCACATGGTAATATTTCACTTAGGTTATGTGGAAATGTAGGTTTAGGGTATAGGAAAATGGGTAGAAATAAGTGGAAAAAAAAAGGGTTATTAAATATACATACTCCTAGCTTGTTTATATATTTATATATATGTATGCAAATGCATATGTATAGGTCCCCACAAGGAATCCACCATATGGTTGCTTAGGGAAATTAAGAAGTGGTGAGAAATGATTAAGTGGTGAGGGTTTAGTTAGGAAGTATTAAGTTGTTAAGTGGTAGGGGTTACACATTAAGACACAAGAGTATGGAAATTTCTAACAATTAAAAGGTTAAACAAAAAAGGTTAGTTTTCATAAAACCATCTATTAATTTTAATAGAAGGAGAATGTAATCGAAGAAGAATGTAAACAACTGGTTTAATAATAAATGAATGTTTTAGTGATTATAATAGAAAAAGAAAAAAGAAAAAAATGTGTGTGAGAGATATTACAAATGGTATCAGAGCATTAGCTAAAACACTGGCCAAATTATGTGCCCATGAAGAAAATATATGCTGCTGTAAAATTGGATGAATTTTAAATCTTTCTAATGTTATTTTTTTGTACAGTGAATAGTACTAAAGAATACAGCTTCAAACCATGACTGAGGGAGACGAGTTGTATGTAGATCTGGGTGGTGGAGAAAACATGCCAGATCGAAATGCTTTGTTGATGGCTATGTTGCATAGAATGCAACAAGAAATGGCACAACTTAAAAGCCACAATCACATGTTATCTTTAGCGAGTGAGGATCAAGACAGAATTATAGGGGAATCGACTTCGCGGGACATCCAATAGGGTGAAGGTTCCAGAATGAAGAGGAAGGGAAGAGTCGATTTCTCAAAATATTCTGAGGATGATGATGCCACTAGACAGTAGTCTAGACAAAAGAAGGAATTATAAGGTGAATTCCGGAAAATAAAACCTTCCTCCTACAATGGAGAGAAAGAAGAATATGTTGAGGCATGACTTCTGAATATTCTAAAGTACTTTCAGGTTTATGAATACGAAAGTAACTTAAGAGCCAAACTGGCTCTTTATCAACTGCAAGGTAAGGCTACCTTGTGGTGGGAGAAAACAATTATGGTGCATGCCATTGATGAAAAAATAGTGACTTGGGAGGATTTTCAAGTCAAGTTCAAAAACCGATATTTGAACGAAGGCTACTATTATGACAAGGCAAAAGAGTTTCATGAACTCAGGTTGGGACAACTCACCATTGATGAGTTGGTCACCAAGTTCAAAAATATGTTGCGATATGTACCTTGTATTAGAGAGGAGAAGGCAAAGGTACAGATATTTTTGAATTGTTTGCTTACTATTTACAAGGAGAAAATAGAGTTCGATAATCCAAAAACAATGGATGAAGTAGTGAGGAAGGCCAGACTATGCTAACATCAATTTAGGGGTAAAACGGAGCAAGGAAAGAGTTGTTCAAAAAAAGGTGATTTAGCGGAAAGAAACAAAAAACCAGCCTATTTCAAAAACTTTGGTAGGAACCACCAGAGAAAGAAATTTAGTAAAATGAGTGAAAATCAAACAACACAATCTCAAACTAGGTCCAAAACCATGAATGGAAATAACAAGAGGGAAGGGACTATTAAAATGAAGGAACCTTTGAAGTGTTGGGGTTGTGGAAAACCTCATTTGTTGAGGGAATGTCCACACAGAAATATCCAAACAGTGAAAATATTGTGTGAGACCACTACAGTAAATGATGTAGCCAGGAACATCCCCAAAATCAGTGCTTCCTTAGAAGATTGTCAAGCAGAACACCAGTCCACCATGGTCGAGATGGAAGGTATGATTGTTGACCAATATGTTATATTTTTAATAGATTTAGGTGCATATTTGAGTTATATCAGTCCTCAAATGGTTGAAAAATGCAAATTAAAGTCAGAGAAGTTTCAACATTCTTGGCTAGTATAGTTAGCCACTGGTAAAAAACGAAAAGTAACTCACAAGTTACCTCAAATAGACATTAATTTGAATGGAGAACAAACAGAATTAAATTCAAACATTCTACCATTAGGATATTATGATGTCCTGATAGGGATGGACTGGTTAGAAAAACAAAAAGCTATGATGAATTGCTTAGACAAGACCTTACATTGCATTGATAAGGAGGGAAAACCTGTAATAATAAAAGGGAAGCCTAAACCCATATCTTTGAGGCAAATCTCAACCCTTCAGTTAAACAGAATTGCTAGAAAAGGGTATGAGGTGTATTATGTACATGTAGAAGAGTTAGGACAACAAACAGAAGCAAAAAGGCTAGAAATATTACTAGTGATAAGAGAATTTAAAGATGTTTTCTTGGATGAAATCCCTCATCTTCCCCCAAAGGGAGAAATCGATTTTTCAATTGATTTAGTACCCAGAGCAACTCTAGTTTCTAGAGCCCCATACAGAATGAGCACCCCTAAATTAGTGGATTTAAAAATGCAACTACAAGATTTGCTGGACAGGGGTTGCATCAAACCGAGTGTCTCTCCTTGGGGAGCACTAGTACTTTTTGTGAAAAAGAAGGATGGTACATTCCGAATGTGCCTTGACTACCGCTAATTAAACAAACTGAAAATCAAAAACAGATATCTATTACCCGGGATAGATGACCTTTTTTATCAGGTTAGAGGGGAAAAAATGTTTTACAAGATTGATTTAAGGACTGGTTACCACCAGTTAAGGATTAAAGATGAAGACATGAATAAGAGAATATTTAAAACTAGGTATGGCCACTATGAATTTGTAGTCCTAATGTTTGGACTGACAAATGCTCCTACCACTTTTATGTGTTTAATGAATATTGTCTTGAATAAATACTTAAACAAGTTTGTGCCAATATTTATTGACGACATTCTAATCTATTCAAAAATTGAATCAGGGCATAAAGAACACCTCAGAATCATGTTGCAGACTCTAAAAGAAAATCAGTTATATGCTAATTTTAGTAAATGTGAGTTTTTTAAGGATAAAATTCAATACTTGGGGCATATAATATCATAACAAGGGTTGGTTGTAGATCTTGAAAATATAAAAGCAATTAGAGAATGGCATGTACCTACTAATGTATCATCAGTAAGATCCTTTATGGGAATTGCAGGATACTACAAAAGCTTTGTAAAATATTTTCAGCGTTAGCCTATCCCATAACTTCATTGCAAAGGAAAGGAGTAAAGTATGAATGCACTGAAAAATGCTAAAATAGTTTTGACCCATTAAAAATGAAACTTACTGCAACACCTATTCTTAAGATTGTAGATCCAAATCAGGGTTTGTAGTATGCACATATGCTTGTGGAGAAGGATTAGGGGGAGTACTGTTACATGAAAATTCTGTTATAGCTTATGAATCTAGAAAAATGAAGAAACATGAATAGAATTACAGTGTTTATGATCTTGATTTAGCTGTTGTAATACACGCTCTCAAGTTGTGGAGACACTATCTTCTAGGAAAGAAATTTGTGCCGATGACAGATCACATTAGTCTAAAGTATTTCTTCACTCAACCAGACCTGAATGCTAGACAAGCTAGGTGGCTATCTTTCCTGAGTGAATTTGACATGGAAATAAGACACATCAAAGGTAAAGAAAACAAGATTGCTGATGCCTTAAGCAGAAATGCTTGGCAAAGTATAAGTAACATTGGGAGTAGTGTTAACCTTAATATGGAGGGACTGGTGCAAAGAGTAGTGGATCAAGACCAAAAATATGAAAAACTTTAGACTCAAATGATGAAAAAGGAAATGAAATGGTATACACAAAATTAGAAGGGGTTGATTTGCTATAGAGATAGATTGTACATCCCTAATGTATACTCTTTAAAGAAGGAAATTCTAGAAGAATATCACAAAAATCGTTATTCTGGACACCCTCGATACCAGAAATTACTCTCAGCTTTGAAAAATAATTTATTTTGGCCTAGAATGAAAAAGGATGTAACAAGTTACTTGGCCAGATGTATTGAATGTTAACAAGTAGAAGTTGAACATCAACATCTAGCTGGGTTGTTAAATCCTTTACCGATTTCAGAATGGAAATGGGAAGTTGTTTCTACGGAATTTATAACTATGTTACCAAGAACCAACTATCAGCATGACTCTGTGATGGTAGTAGTGGATAATTTGACTAAGGCTGCTCATTTTATACCTGTTAAATCTACCTTTGGAACAACTCAAGTAGCAAATGTGTTCATGAAAGAGATCGTAAGGCTACATGGGGTTCCTAAAATGATCATTTCAGATAGGGACACAAAGTTCACTACAACCTTTTAGAGAATATTATTTGGAGGCATGGGTACTAAATTGAACTTTAGTACTGCCTATCACCCTCAAACGGATGGTCAAACCGAAAGGAAAAATAAAATTCTGGAAGATATGTTAAGAATGTATGTGATGGATAGGCCAACCAAATGGGAAGACTACATACACTTAGTAGAATTCGCCTATAACAATAGCTACCAAACTTCCATAAATATGAGTCTGTTTGAAGCACTTTATGGTAGAAAGTTCCACACTCCTTTAAGTTGGAGTCAACCTAAGGGTAAATTATTACTTGGCCCAGAAGCTTTGTAAGAAATGGAAAGAATTATAAAAGAGATTCAGAAAAATATCAAGACATCTTAGGATCGACATAAAGGTTATGCATACAGAAAGAGAGTTCACCGAGAGTTCAGTGTGGGTGATCATGTATATCTGAGGATTAAGCCTAAAAAGAGCACTTTGCACACTAGTAGTTGTGCAAAATTAGCTCCAGGATATTGTGGACCATTTGAAGTGATGGAAAGAGTAGGACCAGTGGCTTATAAATTAGCCTTACCTTTCATATTAAGGTTCATAATGTGTTTGATTTTTCCTTGTTAAAAAAATATGTACATGATGCTACTCACGTAATTGATTGGAATGTGATCCAGGTGGAACCAGAAGGGGAATTCCATCAAGAGTCGCTTCAAATCTTGGAGCGGGAAGAAATTGAACTTTAAAACTGGACAATAGCCAGAGTAAAAGTGCAACAGAAGCACTTTACTGCTGAAGAGGCTACTTGGGAACGAGAAATTGATATGATGGAAAAATAGCCATCACTGTTTACAAAGTGAATTGTTTCAGTTTATTTTGTCAACATCAAGGACAGTGTTTGTTTTTAGATGGGGAATATGTAACACCCCAATTTTCTATGCTTTTCAACTTAACATTTGAACAAATCCAAAGGGGAAGTGGACCCCAATGGAGAAATAATGTGTGGATTTATTTTATTTATTAATAAACAATATATGAAATATTTATGTGTGTACAATGACTAGATTGAGAATGGAGATATTAAACCTAGATCCATGAGGATATGGATAAGGTTAGACTTTCCCAAACTTTCCAGAAAACCTTGGAAGGAATCTTACTAAAAATTAGATTTGGAGAGAAATATCTAATTTCCCGAATGAAGAGGAAAGTTATTGGGAAGATGAAGAAAAGCTGGAAAAGCGGAAAAGACAGCTTTAAAGTACCTCACTGAGTGAAAGCCTAGGAAAAGCAGGAAGAAAGCATCCTGAAATTTTTGGACGTAGAAATTGGAAACAAGCTTGGGAAAGCGCAACTTAAATAAGCTACTCTAGGATAGACAAAGGGTTTTCTATCACTAGAAGCTAAGGTCTCAGCTCGGGGGTGAGTTAAGGAGATAGAAATATAAGGTTGGGAGGACTAGTCTAAGAAATTGGTATGCACATAGAACTAATCTACTTTAGAGTTACATGAGTTTTCTTATGGAAAAATAAAGTTTTCGTGTTAGTGAGTGAGTTAAATTGTGGTATGCTGAGTTACTTAATACCCATACATTTAACAGATTTTGATGAAGTAGAAATACTTCAATCTGTATAGTTGTATGGGAGTAGTCTGATGAAAACCATCTGCTAGAATGTCTAAACCTGTAATAGGTTTAAATCTGAAGATCAGTATCTCTCAGAGAAAGTATTACTTCTATGTAGTAAAAGAGAATACTATTATCACTTTTCTTATATATATATATATATATATATATATATATATATATATATATATATATATATATACATTCATGAGGAATCTAAACTAATATGCAGAATAGAAAATTATTATCTGCAAGTGAATGCTAACATCTTTTAATTATTGTCCTACTAGTATAATTATTTAGAAGAAAATATAGTGTCAAGAAAGTTAGGTGGATATAAGCCATTTTATTACAGCAGAAAAGATCTGTGATGTATGATAGACAGTGAAAGTGAAAATAGTACTATACTGAACTTGCAGAAATTAACCGTGTATGTTGAATAGAAATACAAGTAGTATCAACTCATAAAATTCCATTTTAATTAGGAGTCAATAGTTGATGAAGAAACAATGTTTTCTTTACTGTGATAGAAATAAAAATGGATAAAAATTTGTACAGAACTGATATAACATCTAGCTAGTATTGTTGAGTAGTATCAAAAATTATAAGTGGAGGTATTAAATTTCCATATCACAAACTGTAAATAAGTTATACTGAAAGGAAATAGGAACTGCATAAATATAGTTAAACTTATATATATATGTGTGTGTGTGTGTGTGTGTGTGTGAATATAAATATTCTCATTCTGCATATACTAATTCCATGCTATGGAAGTTCTTTTATTAAAATCTGAACAATACAGTTGCACAGTAAGTATTTTCTAAACAAATCTAGGGACTGATATATGTTTCAATACTTCTCGGAAAGCTCGTAGTACAGATAATATGTGTAAAGTAAATAGAAAATTGAATTCAAGAAGGTACATAAAATCATTCGATGTATATATATGTCATAAATTGCAAAAGTGAGATATGATGTATCTTTGAAGTAAATACAATCCTGTGAATGAAGAATTTAGTGCAGTTATGAGTTAAAGTAGTGAAGTGAACTATGTAGCAGTAATAGTTGAAATCATTCAAATCTTGGAATGAAATAAAAAATCAAAGGCCAATTATATACAAGATAGGATATCAACCTGTTGGTTAAAAATACGTTTCAGTATAAGTCAACTTCACGAATTGTCAAAGAGGCCAAAATAACTTCAAAAATCTTAAAATCGAAGAATATAAACAAATTTAGAAATCCGATTCGAACAAGGGAGGCACTGCACTTCGCACAGAACGCGAAAGACTAACCTATGTAATCGCAGTAACTTAGGTTCGAAAAAGTTAAGAATTTCAAACGCGGAGTGCTAAATCTGAAGTGAGTAAAATTAGAAAGGTTTATTACCTACACATTCACAAACGAGAAAGATTAGCACTGTTTCTAATTCATAAATTGGATATAAAAGCAAAAAAAAATCATTATAATTACATCAGAAACATATTGAATTTACCTATAGAATACATAGTTGGGTAACCTGGAATGGAAGTAGAAGCCATTCGAGCTTCTATATCGAACTTTGTTACAGGCCTATGATAATCGTGAACCCCAGCAGAATGAAAATAAGAAAAGAAAAAGAATTATAAAATAAGATTTCTGAGATATTAGTATGGGTAATAGAAAATAGAATCTAGAATGATATGATTGGGAGTATTCCAAATTTCACAAAAGAGGACCAGGATGGTTTCCAAGAAATGAGGCAGAAATATTACCTAGAGCAAACGGGATCCATAGTTTTCCACCCTTCATAACTGAACTTGAAGCTACAACAAAGGGTAAGGTTGAGAAACAAAAATTCATCCTGGTGCGAAGGAGGGTTAACGAAAATAAAAATTGTATATTCTCAATAGAATGAATTTCTAATTGAAGAAACTATGAGTTCAAACCGAAGAAGAATGGGTACCTGAACTCTGCAAGACTGAATAATTAAAAACGAAAATTTCTTATAGTAAAAATAAAAAGAAAAGGAGATGTTGTACGTTTTGAAATGAATGGAAAAAAAAAAATTACCAGGGTTTTAACGAATGGGAAATAAAAATTCACATGAAAAAACCACATAAGCCAACTAGCGCAATAATCAAAGTCTAAAACTAATAGGAATTACAGGGAGATCAATGTAATAAAAAATTACCAGTGATAAATGAAGGAGAAATCGAACTGTGGAGTAGAGAAATGCTACATAGTCACTGGGTGTAAAGTTCTGAAGGAGAATAAAAACTTCAAACTCACTGAGAATGATAGGAATGGAACTCTCTTGTAAAATTCACCTTTAAAAACCAGATGGATAGAGAAAAAAAAACCTAATTCATCGCAACCTTACAAGTGTCAAAATCTAGGGGCTTCCTATGTAGATCAATGAGTCATGGGTGAGAGGCTCGAGACTTTCGATCTCATACAGGTCGAATTTAATGAATAAATCTAGTCTCATAAATGTAATATAAATTACATAGTACATTCATATTTCGAGGATTTCACTGGGCTTGAAGATTTACATTTTGATAGCTGGCTTCATTAATGACTACTAAAGCTGTCATAGACTTTCAAAACTCACATTTAAATTCCCTTGTACCAAAATGACATAACTTACCATCACAAGTTATACATTAATCTTCTCGGTATGCATTGGTAAAACGAATCCCAAATGGGGGTTAACTAATTAAATGTCACAAATTTAAATTAAGACCTAAACTAATATAACGAAACCATATTACCGTGTGGACCTTAGGTTAGAGAAGAAGTAGAAATCAAATTAACGTTAACATAAAGGTCAATTGGATTCTCCTGCCATTATGAGAAGTACAAAAAGTATGAATTCTGCATGTGGTAAGATTGCACTTAGGTTATGTGGAAATGTAGGTTTAGGGTATAGGAAAAGGGGTAGAAATAAGTTGAAAAAAAAGGGTTATTAAATATACATACTCCTAGTGTGTTTATATATTTATATATATGTATGAAAATGCATATGTATAGGTCCCCACAAGGAATCCACCATATGGTTTCTTAGGGAAATTAAGAAGTGGAGATAAATGATTAAGTGGTGAGGGTTTAGGTAGGAAGTATTAAGTTGTTAAGTGGCAGGGGTTACACATTAACACACAAGAGTATGGAAACTTATAACCATTAGAAGGGTAAACTAAAAAGGTTAGAAATTCATAAAACCATCTATTAGTTTTAAGTGAAGGAGAATGTAATCGAAGAAGAATGTAACCAACTGGTTTAATAATAAATGAATATTTTAGTGATTATAATAAAAAAAAAAAATTGTGTATGAGAGACATTACAGGACCAGTACTCCTGCGTAAGAATTTGTGTAGAATTCAACTTGGAGGACGGCCTCCTTGAGGCTATTAAACACATGGTGGCTGACATGTCTCACATCTAAGAGATAGATTATGAGCAACTCCCATTTAAATGTCAGTATTTCCATGTCTAGGGACACTTCGCCAGATATTGAAAAAATAAAACAGTGAAGGAGACCGAGACCTCAGAGGATCAATGGACTCAAGTCCAGAAAGCTGCCTCAAATAAACAGAACAACAGAGCTAAAGGGAAAAGTAAGCCATTAGGTAGCGTTGCCCCTACCCCGTTGACACAAGGGGTGGGGCCTTCTGTCCCTCCAAGAAAAGATGCAAACTCCAACCATTTTGAAATTTTAAGCACCTCAGAAGAACTACAAACTGTAACAGAATCAGAAGTGGTGGAACAACAACCTAAACTAACCAAAGAAGACAAAACTCAGGAAGAAACTTCTCCAATACAAAACCAATCTTCAAGAGGAGCCTCCACTTTCCCGTCCTATGCAGAGATGATAAGGAAGAAGCCTCCTGAATCTTGTGGACCTTTGGAGGAAGATACTTTTGAGAGGCCCTCAAAAAGAGTCGGTAGGAAGACTCACATAGAGGCAAGAGAAGAAGAGGCTCAGAAGCAAAAAATGCAAGGCATCCAGTCTACAATTGAGATGTTTATAAGAAGAAACACTTGAACCAAGCCTCCCAAAGTCCACCCCTCTACATGTAAATAATGCGTATAGTGTCTTGGAATTGCAGAGGCTTAGGGAATCCCTCAAAAGTGGAAGCAGTGAAGAATCTCCTGAAATTTGAAACCCCTAAGATCCTCATCCTCCAAGAGACTAAAATAGAAGGGGCAGCCCCTCTAGACCTCAGCAAAGAGAAATGGAAAACACGATTTGGGAAAGCAGTAAGTGCAAAGGGTACCTACGGTGGGCTTGCGACTCTATGGGAGGATAAAAAATTCCATCTCGACAGCTCCTTCGAAACTCAGCATTGGATCTACACCGAGATTAAGAATATTGTGAGTAAGAACACCCTTTCGCTCTTTAATATTTATGTTCTGGTCCTCTATGCTGAAAAAAAGGATTGTTGGAAAACCCTATCTAATTTTCTTGAAGCCTACTCCCCTAATAATGTAATCCTAGCTAGAGATTTCAACCTTGTTTTTGAGCCAAAGGAGAAAAGAGGAGGCATTATAAGCAAGGATCATACCCTCTCCCTTGTAGAAGATTTGATCCAAGAATCAAAATTACTGGATTTCAAGACAAAAATAGGGCTTTTCACTTGGTCAAACAATAGAGCAAGGATTGAGCATATTTCTTCCCAACTTGACATATTTCTCATTCAGAGCACCCTCATCTCCGAAAATAAGATAATATCCACTAAAATTCTGCCCAAACTGACTTCTGATCATAAACCTATCCTTCAGCTATTAGAAGAAGAGGAAAACCTAGGGCACATATCCTTCTGGTTCAGCCCGTATGGTCAGAAAGGGATGGGTTTATGGAGACTATCTTGAAATATTGGTCCACCCCTGTCACTGGATCAACTAGTTATGTGTTGTAACAAAAACTTAAGGCCTCTAAAACAACCCTGAAAGAATGGTTAAAAAATCCCTCTAGCTCTCCCTCTAGTCTTAGAAAGTAGGCCACTGAGAGGTTGCTCGATCTGCAAATGAAGATGGAACATCAAGATATCATCTCCTCATAAATACATATTGACGAAGAATCCCAACAAAGCACTCTCCATGCATTTAGAGTTGATGAAGAGACCTTGAGGCTTAAATCATGCAATCTCTGGCTCAAATCTGAAGATAAAAATTATGCCTTCTTCCACAAGAAAATCTGAACTCGCCTCTTGAGAAACCACATTGCAGAAATCACCTCCACTGATGGGACTTTGCATCAAGGAATTTTTGAGCTACGTGAGGCTGCCATCTCTCACTTCCAGTAGCTTTTCATAGAAAATGGATCAGACAATGAGGAGGAATTTCTATAATTTCTCACTCACATCTCATTGTAGATTGAGGAGGAGGAAAATACTAGCATTTTGAAGCCCTTCATGGAAGAGGAAATCGGCAATGTCATCTGGACGATGGAGCCAGACAAAGCTCTTGATCCTGATGGCTTTTCCATTCACTTCTACACGATCTGCTAGGATATTATAAAGGATGACCTGATCCAAATGATAAATGGATTCCAACAAAAAGCCAAAGTGGGAGGAAGCGTAAACTCCACTTTCCTACCTCTTATTCCAAAAGAAGTGAACCATGTTTCTTTTCACCACTTTAGGCCAATTTTTCTTTTCAATGCATCCTACAAGATCCTCTCCAAGCTCCTAGTGAACATAATCAAGCCTCTGTTGGAAAATATTATCTCTATGATCCAAGGTGGTGTTTTCAAAGGAAGGCATATCCTTGAGAACGTGGCTCTAGCACAAGAAACCATTCGCTCCAGCCTCCAACGTCATGAGAAAGGGATGCTAATCAAGCTAGACATGGCGAACGCCTTCGACTGGGTAATACATTCTTTTCTTCTCCAAGTTCTATCTTCTTTTGGCTTTAGCCCTGATTTTATAAGGCTAATAAAAGCTTGTATTGGAAAGACGTGGATTGCCCCCTTGGTAAATGGAAGGCTAGCCGGTTACTTCAAAGCTTCGAGGGACATCAAGTAATGCTTCCCTATGTCCTCATTTTTGTATATCTTGATGGTTGACTCCCTTAGTCGGAAGCTAACAACAGAGAAGTTAAAAGGGAATCTTCCTAGCATTATGGCTGTGAGAAGCACTGAGCCAATCAACCATGCCTTGTTTGATGAGGATTATTACTCCTGGTAGTAGCTTCCCTAAAGACTGCAAGGGCATTCAATTATTTATTCACATCTTCTACAGAGTTTCCAGAGCCCTAGTCAGTAGGAGAAAAAGTGTAGTGTATGGTTGGGAGATTGAACAACAAACCATGAATTGGATTTCTCAAGTTCCTGGCTTTGTGGGCTTCACTAGCTGGGATAAAATCAAGTACCTTGGCCTACCTTTGACTCTCGACACCAACAAGGCCCTCCATTGGGCTCAGATCCTCAACAAAATCAAGGCTAAAATGAAAGCTTTGGGAGGTCAGTGGCTAACCATAGCCGGGAAGCTTATCCTGGTGAAATCTATTCTTTCCTCCCTCCCATTGTACTAGGCTACCATTTTATTGGCTCCAAAGTCAATCATTGAACAACTCTCAAAGATGTTAAGAAACTTGTTGTGGCAAGGAGGTAAGGGGAATCAGAAAAAAATCCACTTGGTGAGCTGAGACATTGTGAAAATATATTTATTAGATGGAGGCTTGCAAGTTAGAGACCCTAGGTTGGCCAATCTAGCCTTGGGTGGGAAGATTTTATGGAAAATTTTCTCGAACCATGGGAATTTTGTCAATCAAGTCCTCATTAAAAAATACATGCACAGGTTCTCTTTGAATAATATGGAAGAAGGAGTTTCTTGTCAGGGCACCACCCTTTGGAAGCTCTGTAGTCATGGATGGGATTTTTTCAAACAACACCTCTACAAAATCCTGGGCAACGGAAAAAATATCAGTCTATGGGAAGACAAAATTATGGGCCTCCAAGCATTCAACACAGCTCATGTAATCGCATAATTGTGTGAATGGATCAAAAGCCTTGGCTTCAACAAACTGGAAGATAATTCTTCCTGGGATGTTGTTGGGATCTAGGTTGAATGGAATATCCCTCACCCTCCTAACTGGCTACAACCTCAATTTACATTCTTCCTAACAACGCTCATAGGGCTAGATCCAGTCCATTGACGTTCAAATGACAAACGGGGCTAACGAAAGTCTTGTGGTTATTCTGTTGTGGAAGGATTTGCTGCCCTCCAATATCGTAATCCCCTTCACTCTCCAACTCTGTGGAAGCGGGTTTGGGATCCTATTGGCCTTCTGAAGGTCAATTTCCTTTTCTGGCTCCTCATGCACAAGCATATTCCGACTGGTGAAAACCTCGCAAGAAGCGGCATCGTTGGTCCACATAGATGCTCGCTCTGCTGCACAACAATGGAACTAATCAACCAATTGTTTCTGGACTAAACATTTACTCAAGAAGTCTGGATGAAAGCTTTGCATGGGCTTGAAGTTCAAACCCCATCACAGGTCATGATAACGAGTCTATTTAGCGCTTCGAAAGGGTGATCTCCTCACGATTTGAGCAACAAATCTCTATGGATTAAAATGTGGTTTTCAATCCCAAAATTCATTTACTAGGAAGTGTGGCTAGCAAGGAATGATGATATCTTCAATAGCAGACTCTGCTCTCCCACAGTGGTGGAAGCCAAAGAGAAAGCTCTGATGTTTGAGTCCTTGGTGAATCGATCCCACAAGACAAAAAACAATCTTTCCCCTAATGTGATCAGCTAGATCGGTGCACCTTTGAAGAGTGCCTTCAGTAAAAAGACCCCCTCTCGACCTTGTTTAAATTCAGAGTGGAGGCTTCGGATCCGTGAGATCGATTTTAAAAATTGGTGGAAGGACCGAGACAAATTCATAATCTTCTTTGACGGAGCTTCCAAGGGAAACCAAGGGACATCTGGAGCAGGGGGAGTTATCTATTCCCGGATAAAGCAAAGTAAAGTCAGCTTCAGTCAGGGCCTTGGGCAGAGTACAAACAATCAAGCAGAAATCTTAGGGCTGCTCAAAGCTTGCCAGATCACGCATGAACATGGAGAAGAAGACATATAGGTCTTTGAAGACTCGAAAATCCTGATTAAGACCATAAACATTGCTGATCACTTCAACAATCTGGCCCTTAATAACACCCTGTAGAGACTTAGAAAAGTGTTACAAAATTACACCTCCAACTCCTTCTACCATATCCTGCAAAATCTAAACAAGGAAGCGGACGCAAAAGTAAATGCAGGTTGCCTCTTAGCTCAAGGAGAATTCTAAAAAAATGACGAATCCCCTATCTTGTTTCCTATCCAATAACATCCAACTATGCAAAAGCAGAACTCGTCCCACTGGGGTTTTTTTAGAAAAAAGAATATGTAACAGGGGTTGTTTTGGCTATGGCCCAACATAACTTCATAAATAGAACTTACCCGTTCATGTTATAAAAAAATGATAAAATAAAATAACTTAAATAAATTTTTTAAAATTAGTTAAATTTAAAAAAATAATAATAAAATAACAATTAATTTAAATTAAAAAAATAAAAATAAAAAAAAAATAAAAAAATAAAAAAATTGAAAAAGAAAATAAAAATAAAATAATTTAAAATAATAAAACTTTGAATTAAAAATAAATAAATAAAAAGAAAATTTAAATAATAATTTAAATTAAAAAAATTGTATATAAATGTATGAAAAATAAATTTTTAAATAATAAAAAATTAACAATTTTTTTTAATTAAAAAAAATAAATTAAAAATTAGAAGAAGAAGGAGTAAAAAATAAAAACATTTTTCAATTTTAAATTAAAAAAAAAGAAATAAATTCAAAAATATAAAATATATTTAAAAAAATAAAAAATAAAAAACAGATAAAGATTGATTTAAAAAAAAATAAAAATTAAATTTAAAATAAATAAACTAAATTAAAGAAATAAATAAATAAAGTTAAAAAAAAATTTAAAAAAAATTAATAAATAAATAAATAAAAATCATCACCACCGCCCTAGGGACCGCGGGGTTCAAGGCATGGCCAGAGAGCTGCTAGCTCTCCACCGCCCATCAGTTGAGCCTCACAGCCCCCAAGGCAGAGGCGACGGTGATTCCCGAAATCGACCGAGGGCGATGGTGATTCCCGGAATCGACCAAGGGCGACAGTGATTCCTAGAATTGAACCAGGGCGGATGTGATTCTCGGAATCGACCCCTGCTGTCGTAGGGGATACAGGGCTCGACCGACGGGCGACAAAGAGCTGCCATCTCTCTGTTGTTCATTAGCTGAGCCCCGCGGCGACCTAACACAATGGTGATAAGCGGCACTAGCGATTTTTATTTATTTATTTATTTATTTATTTTTTTCTTAATTTTTTATTTATTTATTTAATTTTTTTATATTGTTTTACTTTTTAATTAAATTTTTTTTTTATTAATTTTTTACTATTATTGATTTTTTTTAATTAACTTTTTTATTTTTAAATTTTTTTATTTAATTTTTTTTAATTTAAAAAAAAATTGTTTGAAATCTATATATATATATATATATATATATATATATATATATATATATATATATAATTTGGATTTTATTTTTTGAATTTAAATTTTTATTGTTTTAAAATTTCTATTTGAATGTTGTTATTATTATTTTTTTAATTTAGATTTCTAAATTTTAGTTATTTTTGATATTAATATTTTGATTATTTGATTTTTTTATTTTAATTTATTTTAATTTTTTTTTATCATTTTCTTTTAATTAAGATGTTTATTTTTATTTTTTAATTTAAAAAAAATGTGTTTTTTTCATTTTTATATTTTTTCTTTAAATTATGAGTTTTTTGAATTTTTATTTTATTTTTTTGAAATTTTTTGTTTTTTTTAATTATTTTTTAATTTTCTTTGTTTAAAGTTTTTATTTTTAAAAGTTATTTTTGTTTTTCTTTACACTTTTATTGGTTTTTTTCATATCTTCTTTATATTAATTTTTATATTTGATTTTTTTTTTGTCATGTTTTTTCATTTTATTTTTATGTCTTATTACTAAGATGAAAATCACTACTGTAAACAAAAAGGATTAATGTCGCATCCACATTTTTCAAAATTAGAATGAAAATCATCAATATATTAAAACAAATGTTTATATTTGATAAATAAATAAAAATTAAAGTGCTAACAAAACGGCCATTTTTATAAATGGACGTGATATTTAAAAAAAAAATCAAAGAAAATTTAAAATTCCAAAAATATGCTTAAAAAAAACAGCTTATTCTACATCACCACTTTTCAAAATTGACAAAATTTAAAGCGCCAAAACTATGCTCCAAAATAAAAAAATGTCATTCTGCATCACCGCTTTTCAAAATCGGGTGTTTTTTGCTACCTCAAAAAAATGTGTATGAGGTAATTTTCTCGTTTGATCGGTAACTACATTTTTTTTCGTTTTTCCTTTCAAATGTAGATATGGATAACAATGATGGCATATGTTATAATGAAGCGATGTATGATATTTATAAAATGATAAGTTTTCTTTCGTATCTTTGGAACAATTTTGATAGAAAACATGGCTTCCATCCTACTTTTATTGACGAGCATCTTCATGTCCTACACGAAATGAAAAAAAAAGTATATACTTGTTGCATGTGCACCTGAGGGAGTGTGGGAGGAGAACAAGAAGGGATTGGTTAGATGTTGTTAAGTATCGTGATCATTATCCTCTTGACTTGAATTGGTGTTCCTTTTTTCGTCGCGCTAGTTGTGTTTTGGAATGGACTATTTGAAAAATGATTTTTTCTGGAGTGTTTCAAGTTCATTTTTGTAGTGGAATTTTTTGATGTAAAGAAAACAAAAAATATATGTTAATTTTAATGTTCTTTTTTTGGTTGCAATGATGGTGAAGTCAAATATCCCTTTAGTTTATTAATTCGTTGGATATATAATGTTGATAATACCTAAGGCTGATTGATCTCATGGGTTTATAATATTAATAATCATGTGAGTTTATCAATCCTTTTTGTTTAAAATATTTATTCCTAGGCATTATGAATCTCTTATGTTTTTAATATTTATCCCAGCTTGTTGATCCCTTCGATTTTTAATATTTATTCCTTGGGTTCACTAACTCCTTGGGTTTATAGTATTAAACCCTTGGTTTTATTACCTTTTTTGGTTTATAATATTAATAATCCCTTGGCTTTATTAGTCTCTTTAGTTTAAAATATTAATTCTTAGGATTTATTAATTTCTTGGGTTTTTTATATTAGTTTGTTGGGTTTAATGATTATTCGGGTTTATTAATCGCTTTGGTTTATTAATAATTTGTATTTTTAATATTTATACTTTGCGTTTATAACATTAATAAACTCTTGGGTTTATTTATGTTTTGTGTTTATAATATTAATAATTCCCTGGGTTTGTTGATCCATTTGTTTTATAAAATTGATCCCTTGAGTTTTTTAATTCCTTTGGTTGGTAATATTATTCCTTTTGGTTTATTAAATACCAATTTCAAGGGATAAATAATAGTCCCACAGTTTAATATTAATCCATGGTCCAATGTCACATTTTGAAAAAAAAATTCTCAATATGAAAATCAACCATGGTCAACCATTGTGAACCATCATCACCCATAGTCGATCATGGTCTACCATGGTCAACTGTCACATTGTTACAAATATTGTCTCAATATGAATATCAACCATGGCCAACCATTGTCATCATTGGTCCAACATCACATTGTCAGATAGATTGTCTCAATTTTTAAACTAAGCATGGTCAGCCATGTTTATTTCATGGTTAATAGTATTTATGTACGGGTTTATATACTTTGAGTTTATAATATTAATCTCTTAGGTTTAATATTATCCAATTAGGTTTATAAACCCTTTCTTTTTTAGTACTAATTCGTTGTGTTTATTATGTCCTTGGGTTTGTAATATCAATCCATTGGGTTTATTAACATAAGGGTTCATATTCCAAGGGTATAAATAATTCATAGGTTTTATAATATTATCCCTTGGCTTTAATATAAATCCCTTTTGTTTTTAATAGTGTTCGCTTGAATTTTTTTATCCCTTAGGTTTATAATATTTCTTGCTTCACCTTACTAATTCATTGGGTTTATAATATTAAATGCTTGGGTTTATTTTTTCCCCGAGTTTATAATATAAAGAATTCCTTTGATTTATCATTTAATCCCTTTGGTTTATTAATCCCTTCGTTTTAAAATATTAATTCCTAGGCTTTATTAATTGTTTGGGTTTATAATCTTAGTTTGTTGGGTTTATTGATTCCTTGAGTTTATTAATAATTTGTATTTATAATACTAATTTCCTGGGTTTATAATATTAATAATGTATTTGTTTTATTGTTCCCTTGTGTTTATAGTATTAATAATACATTGGGTTTATTAAAACTCAATATTATGAGTTAAATATTAGTCTTAGAGTTTAATACTCATCCCTTGTTTTCTAATTCTTTGGGTTGGCAATATTAATCCCTTGGGTTTTTAGTATTAAAAATTGGTTGGGTTTATTAGACCATCTATAAAGGTTTAAATACTCGTTCTCGGATTTAATATTAATCCATTAGGTTTATAATTTTTATCACTTTATTTTACTAATTAGTTGGGTTTATAATATTAATAATCCCAAATGTTGATTGATCGCTTGGGTTTATAATATCAATAATCATGTGAGTTTATCAATCCTTTACCTTTAAAATCTTAATTGTCTTGTGTTTTTAATATTGATCCCTTGGGCTTGTTGATCGCTTAGGTTTTTAATATTTATCCCTTGGGTTAACCAATTCCTTCGGTTTATAATATTAAACCCTTGTGTTTATTAGTTATTTTGGTTTATAATATTAATAATACTTGGGGTTTATTAATATCTTGAGTTTAAAATATTAATTCTTAGAGTTTATTTATTTCTTTGGGTTTTGATACTAGTTTGTTGGGTTTATTGATTCTTCGAGTTTATTAATCTCTTGGCTTTATTAATAATTTGTAATTATATATTAATTTGTTGGGTTTATAATATAAATATTCCCTTGTGTTTATTGATACTTATTGTTTGTAATAATAATAATTCCCTAAGTTTGTTGATCCATTTTGTTTATAGCATTGATCACTTGAGTTTTTTAATTCTTTGGGTTGGTAATATTAGTCCCTTGGGTTTTTAAATCCCAATATTAAGGGTTAGATATTAGTCCTACAATTTAATATTAATCCATGGTCCAATGTCACATTATGACAAAGATTGTCTCAATATGAAAATAAAACATGGTCAACCATTACCTATCATTATCAGCCATAGTCGATCATGGTCTACCATAGTTGAATGTGACATTATGATAAATATTGTCTCAATATGAAAATCAATCATGACCAACCATGGCCATCCTATTCCAATGGTGCATTATGAGAAATATTGTCTCAATGTTTAAATCAAGCATGGTCAACCATGTTTATTTTATGGTTTATAGTATTTATCTTAGGGTTTATATGCTTAAGGATTTATAATATTAATCTCTTAGGTTTAATAGTATTCCCTTGGGTTTATAAACTTTTGGTTTTTTATTTTTAATCCCTTGGGTTTATTATTTCATTGGGTTTTTATATCAATCTGTTGGGATCTAAGGTTTCATTCCAAGGGTATTAATAATTCATAGGTTTTATAATATTAACCCTTTGATTTTGTATAAATCTCGTGTGTTTATAATAATGGTAAACCATGGTGCAACGTCACATCGTGGCAAATATTTTCTCAATATGAAAATTAAACATGGTAGAATGCCACATTGTGACAAAGGTTGTCTCAATATGGAAATGGGACATAGTCAACTATGCTTATTTTGCTCATTTTATTAATCATTTATTTATTGTTTGGGTTTTTAATATTAGTTTGCTCGGTTTATTTCTTCCTTGGATTTATTAATCATTTATTTTTATATTAATAATATCTTAGGTTTATAATATTAATAATGCATTGGGTTTATTGATCCCATGTGTTTATAATATTTATAATCCATTTGGTTTATTAAAACCCAAAATTAAGTGTTAAATATTGGTTGTACGGTTTGATATTAATACCTTGTTTTCTAATTGGATTCCTTTTCTTTTTTGATCCTCTATGTTTATAATATGTATCTGCTCGGTTTACTAATTGATTGGATTTATAATATTAAATTCTTTGGTTTATTAGTCAATTCTATTTATAATTTTAATAATCACATTTTTTTATTAATCGCTTAAATTTAGTTGATATTTTTAATTTACTTAAGGTAAATATTTGAAAGATATTAAGAATTATATTAATAAATATATAAAAATTATTGATGATGTTGGTAAGAGATATATACTTATTATAAATAATAACAAATGCTATTATTATGTTATATTTGAATTATATTATAGTTTGAGTTATAATGACATAATTTAATAATATATTATTATTATATATTTTACTATTAAACAATATAATATTATATTTTTTAATATATATATAATTTTAATATATGGTATGTATATAGTTAATATTATTAATATATTACAAGTATAAAATATAAGTTATATTGGTAAGTTAACTTCATAAATATATAATAATTTTTAAATATAACTATTAATATATTATCCAAGTTTATGTGACAACAAATATTATATTACTATACAAAATAATGGTAACATAACAAGTATAATTATATAAATATAAAATACTTTGACTATAATTATTTATATAGTTTTAATAATTATAAATTGTATTCATTTAAAAAAATACACCTTAGAGTTATTAATGTAGTGCCCAATATATTTTATTGTCAAAATTATAAAAATTAATTAAATTATATTATTATCATGGGTATATATATATATATATATATATATATATATATATAGAGAGAGAGAGAGAGAGAGAGAGAGAGAGAGAGAGAGAGAGAGAGAGAGAGAGAGATTTACCTCACCTCAACATGTAAATTTTCAATTTATAAATAGGCTTTATCACAATTTCATGAGTCACCATGTCTTACTTATGCTACATGCCCAAAAAGCCATAACTCACATGTTCATATGACACATATTAGTTTGATTTTTTTAATTAATAAAATTAATTAAAAGGACATGAATAGCATAACTACTTTTAAAGTAAATCTCAACCACTTATTTATGACTACATCTAAGAATATTCTAGAAAGAATACCTACCATCCACCTAATCGTTATTGATAGTAGAATTGAAAATCTCGAAATTATGTTAGGAAATAATGACGTGTATGACAAAAAAAACAAAAATTAAAGCTATATATATATATATATATATATATATATATATATATATATATATATATATATATATATACAACATTAAAATAAAAAAATATAAGTAAAATATAAGTAAAGTGTAAAATAAATTTAAAATTATATATTTGAATTAAAATTATAATTAAAGAATATTCTTAATCTTATCGTATGTCATCAATAATTCTAACAAAGACTTTTTTGTTTTTTAAATATATAGAGCATGAGAAGGATCAAATATCTTTTCACTCTAAAAGATATGTAAATATCAAGTGATTTGATCATTCTCGGCACTTAGTAGATCTAGAAGATGGATTTATATATATATATATATATATATATATATAAACAAAAATAGAAAATAAAGATAAGAAGTTAAACATTTTGACATGGTGAAAAAGTAAAATAAAAATAAAAATAAAAACAACTCTACATTGAAACAAAAATAACTTTAAACTAAAATAATATGGTATACTTGACTTTTACTAGTAGTTTTTGAGATAGATGTATATGAGAACTCATGGTATTCACATGGAATATACTCTATTTAAGGGAGAAATTCAAACTAACCTAAATCCATCTTCTAGATATTCTATTCCTTATTTTATTCATATTATTTGATCAAGTAAAATGTTTACATAACATAACACTACAAAACATCTCTTCCATACTTAGTTGGATATCCTTCTTAGCTCAATTAAAAAATACAAATTACAAAATGTAAATTTTTTTAATTATTATTATTATTATACAAAATTTTATTATATCTCAATAATATTAATAATAAAAAATTATATTTTTCTGAGTGAGTTTGTCTTATAAAAACAAAGGTACTTAATTAGTTTGTTATAAAAAATAAAAAATGAATAAATATATTTACATAAAAGTATCATTCTACACCTTATTATAAGTTAGTTGTGTAATTCCTTTTGTAGTATTTTACCTCACATGTGTTCCCTTTAAAATAAAGAAGAATGTTAACTATAATAAAAAAAGTAAAAATACATATACATGTTTGGTTAGTTTCTATTAAAAGCATTGCAAAACATTAACAATTTTATTATCAGTGTAAATGTTATATAATGAGATGTGGTAAAAATATTTTACTCTTTCTCTCACTATAAATAATATTAAGCAACATAATTTTATATCAACTTTAAATAGATATAAATTAATTATAAATTATAAAAAAATTATATCCACTTTTGACTTGTGAAAGACGTATAATTATTTTACTTATGAAAAATATTTTGAAACAAAAATTAAATAAACTATTTTAATAACCATGTTAACTTATCTATTTCAATATCAATTTCATATAGAGAAATATATATATATATATAACTTCCTAAAACCTAATTGTTAAGACGTATAATTCATTCACTTTTTAATATAAAATGAATGTAGTGCTCCTCCTTTAATTATCTTTACCTTTTTCTTTATGTGGAACTTTTTGAAATGTTTTCCTCGTTATTTTTAGATCTAATTTGTCTATAATCTAGAAGGGATTCATTTCAGGTAAGTATTTATTTAAATCACAAGTTTGAGGGAGAACTTTACACAATTAAAGTGACTTAGGTTTTTTTGGGCCCATTAAATCTAATTTCAACACAAATCAAGATTTGAACACAAATATTTTCTCTGAATTTCCACCACTAATCAGCTAGAAACTCCAAAAAGTATCACCAAGAAAAATGCATTATCGTATAAAATGCATTATCTTGTAAATATTTTAAGGAGAATACTTTTTAAGAAGAATACTAGTTACTTGGCTAGACTAAATAATTAAAACTAGTTAATTGGATAGACTAAATCTGGATATACTTAGTAACATATGTAAGTATTTATCTGTCATCCTAAATAAAATATTGTTTATCTTAAAATATAATGGGAGATATCACCTAAGTGATCATGCTTCCTTACTGTTAGAAATTGTTTAAATCAGTAGAAACCCAAAGAGTGGACAATTTTCAGATGTAACAGATGTTTCAATTTGAACCGTCAACATTGCCAAGATTCTTAACCACCAGGAAAAAGGCATGAGGAGACAAAAAATTTATGCATGGTGGAAGGAAGACTTAATACATGACAAGAAATTTTGTGGAAAGAACGATGTGGATATTAAGTGAGTGTTTTTGGACAAATAACTAGCATAACGTTGGTAGGATCTAAGGAGGAAGAAAATCCATATACTCGTTATGATTTATAACACAAAGGAAGCTTGATGCTCGAGGGGAATTGTTGGACGATAGTTAATTTGAGTCGGTACATTTGAGCTCAGGTGGTATTTTCAAGTAATCAAATAAGTGAACTAATTGTTTGATTTCATAGCTATTAAATTTTGATTAAGGTAGAATATGGTTGTGTGTATAGGAAAAGAAGAATAAATAGTTAGGCGTATAATAATTAAATACTTAAAAGGATATTGTTGGATATCTAAATCCCTATTAAAAATTATAAATTAATGTTTATCGATTACTTGTAGATTTTATGTTTTTAAGATAAGGGAATGAGTAACTTAGCATAGTTACAGGTCAACATAAAACGATATTCCCTACGCTCGAAGTATTTACTCCTGACAACGCACCGCACCGCCTCACTGCACACAGCACTCCCGTCACCACCATGACATACTCGAAGAGGAGCCACCGCCATGTTTTGTTGAGTTTCTAACGGCCATCACCTCCATAACCCTTTTGAATCGAAGAGGCAATTGACCGACTTAATTCTGTATAAATCGAGAAGAGATGCATGGCACTGAGATAGGCATACTTCCTTTCTTGAAGTCCTGTAAATTCATGTGTGGTCTTATGTTTAATCTTACAGCAATAGCTTTATTTCGTGTCTAAAAATATTATTTTTTGTTTTGTTTTTAACTTCTTGAGTTATGTTTTCTGTTGTTTTCCCTGTAACCTTTAATTGGGATCAGAGTCACATGAGCCCAGAAGTCACAACCTATTAAGTGTGAAGTAATGTTGTTTGAATGTCGAGTGGAGTTGTTGCAGAGTCCAGTCAAAGTTGTTGTTGGTGTTGTTGACCAGTCAAAACACGAAGATGTTTGAGAAATATGCTTGTTGCATAGTAGCAATGGTCATCATGGTTGAGAGTCGTGAGAAATTATCGAAGAAGTGTGTGCGCCAAGCCAGAAGAATCGCTAGAGCCCTCCAGTATAAGCTGCATCAGCCTGCAACGTTTCAATGTCACCACATACAGAGAAAGACATCCGTTGGATGAAAATTATCTGTTTTCAGTCAAACAAAGAGAGAAATGTAGCATGAAACTAAATCCACAACTTCGTCTTAAAGTGCTGGTGGTGGGATGTCATACATGCTGCAATTGAATGGAAAGACTGTTGGAGATCATACACAGCAAAACAATTAAATACGCAGCAAATAAATCATGCACAAGAAGACACAGTGATTTTACCGTGGTTCACCCAAACCTCCTGGGCTACGTTCACACAACAGGGCATTGGCAATCTTATTAATTCAAACAGGAGATTACATAATTCACACACCCACACACACACTAAAACAAACGTATGGATACCTGTTATATAGCAGGAGAATCTAACAGCCATCAACTCAAATTTAGCATGCATTAACTCCCTCCCAACAAACTCGAGCTAATCTAGGAAATAATTCCTAATTTTTGTCACCTAATGAGATTTTGCCTATTTTATCCAAAACTGAAAATCTCAACAATCTCCACCTTGACAACAATTAGCCTGATGCCCTGTTCTTTTATTATTTTATCTCTTCTGCAAGCCAAGAGAAGCCAAACACCAGCGTAGCTTCTCTAACAAAACTGGTTTCGTGAACATGTCTGCACAGTTCTCCTTTGTATGCACCTTTTCAAGAGAGACTCCCCTCTCAGTAATAACCTGTCTTACAAAATGGTACTTAATTGGAATATGCTTTGATTTACTATGATAGGCCGGATTCTTAGCCAAATGTATTGCACTTTGACTATCACAAAGTAACCTGATGTTGTCCTGCAACCTACCAAATTCACCAAGCAAACCTTTCAACCAAACCGTCTCTTTGCAAGCATGAGAAGCAGCAATGTATTCTGCTTCAGTAGTGGATAAAGCAACAATGTTCTGTAGCTTTTACATCCAGCTAATAGCTCCACCTGCAAGAGTAAAGACGTACCCTGAAGTTGACCTTCTCTTATCCAAATCACTTGCAAAATCAGAATCAACATATCCACAAACATATTCACTGCTCTTATTGTAAGTGATACAATAACTACTTGTGCCTCTCAAGTACCGAAGCACCCATTTCACTGCTGACCAGTGTTCTTTACCCGGATTTGCCATGTACCTGCTGAAAACCCCAGCTACATGTGAAATATCTGGTCGAGTACAAACCATCGCATACATCAAACATCCTACTACAATGGCATATGGAATTCGAGACATATAATCCTTTTCTTCATCTGTATTAGGACATAAACCCGAAGAAAGCTTGAAATGGGAAGCAAAAGGGACTGACACAGGCTTCACATTATTCATACCAAATCTCAAAAGTATCTTCTCAACATACTTCTGTTGTGATAGCCACAGCTTACCATTACTCTTGTCTCTGAAAATCTCCATGCCCAAAATCTGTCTTGCTGCTCCTAGATCTTTCATATCGAATGTCCTTGCCATCTGAGTCTTCAACCTGTTGATTTCATCAATGCTTTTGCTTGCTAAAGCATATCGTCAACATACAACACTAAGATAATGAACATGCCATTTTTCAATTGCTTGAAATACACACAATGATCATATTCACTTCTAACATATTTCTGACTCAACATGAAAGAATCAAACTTCTTATACCACTGCCGAGGCGACTGCTTCAGACCATATAATGACTTCTTGAGCCTGCAGACAAATTTCTTATTGCGATGCTGAACAAACCCTTCCGGTTGTTCCATATAAATTTCCTCATCTAAATCTCCATGTAGAAAAGCAGTCTTAACATCTAGTTGTTGTAACTCTAAATCAAACAAAGCAACTAAAGCTAACACAATTCGAATTGAAACAATTTTAACCACTGGTGAAAAAATCTCATGAAAGTCAATACCGGCTTTCTGAGAAAACCCTTTTGCAACCAGTCGCGCTTTGTACCTGTCCTCCGTATCATTCACACCCCGTTTCAGCTTGAAAATCCATTTACACCCCATAGTTTTCCTGTCTTTCGGAAGTTCAACCAGATCCCATGTGCCATTCTTACCTAAGGCCATCATTTCTTCCTTCATAGTTGCTTTCCACTTATCACTTTTCGAACCTTCTATAGCTTCCTGATAGCACAGAGGTTCATCATTGTTAGCGGTCAAAGCAACTGAAGTAACATAATCATCATACCTTCTCGGTGGCCGTTTGATTCTTGTCGACCTCCTTAAGGATGTTTCTGGTGCTTCCTCGATTGGATGACTACCATCTGTAGGAACTTCTTCTCGATCACCATCTGAGACTTGTTCATGACCTACATCTGAACCCTGTTCATAATCTGATTCTGAAACCTGTTCATGACTAGTATCTGAACTATGGTCATCATGACTATCATTAGAAGTGCTATCAAACTGAATGTGCTGAAAATCAAATACATCATCCTGTTTCAATTTATTATCTACATCTAACTGTACAAGAGAGGATTCATCAAACTTTACATCTCTGATGATGATGATTTTGCGGGTAGTAGGATCCCACAATCTATATCCCTTTGTTCCAACACCATACCCAACAAAGATATACCTTTTAGACTTTGGATCTAACTTAGTTCGTTGATGTTTAGGCACTAGAGCATATGCATCACAACCAAACACTCTGAGTTTAGAATAATCACAAGGGTGTCCTTTCCATACCTCTTGCGGAATTTTGCAGTCTATCGCCGTCGATGGAGATCGGTTTATCACATAACAAGCTGTTGCCACCGCTTCCGTCCACAACTCCTTTTGCAACCCGGCGTTACTCAGCATACTCCTTGCTCTCTCTAGAAGAGTCCTGTTCATGCGTTCAACAACTCCATTTTGTTGAGGAGTATAAACCGTGGTCTTATGTCTCTCGATCCCTGCATCCTTGCAATAGCTGTCAAACTCCTTGGAAGTAAACTCACCACCATTGTCGGTTCTTAAACACTTTATTGTTCTACCAGTGTTGTTTTCTACCAATGCTCTAAACTGTTTGAAAACTGAAAAAACATCAGACTTCCTTTTCAACATGTAGACCCACACCTTCCTAGAAAAGTCATCAATAAATGATACAAAATACGACGAACCACCATATGACGCTGTAGGAGCTGGACCCCAAACATCTGAATGAATATAATCAAGTATCCCTTTACTAGTATGTTTGCATGTTTTAAATTTTTGTTTACTTTGTTTTCCAAACAAGCAATGCTTACAGAGATCTAACTTTCCAGACCTTAGATTAGGAAGTAACTTTCGATCAGCCAAAATTTTCAACCCTCTTTCGCTCATATGGCCCAACCTTTGATGCCATAGGCGAATGGAACTACTGTCATGTTCAGACACCGTAGACACATGAACTGACCCTGTTCTTCCTTCTAACTGAAACAGATTTTCTACTTTCTTAGCTTTCATTACTAGTAAAATACCTTTATAGATTTTCATAACTCCACCTTGAATTACAGTTTTATATCCATTCGTGTCAAGTGCTCCCAGTGAAATTAGATTTTTTCTTAAGTCTGGAACATGTCTTACATCTATTAACAGTTTAGTTGTGCCATCAAACATTTGCAGTTATATACTTCCTATCCCAACAATATTAGATGTGACATCATTACCCATGTACACGACTCCATCATTAACTGATCTATATGTCTTAAACCATTCTCTATGAATACACATGTGGTTTGATGCACCGGAATCTAACAACCAATGTTGATCATGATTTGACATATTAACGGACAACACTTCGTCGCTCATACCTGAACCAGATGCGGAACCTGTATCTGTCGCATTTGCCTCCTTCTTCTCTGTCGAAGAATCTCCTTTCTTCTCTGTTTGCTGTCTCTTCCAGCAGTCTTTCTTCAAGTGCCCCGATTTGCCACAAAACCAGCACTTCACTTTGCTCTTCTTCCCTTTCGACTTTGAACGCGAATCGCTGCGCTTACCAGAGCGTCTTTCTCTAGAACGACCTCTAGCCATCATCGCCTCTGATGTAGAGGTGTCAGCATTCGACTTCTTCCTCGTCTCCTCAGACAACATGGCTCCAACCACATCGTCAAACTCAAGGACAGCTGCATTACTGAAGCTTATGGAAGTAACAAAGTGATCCCACGATTCAGGCAATGTGCACAATAGAGTTATTGCCTTATCCTCTGAATCAAATTTTACATCTAGACTTTGTAATTGTACCAATAGAGTATTGAAAACATTCATATGGTCAGTAACCGAGGTACCTTCGTTCATCCGCAAACTGTATAGCTGCCGCTTCAGGAGAATCCGATTTGTCAAGGATTTCGTCATGTAGAGCTTCTCAAGCTTGATCCACAAGCCTGCAGCGGTCTTCTCTGACACAATGTTGAACAGAACGTCATCTGCCAGACATAACCGAATTGCACTCAGAGCTCTGTTATCCAACTCATCCCATTCATCCTCCGTCATGGAAGAAGGCCTTTTGCTCCTCCCCAACAGTGCTTTCGCCACGGCATGTTGTACCAGGAGATCATGCATCTTTACCTTCCAGATCTCGAAGTTGTTTTTGCCATTGAACTTCTCAATTTCAAACCGGGCATTTTGAGTTTTCGCCATCTTGTTTCAGCAAAAAACACAGTAATCTCCAAAACCAATTTTCAAAATAAAGAATGCCCCTTTTAATTAAAAAATGCCTTTTAAAAAAAAATTTCCCTTGCCTTCCTTTAAGTGCCTCTCACTGCCTTTAAAAAAAAATTTATCCTTGACCTTTGCCTTTAAAAAATGCTCTTCACTTAAACTACCATACCCCTCACCTTATAAAAAAAAAAGGCCTTTTTCTTAATTACATTTTAAAACATTATAAAAAATCCAAATCGATTATAAACATAATACAAATCGATTTTTGTTTTTTTTTTTTTTTAAAAAGAACCACTCAAACATCGATTCATATTAGACCTTTTACCAAAACTCCATTTTAAATCGATTTACAAAACTTTAATAATCGATTTCATAAACTCCAAATCGATTTTCATATGCCTTTTTCTTTTTTTAAAAAATATCGATTTTATATTTGAGCCTTTATATATCGATCCATTAACTGTTGAAGAATCTCCTGTCCAAAATCGATTTCATATTTGACTTTTTTCAAAATCGATTTATGAAAAAAAAAAACTTAAAAAAAAATGGCATACGTTTTTAATACGGCAGCGTTTCATTCAAACCTCCGTAGCAATGTTTGGTCAACGGCCTCTGCGCACAGGGAAGAAGAATACGTTGTCTGCTTAAATCCTCTGATACCATTTGGACTGTGCGCAGTTTGGACAGCATCGCACACCAGTCCACGGCTACCTCCAGCAGCCACGCAGCCCGCAGATCAACGACCTCAGCACACAAAACTTCTTTGCTGTTTTCTGGATTCAACTCGGCATTCGTTTGATCTCTTCAACGTTTTGCAGGTGCTGCCTCCACGCTAACTCCTTTGGCACGCAACCATACCATATGCACAGTCATACGCACCTCTGCAGTCACTAACGCAGGCTCAGCGCTCCACGCAGCACTCAATTCAAACACAGCCAGCGCTCAACCTCCAACATGCTCCGATACCAATTGTTGGAGATCATACACAGCAAAACAATTAAATACGCAGTAAATAAATCATGCACAAGAAGACACGGTGATTTTACCGTGGTTCACCCAAACTTCCTGGGCTACGTCCACACAACAGGGCATTGACAATCTTATTAATTCAAACAGGAGATTACATAATTCACACACCCACACACACACTAAAACAAACGTATGGATACCTGTTATATAGCAGGAGAATCTAACAGCCATCAACTCAAATTTAGCATGCATTAACTCCCTCCCAACAAACTGGAGCTAATCTAGGAACTAATTCCTAATTTTTGTCACCTAATGAGATTTTGCCTATTTTATCCAAAACAGAAAATCTCAACAAAGACATCCGCTGGCTGAAAATTATCTATTTTCAATCAAACAAAGAGATAAATATAGCATGAAACTAAATCCACTACTCCTGGTGGGATGTCATGAAGTGTTGGTGGTGGAATGTCATACATGCTGCAATTAAATGGATAAGAATGTAGTCTCGGAAGGCCACATGTTCCTTAACGACGAAGGAGAATATTGTCGTCCACAAGGTGTTGGTGCTGGTGATGAGAGTATTCATTTGAACATTGGAAGGACCACTTGCTAAAGTCGTCGGCATGCATGAACTGTATGTTGGGTACACATATCATTATTGGCGGATAATGTTAGGAGGTGATTCCTTATCACGATTGTTTTTATTGATATTAAAGGTTTTTGGATAAAGTTTTAGATGGGGTCGGTTTTAAAAAATAAGATTGAATGCAGTTAGCTCGAATGCGCAGAAGTGAGGCGAGGCTCAAGGCAGCACATCAAAGCAAACATAACCTCTGTGCAGCTAGCTTTCTGAAGAAAGGTAGGAGAAAGGCTCTCTCCGGGTCAAACTCAATAAAAGGATCTTCAGAGGCTGAGATGACGGATAAGGAATGTAATCTTAGGCTTCAGTAAAGTGATATGGATGAGGTTTTTAATAAATGTTATTTAGGGTTTACGTGTGGTGGCTCGGTTGAACGGGCGAAAATATAATAAAAAACACGGTGTCTTAGGCAAGGTAGGCGAGAAGAATTTAATAATTTGAGATTAAATGAAGTAACTGAAAATTGTTGAACGACAAGGCATAGGATGAATCCTTGTAGAGCAGAAAAAAAACCTTCAATATGAACAAACTTAATGGAAACTGTCTCTAATCTCTGAATTCTACCTTAACTGCCATTTGTTCGGTCGACAATCATAATGACATGAACACATAACGAGCTACTTATGAAACAAAAAGAGACTGTCACAATTTCAAAGCCACGGAATCTCGGCAATAGTATTTTATTAAAATCTCTGGCCATGAGTACAATGGAAACTCTTGTTCTCTCTCCTACCTAACTCTCAGAACTCTCTCTTACAATGTATAAATAAAACCATGAGAGGTGATAGCGATGATGAAAGGAAGACGATTTCACACCTAACATCCCTAAAATATAGAAGAAATCACATATATAAAAAGCGAGCTTTACAATAAATCTCCATATGAAACATAGCTAAAAATTGGGTGGCTTGAGGCCAAAAATAATTTAATCAAATTTGGCTTTTGACTTTTATTGCCACGTTACCTTTACCATTTGAAATCTACCAATGGTCCAAAAACACTGGCTGGGCAGTAGATCATTAACTGAAGTTTAAAGCAAGAAGATGGTTCCTTTTGTTGTTGTTAGCGCGGTTCTGAATCTTTGTCTCCTCTAACGAACGGTACTCTTCACCGCAGTGACATTTGTAATCCCCAATGTGGAGAGATTCCATGGAACATTGCGGTCTCTGGTATCGGCTCACTTCTCCTTGATCGATAAAGCTCCTGCGGAAGCATACCTCATTGGTCGCTTCAACCTGAAAGGTTGAATTTTGGATGCGAGCTACAATTGGGTTAGGGAAGCATTCCTCTTAAGTACTTATACCGAGAGCAACATGAGCACTGCGGATCTCACGCGAGAATTTGCTCACATGACAAATTTCCTCGGAATACTAGAAAATTCATCTTGAATTGCGATATGGGCTACAATCTTCTTAAAGGCATGTCCCTTTAACAATTGAGATGCGGTGGTTGACATACTTTGAAACTGAACAAAATTTACTAGATGGCCAGTTCCATCGCAGCACATTAGAAATGTGAATCTTCATTTAAACGGTCTTTAACAAGTTGGCGGTATATTAGTCAGCTTCCTTCACTAAAAACATTTGCAGGCATGGTCCCCACTTACTGATCGTGGACTTATCCCTTGCTGTGAGCGGCGTCTCTTCTTCGAAGGCAGTGTTACGTGGCCGTGACAGTTTTCGAGATCACGTTTCTTTTGCTTATGCTTTTCAAAATTCTGTAGATACAATCTCGAGAAACCTGTTGTCATGGAATCAGCTTGAGGAAAATTCCATAAAACCATATTCTTATCTTGAGCTGCGATTTCAAGTTTTTGTTGAATAAGCGGCTTCAGTCTGGTCGACTAAAAATGACAATTAGACACATCGATTCTTGACATTCTTGCACTCTTCCAAATAACGTAGACCATAGCTCCTTTATGTCTCTGCTTGGAAGTCGATGAGCCTGATTTGATATGAGGCTGGCTATAAAAACAAAATTTCTGAGTGATGATTTAAATTGGTCGCTCGGCGACCTTAAGTGGAATTAGCTCTCGCCCAGGTGGGTGCTCGACACCAGTCGTCAACTCGACTCCAAATGTGGCTTCATGCAAATGCAAAGGAATAACGAAGATTTGTATGTCAATCCTACTTATAACCTCTATTTTGTATACTTTGACTTCTTCCTTGTCATCTTTCCCTTTCCTTTTTGATGTAAATTCCGCCAGGTGTTTTGTCACCTTACCAATTTAACAGAAGAGTCAGGAGCGTAATAATATCTATGTCAAGATAACTCATTGTGAAGTGTCTGTTATGCGATGTTGTATGGACCCGAAATAAACATGGTGATTCAAATTATCCATTAGTGCAAGGCATGAAATTGTTCGTTGTAGAAAGAAGTTGGCATATGCGATGTAAATGCGATGTGCTGGCGAGATCCTTCGTCCATTGTTGTTACCTGAAGATGCTGCACAGATACAAGACCATCTACCAATGGTACATTTTCTTTTCTCTACGTAGGAATCACATGAATCCTCAGGGAAAGTCTCTTGGGCCCGGAGCTGGGGGGTCTTGGTCATATGGAGATAAAATTTGGAAAGGCTTTGGAATAAATGTAACAATTTTGAGCACATCTTGCCCATCAAAGAGAAAGTTGACATTGAACATTCTTGGAAGCGGACTCAATTTATATGATGTCGATAGAAGCATGGATAGAGGCTTCTTCCAAGACCACTTGATTTCACATCATGTGCAATTTGGGGGACCACCCAATTGGTCTTTATATGCCTTTTGAAGAATGCGAAGTGTTTGTAATTGTAGGTTTCCCTAGTGAAATCGAGGTCATCAACTTCAATCTTATTATTGGCATGGGAAATCGATTCTGGAGGGGTATATGATTTGGCACCAAAGACATTCAAGAAATAGATTGGATACGGCAAGAAGGAAAATATCGGTTGATATTATGGAATTCACTCATGCACATTGAAAATGTTGCATCATAATCAAAAGATAATTAATGATAATTAACAAGTATGACAAAGAAGATATAAAAGTATCACATATGCAAATAATCCAATAATGGAAAACGACATACGTATCATGACAATCATTAGAAGTGGGCGTATATTTGTCCATAATCAAGCAGTGAGTGCAACACTTTTATCGATGAAATCCTCTTTTCAATATTCTTGTAAATATATCAACACATTATTACAAACTACTAATCTGACATTCTCTTCTCCAAACGAGTTTTGGAGAAAGTCATCATGATTATTAATAATGATAAAGCTCATAAAACAAGAATTTTTATTGAACCTTGGTAGAGTTTTCCTCTGACAGTGGGCGACAAGACGGAGTCTAACAGTAGGCTCCAATGGGGATGGCCAGTGGCTTCTTGGAGGTCACACAGGCAGAGCTTTGGAGAAGCGGCGGTGCCTCATCATTCAGACTGTGGAATCATGATCAACTTATTAAGTGAAATGATTTAGAAAAACTCTTATGACCTCAAACTAGAGCGCAGCCATGGAACAAATACTTCTTGAGCATGGCTGTCTAGTCACCCTCCTGCATACTGGCAACAATAAGTGGGGTAATGTCTGCAAATGCAGATTAATACATTTAAGTAAACACAAGCCCAGTCTGCCCATTGCTTCAACGGTCAGATGCAATTCTTGGCGAAGCCCTTTCATCGTGTCTTGAGCACAGTCTGGAAAATACAGCTGAATATCAATGGTAAATGTGTCCATGCCACAATAGGATACATGACTAGTTCTGATGGCTGCCCCCCAACTACTGCGTACTTCAGTACTGTGTGCAGCATCATGAAGGCAACTCTATTATTTAGAAGGAGGAAGAGCTTCAGGAAAAACTTTTGGGATCTGAGTCATATGTTTGGATGCAACTCATTCAAATATTGAATCTCCTTCTCAGAAACTTTCAACAATTAACCATATGACCTAGTTTTAGTTTCAAGAGAAACTTCGAATTTCAAACATTGAAGCAAGACTGCGACAAATTCTTCATTAATTTCATAATCGCAATATTTCTAGCATCTTCTACGGCTCGGAAAGTCTGAGGTTTCACATACCTACCCTGTTGCATGAGTAGATCGGCATGACATTTGATCTCACGGATCGAAATTTGGAGTCGCACGGTGAGATCTTCTAGCGCGCTAGCATGTGTCTGAAATGCTGACTCACACCATCAGCCATCGGATCTCTTGCAACTTTGTTATCCTTTACGGGGAAAGTCCTTCCCCCGTGTGATAGCACACTATGTTAGCGCTGGAATGCCCCAATTTTAAGAGACGAACGAGGCAACCATCAAACCAACCTTAGCCTGTGTAACAGCTACGAAGGGACGGAGAGGGCTCTCTCAAGGTCAAACTCAGCAAAAGGATCTTCAGAATTTGAGATGGCCAGATAAGGAATGCTAATCTTGACTTATTAAAGTGATATGGATGAGGTTTTAATAATAAATGTTGGGGTTTAAAGACAGTATGGGGGCAAGACGACTTCCCAGACGGAGAAATATAAATAAAACTATGGTGCTATTACCCAGGCAAAATTAAACTGGAAAATTTAACATCAAATTTGGGGATAAATGATAACTAGGAAACATTGAGGGTAAAGACAAGGGCATAGAGGATAGATCTGTCGAGACGAGAGAAAACATTAAATGAACAAACTTGAGATCACCAAGTATGGATACATATGTACACTTCATTTCATTTAATTGAAATGATCATGAAATGACATGAACACATAACGGGCTACATGGAAACAAAGGGAGACCCACAAATGTAGAACACAAACACGGGAATCTCGGGAAACGTGGCTGAGTCACTCGTCGTCTACGTACGAAAACGGGTGCAATGGAAGCTCGTTGCGCTCTCTCCCTGCCTAACTCTGGAGAACTCTCTGTTACCGTGCTCCTAACAAACCATGGGGGTGATAACCCCAGTCGATGAAAGAGAGGAGGAACACTGTTTTGTCCTAAAATAGAAAAGTACGCAGCAAAAGAAGCGACTGCAATAATCACAACTTCTGCATTTTTTGTAACCTAAACGTTAGGAGTGCTGCGACTTGAAGACCCAAAATAGACTAATCAAATTTGACTTTTGACTTTTATTGTCTGGGTACCTTTACCATTTAAAAATGTATATTTTGGCCAATTCAAAAACACAAGCGGAGCGTAGATGTTCGCCCAAAAGTTTAAATAAAGAAGATAGTTTCCTATTTTTAATTTAATTTAAAACGCAGAGACACGGATGCGCATCTCCTCTAACGAGGGCCGGTACTCTTCACCTGCGTGTTGCAAACATTGTAATCCCCAATGTGGAGAGATTCTGGAACATTGCGCGATCTCTCTGGTACGACCCTTCTCATCGAATCGGTACGGCCTAGGAAGCATGCCTCATTGGTTAATAGCTTTCTCGAAGGATTGGAATTTCTGTGGTCCCCAAACTCTGGTGTTTTAAGGAGGCATTCCTTTACAAAGAACCCTTTCTCACGAGCAACATGACCTTGGATCTCTCACTTCGAATTTGCTCACATGACGGACTACCATTTTTTTCAAAGAAAAATTATCAAGATTGCGAGTAGGCTACAATCTTCTTAAAAAGCTCATCCCTTTAACAGCGGGAATGTGAATGGTTGGTATGCTAGAAATAGTAACAATTTTCAGTGGCAGTTCTTCATGACGGCGAAATGCCCGATCTTCATTCTTGATCTTTGCCCCAACAAATTGACGAACAAATCCTTCAGATGGCAAAGCTGCTAAAACATTTTTAGCGTCTGAATTTTCCAAATCCGTGGACCTATCCCTTGTATCGGCGCTGTATATATTCGAAGACTGGTGTTAAAAACTTATGACCCGTGACAGTTGGGATCTGATTTTGCTGCAACGCCATGCTTTTAAAAAAACTTACAGCAGAACAATCTCAGGAAACCTCGTCTGGGAATCAACGCTTGAGGAAAAGGGTGCCCATAAATATATTCTTATCTTCGAGCTTGCGGTTCAAGTTTTTGTTGAATGAAACGGCTTCAATCGATCGAGCTAAACGTATTATCGATTCTTGTTATTCTTGCACTCTTCCCGGCAACATGGAACCTGCGCATGTATGTAAACGATGATGGAGCTGGTTGATATGGTGGCTAGCATTTTAAAGTGATGATTTAAGTGGGTGTGAGCCTCCAAATGGGTGGCTCCGCGGTGGGTCGCTCGACACCAAACTCTTCAGCTTATTACTTTAAAATGTGAGAACATGCTGAGAATTTGTAAATCTTCTTTATAACCTCTGTTGTTACATACATGCTTTAGGCTTGCCTTGTCATCATTTTCTGCTGCTGATGTAGAGGTCCATCGGTGTTTTGTCACCTTACCAATTTAACCGTGAAGAGTCGGTGTAACAATATCTATTCTAGATAACTCATTGTGAAAGTCATTTATGCGATCATGTATGGACAAATACCTTGGTGATTCAAATTATCCATTGGTGCCAAGGCAAATTGTTGGAATTGTGAAAGAAGTTAACTTCGATGTCTTTTGATATGAAAAGAAGGTGTTCTAGTCTGTTGTTGTTCACACAGTCTTGCTTTAGATATTATCTGATATAACATTTTGCACCTTTGCTACGTGCGGGAATCACATGAATCATGCGGGAAAGTCTCTTGGAGAAATGGCTTCAAGAGGTCTTTAGTCCTTGTAATTAAAATTTGGAAAGGCTTTTGATAATGTAACAATTTTGAGCACATCAAGATGACATTGGTACATTGGAAGCGGAGATATTATAGGGTCCTAGATAAACAGCGGATAGAGGCTTCTTCAAAGACCACATGATTTCATCATTGACCTTGTTTCGAGACAAATTGATCTTTATATGCTACTTTTGAAGAATGCGAAGTGTTTGTAATTGTAGGTTTCCTTGGTAGAATCAGATCATCTGCCAATCTTATTATTAGCATGAAAAAATCGTTGGAGGGAGTGTAACGGGTAACAAAGACATTCAAGAAATGATTGATTTTTGTGCAAAGGAAAAATATCTGAGACATTGATGACCCATGGAATTCCACTCATGCATTGAAAATGTTGCAATATAATCCAAAAGACCAATTAATGATAATTAACTTGCAAGTAGTAGAAGAAGACCCATTAAAATGTCCACATATATAAAATAATCCAATAATGAAGCGACTTATGCACATCACTCCTGAAGCAATCATTAGAAGTGGGCACCTTCATATTGTCCATAAACAATGATGGTCACACTCCACTATCAGGTAAATCCTCTTGCAATATTCTTGCCAATTATGCTCCAACACATTATTACAAACCTCTAATCGACATTCTCTTCTCCAAAACGAGTTTTGGAGAAGAGTCATCCTGATTATTAATAATGATAAAACTCTCGAAACAAGAATTTATTGAACCTTGCGAGTTTTCCTCGACGTGATGACGACAAGACGGAGTCTAACGAATGAATGTTATATGAGTATTTTTTTCGGGTTGTTAAAAGGAATCTTAGGAAGAAAAGCTTTTAAAGGTTTGAAAGAATGTTATATGAAGTATTTTTCATGTTGTTAAAAGAGGTATGGAAGAAAGCTTTTAAAGGTTTGAAAGAATGTTATATGAAGTATTTCTGATGTTGTTCATAGAGGTATGGAAGAAAGCTTTTAAAGGTTTGAAAGAATGTTATATGAATTCTTTTTCATGTTGTTAAAAGAGGTATGGAAGAAAGCTTTTAAAGGTTTTAAAAATATTTATTGGAAAGTTTGTTTAAAGTTCAAGTGAAATATCATTGGTTCCTTTGTTTAAAAGCTTTGGAAAAGCAAATCTTTATGAAGAAAGGATTATAAAGGTTTACAAAAATAAATGAAAGGGTTTTTCAAAGGTGAAGAGATATATTTGTCAAGTCCTTTTATGGCGTTTTTTTATGAGATTTGATGATATTTAATGAGAGATATTTTAGGCTTGTTTATGAAAATTATTTTTTTAAAGGTTGGATATTATAAAGAGGGTTATAACAACATAAAGTGTTTGAATTGAAAGACACTTGTGGGGTTTGCAAAAAAAATTGTTTGTCTTCAAATTCATTTTTGGTGTTTTATCAAGCATAAGCATAACAATGTATTGGGTGAATATTGTGTCTTAGGGTGCGGATATTAAAAATCATATTTTTTTTTTCGGTGGCGATATGGAATATAACCACGTGTTATCATGTAAACAACTATAAGACAAAGGAAAGACACTAGTCATGGGTCACAAAACATGATTAATGTTGATTAAGAAAATGAATTGAAAAGAGCTAGAAAATATTGTTGTGGTTCAAGCCGGAGCCTAGGAACTCAGAAGTCTAGCAGAAGAGGGAGAAGAGATGGATGGTGAATGGTATAGCTTTTATATGCTACCACCACCTATGTTTATTGATAAAAAAATTGATCTTTGGGTTATTAGAATTCTAACTTTTTTTTGAGCTAAATATTTAATTGACTATCACTCTAATATCCCATATGATGAAGTATGTGATGCTTTAGTATTGGATTTTATCAAATAGGTATTGGATAAGATTTTTTGTGCAAGGTAGCAAAATCTATAATTTCCAAGGAAGCATGGAAGATCCTGGAAGCAAAATTTGGTGCGTGGGGGGGTAATCAAGTCAAAGATTATAGCGTCCTACAACCTGTTGAAGAAATGTTTGAAGATGAAATTGAAGATGGATATGTAGTAGAAAATCTACAAAAAGAGAAAGATTTTGGTGAATCTCACTTGAAAATGGATCACAATATTGATGGTGTGTTACGAGAACGAGTTTATTTTGGCATAGATAATGTTGCAAGTGGTGAAGAAATTGATTCTATGGATCCAACAATTGAAATTGCTTATGTTACTTTGATGAAGATGAATGCACTAGTGATGAGTGGTTGCAGATGGTGCAACAGAAATATCTTATTGATACATTATTATTCAGTGACAGAAACCCACTTGTGCCTAGAATTAAAGGGGAAGAAAACCTTTTTGCAGAAGCAGAGGTGGAGAATCACGATTATGGGGCATCCACAGAGTCAAAGAAGGAAGAAGAGAAGAAAGCTCTCATTCCATAGCAAAATGAATAGAACCAATATGTTTGTGAAGATGTTTTTCCATATAAACTTAACATTGTTTTTGTGTGTGTGGATGTTAGAAGAAACCAAGAAGAAGCAATAGAATATGAAGAAAAATTAAATTCCCTTGAAGCATGGGTTGAAACACCATGTGTTGATGATGTGTGCATAAAATTTGCAACAATGAATGTCAAAGACAACATAAATGATGTTCAAAATGAAAATGTCAATGAAATTTTAATGTATTGCAGTCGTCAAGAGATAAAATTCTATTATGAACTTATGTTGCAGCAAATTGATAATCACCAAATTGATAATAAAGAACAAAATATAGAAGATTATATGTGACAGAAGTCAACATACGAGCGGATTTATGAAGAGGTAAAGGACATCCATGGACACCCTGAAATGATTTTTTATGTTTTATGATAAACAAAGATATCACGATGGAAGATCTCCAACATCAAATGAAGAAATTAGAATTTGAAACATACAAAAAAAAGACAAAGATGAAGCAATTCAAAGGATATAGGATCTGGAAGAAAAGGAAAAAATAAATCTAGTTAAAGAGATGTCGAAGTTTTTGAGTCATTCTAAGCCTAGGTGAGACTTAGACTTCAAGACATGTTTAAGTTATGTTAAGTCATGATTAAGTTGTCATTTGTAATTAAGGGGGGGTGTTGGAAGTAATTACTCGTGACAACACACCGCACCACTCCGATGTCACTGCCCTGCTTTCACCACCATGACTTGCTCATACTCGAAGAGGCGCCACCACCATGTCTTGTTGAGTTTCGAAGGGCCATCACCGACATAACCATTTTGAATGGAAGATGCAATTGACTGATTTAATTCTATATAAATTGAGAAGACATGCATAGTACCGAGGTAGAATTTGAGTTGTAAGGTAGGTGTAGCTACACACTTCGTTGCTTGAAGTTTTGTAAATTCATGTGTGGTCTTATGTTTAATCGAACAACAATAGCTTTTTTTTGTGTTGTGTTTTTAACTGCTTAAGTAATGTTTTCTGATGTTCGCTCTATAACATTTAATATGTAGTACCTACCCAAGGAAGGAAAATCCTTAATCAATAGCTACAAGAACCCTCGGTATATGTATCCCATAGGTAACCTTTTTTTACCATAATATACTCAAAAAAATTATAAGTTTAAATTAACTAAGATTTGATAAAGAATATTTAGGAAGAAGACTTGGAAAAGGTCACCGTAAAGGTACAGTGAAATGTTGGAAGTAATGTTTCTCTTTCATGAGAATTTTTCACTATGAGTCCCTAGGCATTAGTCTAGAAGCCCTTGATTTTTATGGTATGAGTTGGAGATGAGTTGTGATCTAAATTCATGGAACTATGTGATCTCAATCTTATACATATTTGTAATTGTTGTGATGAACAAATATCTTAAGTAATTTTTTTTTTTGTAATTATTGTGATGAACAAATATATTAACTAATTTGTGTTGTATGAACAATCTTTCTACTCTCTCAATTTTTTTAACATGGTCTCGGAGCCATAAGGCTAAGATCTCATAGGAAAGATCCAAATATTTAATACTCCTGCAATCTCGTTTTGTGAGAGGTATTCATTTTAACGTCGTTTCATAGTGCACATATCATGATATGAATAATTTTTGTAGTAAAATCTTCACAACAAACATTTCTTTAATTATGATCTTAGTATATTAAATAGAACGTGTGATATCTACACATGAGATCCATCGAATCTACAGTTAGATCCATGTGTGGCTGGACAATTAGATCTGTGTGTAGATATTTTTGCTACCTGAAGGTGACAGTGTGAGAAACAACATGCCATCGCTCTGAGAAACAATATGCCATCCACGTCAGAAATTGGAGATCAGACTTCTAAGTGGGATGATGCAGTAATAAAAATCCAACGCTATAGCTTGAGATAGGAATCGAGCTCAATGCCTTCATATCCACCTCTGCCAAATTTCATAGTTTGACGCCAACACCATAACACATCATGTTGCTAGTTCCGGAGGAGAAACGAAAATATAAGGATTGCAGTCTTAGCATGAAGTGCCTTATCTAAGCTATCATTGAAGGCATTATGTGCTTAAATTCATGAGCCAAGTTATAGATCCTACGATTTTTTTCTTTCCCTTACTTGGTATGCAATGACTATACACATCTAATCCTGTGTCAGATCCACCATGAATATGCAGTGATGGATATGTCATGAGGTAAATCGACTTTTGAATGGAATTAAGGGGTCTCTAATAGTGTGAGCATATTTTTTGAAGAATACAGTGCTTCCATTTTTTCCTCTCTTAAATCGACTTCTTGAGTTTGATCTCCTAATATTTGGCCCACTGTGAGGCAATTTTGTTAAATAATAACCATGTGATTTTTGTGATTCATTCATTGAACTAGATTACATTTATACTTGAGACATTAGTTCAGAAATGAGTTATCACTAACTACTAACTTCCTAAATTCCTAAATACCTAACTGAACAGGAACCCTAAGGATTCCCGTAGGATTACAACATTTCCCCCTTTAATTCGAAGGGACATCTGACATACCAAGTAAAGATCTAAATTTTTCGAACTTTTCACGTCCTAATGCTTTGGTAAAAATATTTGCAATTTGTTCAAAAGTTGGACAATGTGTCATATGAATTGTTTTGGCCTCTACATGATGTCAAATCAAATGATATTTGGTGTTGATATGTTTGTTTTGATCATGGAACTTTGGATTCCTCACCAACTGAATTGCAGAAGAGTTGTCGAAAAACAGAGGAGTTGAAGATTTTTGTTTCTCCTGCAAATCTTTGAGTATTTTTTGAAGCCTAATGATTTCCTTAGTGGCTTGAGGTGCTGCAACATATTCATCTTCGGTGGTAGAATCAACAGGAATACATTTCTTGCGTGATATCTAACTGATGGCTGCTAATCAAAGATTCATTAAATATCTAGAAGTTGAGACTCCATTTTCTTTATCTCCATCAAAATCTGAATCTGAATAACGAGCAATATGGAAGTCTAAAACTTTGGAATATTTGATGTCGTAAGTTTGAGTTCCTTTTAAATAATTCAAAACTCTCTTTTCTGCTACCCAATGCCCCTCACAAGGATGATGCATAAACCTGGAAATTATTCTGACAATAATGTTTATATCAAGAAAAGTAATATATAAATAAATAAAACTTCCAACAAGTTGCCTATACTTTGTTGGATCCTTAAACGACTTTCCTTCTTCAGAAGTGAGTTTCAAATTCTTATCCATTGGAGTAGCAACATGATTACATTCTGTCATACTATATCTGTTCAATAACTTATCTATTTCTTCTGAGAGATGAAAATATGTTGTGGTTTTTTATCAACTTCAATTCCAAGATAATAATGAAGTAAACCTAAATATGTTATATCAAAAACCATTTTCAATTCCTTCTTGATAGATGATATATATTCATCATTGTTTCCTATGATCATCAAATCATCAACATATACAACTAGATATACAAATGATCTGCCAAATTTCTTAACGAAAAGAGTTGCATCATCTATGTCAAAATGTTTATAGCTTAATTTAAGAAGATGTTCAGTTAGCTTCTCATACCATGCTCGTGGTGCTTGTTTCAAGCCGTACAAATACTTGATTAGTTTGCAAACCTTTTGTTCTTTCCCTTTAACAGAAAAACCTTCTGGCTAAAACATGTAAACATCTTCTTTCAAATCTCCATTTAAAAAGGTAGCTTTGACATCCATATGATGAATTTTCCATTCTTTATAAGCTGAAATAGCAAAAAAATATCTAATAGTTCCCCATTTAGCTGTAGGATAAAAAGTCTTTGTACAATCGATACCCTCTTTCTATGCATATCCCTTCGCTACAAGTCTTGCTTTCTACTTGTCTAGCGAACCATCAGCTTTAAACTTAGTTTTATAAATCCATTTGCAACCAATAGGTTTTATGCCAATAGGAGGATCCACCAGCCTCCATGTGCCATTTTTTATGATAGAATCATATTCCTTTTGCATTGCATCTTTCCATTGTCCATAACTAGCAGCTTCTTCAAAGCAAGTAGGTTCACAATCCAAAGAAAAATTAAATTCACAATGAGAATAGTTACCTAAGAAAATTCTAGCCTTAAACTCATCATATTTCTTTGGAAATGTTCGAATACGAGTTGACCTTCACAAAGGTTGTGTAGGAATTTGTTTAGGAAGTTGCTCATCTTCTTCATCTGGCTCAGCTCTTTCCATTTCTGGCATTGTTTCCATAGAAACACTTGCATCAACTAATTCCTCATCAGCAACAATGGAATTATCATCATCAACCAAAACAAATTTCTCATCATTGAGAGAAGGAAACTCCATAGACTGATCTAATATAGGAATCCCCCTTCAGGATGGGGAAGTATATTACCTAATTCATAATAAAACTTTTTAGGCTCAAACTTTTCTATTTGATTAAGTTGTCTATCAAGAGTGAGGGGATATCTATCAGTTTCAAGAAAAAATACATCTCTTGACAAAAAAAACTTTTTGTTCGCTTCATCATATAATCAGTATGCCTTACAAGTCATGGAATACCCTAAAAATATGCATTTTCTGCTTCGTTCACTCATCCTTTCCTCTTATGTTTGGGAATCACAGCATAACATTGAGAACTGAAAATTTAGAAATGTTTAATAGCAGGAAGACAACTGTACCACATTTCATATGGAGTTCTATTGTTAATGACAGAGGAAGGGCATCGATTTCTAATGTATGCTGCACAGAGCACTACTTCTCCCCAAAACATTAATTTTACATTCGTAAAAAACATCATTGACCTTACCATATTAAGCAATGTTCGGTTCATTCTTTCAGCAATATTGTTTTGCTGTGGATTATATGGTATTGTGGTTTGGTGTTTGATGCCATTATCTTGAAAATATGTTAAAAAATCATGTGAAGTATATTCTCCTGCATTATCAATCCTTATAGTAGCAATAGTAAGTTGTGCTTCATTTCTTATCAAGAGATGAAATTTCTTAAACACATCAAAAACTTGTGATTTTTCTTTAAGCAGATAAACCTAGTACATCCTCAAATAACCATCAATAAAAGTGAATATGTATTTATTTCCATTTGCAGTTGGCACAGGTATTGGATCACATAAGTGAGAGTGTATGAGAGTTAATTTTCTTGTAGCTCTAGACTTAGAATTCTGAAAAGATTGTTTATGATGCTTGCCAAATATACAAGCATTACATGGGGTAAATTCTCTGGGAACTATTGGAAGTCCCTTAATCCCCTTTTTTTTCATAATTCGAATACTTTTATAATTAACATGACCGAAGCATGCATGCCATAATAAAGAAGATGACAGAGTATCATTTTGCAGAACCAAATAAGTTGTGTTCAATGCAACAGATGACATACCATGCAACTTCAATAATTTATCTTCTTCCACACCAGACATTATAGTTTTATTGTGACCTGCTCTTCTAATTTCTACTCTACCATCAAATATGTGAATGGAATATTCCTGTTGTCTTATTTATATAAGAGATAACAAATTTATTAGGAACTGTTGAATGCAAAGAACATCATTCAAAATATAGTTTGGAAGTCCAGGAATTTTTAACTAAATTGAACCAGTCCTTGATGGTTTGGTTTGGGACTTATCTGCAAAATACACTACTCAGTCAATATTATCACTGAATTGATCTAACAAATCTCTTCGAAAGGTCATATGACATGTGGCACCTATGTCTAGAACCCAACTATTATACCATGAAGAAAAGAAGTACTAAAAACATCTTCCATGTGGAAATTACAATGTGCAACAACATAATGTGCATTCTCAGAAGACTTTCCTCTGTCTGGGATTATATGATCTTTGTTTTCAAGAAATTGTTTTCCTTTTTCATTAATTTTATCCAAGGGAATTCTGCAATTTGCAGCAGTATGTCCAAGTTTACCACATCTAAAACATTTTATAGCTAGTTTATCAGAAAAAAATTCTTTTTTCTTCATTCTGTTGTCTATCTCCCTAGATATTTCTGCCCCCCCTGCCTCTATAATTATTCCTACCTCGACCACTATTACCTCTAGTATTTCTAAAATATTCCTCCTGAGGTTTTTGGTCCTTTTGAGTAAGACATAGGGTTTCAATATTATAACTATGTGATGCTTCTTTTTTGCCAAAAGCCTTCTCTTTTTCTACAATTTTCCATACTAATTTGTGAAAATCTATATCTTTTAATTTCCCACTAACTTGGAGAGATTCCAAATAGTGTGAATAACTAGAGCAAAGAGCTTTTATAAAGGGAGTAAGCGGAAAATCAACTTTAACTGCAGTGCATTCAATTTCATGATTGATGGTTTTAATTTGAGGGGCAAGTTTTAGAGGATCATTATCGTTCATTTCCAGATTAAATAAATTTAACAATAACTGAGTTATATCCAATTCAAAATGTGAATCATAAAGCTCTTTTAGTTTTTCTATGGCATCATATGCTATTTTACTCTGAGATTTTTTACTCTACGTAATGTATCTACTTACCTCTTTTAAAATTGAAGTGGATATTAAGGCAAAGGCCTTCTTATCCTTACTTTACCATATTGCAAGTTGTTTCCGATCATCAGGTTGCACCGGTGCATTCTCTCCTTCTCCTTCACAGACTTCATCCCATAAATCATTAAAGATACGAGTATTTTTAAGTTTCCTAACCACTCATAATTTTCCTTTCCAGAAAGGACAACCCCAATTAAAGACACCAAGGAGTTCATATTTAAAAAAAATTGTTTAAATCATTGGCATCCTTAAAATAAAATTTTGTTTTAATCACTTCCAAACTTCAAATTCTTCTTATAAATACTTTGATCCTTAAAAAATACTATGTTTAATCTTGCAGATTTAGTAGATATTAAGGACACAAATTTATCCTCTTAAAAAAAAAAAAAAACTTTGTTTTAACCACTACCACTAGCACAAAAAAAAAAGAAAAAAAAATTAAAAATATTTGAATTTACAGAATTAGCAAGTGGCACTTCTGTAGCTCCAGAGACAAAGTTTTCCAAAACAAAACTTACATATTTTTCTACTACAAAAATCTGATCTAAAAAAAATGCTTGCAGATTCGTGACAGGAACAGAAATGAGGGTTTTTGTAAATCAAATGTTGCAAACGCAATAGAGAAAAATGCTGGCAAAAAAACTTCGCTAGCAGTGTTGTGAGAGGATGAAAACAATCTGTTGCTTCCTTAACATCAACGATACTACCAGCCTCCTCGGATCTCAAGAGCTCTGATACCATTGTTAAATAATAACAATGTGATTTCTGTGATTCATTCATTGAACTAGATTACATTTATACTTGAGAAATTAGTTTAGAAATTAGTTATCACTAACTACTAACTTCCTAAGTTCCTAACTACCTAACTGAATAGAAACCCTAAGGATTCCCATAAGATTACAAAAAAGTTACCGAAAGTAGCATGGGAAAATAACGAGGCCTCCAAACGAGATGGTTTGATTTAATGCAATGCTCATATTGTTTTTTCTCCTTTGTATTGATGCGCTCAGTCTCAATGGAAAAGTCTCGCTCAAGAGAAAATCTCCTATTGTTGCAACACCCAAGCTAACAACCATTGAATCTCCTGCAGCGACTACAATGGCCTCTTCCCCTTTGGATGTTGCAAAAAATCCTCCTTTTGGTGACACTTATTGCAACCACAATTTTCCATGTTTAAGCACACGAGGTGATGGGTGTTGCATGAATAGATTCGATCACTATTGGATGGAAACCATCAGTATAGTTGTCGAGGACGGAGGATGGATGTTACTTAATGCACTATTTGATTGTGAATTTTGTGAATTTTCTGGGCTTTTGAAAATTTCTATCATCTCTGGAAGAGTTTCAGTTTAGAGAATGTTTTAATGGTTTTATTGTCAAGAAAATTGTAGTGTTTTTGTTAGTGTATTTGTGTCAATAGTTGAAGTAGTTTTCCATTTTTTTATATGGTTATAAAAACTATTGATTGTTCTTAAACTAGAGTGTATAAAACATCAATTATTGTGTGTTTTATTGATTATAAAATGGTCTAGCAGTTCTTAAAGTGGAAACCTTTGTGATAAAACATCAATACTTATGTAATATCAAGTTTTTTGATCAACTTTTGAACACATCTAGTATCCATATTTTCATCCTAGCAACTCACTGATAGCAAAAAGTGAAATATATGAAAGATGGTGGTTGGTCGATAGGACGGTTCATCACTTGATAGTTCTTATGTTCGGGGAAGCCCCTACAAGGGAAGCCCGGACAAGGGAGTTGACAATATTTTTGATCTTGCAAAGTTCATCAATTATGGTACTAAGTTGTTATGTTTTAAATGGAGGTCAAGTAATAGCTCAAAAATGTGGTTGTGAAAAGATTTATGTTTACAAAATTCCATATTGGATGTTGGTGCTCATGAAGACTAGTGAGACATAGATTTATTTATTGTTTTAATATGTGTTTTTAATGTTACCCATGTAATCATTAATGGAGGTTCTTTGAAGTAATTCTTCCATGTGATGAGTAGTTTTCTTTGTGACCTGTTGATTCTTATGGTATGAGTTGGAGATGAGTTGGAGTCATAATCTAGATTCCTCTAATTCTGTGATATTTTTCTCATATATATTTGTAATTTTTTTGATGAATAAATATATTAAGTGATTTGGGTTGTGTGAACTATGTTTGTTCTCTCAATTTTTCTAACAATAAATACGGATATTTTAAAAAAAATATAGTTAAAAAATATCCAGAAGTAAAAAAGAGCAAACATCTAATATTAATACTACATTCAAAATATAAATAGAAATTTCATACATTGGTAAACATGACCAAGTATATTGCTTTAGAAGTGAGAAAAATAATTTAATAAAGAAAAACCTAATACCCAATTGCACGATGGAAAAACTATAATTGAGAAATCCTCACACATTTAAATAAAACAAGAGATTCAAATACAAGAAGTAACTTAAAAAGATGATATACATGCATTATTTTATGGTAATTACATCATTTCACTAACAAAACTTAAAAAGAGAAAACTTAGGAAAATACAAAAGCTAGTAAACCGTTTATATAAATTCAAACAATTTTCTTAAACAACATCGATAAGTGAAATAAAACACAACTAGTATATCATTATGAAGTGGAAAACTATGACAATACATATGCATATTTATACATGTCTAGTTTCTGAGTAACAAGACCCAGTGTAAAATATTGTATCTGAGAAGGAATTTAGCATTAAAAGACTCTCTCTAAAATACCAAAATATGTTCTAAGGTAGAAACAATGCAAATGTCAGGCTACAACCATAATAGGGAAACGGAAAACTTGACGAAAGATATACCTAGCAAAGAGAAAGGAAAAAGTTCAATATACTTTTTTGTTCTTGGTATATATCCAGGGTACATATGGAAATGGGTTCATTTTACATGAGCTCTGAGCCAACAGTAAGTCTAACCTAAAATAAACTAAAGAAGGAAACCTGAGTTAGAGAGTCATCCACTTTTTCTTTAAAACCCTAAAAGCAAAACAATGAAATTAACTCTCGGTTAATTACGTGATGAATATATTCTTCACCTCGCAGACTTCCAACACTTATTGGAATAAGTTTTCACAAGTACCATGGTAACGGAAGGATGTGAATAGCAAACCTAGTTTCATAACTTGAAATAGAGTATGAATTAAAAAGGAAAAATAATTTCTTTTTTCCCTGTGGCTTGGGGAAACCTGACTTTCAGAGCCAGCCCTAAGAAAACCCATAAGAACAATGTATAAATCATGGCACTTGAAGAAGCAATAGGTGACTAAAAAGGAAATTATTATCACTGGCATAAAGAAGTTGAGAGGGTTGAGAATAAATAAGCTGAGTGATTCTAAAGGGAAAATTAGAGACATAAACCCTAATACTGATAAATTAGTTATAGGACGTTGAAAACCTTTGTCATCAAGACTCATATAAGGAGATTTTGTCGGGAGTCTGCATATTAATGTTATATAGGTATTCGTAAAGGAAGAGGTGATTTTAAAATTAAATTAGGACTTAATTTGAAGAAAATTCAATGCTACCAAGTGAAAGCATCAATACATTAACAGTAGGATTAAAAACCCTTGTGTATTACCCGAAATAAAATTGTTTTATTACAAATAAAGATGTTAGAGCTCCAAGCTAGAATATATACTATTTCTCTCGAAAAACATTTACCAAAATTTAACCATAAATGTCGAGAAACAAATTATTTGATATGGGAAAAGTTCCAAATCAATGGATGGAAGCTCGAGGCTCTGGTTGAGTTTCCCGGGATTGCATAAGAAAACTTGAACTTAGTCAGTTATCAATTTTCAATCAAGCCCCAAGGAAAAACTCAAGGGAAAGAATAAATTATCGATAAATTTGTGAAATTAAAAGGATGGCTTTTAGCTCTAGTTAAGTCTCCATGGTTCAACTACATTTACCAATATGGTTGATATAGTTAGACAAGGGTATAGCAACCACATTAGTAAATATGACTGATATAAGCTCATAAGCATATATCTACCACACAAATAATTATTATATATATGTTATTAAAAGCTAACTATTTCTCTCTCATGATTAATAACTATAAATAATAATAACTATATATTTATGGTTATTATATAAAAATTATATTATATATTAATATTATATTATATTATTATATAATATTATATTCATATTCTAATTGTTATTTATCAAACTATAATATAATTAACATAGAACATGAAATAGTATTTTTTATGGTAAATAATTATTATATATTTATTAATATAATTTTCAATATCTTTTATATAAATAATGAGAGCACATAATGTTAACTATATATATATAGAATATATATTAAACCTATATATATAATAAAAACCCAATAATATTTTAATGAATTAACCCATGAGATTATTATTATAACCCAAAAGCATGTATATAAATAAACAAAAGGCTTTAAGAAACCCAAGAGATTATTAATATTATAAATACAAGTGATTAATGTTATAAACCTAGGAGATTAGTATTAAATACAATATAGTATTCATATTAAAAATAAAAAAATATTACTTATAGAGAGTGTTACATATATCTAAAATAAAATCTCAATATTATAAAATGAAGGGATTAATATTATAAACCCAAAGGATTAACACTATAAATCGAAGGGATTATTAATATTACAAACAATTGGGATTAATAAAAGTAGGGTATTATTAAAATTATAAACTTTCGGGATTAATAGTCTAAACAAAAGAGATTATTAGTATTACAAACTCTTGGAATTAATATTATAAATCAAAAGGATTAATAAACAGAAAGAGTTGTTAATATAATAAATAGAAAGTATTAATATTTAAACCCTTTTGATTAATTTTTTTGAATGGAAGGGATTATTAATATTATAAAACAAATTTATTAATCAACTGAAGCGATTACTATTATAACTCCTTGGGATTAATAAACCCAAGGGATAATTAACATAACAAACCCAAAGGATTAGTATTATAAACATAATGAATTAATAAACCAAGGTATTATTAGTATTATGAATTGAATGGATTAATATTATAAACCCTAGGGATTATCAAAACTAAGGGATTAATATTAAAAATTATGATTGATATTATTAAAAACCCACTAGGTTTACTGTTGTAAACATTATAAACCCAAGGAATTAATATTATAATTCCAACGTATATAAACCCTAAGATAAATATTATAAACCCTAAAATAAACATGGTTAATTGTTGTTTACCATGGTTGATTTTCATATTAAGCTAATATTTTTCACAATGCGATATTGGACCATGGTTCATTATGGTTGATTTTCATATTGAGACAATGTTGGTATATTGTGACATTGGACCATGGTTGGCCATGATTCACCATGATTTATGATGGTTGAAAATGGAAAAATATTGTTGACAATTGTTTACCATTGTTGATGATGGGTTGCAATGGTTGAAAATGGTTGATTTATATATTGAGATAATATTTGACACAATGTGACATTAGGTAATGGTTCACCATTGTTGACCATGATTATAAACCCTGTAGATTTATATTAAACTTAGGGATTAATATTATAAATGCTATGAATAATATTATACCCTAAGTATATGAACCTCTAGATTAATAAACCCAAGATATTGATATTATAAACCCAAGGGAATAATATTAAACCAAGGGGATTTATATTATAAACCCAAGGTAAAAGAACCCTATTAAGATAAATATGATAAACCCTATAATAAACATGGTTAAATATGGTTTACCACGGTTGATTTTCACATTGAGACAATATTTTTCATAATGCGACGTTGGACCATGGTTGACCATGGTTGATTTTCACATTGAGACAATCCCTGTCACAATGTGACATTGGAGGATTCTTAACCATGATTGACCACGATCAAAGATGATTGACAATGATTTACCATTATTGATTATTTTTTACCATCATTGACCATGATTTATGATGGTTGACAATGGTTCATTTGCATATTGAGACAATCTTTGTCATAATGAGATGTTGGACAATGATTCATCAAGGATGACCATGATTATAAACCCAAGGGATTTATATTAAAACCTATCAATAATATTATAAACCATATGAATAACATTATACCCTATGTATATGAACCCTTAGATTAATAAACCCAAGGGATTTAAATGATAAACCCAAGAGAATAATAAACCTAAGGTGTTAATTCTAAAACTTCAAGGGATTATAAACCCAAGTGAATAATATTATAGCCCAAGGGATTAATATTATAAGCCTAAGCTAAATAAACCCTGACATAGATATCCTATGTATATGAACCCTTATATTAGTAAACCCAAGTGATTGATATTATAAACCCAAGGTGTTAATACTAAAATTTCAAGGGATTATAAACCCAAGTGAATAATATTAAAAAACAAGAGATTAACATTATAAACATAAGGTAAATAAACCCTAAGAAAAATATTTTAAACCCTAATATAGATATTGTAAACCTTAGAATTATCATGGTTTCCCATTGTTGATTTTCATATTCAGACAATATTTGTCACAATGTGACATTGCCTCGTGGTTGACCATGGTTGACTTTCATATGCATGAAATATTTTATCACAATGCAACATTCAACCATGGTTGATTTTCATATTGAGAAAATATTCGTCATAATGTGATGCTGGACTATTTTTAACCATGATTATAAACCAAGAAGATTCATAGTATACCAAAGGATAAATATTATAAACCATATGAATAATATTAAACCATACGAATAATAATACTTAGATTAATAAACCCAAGGGATTAATACTAAAAACCCAATAGAATAATATTAAACCCAATAGATAAAGATTATAAATACAATGTATATGAACCCTAAGATAAATCTTATAAATCATAAAATAAACATGGTTTACGAGGGTTTACCATGTTTGATTTTCATATTCAGACAATATTTTCCACAATGTAATGTTGGACCATGGTTGATTTTTATATTGACACAATCTTTGTCACAATGTGACACTGGACCATGGTTGGCCACTTTTTACCATGATTATAAACCCAAGGGATTTTTATTAAATCTTAGGAGATTATAAACCCAAGTGAATAATATTAAAACCCAAGGGATTACTATTATAAACCTAAGGTAAATTAACCCTAAGACAAATATTTTAAACCCTAATATAGATAATGTAAACCCTAGAATTATCATGGTTGACCATTGTTGATTTTCATATTAAGGGGATTAATATTATAAGCCCAAGGTAAATAAACCCTAAAATAATTATTATAAACCCTAAAATAAACATGGTTTACTATGGTTTATCACGATTAATTTTCATATTGAGACAATCTTTGTCATAATGCAACGTTGGGCCATGGTTGATTTTCATATTGAGACAATATTTGTGAAAATGTGACATTGGAGGATGGTTAACCATGATTGACCATGGTCAATGACAATTTCCAATGGTTTACCATTGTTGACAATGGTTAATTTTCATATTAAGACTATCTTTGTCACAATGAGATGTTGCACCATGATTGATCAAGGTCGACCATGATGATCAACCTAAGATATTTCTATTAAACTCGAGGAATAATATTATAAACTCTATGAATAAACCCAATGGTTGTTGATCATGGTTGACTATTTTTTACCATGGTTGATTTTCATATTGACACAACCTTTGTCATAATATGATTTCATACCATGATTTACAATGATTATAAACCCAAGGGATTTATATTAAAACCTATGAATAATATTATACACCCTATGAATATTATTATACCTTATGTATATGAACCCTTAGAATAATAAACCTAAGAGATTGATATTATAAACCCAAGGGAATAATAAACCCAAGGTGTTAATACTAAAATCTCAAGGGATTATAAACCCAAGTGAATAATCTTAAAACCCAAGGGATTAATATTATAAGCATAAGGTAAATAAACCCTAAGACATTTATTTTAAACCCTAAGATAGATATTTTAAACCTTAGAATTATCATGGTTACCCATTGTTTATTTTCATATTCAAACAATATTTGTCACAATGCGACGTTGCATCATGGTTGACCATGGTTGATTTTCATATGCAAGAAAACTTTTATCACAATGCAACTTTCGGCCATGGTTGATTTTCATATTGAAAAATATTTGTCACAATGTGACGTATTGTTGACCATGATTATAAACTAAGGGGATTCATATTAGACCAAAGGATAAATATTATAAACCATATGAATAATATTCAACCATACAAATAAGAACCCTTATATTAATAAACCCAAGGGAATAATATTAAACTCAAGGGATAAATATTATAAATCCAATGTATATAAACCCTAATATAAATATTATAAATCATAAAATAAACATGCTTGACGAGGGTTTACCATGCTTGATTGTCATATTGAGACAATATTTTCCACAATGTGACATTTGACAATGGTTGATTTTTATATTGACACAATATTTGTAACAATGTGACAGTGGATAATGCTTGGCCGTCGTTGACCATGATTATAAAGCCAAGAGAATAATATTAGACCCAAGGGATTAATATTATAAACCTAAGGTATATAAACCCTAAAATAAATATTATAAATGCTAAAATAAACATGGTTGACTAAAATAAATATGTTTGACTATGGCTTACTTTGGTTTACCATTGTTGACTATGGTTGAATATGGTTGGGAGTAATGTTAAACCCAAGGAATGAATATTATCAACCCAATCTAATTATTTAAATCCATGGGATTTTTATTAGACCAAAGTATTAATATTATGAACCCTATGAATAATAGTAAACACTAGTAATATGAACCATGAGATAAATAAAGCCAATTGATTGATATTATAAATCCACGACAATAGTAAACCCAAGGGATCAATACTAAAAACCCAAGGGAACAATACTAAAAACCCAAGGGAATAATATTACACCCAAGGGATAAATATTATAAATTGAAGGTATATAAACCCTAAGATAAATATTATAAGCCCTAAAATGTTTATGGTTGACCATGGTTGATTTCCATGTTGAGACAATTTTTTTCACGATGTGATGTTGCAACACGCTTCACCATGGTTAGCCATGATTTATTTTAATATGCAGGTAAATGTGCTTGACTATGGTTGACTATGTTGGGCCATTCCAACTTGGGTAGACCCTATTTGGCCATTAAGAATGATTATACCTTTCTAGGGTGAGAGGGATGAAAATTGTTGACCAAGGATAACCATGATTGAGTAAGGTTAACCATCGCTGAGTATGGCTAAGTAAGGTTCTGTATCATTCAACATAGGTGAGAATGAGTGACAACATAGGTGAGAATCAATGAAAATGGTTGACTGTGTTGACAATGTTTAGCCATGGTTAATTAGAATGATTAAAATCTAAATCTTATTAATATTACTTATTAAGATTAATCTTAATACTATTTCTATTAACAATATTAATTTTAATATCATTAATACTATGAATGATATGGTTACAAAGAATATTTTTTTTTAATTTCAATTTTATTAAAGGACTTTACAAGCCTTCAAATTCTTTTTTTATTTTAAAGAAATGAAAATTATAATAACATAAACAATTATTATACATTTTTAGATAATATTATATTTATTTATTCAACATAGGTGAGAATGAGTGACAATGATTGACTGTGTTAGCAATGTTTGGCTATGGTTGATTAAAATGATTAAAATGTAAATCTTATTAACATTACTTATTTATATTAATCTTGATGCTGTTTCTATTAATAATGTTAGTTTTAATATCATTAATACTATTAATGATATTGTTACAAAGATTTTTTTTTTTTTCAATTTTATTAAAGGGCTTTACAAGCCCTCCTACTCTTAATTATTTTAAAGAAAAGAGAATTATAATAACTCAAAAAATTATTATATTTATTTAGATATTATTATATTTATTTAGATATTATTTTAATTATAACTAGTTTAACAATTTTAAAAAAATATAACTATAATTAATTATTAGAATTATTAATTATAATTAAGGCTGGCCATGGCTTATTATGGTTTAAGAGGGTTAACTATGGATGAATATGGCTAAGCAAGGTTGTGTACCATTGAGCATTGGTGGGAATGAGTGACACTAATTGAGGAATGCGTTGGAAATGTTTAACCATATTTAATTAAAATGCTTAGAATGTAAATATTATTTATTATTAAAATTAATGTTAATAGTATCTATATTAACTAACATTAGTTATAGCCCGTAGGGGCATGTTCTACTGGCCAGCGAATGCTTTGTTAAGGTGTTCATGTTGTTAAGCAGGTCACGAGTTCAAGTCTTCTCTTATCCGAGTTCCACTTTTGCAGGCTGGGCGGTTCCGTGAGAGGTTATAGTGGTAGCCGGGGGGGTTGGACCCCGCGCCATGCGTGTGAAAGCTGCATGATGTTGCCGATCCCTCTAACTAACAAAAAAAAAAAACTAACATTAGTTATAATATCATTAATACTTTTAATCATATGGTTAAAGTGAATAAAATTTTAAATTTATTTTTATTAATAATTATATTGTTAATTATTAAGAAGCAAATATTATTATTCTTATTTATCAATATTAACGCTAATATTATCTTTTTAACAATATTAATATTCTTAATAGTATTAATATTATAATGGAGATGTTATTATCTTAGTAATACTAAATATTAAAAAATTTAAAAATTTATTAAGATTGTTAATATTACACATTATTTTTTTAAACATTATTAATATTGTATTTAATAGTATTATTAGTAATATTTCCTTTAATATTATTAGTAATATTGTCTTTAATATGATTTTTAAATCTAATATTATTTATTAATATTAATGTTAATATTATATTTTTAACAATCTTAATATAATTAATCATTTCAATATTATAATGTAAATGTTATTATCTTAAAAATATTAAATATTAAAAAATTTAAAATGGTTAATACAACAAATATTATTTTTTAAACATTATTAATATTGTATTTAATGATATTATTAATAATATTCCTATGAATATAAAGTTAAATTATTATTTTCATTAATAATAATAATAATAATAATATACATTTAAATATTATTTTTAAATTTAATATAAACATCATTATATACTATAACAATATAAATATTAAATTATTGTAACAATATAAACATTAAATGTAATTTAAATTTAACCCAATATTATAACCTCATAAACATTAAAATATTGTAACAATATAAACTTATGGAAAAATTCCTTAACCTCTTATCTTGACTGGGATTTCAAGAAACATTCAACAATATGTTCTTCGCCTTCTACTGTTTTGAATATTTTTATGTCTTACTGTTTTGAATATTTGATGAGAGTAACTAAATATATTTTCCAAAACCTTGTATTTTATTCTTCCACTAAATTTTCAATTGAAAGAGAAAATCAAGCAATTTAAACAAATGTGTATATTTGCACTCTGAAGTTTGACAAAATATAGAAACAATGAATCAATTTCACTCGAAACAACATAAGGAAATGATCAAGGCAATATAGTTGGCATAGAATCAAACTGCAATCAATAGAAGCACACCCCCAAAAAGCCAAGGAATAACAAAAAAACTCTCGTGTCAAACCTTGAACGATTTTCAAACCATCTGGTCATATTGCATAGCATAAGTAAAGTAACCATAATTCTTCTCGTAAAATAAAATTAAAAAAGTCAGTCCAAACAATTTCTTTTACTTATTCTATTAATTGGTTTATAATTACACTGCCCCGGGGTTTTATAAACAATCTAAAGGGACCTAGTATTTGGGACAAGAAAATCATGCAAAATTAAACAAAAGGGGAAAAATGATAATCAAGTTTTCATCAAAATTCAGAAACTATAGAAACATGCAGGCCATGCTTGTTGCGGCGACCTGATTGGATTTGTCATTCGGGCGTCTCCTGGAAATCCTTTTCCAAATTTTCTCCAAATATTGGTATGAAAGTATTGCAACAATTTTTTCAATAATTTATCCAACCAGCAACCACTCAGAAGCATAAGCAGCAAAAAGATAGGGTAGGCTTAGTTAATATGAAACTTTAACTTTAAAAAATGCTAATATGTTATGCACAAAGTAAAAGAAGTCTATTACTCACAAGATTTTCGATGATAATTCCACCATTTATAAGCCTGTGATAAAATGGCTTCTTTGAAAAGAAAATAAATGAACCAAGTTCTTCATGTCGAAAGAAAGTTTAAATTTTTAATATTGATTTTTTGGCTCCAAAAGATAAAGTCAACACTTAAAGAAGTCAGCTCAGCTTACTATTTTAGTCACACCCATTCAACATCCTACAAGACTATACGGATTGTAATGTTCCCAATTTTTAGCCTCAAGTTAAAAGGAACATTATAGTTTGCATATTTTCATTTTGTTTAATAAAATGGGTAAGGAGACACCTTAACCCCTTTTGATGGAGAAATAACACTCTTTGTGTGAAAGGAGGAATAATAAAGGAGTTGAATTGAGCACCACATGGTGTCAACAGGATTGGATCATGCTTGATCTAGTCATTTTGACCAAATCAACTAAAATTGTCTAGATACATTGAACCTAATTGGGCAGCGTAGTTTTAGTGGAGGCTCCACTTGCATGAGCTAGAGGAAAGTGTGAATGGGACCCATGGTGAGAAGAGTTAATTTTATTTATAAGAATGAGATGGTAGCCCATTTTCATTATGCATTAGCTTATTATTTTCATTAATTTTTATTGGGTCTGCAAAGACTTGCATCCCTGAGCTGTTTAGCAAGGTTGTAGTGTTCTTCACCCAAGGGTGTTCCTGGTTGGGAATCCCTACCTCATCCTCAAGGAAGGAGAGGGTTTGAGCTCCATTTCCTCATTCGAACATTTGGCCAAGCTTATCCCTTCAGCTACAACATTATTTTGTTGGGAAGAAAACATTGTGTTCCTGGGTGCAACAACAGAGGAACTGATGGAGTCATTTTTTGGCTTGTTCTACGGTGGAGACCTTGTTTATTCTTTGGAGGAGAAGTAGAGGAGACTCCCTGGCATAATTTAAGATCTTTGGCACCAGGCCAATCACTGACCATCTCTCAGAGCATAGTCTAGGGCAGAAACTGTGTTATTTATGCAGGCAGTTGCTAGGAGAGCCATTTGTGCTTATCAGGAGGAGTGTTTTGAGTAAAGGGATCAGCCTTTTGTTTAGATTCACTATTAGAGGAGGGAATCATCATATCATATCTACTACAGCCTCATTTCCAATTTTTTATTCAGTTGCAGTGACAAGTTATTTTTCACATTGTACATTTTCCGACATTTCTAGCAATCTCTCCTAGATTGGCTAGAAATCTTGTATTGGAGCCCATTCTTATATTTTGGGGAATTTCCTTATATGTATCAGCCATATTATCATCTTGTATACATTTAGAAGCTTCTAATCTCACAGAGACAACGCAATCACTTCTTTTCGTCATTCTGTGCAATTGCAACAACTCCTGTATTTCATTGCTTGATCATTGGAGATTGGTTCTCATAGCTTGAGTGGCTTGCCCCTCATGATTTTCCTTTATATTATTTCTGATATAATAATAAAATGTTGGTTGTATTATATCTCATCTTATGTTGCATTTATATTTGCAGATTTTAATGGTTATGTTCATATATTGTTGTAAGCTCTCTCTTTGAGAATTCTTTGAGGGATCTAGTTTGGGGAGATCTGAATAACCCAGCTAGAGACATTTCTTTGGGATCCAATTCTAGAAGAGAAGTTTTTAATGAGTTAACAAGGGGATCACATCCCCCGTTCAGCTTATTTTTGCATCTTCTTCCTTTTACAACGTCCTAGAGGAGCCTTTAGCAAAAATTCCCGAAAAAGGAATATTACAGTGGTATCAAAGCATGATCTTTGGCTTAGCCTGTGGCTTCAAGCCAAAGTGTTGACTCCCTAAAGGAGGAATATTTCAAGCTCTATATACAGATTCTACAGATGGCCAGGTAACCTCTGGATCTCATCCTTTTTTCAAAGGTGACATATCCAGTAAATGCCCCTACAGTCAATCTCTGGAATAGAATTATGATATTCCTGAAAAGGGAAATTTATAGCTATGTAGCCCAAGATAAAATTACATTAGAAGGAGAAGCTCATCATTTAGAAGAGGATATGTACAAAAAAAGAGGAATGATGGAAGAGGAGGTTTCCCTTCTTCTTTTCGAGACCATGGAGGGTATCATTGAAGATCTTGAGGAGATAGAAAGGGAAAACCGGAAAGGTTTTCTGAGAGGGTTTGTTGATGGAGCAAGCCCTAGATATTATTATTATGGGTGTGAGAATTCAACCACACATGTAGATCCACAGTGCAGTCCATTTCCAACTTTCACTGCCGGAAGAATGGAGGAAGAATATGAGTCCATTGGTGCAGCAGCACTGCAACCGAAAGGTATGGCTCATGATTGTTGGTTTGAAAATTCTGTTTCATATTGTCATGCAAATGTATATGATGAACTCAATAAAGGTTTGGTGAAGGATTTTGATGAAATACAGTGTGAATCATCCTATATCATAACTTCAAACACTTTTCATGCATTGGTTGGAACCATAAAACCAACTCCATTCCATATTTCTCAAGGGGATGAAAACATGTATGATGGCTTGCTAAAGGCAAGACCCCTATTTTGTGAAGGGCCCTCTTCCATTTTTGAATTCATGGAGGTACTTCCTTCAAGAGATGACCAAGATCTAGGGTCTCTCCTTGATGATGCGGTAATCTCACTTATTGATGGGGAGGATGAGCATAAGAGATCTAACAACGTTGTCCCATTAGAGGAAGATCCATCACCACATGGATATGAGGGAGGGGCCATTGCTTCCATGGGAGAAGTGCTTTTTTCTATGCAAGGGATTCCAAGAGATTCAACATGTAGGAGCCAAAGCACAATTCCAGAACCATTTGCAGCAGTTTTTGGGGATTGTGAGATGGAGGGAGAAGAGAAGGGTCAGCATCAAGGGTTGATACACCCTTATCTATTCCGGAAATTATTTTCACAACAGAATGATAATGTAGAGTGCAGTGGAGAGAGGGACAAATCAGTCATCTTATACATACAGTCCACTTTTGAACTTGATGTCTCACTATATGGAGGCATTCCACCTGGAAGGCCACCTGATATAGAGTTGATGAGGGGCATATTGTCAATTGGTTCACCACTCTTGGATTTCAGAGAGGTGAAGACATTGGAGGAGTCCAACACAGTGCAGAGAGTTTGGGGTAAACCCAAGGAGGAGGGAGACATTCTCTCATTTTCAGTATCACCCACTCTCATCAGTTTTACTGCACTGACAGAGTTTTCTGCAGGGTTGGAGGATGGCATCTTCATGATGCAGGATGACTGCTCCATATATTTTATGGGGAAGAGGATACTTCCTTTGAGGGAGGACTCTTTCATACATAGGGTTGGATGGAGGCCACTCATCCTTACTTTGACCAGCTTGGGAGATTCCTTCTGGATGACAACTTCTCATGGGAGGCCAACTTCCAAAGGACACCATCATTATTTGAGCATGAGAAGTTGCATGATGGGCATGGTAGCATTTGAAAGGATAACTTTGGCATGGGGGATGTCAAAGTAGCAGGGAACAGCATGAGGGGAGCTCCACATTCTAGATCACCAGCGATGTCTATGAGGAGGATTGATCTGTATGGGAGGTCTCAGATTTTGGTAGAGTACTCCTAGGATCTTGGTGCATGCATGGTTCTTGATGACCTCGAGGGAGATGACAGATACATGGTGGATGATATGGTCATATATTGTTATGGCAGAATCTTCTTGACTAGAGATTCTAGTCTCAAGGAGAAACTATTGCATGCAGCACATGAGGACTTACTAGCTATGCACTTGCATGCATATTTTTCTTTGCTAGAAGATTTCATTTGGGAGGGCATTCAGCATGATATATATCAGAATATGGACAGATTCATAGCCCAGATGATTTTGGAGAGGTTGGCATAACCATGTACCTACTCATTAGAGGTGAGGGAGAGCATTCTAACTAGCCATTTCAGCTCAAGGACCAGAGTACATGGTAAAGGAGGTATATGTTTTCATTTTGGTTTACCTTTATTTACATTATATGAGCAGATTGATGAGCTAATGATGATCACATATCCTTATGCTCCTTATTATGATTTACTGGTGGCCCATTTCAGCAATGCGAGTGGCTATTTTCATGATGGTTTGTGGGGGAAGCCACATTCTTCTTGGTGTGCACCATTGGCACCAATTTGTACTTTCATATTTTCATCTTATGAGATGTTTGTGGCAGAGAACAAGTGGCTGGAAAAGCACTTGTTGATTTCTGTTTTGATGCAGGCCAAAGGTGCACTACACTGGTTCCTCATGTGGAACTATGATTCACTCTTTGGTTGCCATATGGCAGCTTGTTTTCAATGTATTTTTCTTCCATATGTTGCTAATATTTGTATACTAATGGGAGGCTTTGCTTGGAGAGTGGGCTTGGAGATGAAGATACCCATTGGGAGTATGATTCTCCCCTTTTCACATGTTGTATGTTTCAGGAGAAACAATGGGCACACCATGATTTCCATGTCACTACTTTTCTCTTCATAAAGGAGGAGCTATTAGGAGAAAATGCGTTATTGGAGGAGGCACTTCATGGTTGATTCATTTTGTGGGGAGGCTTGGGCCAATTGTAGAGGCCATCACATTTCAGCCCAATATCAACAACCCCTTCACACTTATCATAAATGGAGGGAGAAACTACTTGGATGGAAAAATCTAAACTCTCCATTAAGCCCCAACATATTGCAGAGATCCGACGTTGAGGACTGCTTTCTCGAGCTACTTAGGATGGCTCATTTCATTTGGATGATTGCATGGGTGAAGGAGTCACTCATTGGTAATAGTGATGTCCCATGTTTTTCATCACTCCTACCTTTAGGAGGACATTGAACCACAAGGATATTTCCACTTTCCCCTTCTATTATCTCATGATGTATACTTTGGTTTTACACACTTGGAGGGATACATGGAGGACAGATTTATTGCATACCTTGATGAGCTATGGTGGGGTCTATTGATGAGGAGGCCACAAGAAGAGGGGGAGGAATTTTTTTCTCTCTATGCAATTGCTTTAGGACAAGAAACATGTGGGAGGGGAGGACTGTAATGTTCCCAATTTTTAGCCTCAAGCTAAAAGGAACATTATAGTTTGCATATTTTCATTTTGTTTAATAAAATGGTTAAGGAGACACCTTAACCCATTTTGATGGAGAAATAACACTCTTTGTGTGAAAGGATGAATAATAAAGTAGCCGAATTGAGCACCACATGGTGTGAACAGGATTGGATCATGCTTGATCTAGTCATTTTGACCAAGTCAACTAAAATTGTCTAGATACATTGAACCTACTTGGACAGCGCAGTTTTAGTGGAGGCTCCACTTGCATGAGCTAGAGGAAAGTGTGAATGGGACCCATGGTGAGAAGAGTTCATTTTCTTTATAAGGAGGAGATGGTAGCCTATTTTCATTATGCATTAGCTTATTATTTTCGTTATGTCTGCAAAGACTTGCATCCCCAGGCTGTTTAGCAGGATTGTAGTGTTCTTCACCCAAGGGTGTTCCTGGTTGGGAATCCCTACATCATCCTCAAGGAAGGAGAGGGCTTGAGCTCCATTTCCTCACTCTGGCATTTGGCCAAGCTTATCCCTTCAGCTACATCGTTATTTTGTTGCGAAAAAAATGTTGTGTTGCTGGGTGCAGCAATAGAGGAACTCATAGAGTGATTATTTGGCTTGTTCTTTGATGGAGACCTTGTTTATTCTTTGGAGGAGTAGCAGAGGAGAATCCCAGGAATCATTTCAGATCTTTGGCACCAGGCCAATCACTCACCATCTCTCACAACATAGTCTAGGGAAGAAACTGCGTTATTTATGCAAGTAGTTGCTGGGAGAGCCATTTGTGCTTATCAGGAGGATTGTTTGAGTAAAGGGATCAAAATTTTGCTTAGATTCACTATCAGAGGAGGGAATAATCATATCATATCTGATACAGACTCATTTACCCTCTTTTATTTAGTTTCAGTGACAAGTTTTTTGTCACATTGTACATTTTCCGGCATTTCTAGCAATCTCTCGTAGATTGGCTAGAAATCTTGTATTGGAGCCCTTTCTTCTATTTTGGGGAATTTCCTTGTATGTATCAGCCATATTATCATATTTTATACATTCATCAGCTGCTACTCTCATAGATATAGCACAGTCACTTCTTTCCGACATTCTGTGCAATTGCAACAACTCCTGTATTTCACTGCTTGATCATTGGGGATTGGTTTTCATAGCTTGAGTGGCTTGTCCCTCATGATTTTCCTACATATTATTGCTGATAAAATAATATACTTTTGGATGTATTATATATCGTCTTATGTTGCATTAATATTTTCAGATTTTAATGGTTATGTTAATATATTGTTGTAAGCTCTCTGTTTGAGCATTCTTTGAGGGATCTAGTTTGGGGAGATCTGAATAACCCAGCTAGAGACATTTATTTGGGCTCCACTTTTGGAAGAGAAGTGTTTAATGAGTTAACAAGGGGATCCCAACCCCCTTTCAGCTTATTTTTGCATCTTCTTCCTTATAAAGCGTTAACAAGGGGATCCCAACCCCCTTGGGATGCTTGGAAATTAGTGCTTGAATCTTTTCAAGGGCTCTTTTGAGCTTGGCCCTTTCAATATTGTTTCTCATGGGATAATGATTTTCCATCTTCCTCTACATGTTTGTGTCTCTCTTGGCCTTCTCTCGCTGAACCTATAGGAGCAATTTTTCCCTCTCTATCCAGGATTACCTATCTTCATCAATTTCTATGGCAAGCAACTCACTTGGAGTGAGCTACTCTGCCAACTCTGCTTCTTTGTCTCTTTCCCGGGCTAAAGCCTTATTCAACCCAATTTCCATTGGCCTCTTCCTAAGAAGCTATTCTTCCTCACCCTCACTTTCATAAAAAGTGCCCAAGGTCTCATATAGAAATGCCTTGGCCTTTCTGGCCTCTTTTTGTGCTCTGATTACTTTGACCTTAGGGATGGCCTTATTTATCTCCAACTGCTAGTTTTGAAGGTCATAAAAGTTGATCACATTATTTGCCCTACCAAGATTAGCTTGAATTTCACTAATCTTAGCATCCTTTCTTTTGAGCAACATATTTGTGATCCTCTCCTCATCATCATCCTCTAGGTCAATCAGTTGAAACTATTTCTCAATTTCATGCTTGTTCTCCTCCTGAACAGTGATAGGTTCTATGACCTTTTCCTTACCCTTATCAAGTTGTTTTGTTGATTTAGAAGGAATGGCCCCTTACATCTAAATTGCAACAAACACATTCTTGTAGTCCCTCTAGTATGTCAAAGGAAATGGCTCAATGTCACTCATTTTAGTGGCATCTATCTCAATGTTCTCATCACTGTTTTATGTTGTGTCATCATGGTATTAGAGTGACGGGTTATGGAAAGGTGATGTGGAAGGGTCATCATGAGGTGAAGGAATTTGAGTGCATGGTGATGCATGAGTAGTGGGATGTGATGGAGAAGCAGGAATGGGAGGATGAGATGAGGAAGGGAAATCTTGCAGATGGTGGCCATGTGGAGTAGTGAAAATCTCATGGGCAATGAAGGTATCCCATGGAATATTCTTCTGCTGGAGCTGGTGCATAACCACCTTCTTGATAAGTGAATGGTGAAAAAGGCTTTGCGTTTTTTGATTGTAGTCTCTCTTTTGCACTATGTAAGCCATTTTTTCAATGCTTCGGTAAAGATAATATGGTATATGCAGCATCCTTACTCTAGTAAAATGCATAAGCAGACGGATGTGGTATGAGTAGAGGTGAGAAAACCTTCCCTCACATATGAAATACTTTATGACTATCCTCATCATGGGTGCATATCTATCAAGAAGATGAGAAAAAGGAAATATGGATTTGTGGTGATCTTTATACCTCTGTTTAAGGTAAGGTTCAAAGTAACTCATTTCTAGGTTTTCTTGCTTGAATCACTTTTATCCCACACTTTGTATTCCTTTAGCATCCACAATGGCACTTGTAGAAAACTCAAAGGTGACCCTGGAAAGATTAACTTGTTTGTCATGAAAATTGATGATAAATATTCTTGTTAGATCGGGGTGGTTTTGTACTTACCGCACCTTCTCACAAAATTCAAAGCAGCCTACATGTTTGAAGCGAGAAACAGAAAAGGGAGATGCCATGAGTTCCCTTGTATTGAGGGGTTCAAATCTATTTATCGTCCCTCCCTTGTGATCATGCCTCCTTGGAATTTATGCCTCAACACCACTATATTCACCCTCAAACATTGTAAACTTTGTTTTGGAAACCCTAGGGCTGATGTGAAATGAGATGAGGGAGGATATGAAATGACAGTTTTGCAAATGAATGAAATGAGTGAGAATGAAGGGAATGGATGTTGTGACAAGGAAAATGAGTGTTAGCCCTCAAAAAATTTAATTTCCCTTGTTCTGACTGATATTTTGTCTAGGAGGATGAAATAAGCATATAGAAAATGATTTCAAGCTTAAAACTTAGGGTTTGATTAGGGTTTCATTCCTTTCATTAAATGATGACCAAAATAGATTGAAGATGAGCTCATGTCATGTAATTACCTCTTACCAGTGCCTTAGAAGACTTGAGAAAATATTTGGATTTTTTATGTGATTTGAATGGTTGGAGGGCTTCTAAACCTTCTTTGTCCAAGCGCGAAGTGCTAATTATGAGGGCGTAATGCCAAACCTAAGCGTGTAGTGCTAGTTTTGAGCACACAGTGCCAATGGAAATGAGAAAAGGGTCCTATAAGGCAGGGGCATAGTGCTCCTCCAAGCCCATAGCGCCACCTCCCAGGCGTGTAAAACCTTCAGAAACTATATGGGGGAAAAATTTCAAGTGCGCAGCGCTAAGAAAATTTTCCCAAATTCATCTTTCAAACTCAAAAATTCTTCCCTCCTTGAAACTTCGAATTATCTGCAAGAAAACAATGATTGATATGAAATGTAAAATGAGCTTTTAAAGACTTGGGAATTTAATTTAACTTTGAAAACCCACTTTCTAATGTTTGAAACCTCTTTTCTCTTTTTCACTGATATTATTTTACACTTTTTCCTTGCAGGTTGATGAAGTCATGAAGTTGACTTTTATTTTGGTCATGGACACATGAAAAGTTCATTTTGACACCTTTGGGATTTAGTCACAAAGTATAATCTTCAAAATCTTCTGTAGTTTCCACCTTAAAGCTCAACTTTTTCAGCTTCTCTAGCCATCTTTTCGAAAACCCTAATTGTCTGCAGTTCTTCACAACAATCATCAGTGTTGTCATCTAAGTTCTCTATAGCCCTTTAAAGTTCATTGATTTCTTTCCAATTCACCTTACCTTCTTCCATATTTCTTCAATATCTTCTGATAGACTTTCTTCATGTTTGGCCTTGTGTGCTTCCTCCATGTCATTTTCTGCAAGTGATCACTATTTTGGCACTCAAATGGACCATCAAGTTCATAACCTTAGTCCGCTACAAGACCAAGTTGTTCCCCTTTCATTTTCTATAAGTTGTTTTAATTTAGGAGTAGATAGTCTACCTCGTTAGTACTTTCTGCTGATAAATCTCCCAACACTCCTGCAGAAGTACTAGACTTTGTCCGTTTTCCTCATTTGCAGGTTCTGAACTGAGAAGACAAACTTCTTTGGAATTTTTAGGTCCTTCTTGAATAACCATGTATTGACATTATATTACATCTGAGCCATATTCTAGCAAAGGAAAAGTAGTGCCTAAAACATCCAAGGATGACCTTAAACAATGTAAAACTCTAATGATTTGGTTGGAGGGTCCTTTGACCTAATTTTGACTGAAATTTTACCTGGATATTTCAAGCGAAAATAGAGTATGGTCATAGGTTATTATGTACAAAAGGACTCGAGAATGAGTTAGCTATAGGAAACCCTAGAGGGAGGGTGGATATCAATGACAAGGGAAAATAGGGAAATGAGGTTATAGGTAGGAAAGGAGGATGAAAATGAGAGGTATAAGCCCATAAGGAGTTTTTTAGGAGCAACTGGGTGACTTTGAGAAGACCAACTGAGGAATAGTGAAAATAGGTTTATAAGGGTAATGAAGGGAGTGAGATTTATGAAACTCAAGATATTCAAGGAATTTTGTTTTGAGAAAGCTATAAACATCCTATAGTCATCTAAAGATAGTGAAAAATATTGATGACTAATAGTGGCTCCACTTGGGGAGGGAAGCTCCTTTAGGAGGTGTCAAGAACCTTAGATCTCTAATTTTATAGATGAGATGCCTCACATGATTACTGATTTCCTTCATTTTGCAATGTTGATCTTGTTGTTGTTCCTTGAAGCTGTGATCTTACACTCTGGAAAACATGTTTTCCTCAATATCAACTCTACCTACCCATCATACCTTTCCTAATGTTTTTCCTTCATTTGGGTGCATTTGGATTGGAAAACCCTAATCATCATTTTTTCTTTTGAAAGCATAAAAACTATATATTCCTACCTTTATATCATCCAAAGTGTTGAAATAGGGTCTCCTAAAGCTGCGAATTTTGTCCAATTTTTGTATCTTTTTTGTAATATTTAGTCTAACAGAGGGGTTTTAGGGTGGGTCAAATACCCTAATTCATTGTAACGGGTCAAGGGTAGACCAAGATTCCACAAACCATGGTTTGCAGACCATTGGATGCGTAGGCTAAACAATATAAATATATGAACCTTTTTGAGTCATAGGTAGGAAAGAATTGAGATTGATGTTAAGCATGAATTGTTAGATATGTTGTTGGATTTTTGGGAAGGACTCCTCTTGGTTGTGTGCCCGGAGCTCCTCAGTCCTGCTGTGTGCAGACCTTGCTGGCTGTGTGCACAGGTGGTATTTTTGGATTTTAAGAAGATTCTAGTATTAATATATATGCGAAGTATTATTGATATCTGATGTGATATGGATCTGTTCTGTTATGATTTATGCGAACTTGGGTTGTATGATTAAGCTGTGGAAGTATCTGTTTGATAGTTGCGAAAGTATCTTTTTTCTGTTATATGAATCTATGATCTATTAATTGTTGTGATTATAGTTTTTGTGCTGATAGATTGGTATTATGCATGTAGTTAATCATTAGATCTGAGATCTATGATATGAGCTTGTAACTAGATCTGTTAAATGTGAAGCTTGATAAGTTGGGAACGCAACTCTACTTGACTTACCTACTCTCTCTCAGAGTGCAGAAACCTAGTTCCAGCACCCTCCCATACTGCTTCAGGTGAGACCTTGGCCTGTGCAAGTAGGTCACTGCCGAAAGGTTCAATAGTATGGGAGTTTGTTGGCAAACCTTAAACCTACGAACCTAGGTCAAGATCCCTTGAGCCAAAAAATAATTTTTTTTCCGGGATCGGGAGCATTTTGAGAGAGAGATCAGATTATGTCGAGAACACATTGGATACCTGAGAAGAAAGAGATCGATGAGTGGTTCGAAAATAAAATTCAAGAATTCATAGTAAGAGAGAATCATAATGCAAAGCTAACCACAGAGAAGTGGAAGAATAAGTAAATTTTCACATAAATCTAAGAAATTTTCTTTGTGACATTTGTGACCGAGCTTCAGGGGTGGCTCGGAAGGCTTGTAGATTTCCAGAAGTGTTGGAAGGACAAACAGGTCACGTAGTGGACCCCAGAGCTGATTCAGCTATTAGAAAAGACTGATAACACCATCACTCGCATGATAAATCATTGGGTGGACAGTGTGCTAGGAAGGTTTGTGATAGAATTTGCGATTGATCAATTTGTGTCCTACTCTGAGGTGGAACGAAGATTCTTCAAGGGTTTTCGGGGTAAGTTTCTAAAAAAGTTGCCATTACTGATTAAGATCTTATTGTGCGAAAAAATCATTTTTTGTAATCATATAGAGTGAATTAGCTCTGATCAAAGTGATGGCACAATGCATAGTGTTAAATACTACATAACTAATCAAGAAGGAGATCGATTTGTCTATAGTCCAGTAAGAAATTCTGCTGTGCGTAGCTCTCCATCTTCACCACCATCGAACCCTCATAGGGGTAAGAACTCACCTCCACCACCACCAGAAGATGATATGGCCTCGCACATGAAGCTACCCACCTTCAAGGGCATAGGGGATGAGGATATGGATCGGTTCTGGTTCGTCGCAGGATCAGTATGGATTGCGCAGAATGTAGCCAACGATGCTGTGAAAAGGGAAAAACTATCCCTGTCCTTTGAAGGAAGGGCCTTGGACTGGTATATGGGATACATCGACCAACATGTGAACGCGACCATCAAGGAGATTAAGAATGCCTTGAAGCAGCAGTTCAAGAAGCCTAAGTCCTACTCTCAGATAGTGAACAATTTGAAAGATTTCAAGCAAGGATCGACCGAGTCTATATGGGAGGCTGACCAACAGTTAAAGAAGGTAATTAGAGAAGGAGGATTTATGTATGATGATAGACAGCACACATAATTGTTCATTTCTATGTTACTTCCCCACCTACGCATACCAATGGGTCAGCAAGCCATTGAGTCGCAGGAGAAGACCTTGGAGATTGCTATGAAGCTGGAGGTTGTGCCAAGGGATGATACCCAGTTGGGAGTACAACAAATACAAGGCCAGCTAGAAGCAATGCACATGGAGATCTAGAATTTGCGAAAGGATCGAGGAATAGAGGCCAACCCTGAAAGATGGTGCATACGATGTAGGGTGAATGGCCACAAAAAAGATAATTGTCCTCTGTTAGCATATTACGTGCAGGTCGGGTGACCAATTCTGTTGTGTCCTAGGGAAGCTACAGGACCAAGTGGACTGGTGCTTTGGTGTGATGATTATCGTGTTGCTGGGCTGTGCGATACCAACCACTGCCCCGCCTTGCCGCATATGCCTCAGAAATAAAGCAACAATGGTGTAGGTTCTGCAGATCTATAGGCCATGATGAATAGAACTTCCAGATGAATGATCTGATGATAGATAGAGGAAATATATATAGGGTACAATCTGAACCTTCTTCACCAAGATCTCCCTCTGGTTTGTGTGGCTCCCTAACTAGGGGTAGGGGTCGAGGCGGAAGTGCATGTAAGTGGAGAGGACAACTATTTTTTATAAATGTGGGGAAATCAGGAACTTTGCAAGAGATTGCACAAACCCTGCAAGGCAATCTTGCAGATACCATAGACAATTGGATCATGTGATCGAATATTGCCCGATTGTCATAGCTAAGATGTAGGAGAAGCAACAGACAGCTATGCAAAATATACAAAGGGTCAAGGCGGAGCCTCAAGATGAAGGACCGAGTGTTAATGTGATAACACGCAGCGGAATGGCCATCAAAGAAGCTGTGGAGAAAGTTGAGGCTGAGCCTCTTATCTAGAAATAAGCCATTAAACGAGAAGGTTTGGACTTACATAAGGAAAAAACAATATTTGTCATAGCTCGCCAAGACTTTGCTAAGGCTGCGACATCTACCTCAAGCCCCAGCAAGCCTCAAAGCAAATGATGAGGTTAAACCATTCCTGCAAGAATGTATGAAGCTACTGTGCAACGAAAATACCATAGAAAACCTCCAAGCTTTAATATACAGCTATGCAGAAAGAACAACCCCAACTATGGAAATTAAGGATGTACACAAACTGTATAAGCATAAGAGACGCACTCGTAGGGAGATGCGGTTAACTGCGCAGATTGGTGACAATGCGATGGATTAGGTTATTCAGGACCTAGGCTCAGATACAAACATACCTATGAAAATTTGGTAGCGAATGGGAGAACCTAAGTTAGAATGGTCCACTATCCAGTTGCGCATGTCTAATCAGTAGAAGATCATACCTTTAGGAAGATTATCAAATATCGTGGTAGACATCGCAGGGGTCAAGGTTCAGGCTGACTTCAAGGTCATTCAAATTGTAGAAGATGCAGAGCCCTATCTTGCACTTCTAGGATTGGACTGGGCCATAGATATGGGAGGTATTATCAACTTAAAAAAGTGGATCATGGTGTTTGAAAGTGAAGGAACACGGGCGATAGTACCGCTAGATCCCGTAGACAAAGAAAGGTATACATAGCCAGTGTGTGAGGAAGAAGAGGTGGATCACAACCATAAGTTAATTGCGAGGGACGAAGACTGGATCAATCCTATGGCCGATGGTGTGCTTTGCTGGGAAAGGGATAGCGTATGATTTTCCGACTTTGACAAAGAAATGGAAAATTGAAAAAACCGGATGCATGATGTCTCTGCACTGCGCTGCCTACGAATGACTAGGGACTTATGTTGCATATCCTCCAAGGTAAGAGAACTACCCTACTTTGATGGTTCCGGTAGTATAAAATAATTTTTGCTAAAATTTGAAACTGAGGTTCCAAGAGAATGAAGGCTATGGGCCCTTAACCTAGCTCTATGCGCCATGCCTGCAATATGGAGGGACACCCATAAGGGGGAATTATAGGATTGGGAGGAATGTTGGGATATGATGGTCCTACTATTTGAGCCTTCAGCCGATGTGAGTGTCAAGATATTTCTTGGCCCAGGGGATCCACGCGAACATTTTTTCACTTGGATGGAGAAATGGTGGGATTGTACTACAGAAGAATGTGTTCACTTGTTTATTCATGCCTTGGGACCAATTCCCACCGCATGGTACCTAGATGCGGAGCTACATCAACACACTTGCCAGTGGGAAACCTTAAAGGACAAATTTTTGGGGACATTCGGGTTAACAGGAGGATCAGAGGCACTTGATGAAGCTATGCAGGATATCGATACCTTTGTATTTGGTGAATCCAGCCCCTACGCAGCATGCGAAATACCCACATGGGAAAAACAGATGCAAAATATTGTCAACTGCCACAATATCACCATAGAAGAGTGTGATGAAGATTCGCGCAATGTCTCGATCTCAGAATTAGAGGTGGAACACACAGTTGAGGGACCTTTGTTACACACTATGGATGTTACGAACCCTCTGAAGTTGCGATAAGTTAACATTGGTACAGAAGAGCAACCCATGTTGGCTAAAATTGGGGATTACTAGGATGAGGAGATAGTAGGCAAGATTTCGGAACTACTCACAGAGTATGAAGAATTATTTCCAACAAAGTTTTTGGAGCTTAAGGGGATCACAGGGGACTTAGGGGTTATGTGCATCACTCTGAAACCAGATGTGCACCCTATAAAGCAGCACTCATATCGACTGAACCCTAAGTATAAAAAAAAGGTTAGGGAAGAAATCAATAAAATGCTCGCTACAGGTATCCTCGAACCGGTTGAACAATCAGACTGGGTGTGTCCTATGGTGGTTCACGAAAAGAAGACGAAGGGGGAAATCCACATCTGTGTATATTTGCACAAGCTGAATGATGCATGCGTACATGATCCTTTTCCTACACCATTCTCCGATAAGATCCTGGATAGTGTAGGAGGCCAGGAGGTGTATTCCTTCACCAATGGGTTCTCAGGGTACCATCAGATATGAATCGCACCGGAAGATCGCAACAAAACTACATTTTCCACTGAATGGGGATCCTTTTAGTATACGGTCATGCTGTTTGGGCTTAAAAATGCTCTTGCCATCTTCTCACGGGTAGTAGTCGCCGTATTCAAAGAGTTCACTCATAAATTTATGGAGGTATACTTTGATGATTGGACTTTATTTGGCTTAGTAAAGACACACATTTCAAACCAACACATGATGTTGGTTGCCTGTTGGAAGCACCAGATTTCCCTGAATATCAAGAAATGTATCTTTTGTGTGCCCTTCAGAATATTTTTCGGACATATAGTTTGCTAACAAGGGCTAATGGGGGACCCTGTGAAATTTGTCGTGATCACCAATATGGAAGTCCCTACGACTGAGAAGCAGCTTCGTTTGATCCTCGAACATACAGGCTATTACAAAAATTTCATTTAGGGATACACACCGATCACAGCCCCTCTGGAAAAACTGCTTAAGAAGGATGTTTCATTCTTTTGGGATGATGAGTGTCAAAAGATATTGGAGCTCCTCAAGGAAAATATGATCTCTGTGCCTATCCTTATTGTACCTGATTGGGCGAAGGTATTTCATCTCCACGTTGATGCTTCCGGAATTGCCTTAGGAATGGTCCTTACATAGCCTGGTGAAGGAGACATTTATCACCCAATTACATTCACTAGTCGAAAAATCTTGGGTGCGGAGTGCAACTATGCCACCACGGAGCGGGAGGGAATGGCCATGGTCTATGCATTATAGAAGTATTAGCATTACCTATTAGGGGGACAGTTCAAAATTTTTATAGATCATTCAGTTTTGAAGTACCTGGTGAATAAGCCTGTGTTGCGGGGGGGGGGGGGGGGGGGGGGAATCTGTCGATGGCTTTTGTTGTTCGAAGAGTACGTCTTTGAAATCATTTTCAAACCAGTTTGGTTGAATGTTGGGCCCGATCACTTGTCCCGAATTGAAACTGGCGAGGAACCAACTAACCTGGAGGAAGGATTTCTTGATGCATAATTGTTTGCTATTAAGGTAGTCGATGCACACTTTTCCAACATTATTTAGTTCCTCACTATAGGCATGGCACCCACGGGGTATTCGGTGCAACAAAAGAAAGAATTGGTAACCCGCACTGCAGATTTTACCATCATCATAGGTCACCTCTATAATATGGGAGTAGATGAAGTGCTGTGAAGGTACATTTTGGAACATGAGCGGCATGCTACCTTGGTAGAAGCCCACGATGGGGTGGCAGGAGGTCAGTACACAGGAAACACCACAACGTGGAAGGTCTTAAGGGCTGGATTATGGCGGCCTACCCTACATAGTGACTCTCATGACTATTGTAAGGCCTGCGATACATGCCAATGCACCAGAAGGTTGTCCTGCAGAGATGAGATGCCCCTCCAACCAAAAATGGCCCTGCATGCATTTGAAAAGTGGGCCATCGATTGCGTAGGACCTATCAACCCCCTCGGAAATAAGACAGGTGCCCGTTACATTATAGCTACTACTAATTATGTGAATAGGTGGGCCGAGGCACAAGCAGTGAAGGATTGCACTGTAGATAGTAGGGAAGTTCCGATAGCACTAGCTTGGGCCCTATATAGTTAAGGAAATCACAGATGGTGGAATTGTGCGATTAGACACCCTATGCAGCGATATGCTACCTGGCTACATCAATGGTATTTAGCTGAAACTATATCGGATCAAATGACTATATGGCCAGAGTAGCTGTATGAAGTGAGCTAGCCCCACCAAGGAAGGTAAGCGTAGCAGGTACCATGCTCCGCGCAGGAGAAAGCCATAGGATTGGAACCCTGGGGAAGTGTGCTGGAGATGTGGAAATAAATTTAGAAGGAATAGACTCAGAATGGAGCAAGTGCACTGGGAGCGCAGGAGTTATTCTCAAAGTGCAAGGGTGTGCTGGGAGCACAGGCGTACACTAAGCACACCCAGGTTGCGAAAACAAGCCGTTGGCACAGTCAAATTAGGTAAAAATGAAAAATTAGAGTTGCATGGAGCAGGTAGCTGGAATTTAATGAGGTGATTTCTGGATATTTTTTACTGTTTACTTGATGGTAAGTTCCACGTAAATTTTAACCTACCGTTGGGCACCCTCTAAAGCTATAAAAAGGGCAGGATAGGTTAGACAAGGGTTCCGTATTGCTTGAATAACTTGTACTTGGCATGTTTGTCCTGGATGAATTTGTGTTGTAAGAATTTTTGTGCCTATAGGACCTCTTTCATGTAAGAGAAACCTGCTCCCTCTAACAGTAGCAATCCCAATTTTTTCTTTCGTCCTAGGATGACGGCTACGAATCCTGCTGAACCCTCGGAACCAGTAATCTCGACAGAACAAGGCACTGAGGAAGTGGTGAAGATTGATTCTAAAGCTGAAGAATTTTTATCCACCCCAGTCATGAAGAAGGGGAAGGAAAAAGCATAGGGCTCAGGAAAGCCCCAAACCCCATGAAATGGGCTAGAGGGAAGCCTCCTACTTCCCCATGAAATGTAAAATCGCCACGAGTGATGTCCCAGGTGCGGGTTGCGTAGGAAGAGGTTCAGGCCATAGAGCCCATCAATCTATTACCTTCTTTCGTTCGGCTACACAGGCCCTCAGCACACATGCCGAAGAACCTCGATGGTCTGATCACCTACTTTCAAATGCCGCTGACCCCGGGCGAGGTCCTTGTTATTGGTGAACCTTTCGAAAAGCTCCATGAGATCAAATTTGATGATCATTACTTGGCCAATTTGGAGGCCTTCCCCGAATTAGTGCCCAAGTTATATTTGGAACAATTTTAGGAGGATGATGGGATCAAAATTGTCCCTGTAAGCTCGGTACGCGGAGTGGCAGGGTCCGCTCTCCTCAACCATCTCAGGATGCCACATTTCGGCCATTAAAATGTCAAAGACCATCTGGTGCCTTAGTTACTTGCACTGGTCCATGATTGGTGTTTGCGGATTAAGGATCGAATCCCTATTGGCCCTGCACTCATCCATCGAATCACTAGTCTTCCTATGGAAGGGTAGAACCATCTTGAGCACGTTGGCAAGAAGTATGAAGGGGAAACTGCTAAATATGTGCGACAAAAATACCATGTGGAGCGAAATACTCACGACTTCATGATAAAAATCATCAGTGATCCCACTACACGGCTGGGTATCATGTTATTGGCCTGTAAAATGATGTGGAAATGTCAAATCACCTCTGTCCCCGCATACGTAATTCATCTCGTAGGCCAGTGTGAGAAAGGGGTCTATTTCAATTGGTCGCAATATTTATGTAATGAATTTTTGGCCAATGTCTACGAATCCCAGGAGCAGGGACGGGAATTCTGTTACTCGTGGCTGCTACTTCTCATCACATTGATAGCCTAGGAGGCTCCAAAGGAATCGTTCCTACTAGAACTCACCCCTAACATATGCGAAGGGGCCTGATATGCAAACTTATGGGATTCGAAGGAGGAACATCGTCTCGAGGACAAACAAGTCTTTCGAGTCCTCTTTCAGAGTAGTTTGGAAGCAGCCATTAATTCTCGGCCATAGTTGTTTCCAACCATACATGACAGATACAAAGGCATTGTGACATTCCAGCTCACCATGCACAATGTCTAGATTCAAGAGGGTAAGGAAAAAGCGTGGACCTCACTCCCTTATATGGTGATAGGTGAGGAAATTGACAATGTCATTGCGCTTTAGCCTCCTAACTGGAATATCAATTTCAAAAACGGCATGAAGAGAACTGTAGGAACCAACACACCAAAAGTATTCCCGTCTGTTGTCATCAAGGATATCTGAGGACCAAGCAAGAGTACTAGGCAAGACATGGGCGCAACATCACAAAAGGATGCGCAACAAAAGAAGACCCTTGAGAAGGATGCCGAGCCATGGACTTAGGTAGTTTCGCAGCCAGACCTAGTTATAGAAGGACTAGATACAGAAGGACCTACCTCCCCCTATGGCACAAAGTGAACAAGCGAGCCTGTCAAAGGGCCCCAAAAGCAGTAGCACTCTGAGTGGATGGAACAAGATGAGACAGTCACATTTATCGATGGAGACCTTTCACAAATCACTGATGTGGTCACTTTGGCTGTGGAGGACAGATGTGTAGCCTTGGAGGAGTAGCAAAAAGTTGTGGTCGACACAATCCAGGCTGAGCTCCATGCGCTATAGCTCAAGAAATACACATTGCAGACCAATGTGACACAGGTATGCACACCCTCAGCCACCAGTAGTGCATCAGTACTTACATACGAAAGCCACCTTTGTTCTCTACTTGGCGCAACCCTTGTGATTAGTCCACCCGACCTGGGAATCCAAGTCCATGCCAATAGAAAAGTCCAGGTGCTACAGTTGAAGACATACACATTGCAGACCAATGTGACATAGGTATGCACACCTTCAGCTGCTAGTAGCGTAGCATTAGTTACAGACAAAAGCCACCTATGTTCTCTACCTGGCGCAACCCTTGTGATCAGTCCACCCTACCTGGGAATCCAAGTCTAGGCCAGTACACAAGTCCAATTGAATTTAGCTAGACTACCTCAGGAGGCCTTGCAGGGTCTCCACACCTCTTTATTTCAGGAAATTCACCATCGAGACCAACAAGTGCTCCAACAGCTTAGCATGGCTGAGTAGATAATTGATGTAAAGAACTCTGAAGTGTGCCTCGCCACCGTGAAGTAAACAAAACTCAAAAACGTGATTCACCAACTCTACGTAGAGGTTACCATAGAGATCCTGGCCATAGCCACCCCTCAAGCTAAGTTTGAGAGGTTGGTCGTAGCATTGAAGGCCTCTAAGGAGGAATTTTAGGTGGTCAAGACATGGATGGAGTAGCAGATCGCTGATCTGTAGGGTAAGTTGCAGCCCGAAACACCTCTGGAGGTAAAAGCCCAACAAACTGCACTGGTCACCGTGGCTACAAATGCGATTAAGGGAAAATCGCACAGGCTTCCAAATTAGTAGAAACATCCATGCAACTATGGACCAAGGTCTAGCGTGACTCGATATTTTGAGGAATCAACCAGGACCTGTGGCAAAAAGAAGAAGAGTTCGAGACGTTAGAAGCAACCCTACCCACTTTAGTTCCTGATCAGCGTTTGACATGGCTGCACACCAGGCACACCCTCGAAGATGATATTAATGAACTTCAGTAGAAGAAGAAGGTCCTCGATGACTATCTAAAGCCTTGGGATGCTGAGGTCCTCAAGCTTTCACAAGATGTTGATGTTGCGGTTAAGCAGCTAAACCAGACTCCGGAGAGTGTCACCGTCGTGATGAAAGGTCTTATTTCTGAAAATTTAGTCGACATTGCACATAATTCTTCTACTCAGAGTGAAGGCTAATACCCCCATTAGCCGAGGCAATCATATTGTTGTAGGTGCAGGTGGATACCCCACCATCATAGTGACTCAGGACGAGTCACAAGATTGTGTTGGGGGACTATTGGAACAGGGTTTCCTAAAGCTGTGAATTTTGTCCAATTTTGTATATTTTTTGTAATATTTAGTATAACGCAGGGGTTTTGGGGTGGGTCAAAGCCCCTAATGCATTGTAACGGGTCAATGGTAGATCAAGCATCCACAAACCACAGTTTGTGGACCATGGATGTGTAGGCTAAATCGGTATAAATAGATGAACCTTTTTGAGTCATAGGTAAGAAAGAATTGAGATTGATGTTAAGCGCGAATTGTTAGATCTGTTGTTGGGTTTTTGGGAAGGACCCCTGCTAGCTGTGTGTGTGGAGCTCCTCAATGCTATTGTGTGTGGACCCTACTGGCTGTGAGCGAAGCTGATATTTTGGGATTTTAAGAAGGTTCTCGTATTAATATATATGTGAAGTATTTTTGATATCTGATGTGATCTAGATTTGTTCTGTTATGATTTATGCGCACTTGGGTTATATGATTAAGCTGTGGAAGTATATGTTTGATAGCTACGAAAGTATCTTTGTTTTTGTTATATGAATCTATGATCTGTTAATTGTTGCGATTATATTTTCTTTGTTGATAGATTGGTATTACGCATGTAGGTAATTGTTAGATCTGAGCTTTGTGATATAAGCATGTAACTAGATCTGGTAAATGCGAAGCTTGATAAGTTGGGAACATGACTCTGATTGAATTACCTACTCTCTCTCAGGGTGCAGAAACTTGGTTCGAACACCCTCCCATACTGCTTCGGGTGAGACTTTGACATGCACAAGCAGGTCATTGCCGAAAGGGCCAGTAGTATAGGGGTTTATTGGCAAACCTTAAACCTCCAAACCTTGGTCAGGATCCCATGAGCCAACACAAAGGCTCAGATTATACTAATGAGCTATTTTATTCTCTAACTAATCTACTTATCTGTTAAGGTTAAATAGTTTGACATATTTTCATTCTCCAACCTATCAACAAAAAATTTAAAACATGACCAAATAAAGGTTCAGCAGTTTGGTTTTTCATGAGCTATGGCATTTTTGACAAGCTGCACATTGATTTTATTTTTTAACAAATTAAAATTAGAAAATTGAGGGCATATAGTTTTGAATTTTTCACTCATCCCTCTCCTTTCTCTTTGTTTCATATTTGAGCTTTGAGAACCATTATCTTTTCCTAACCTAATCTATTGATAACCCAAGTTTAAATTATTTGGAAAATCTTCATTTTCTAACTTATTAGCGGAAATTTAAAACATGTTCAATCATGGTTAGGTTATATGATTGAACAAGACTTTTCTTTCTCAAAAATAGTGGCATTTGGACTTTCACACTTTCAGACATATTCTTTTTTGGTATGGGGATTTACCTCTTCTTTTCATCTTCCCTCTTTTCTTCTTTTCTTTGTTTTTGTGTTTTCATTTTTCTGATCTTTTATTCAAGCAATGTTATGTACAATGAACAAAGATTTAAACTAAGAATTTCAACAAAAATAGTGCTTGAGCATCCTGCCATTGACAGGACCTCCAAATAACTCTGTTCCATCCATTTCTTGTATAAATAATGCATTTTTATCTCTGAATGAATGGATGATGTATGGAACTTTCCATAGATTTTCAAATTTTATATGCTTTCCTTTTTCCTCTCTCCTTGAATCCCACTTCAACACTTTGTCTCCAATCTAGAAATCATTTGATTGAGTCCTCTTATCAATGATTTTCTTGATATCATCTTGTACTGCTTGTGTTATATTGTATACTTCTTCCCTTGATTGCTGCAAATGAATGGATTGGTTTAGCCTCCTTTGTATATCATTCTCCTCTGATTGTAATTCTTGGAAGAGTTTCATCACTAGGATTCCCAAAGATGCTAGAAAAACTACATCCATGTTGTACACTAGTTGATAGAGAGACATATTAATTGATTTATTGCTTGTTAATATTTCTTCCCATAGTGCATGCAGCAATTTACTGTGCCATGAGTTCTTGTTCTCTTCTAGCAATTTATTGATGAGATTTACCAAAATTTTGTTAGAGGACTCAGCCAACCCATTACCTTGAGGGTACTAAACTGTAGAATACCCTAATGTAATGTGATACTTGTGGAAAAAGTATACCATTCTCTTGGATTTAAATGCAACAACATTATCTGTGATGATTGTTCTTAGACAACCAAATCTGGAAAAAATATTGGTTTACAGGAATTTGATGATTACCAAGTCAGTGGCAGTCCTTGAAGGGATGGCTTCTATCCATTTGGTGAAATATTTAGTTGCAGTGAGGATCCATTTGTGTTGGGCAGAGGAAGCAGGGTGGATTTCTCTAATGAAATCTAAACCCCACTGTTGAAAAGGAGTTTCACCACTGATAGGATGTAAAGGAAAAGGAAATAGTTTCCTCTTTCCCTAAAATATTTGGCATTTATGGTAAGCCACTACTAGATTGTGGATATTAAGGAAAAGAGTGGGCCAATAGACACCATCTCTAAGGATTTTGTTGGTTGTGGTTTTCCAATAGAGATGACCTCCACATTCTCCTTCATGAAACTCATGAATGATTCTATCTGCATCTTCTTCAAGTTAACATTTAAGAAGGACACCAACATAATTTTTCCAATATAAAACTTTATCTAGGATGAAAAAATTTACAGTCTTTTGTTTCAATAATCTGGCCTTTGTTTTGGACAAAAAAGGGGGAGAATTTAGATTAAAAGTCACATATAATATATCAACACACCAGAGTGAGTTCAGAAATGCTTTTTCAATAGGTGGAGTTGCCAAATCCTCTTGTTCATCCAAGGAATGTATCATGTTTATGTCCAATGCTTGAAAGTTTGCTTCAACCATCAGTTTGGATAGTCATTGCTATTTTATTATCTTGGTGGGCTTGATTTCTAGATCATACTCTAAGATGAAAACAATCCACTTACCTCTTTTACCATCAAGATCCCAAGTTAGTATGTCCTTAACAACTGCATGAGGAACAAAAGCAATGACATGTGAATGTAATATGTAAACTCTAAAATCTTTTAAGGCTTTGATTAAGGCAAAATCTTGTTTTTCCATAATCTTATATTTCAGAGGTGCATCTCTTAGAGCCTTGATAAAGAAAGCTATGGGATGTTCTTTTCCCATTATGTCCTTTTGTAGCAATACTGCAACAATTGTGTGTTCTGATGCAAATGAGAAGATGAAGAAGTCATTGGTAAAGTGAGGGCTGATTAGAACTGGTTTTTGGGTATGTGCTTGTTTTACTAGTTCAAAGGATTATTTTTCTTCTATGTTACATTTGACTCTTATTTCTATTTTCAACATGTTTGTAATGTTTCTTAGGAGTTCTGCAGGGTTTGGTATGAACCTTCTTAAGAAATTGATGTTTCCAATGAAATATTGCAGCTCTTTGATGTTTCTAGGGTGACTGATGGACAGTATCCCATCATTCATCTTTCGGTCTATCTTAATCCCTTCTTCAGATATGATGTGTCCTAAAAGTTTTCCTTCTTGAAGGCCAAACAGAGTTTTCTTAGGATTCAAAGATAAATTACCATACTTTCTACACTTTTCAAAGACTTTTCTTAAGTGAGTTAGGTGTTCATTGGTTTTTGAGTAAACAGTGATGTCATCAAGTTATATCACTATGAAGTAACCTATTTCCTTGGAAAAGCGATGTCCATGGCTCTTTGAAAAGTGGCACCAACATTCATTAACCCAAAAGGAATTTTGACATACATGAAGGTGCCCCAAGGTGTAGTGAATGTTTTTTTGTGATGATCATATGGATGTGCTAGTACCTGATTGTAACCAGAAAAACCATCTAGCAAAGATATTATTTTGGAGCCTACCACCCTTTGCAGTATGAGATCCATCTCAGGTAAAGGGCATTTGTCTTTCAGGGAGGCCTTGTTTAAATTTCTGAAGGCTATGCATATCCTAATTTACCTTGTTTTCTTCCTCATAGATACAAGGTTTGAGACCCATTCTGAGTACCTGAGTGGGACTATTATTCCAACATCATACATATTTTTAATTTCTTCCTCAACTAGAAGAATTAGGACAGGGTTTATCCTACGCAATTTTTGCTTGAATGGTTTCTGGTTTTCCTTGAGAGGAATCTTATGTTGAATGATGTTTGTATCATATGACTTCAAGTCCTCATAGCCCCATGCAAACACATCCTTAAACTCTCTGAATAGCTCAATGTATTTATTTTTTATAAGGGGTGGCAATGTTTTGGACAACTTTATCATTTTAGGTTCTTCTTCATTGCTTATGTTGCATTCTTCTACATTTGTTTTGGTGGATTCCATTTTAGGCTTCCAAGCAACATCATTGAAATCAAACAACTCTTCTAAGTGGGAAAGTCCTCTTGGAAATAAGTTATCTTTTCATTGAAATAATTCAAGGCCCCTTTTTTCTGAGTCTCCAAACAATTCTACCTCAAGAGGGTGTTCTAGCAGATTTATATACACAACATGAGGCAGCTTTGTTTTGTGTGTTTGTTCCTCAACAGGTTAGTCCTCTTCATGATTTGAGTTTGGTTTTGGTATTTCAAATTCATTTTTGGACTGTAGGAAGTCTTCAATATATTTTTCACGTTCAAAAACTTGCCAATAATCTATGTTATCAGGGACTATAGGTTTATTTTTTACCTTTACCATATATTGTTCACTGGAATGAGGTAGTTAGCGAGTTCTGGCAAGAAAGGCTAGTTCATTTGCAAGGGTGTTTTGAGTTCTTGGAATAGAGGTAAGTTCCTATTTTTCAAATTTTTTCAGGAGGTCTAAGGCAGCATTTATATATTCTCTTAACCTAGGATTCTTGGCTGAATATTCTCCTTTGATTTTCCTAATGATTAACTTGGAATCTCCTTGAACAAAAATCCTCTTAGCTTCTATAGTTTTCAGCATTTGTAACCCTAAGAGAAGAGCTTCATACTCTACAATATTGTTTTTACATGGAAAATCCAGCTTGTAAGAGTGACCTTCATTAGTTTTTGGTATCCAAACACCTACTCCTGAACCATATTTGCCACAGGAGCCATGAAAGCTCATGTTCCAAAGTGTTTCAAGTTCAGATTCACCATTATGTTGTTGTTCATGGCTGCTAGGGTTTTGGCTGTTATGTTCTTCATCTTGTGTTTTGTTTGACTGTTCTGACATGTCTTCATCTTCCTCTTTTTCATCTATTTTTTCATTAATGTTATCTTCATTGTAAAAAATAAATGAATAAAGGTCTGAATGGATATAATAGAGAGGGTTGTTGTTTGGCCTATCTTGGATGCTTACCATGTATTTCATGTGAGGTTCTCTGTACAATATTCTTGTTTGGTTAAAGATTGGAATGGTAGCATATGCCATGTCCATTTGGAGGTTTCCTTGGAGTTTGGCTCCCCATGATATAGATAAAAGAATGCCATTATTTTGGGGAATGTTAGCCACTACAATATCCATGACTAGGCTCTTGGCTGGCATTTGTGCCAGATTGACACACAGATATTTGATTAGGCCCAGACATTTAACTCTACTTGAATCAAAAGAGAACAAGTCTTTGTATGGTCTGATTATTTCAAGGCCTAATCTCTCCATCACTACCTTTGGCATGAGGTTATGTGAAGCACCAGAATATAGCATGGCATTGTGTAAGATTTTATCATGAATGTTCAAACTGACATATAATGGAGGCATAGCTCCCTCTCGGAACTTTACTTTTACCTCTAGTCGAAACAACAATTCAGGCTTGTCATTGGGTAGATTTGGAGTTTCGATGTCATTTCCTATCTTTAAAGCCTTCAAAACTTGAGATCTATATACATCTTGAGTCACTAATTCAGTAAGGGGTATGGATATTTTTATTCCTAGCAATTTCACCCTCAATACTGAATGGTGTCTGTGTTCTTGGTAGAGTTAGATCAATTTTATCATACTTGTTCTTCTTAGAAACTTTATCTTGCTGAATTTTGTTTGGGATCCCAGTTAAAGCAGTTTTTTCAAGGCCACTAGTTGATGTACTAGGGAAGATTTGGTCACCATCATGTTGGTTGGTTTTGTTTTTGCTTTGATTAAAGTTCTTAGCCATGGTGTTGGTGTTTTCTGTAGTATTTTTAGGATTTCTTTCAGGGGTCTTCCTAGCAGAAATTTCTGGTTTGCTCCTCTTAGGGATGTCTCGTGCTTTCTTAATTCTGAGGTCATACTACCTATGAACCTCCATGACAGTGTTTGTAAACCCTAGTTTGTATTCTTCAGAATCCTTGTATGTTCTTTCATTTTGGTTTGAGTAAAACTAACGTTTTTCTTCTTTTGTGATAAAAACATCATCCTCATTATTGGAGTCTATTAGATTGATAAGATTTTCTTCTAGCTCCTCAGTCTCTCTCTCCTCTACATATACATAGTTTTCTTAGAAAGGAGGTATGATTTGCTGGTCATTTTATCTTTTTCTTATTTGAGGAGGGTCCCTTCTGAAGATTTGGTTTCTATTTTTGTTTTGAGGGTTTGTTTTTTTTTTCCCTCGGAGGTTCTCTTTCATTCAAGTTAATTCTCTCCATCATCCTTTCCATTTTCCTAACTAGGCTGTCAATTTTAGCATCGGATGTGGAGGCCATAGTTTCTTATTTATATGTAACCTTCCTCTTTTCTCTCATTCTAGCCATTTCAGAAATTAGGTTGGCTTCTACACTTACTTCTCCCCTTTGCATGTCTTCTAAGGTAAGGGGATCTCTTTCTCTTAATTGATAAGCCAAGTCTGGATCAAATCCATCTGGAGATTTTACCAAGGCTAGGTCTTGTGGGGGTTTAATGTGGGGAGGGAGTGCATTATATACACTATTGAACCTAGTGCAGTAGTCTTGGACACTCTCTCCAACATTTATTTTAAGGTTATCATATTATGATAGGATTTGAAGAGGATTTTTCTTGGTCTCCCACTTGTTTATGAATGTTTGATAAAGGGAAGGGAGATCATGAATGCTATTAGGAGTTAAGTTTTTTAACCATTTATTTTCTTCTCCTCCTAAATTTTGGGCAAACATTCTCATTTTTATGGTCTCCTCTTCTATTTCTTGGTAATCAAAAGCATCATTCATCTTATCTACATGTTGTTGGGCAGCTGTAGAATCACTTCCACTAAATTGAGGCATTATAGATTGATAGTCCTATGGCATAGGCAATAAAGGTTTTGGTAGTACCAGAGGGGCATACCATGCTGCCATGATAGGAGGTAATGGAACCTAGGTAGGATTTATAATAGGAAGATTTATGAGTGGAGGTGGAGGATGAAATGAAATGGTTTTCACGGTGGATGTATGAGTGGGGGTAGCTAATGTACTTGGATCAACGAACTGATATTGAGTAGATTTGGAACGAAAGGAGTCAAAGTGTTGGAGAAGCTGAAAATCAGAAGTGGAAGAAGATGCTTCTCTACTAGGACTCTGTTGTAAGCTTGTAGGCTCAAGGTATGTTTGGTATATCCAACTTTGAGACTTAGTTTTCAATAGGTTTCTTCTATGGTGTAATTCAAATTGGGTATCTTGCAAGGATGTAAGGTTTTCAGGAAAAGAACTTGCTTTCTGAATTGGTCTCACAATAGTTGAATCTTCAGTTCTAGAAAATTTTGTTAAGATTCTTTTTGGGTCATCAAATATATCAGGAGGGTTTGGGTTAGGGTGAGATCTGGTGCTGATTCTTTGTGAAGCCAGATTTCAGACCCACAATACAGAGAGGCTAAAAGTTTATAAGAGTTTTGAAAACATAACCAATTTGTAAGAATACAAAATTCACACAGTATGTGACTGGGTTTCCTTTTATCAGGATTGATTAATACGTTCCCAGAGGAGTCTTTGAGAAACAGTGGAGTCACCAGGTCTACTAGAAACTAGTGGAGTCACCGGGTGGATGATGCTAACTATTTTGAGGATTTTTTTGCTGTCCACCATCAACAATTTGATACCAATCTTGAAATATTTTTAGGTTTTCTAAGTTCTTTATGTAACACTAAGATTTTCAATAAGTGGTCCCACCATGATCACCATTATGTTAGGTCCTTGTAATTTTTCGGATTAGAAAGATCAAATAGACAAGGGTAAAATCAAACCAACTTTGGAGTCCTAGGACCTAGCCTTCCTGGACTCAGATAGGGCTCTCTCTATATTTGATAACGGATATGACTTGATTGATTTAGGATGTTGATCTTAGGCTAGTTATAATGATAGGGTTTGTTTTTGTTTTTGTTTTGTTTGGTTGGGTTGCTTGTTAAGTGGAACAGATAGAGTAAGAGAAATTAAAACCATTTGGCTATGGGGTCTGTGAAAGGCTTGACAAGTAAAACAATAAATCAAGGGTGTTTCATAGGACAAGTTAACAAATACAAATGGATCTTAATATCTTCCGTGGGAGTGAAATGAAAATTAAATTTGTGAATTTAGTAGGTTTAAAGGGAAATCAAGAATCGTTTAACATATACTATAACAAGAAGAGTCTTTAAGAGCACTACACTTAAGAAAGAATCAAAGGACATGGCACACCATAAACTTCTTTGACCTAGCTTTATCAAGTAAAATTTGAGACAAAAATCCAGTAAACCCTAGAGAGTAGGGAACTCCTAAATTCTCTAGCTATTTACCTTCAGAGGAAGAAAACATTCAAGATAACAAAAAAGTGATGATCAAAGAGAAAGGAACTCCTAAATTCTTTAATCAGAATATAAAAAACATTCAAATTGACAATTTAATATGGGCTAAAGGAAAGGGAAAACCATAAACTTCTTCAGCCAAACCCTAATTAGTAAACTTCAAAGAAAAGGCCTTAAAAACAATGTTTTAAGCTACACCAAAGGACATGGCATACCATAAAATTCTTTGGCTTGAATACATTAAATCATTTTCAAGATAGAAAGCTAAGTGGAGCTAGAGAGCAACTAAGGATTCTCTAATCATACTCAGCAAAGGAAAACATTTTAACAATAGAAGGCAGAGAGGCTTAAGGTGCCCCTAGCAACATATCTTAACCTATATTTTTTGTTCTATTGCAAGAGAAAAGATGAAAAATATGGGAAACATACGGAAAAAATAACTAAATTGGAATAAAATCACCATTTGACAAATTCCATGAATTTTGCAAATGTGTTTTCTTGATTATCATTCAGTCCAAGACAATTACAAACCTCCAAAGCCAAAAACTCTTTATCACTCAAAGTCTATGTGATTTTCATCTCAAAAATCAACCAACCACATTATGAAGCCTCCATGTAGTATTTATCTGCCAAGTGAGGAGGTAAAATATAAATAGGGTTTTAAATTTTATTAATTACATAATAAATGCAATTGACCTTTGAGACCATGCAAGGCCTAAGGAAAAATATCCAAAACTCATTAACTGAAAAAAAAAAAACTTGTAACATAAATTCTAAGATAACTTTGGAGATATTTGTCCTTAAGGCCTTCAAAATATATTTTCCAATAACTTCTAATGCCTTTTTTTTACTTTATGGTAAGGGCGTAACTCCAAGGTATACGGGCGCATCACCAAGACTAGAAAAAATCACCTATTTTGAGGTTGAGTTTTGGAGGCCTTCCCGCTGTCCAAATGAGCTCCATGATAGCTCATTGGAAAGCCTGTCCTATATAGTTTCTAGACATGCCTTTGGTTTGAAAAATGGTGCCCATTTTCCCTGCAAAAAATCCACTCTTCCAACACTACTAAACGCGCAGCGCCAGTGCTGAAAAGAGGGAAGAAAGGTGATTTTTTGGTGGTTTCTGGCCCTTTAGAGGGACCAGTTTTGCTCCAAATGGTCTAAAATTTTCTGAGGATGATGTAATTGGCATGAGGAAAATGAATATGTTGAGTTTTTCCCATTTGAATTCCCCCAAAAGGAGCACAACGCCAGCGGCGCTGTGCGTTTGGCCCTTTTTTCTGCAAGCCAAATTGTCAAAAATAAACAAAATGTGCACAAAGTGCCAATATTTGGAAATTAGCTTGTTGATCATGTATGGGATGCTTGGAGGGACACATCAACAAGAATGTTCAATTTTTCCTTCTCCTTTGCCTCATTTAGTGCTTGAATCTTTGCAAGGGCTCTTTTGAGCTTGGCCCGTGCAATCCTATTTCTCATGACATAATGCTTTGCCATCTTCCTTTGCATGTTGGGGTCTCTCCTGGCCTTCTCTAGATGACCCTCTAGGTGAAATTTTTCCCTCTCTAGCTAGGATTCCCTATCTCCATAAATTTCTATGGCAAGAAACTCACTTGGAGTGAGCTACTCTGCCAACACTGCTTTTTTCTCTCTTTCCCAGGCTAAAGCCTTCTTCAGCCCAGTTGTCCTTGGCCTCTTCCTAGGAAGCTATTCTTCCTCACCATCACTGTCATAAAAAGTGCCCAAGGTCTCATCTAACAATTCTTTGGCCTTTCTGGCCTCTTTCTGTGCTCTTATTTCTTTGACCTCACTGAAGGCATTATTTGTCGCCAACTGCTGGTTTACAAGCTCATAAAAGTTGATCACATTCTTTGCCCTACCAATATTATCTTTGAGTTCACTAATCTAGGCATCCTTGCTTTCGAGCAGCATATTTTTGATCCTCTCCTCATCATCGTCCTCTACGTCAATCAGTTGAAACTCTTTATTAGTTTCATGCTTGTTCTCCTCCTCAACAATGATAGGTTCTATGAACTTTTCTTACCCTTGTCAAGGTGTTTTGTTGATGTAGAAGGCATGGCCCCTTGCATCCCAAGTGTAGCAAAAACACACCTATATCCCTCTAGTATGTCAAAGTAAATGGCTCAATGTCACTCATTTTAGTGCCATCTGTCTCAATGTTCTCATAACTGTTTGATGTTGTGTCATCATGATATGAGAGTGAAGGGTTGTGGAAAGGTGATGTGGAAGGGTCATCATGAGGTGAAGGAATGTGAGTGGATGGTGATGCATGAGTAGTGGGATGTGATGGAGAAGTAGGAATGGTAGGATGAGACGAGGAAGGGATATCTTGCTGATGATGGCCATGTGGAGTAGTGAAAATCTCATGGGTAATGAAGGTATCCCATGGAATATTCTTCTGCTGGAGCTGGTGCATAACCACTATCTTAATAAGTGAATGGTGAAAAAGGCTTTTCATTTGCTGATTGTAGTCTCTCTTTTGCACTATATAAGCCATTTTGTCAATGCTTTGGTAAAGATAATATGGTATATGCAACATGCTTACTCTAGTAAAATGCATAAGTAGACTGATGTGGTATGATTATAGGTGGGAAAAAATTCCCTCACATGTGAAATACTTCATGAATATCCTCATCATGGGTGCATATCTATCAAGCAGATGAGAAAAAGGAAAGATGGATTTGTGGTGATCTTTATACCTTGGTTTAAGGTATGGTTCAAAGTAACTCATGTCTAGGTTTTCTTGCTTGAACCACTTTTCTCCCACACTTGGTATTCCTGTAGCATCTGCAATGGAACTTGTAGACAACTCGAAGGTGACCCCAACAAGATTAACTTGTTTGTCATGAAAATTAACGATAAATAATCTTGTTAGCTCAAGGTGGTTTTATACTTGTTTCACCTTCTCACAAAATTCAAAGCAACCTACATGTTTGAAGCAAGGAACAGTAAGGGGAGATGCCATGAGTTTCCTTGTATTGAGGGTTTCAAATTTATTTATCTTCCCTCCCTTGTGATCATTCCTTCTTGGCATTTTTGCCTCCACACCACTATCTTCACCCTCAGACATTATATAATCTGTTTTGGAAACATTAGGGCTGATGTGAAATGAGATGAAGGGAGGGTATGAAATGGAAGTTTCACAAATGAATGGAATGAGTGAGAATGAAGGGAATGGATGTTGTGATAATAAAAATGAATGGCAGCCCTCAAAAAATGTAATTTCACTTGTTATGACTGATACTCTGTCTAGGATGATGAAATAATTATATAGATAGTGATTTCAAGCTTAAAACTTAGGGTTTGATTAGGGTTTCATTCCATTCATTAAATGATGACCAAAATAGCTTGAAGATGAGCTCATGTCATGTAATTACCTCTTACCAGTGCCTTATAAGACTTGAGCAAAGATTTTAAGGAGATTTGATGTGATTTGAACAGTTGGGGGGCTTAGAAACCTTCTTTGTCGAAGTGTGCAGCGCCAATGCTGAGGGCACAACGCCAAAACTAAGCGCGCAACACCAATTCTAAGCGTGAAGTGCCAATGGAAATGAGCAGAGGGTCTTGTTGGGAAAGAGCGTAACACTCCTCCAAGTGCGCAGGGCCACCTCCCAGGCACACAACACCTTCAGAAACTATATGGGGGGGAATGTAAAGTCCGTAGCGCCAGTTCCCAGGCATGCAACACCAAGAAAATTTTCACAAATTCGGCTTGAAAACTCACAAATTATTCTCTCCTTGAAACTTATAATGCTTTGAAAGGAAAAAATAATTCATATTAAATGTAAAATGAGCTTTTATGGACTTTGGAATTTAATTTATCTTTGAAAACCCACTTTCCAATGTTTGAAACCTCTTTTCTCTTTTTCACTACTATTCTTTTACACTTTTGCCTTGTAGGTTGATGAAGTCATGAATTTTACTTTTGTTTTGGTCATGGAGGCATGACAATTTCATTTTTACACCATTGGGATTTAGTCACAAAGTGGCATCTTCAAAATATCCAGCAGTTTCCACCTTAAACCTCAACGTTTTCACCTTCTTTGGCCATCTTTTCCAAAACCCTAATTGTTTGCAGTTCTTCACAGCAATCATCAGTGTTGTCTTCTAAGTTATCTATAGCCCTTTCAAGTTCATTCATCTCTGTCTAGTTCACCTTAGCTTCTTCCATATTTCTTCAATATCTTTTGATATACTTTCTTCATGTTTGGCCTTGTGTGCTTCCTCCATGTCATTTTTTGCAAGTGATCATTGTTTTGGCACTTAACTGGACCATCGAGTTCATAACCCTAGTCCTCTACAAGAAAAAAAAATTCCCCTTTCCTTTGCTATAAGTCATTTTCATTTAGGAGTAGACAGTCTACCTCATCAGTACTTTCTGTTGATAAATCTCCCAACACTCCTACAGAAGTGCTAGACTTTGTCCATTTTCCTCATTTTCAGGTTCTAAAATGAGAAGAGAAACTTCTTTGGAAATTTTAGGTCCTTATTAAATAACCATGTCTTGACATTCTATTACATCTGAGCCATATTCTAGAAAAGGGAAATCAGTGCCTGAAACATCTAAGGATGACCTTAAACGATGTAAAACCCTAATGACTTAGTGGGAGGGTCCTTTGACCTGTTTTTGACTAAAATTTGACCTAGATATTTTCAAGTGAAAACAGAGTACGATCATAGGTTATTATGTCCAAAAGGACATGGGAATGAGTTAGCTATAGGAAACCCTAGAGGGAGGGTGGATATCAGTGAAAAGGGAAATGAGGTTATAGGTAGGAAAGGAGGATGAAAATGAGAGGTATAAGCCCATAAGGTGTTTTTTAGGAGAAACATGGTGACTTTGAGAAGACCAACTGAGGAATAATGAAAATTGGTTTATAAGGATAATGAAGGTAGTGAGATTTCTGAAACTTAAAATATTCAAGGAATATTATTTTTAGAAAGCTATAAAAATCCTATATTCATCTAAAGACAGTGAAAAATACTGATGAAAAACAAATATTTTATGTTTAATTTATCTATGATGAAATTCAATGCAAGACAAGGTTCATGTAAGAAATCATAAGAAAGCTTCATTTAGAGCTCGAGGCCCTTATTTTCATCTTGAGGCCATGGTAAAATCCCTAACTCCCATATGTTTTATGAAAAATATAATAAGGTTCCCATATCTCACATGGTAGAAAAAGGTACATTATAAAGCATCCACATGGTCATTTGAGTCTTATCTCACAACCCTTAAGATTGAATTTTTTTTCCTTGTGTTTAAGTTCCTTATTTCTCTCCCCTAGGGATGGTAAAGGCACTAAGCCCAATGTTTTCTGTAAAAAACATAATAATGACACCAAATATCACATATATAGTTCAAATATACCTTGTATAGGTCATATGTGGTTGTTTTAAGACAAATACATGAAGCTTCATCCTAAGAAGTTGAAAATATGGACTTAGCATGTTATTTTAATTCCATAACAATTTTCAAGGCCCTTAGTGCATTATTTTGTGTGAAAAACCAACTAATGGAATCAAGGTATAATCAAGGGTCATTAAGACCGAAATATGGTACTCAAAACTTGCGAATGGATCACATATCCCACCTAGAGGTTAGATATCATTTAGAGAGAATTTTTATGATGGCTTAAGCCCTTATTCATAGCCCTTGAGGTTAAGAATATTTAGTTAGGGTTGAATTAATTTCTATGGTAGGGGCTTTGAGACCCACCTGTATTATGAAAAATGTGCTAATGGTGCACATATTCGTAGTGAGATGCTTTATTTATGGACACAAAAAATGATAATTATTCATTTAGGACTTGAGGTTGTTAAATTCACACTTTTACTAAGAGTATGGATAGAGGGTTGAATCATCACAATAACTTCTATCCTCTTCTAGGGCGTATCATCTCAACATATTTGAAGGGAGGAGGTTTCCAAGTTGGCGCATAGCCTATTCTAGAGATAGGCATAGATAGGAGTTGAAGAAAATAATTTTTATATTGTTGATCCAGATTTATGTAGGAACACAACAGAATAAAAATATAACCATAAATACAAATATGTAGTGGAAAAATCACTTCATTTCATTAATATCAAAGAACTGAAATTTGCTTACAGATAGAATGGAAATAAACTAGCTAGGGCGCTGATAGTTATCTATGAGAAGAGATGTGGAGGCTAAAGGCCTCTGAACTGAGTTAAAATGAGGCTCAAGGGCCTATTTATTATTTAGAAATAATGGAAAACCCTAAACATCCAAAACGCTAACCCTAGGATATGAAGCACCAAAACTATGGGCCCCGTTTGGGTAAATTGGTGTTTCAACTTCCCGGGGACGTAACTTTGGCATACGATCTCCGTTTTACGTGAACCATACCTCGTTAGAAATATCTATCTGAGGAATACAAATTTTGAGTGAGAAAAATCAGTCCATGGACCCATATTGCTCTCGATTTTCCGAAAAAAACATCATTTAGGGCCTCAAAACTGCTCCGGAAGTTTAGGACCCGAAAAACTGCTAAAAATAGTAAGTTGTGCTGAAACTGAAAAATTGAAAGAGAAAATGGTGGGGCCCCAAGTGGAATAGGTGGGCGACCACCAATATCCACTTGGATCATTCCTCCCCCCTTAGGAACCAATGGTCCCCATTGCGTTAAGTTGCTCCATGAGATGAGGAAACTTCTGTTGAACTTGGTCCCTCGTGAACCACTTTCCTTGGTGTAGGAGTTGGCCAGCTTTGACAACCTGATATAGTTGGATATTCTTTTGGCGAGTGTTCTTGATTTTCACATCCATGATACAATTTTTGGTGGCCTATTCCATGTAGTCTAGGTTTAACTCTATTGGTGTGAGTTGTTTTGCAATGTAAAAGGTGTCCAATAGAGGTGGGAAGTAAGGACGAAGGTGGTCCACATTAAATACTGGGTGAAGAACAAGGAATGGTGGAATATTGAGCTCGAAGCCATTGTTCCCTATAGACTTGGTGATGTTGTAAGGCCTGCATCGGAACGGGCAAAGCTTGCGGTGGGGTCCAGTGAGGCGCTCCCTCTGCAAATGTAGCCACAATTTGTCACCCACCTGGAAGTTTTGTGGCACCCAATGTTGATCATGGAGTTTATTGTACTTAGCATTAGCTCTATCCAATATTTCATGAACCTATTGGAGGATGTTTTGAATGCACTCGATGAAGCTATTTTCTTTGTCAACTTCTGACTAGACATGAGCCGAATCGGCCTGAGTAGCCGCAAATGGCATGGCTACGTCAATGGGACATACTGGCTAGAATCCCAAGCCCACCTAAAAGGGGATGTGGCCGATTGAGTTGTGGGGAGCCCAGCTATAACTGTGTTGTACATAGGGAAGGCTCTTATCCCATGTGTGTGGATGCTTGGAATTGTACATGCGCAGAATGTGTACAATGATTCTGTTGACGACCTCTGTTTGGACATATATTTGGGGATGGAAAGTTGTGGACTTGGTGAGCTTGGTGTCCAGCATTGACCAGAGGCTGGACCAAAATGTGCTGAGGAACCTGCTATCCTGATCTGATATGATATATTGTGGGATCCCAAAGTGCACCCACACTTGTTCGAAGAAGATTTTAGCAGTGGCTTCTGCTGTGATATTCTTCTTGTACGCTGCCATAATGGCCATCTTCGAGAATCTTTCGATGACCAAGAAAACACAGTCATTTCCATGCTTAGTATAAGGTAGGCCCGACATGTAATCCATGGAGATGGATTCCCAAGGTCGACTAGGGGTAGGTAGCGGAGTATATAGGCCTTGCTTCTTAATGGTCGGTTTGGCAATGGCACAAGAAGTGTAGGATCCGATGTGCTTCCCAACATCCTTTTGAAGGTTTGGCCAATAGAAATACTTATGTAGTACTGCTACTATTTTCTCGACCCTGAAATTCCCCACGAATCGACTGTAGTGTGCTTCCCATATCATCTTGGCGCGCTTGCTTGAAGGAACACAAAGGTGTTCCAGGTGACATAAAAGTACATCTTAGAGGTGAAAATTTGGAACTTGCGTACCCCCCAAGAGTGCCTTGTATATGTGTCCAAATTCTAGGTCTCTCTGGTAGAGAAGCAGCCAATCGTAAGTCTTGCTCCCACAAGAGTTGAGAACGGTGGTGAGCACCACAATCTGTGGTCGGCTGAGACAGTCTGCAACATTATTAGTGCTACCCTTCTTGTACTTGATGTTCAAATGAAATTGTTGCAGTTATGTGGACCACTTCTGATGGCGATCATTTTGTAACCTCCCTTGTGTCTGTATGAACTGCAGGGGTAGGTGGTCTATGTGGATGATTGTTTCCTTCCCTAAAATGTAGTGCTTCCATTGTCAACACACTTGCACAATGGAATACATTTCTTTTTCATAAGTGGGATACTTGCGAACTGTGTCAGACAATGTCTCATTGTGATATGCCACTGAATGTTCCTGTTGAGTAAGAACCACCCCAATAGCATAGTCAGAGGCATCTGTCTCGATATCAAATGGCTATTGCAAGTCTGGTAATGTGAGCACTGGGGCAGAACAAAGGTGATTTTTCAATTCCGTAAATGCCTTCTATTGAGATTCCAAGCAAAAGAATTTTGATCTTGCTCCTCCCTTGGTGACTTGACTCAAGGGCCAAGTGATATGAGAGAATCCCAACATGAACCTATGATATAAATTAGCAAGACCCAGAAAGCTGCGAAGCTGTGTTATAGTGGTTGGGGTTGGCTAATCCCGAATGACTTGGATCTTGGTTGGATCCACATGCACCCCCCTTTAATCAATAATGTATCCCAGATATTGAACCTGGGTCATGCCAAAAGTGCACTTCTCCAAATTGGCACACAACTTGTGTTGCCGCAGTGTTTGGAGGACTTGTCGGATGTGGTGGAGGTGCTCTTCCCAAGTTTGGCTAAAGATCAGAATGTCATGCAAGTACACCACTACAAATGAGTTGGTGAATGGTCGCAAGATGTTGTCCATAAACCTCATGAAGGTTGCGGGAGCATTCGTCAACCCGAAAGGCATGACTAGCCATTCGAGAAGGCCTTCCTTGGATTTGAAGGTAGTCTTCCACACATCGGAGGGTTCAATTGGTACCTGGTGATACCCAAACTTCAAGTCAATATTGCTGAAATATTTCACCCCTTTGAGTTGGTTCAGAAGGTCATCAATCCGTGGGATCGAGTATCTATTCCGGACAGTGATCTTGTTTAGCACCCGATAGTTAATAAAGAGTCTCCAAGTCCCATCCTTCTTCTGTACCAACACGATCGGGCTCCCACAGGGCGATGAAATTGGTTGGATCTGACCTTTCTGCAATAGCTCCTGAATCTGCCTCTTGATTTCATTTTTCTCTAGAACAAAGCGTTGATAGATCGGTCCATTGGGTAGCGACGCACCTCGGGTCAGATCAATCGGGTGCTTGACTTGAAAGTGCAAAGGAACCCCTATGGGTGAGGTGAAGATGTCCTCGTACTCCTCCACAACCTTGTCCATTTTTTGTTGTCATCCATAGGAGCCTTGTTTGGAGGTCATGGCCACAATCTTCTTCTTTCCCTAGGGGCGGTTCATCAGGAAAATGAATTTCCTAGTTTTGGAAATGAGCTTACTGCATTGTTTTTTAGTAACCAAAGAGATAGTGGCAGGAGGTGGTACCTATGGTATCCTGTACAACTTATTTCCCAAAGTAACAATAATAGCGCGAGGCCGAGACTCATACACATCATGACACTTCCACAAGTATGGTTGTCCTAATAATACATCAGAAACATCAATAGGAGAAACATCACATAATACCTCATCTGTGAAGGGCTTGATGCTATAGGAAAGGCGACACTATTGGCCGACGCAGAGATCTCGTCCTTGGTGAAGCCACCCAATGGTGTATCGATGTGGGTGAGTTGTGGTCGGCAAGCCCAACTGCTTCACGACGTCTACTGAAATGAGTTTCTTTTGGCTCCCATTGCCGACACTGAACTGTATGGGGGAGCCCTTTACCCACATCTGGGAGTGGAAGAGACGTTCCTCCTCCTATGGATCTTTGTTAGAAATTACTACAAAAATATATATTTACCGAGAGGAATACACATAATTGAAAACCCAGCAGCAAAGCACATAAACATATAACACATATGTTTATTCGAGAAAACCCCAAATCCGAGGAAAAGCCCATCCTAATGAAATTTCATTAACCATTGGCCAAAACCTTGGCCAATCCGGCCAAGTGAGCCTTCACCACTCACCTCTAGGCCTAAATTACAATGAAGTCTTCCCATCCTTTTTATAGGCTCCATTACATGCAATACCATGGGTTGTAAACCATGGGTGCACAAAAACATGTGCCCCAAAGCCACTACTATTTACCCTAGTGAAATTTGACTCTATCCCGAGTCAATTTTACCTAACAATTTCCCCCTTAAACTTGACTTGGGGTTTCTTGACTAAATCCAGCCAAAATTGCTAAATGAGACAACTCCACTCACTCTAGCTCCTCCCCCCCTCAAACTTTTACCCAAGGTAATTTTTAATTTTACATCCCCCCTATCACCTACGTCTAACCCAGACTTTAACAGTGATTTACCTAGGGGTACACATGCCATACCAGGTCTTACAGCAGTATGCCCATTTACATATAAAAATTAACTCCATTATAATAATTTTTTTTTTTCTTAAATTGTTACTGTCTTTATACATATGAAATAAATATCCATATAAAAAGAATCCATCTACCAGATTACATGTATCACTAGCCTCTGTAACCACCAGTCCTCTAGGAATTATCTTCAGATACATGGTTTATCAATTAATTTATCCACGTGCTCGTATCCTCTCTCATGTTCTACATTAATTCATGATGTCCTCTCCAAAGAGGACATCATAGTTGTATATAAATCTTCCCTCTACGTTTTTGCTGGTCCATTCTAATTTTCTGCTTGGTTGCTTGGTGAAGCTCCTCTTCTCCACCCTCGACCATAATTTTCCTCCTTGATATGGCCCACTAATAACCTGCCACAAAGAAAGTCTCGCTTGAAATGCGCCTTCCAGTGCCCATGCCTTTGACCAAAGAATAACCCTCTATCACAAAATTGTGCGACCCATTTACAGTGCTGGTAACCGATCTCGAGGTTGAATCCGAACCATGGCCATTCTCGATTCCATTCTGCATTGTCGACAGAAATATAGATGTAGATGACCTTTTCATTATGAACGACTCATAGATAATTTAGCCGCTAGAAACTCATTGGGAATTCCTGATTTTATCGTCGATCACCTCCCACTTTCTGATTGCTGCTGTAGATATCCTCCACATCGTCAAATCAATGCAACAGTGATCCTCTCTGATACACTGCTAGCACCATTTCAAACCCTGCAGAGCAGCAGCAGGTATCTAATGCGGAAATACGTCCAATTCTTACAGATCTTGTTGCTCACCTCTGCCAGTGACTCTGGCTTTGTCAAGGCATTCCGATCCATCATTTTTGGCCATGGCTTTAGCTGCAACAGGACATTGCATGCACCTTAGGAGATTCGACATCGAAAAATATTTCGATTACAGACACGTCTAATATATTTCTGGTCATTCACATGTAGCCTTAATTCTTTGGATTGTAGATCCACACCTGATCTGACCAATTCTTTGCTCGCCACAGAGAAGAAAAAAAAAATTCACACGAACTCCTCGGTCGTAGAGATGCTTCTCAACGAGAATGAGTGATGCCTCCTTCGATTGTGACTATGGCTTTGTTAAGGCACTTTAATCGACAATATTCAGACATGGTTGTGATCCTTAGGGGCCACAAAATCTAATATCCTTACGCCTAAATATGTTGATCCAGATTTTCCTATGTGCAAAATTTGTGTTTGCTTGGTCTCTTAGAAAATAAAAACTTTCAAATATAGATCCACCACAAATTCATCACGATGTTCAGGGATCTCAGTGATCGCAGGGTATTCCTGAGCCATACAATGACAGCGTCCACCTCGACATCTTACATGTCAAGCATATCACTCTCCATCATCTGCGATCAGATCTCTTTATCCACCGGGCCATAAAACCCTTGGCTACAAAAGCATCCCTCTGAAGCCAAAGATGGCTCTGATACCATTTGTTAGAAATTACTACAGAAATATATATTTACCAAGAGGAATACACATAATTAAAAACCTAGAAACAAAACACATAAACATATAACACATATGTTTATCCGGGAAAACCCAAAATCCGGGGAAAAACCCATCCTAATGAAATTTCATTAACCATTAGCCAAAACCCTGGCCAATCCGGCCAAGTGAGTCTTCACTACTCACCTCCAGGGCTACATTACAATGAAGTCTTCCCAGCCTTTTTATAGGCTCCATTACATGCAATACCATGGGCTATAAACCATGGGTGCACAAAACCATGTGCCTCAAAACCACTACTATTTACCCTAGTCAACTTTGACTCTATCTCAAGTCAAGTTTACCTAACAATCTTCTGGTTCCTCCTTCTGGATCTTCATAGTGGAAATAGTGGCATTGGGATCTGCATCAATAATCTGTTTTCCTTTTTCATTCCCCTTGTTAGGTTCTGATTTAGAGTCGGAGCATGCATCTGACTCAAAAGCCCTCATCTCGGCCACTAGCGATTGCTTGGCCCGACACTCACTTGTGTTGTGAGTGGAGCTCTTATGGAGCTCACACCACTTTCCCGTGTCCTTCTTTGGATTTTTAGTGTTTTTATTTGCTTGTGGCTTCGATAGGTTTTCTTGAGCCTCCATGCCTTGGCTCTGTTCTTTGTTCTGCGGTTTGGGAGCACCTTTCCCTTGCTTTTGATTAATAGATCCAAAGTCTCGCTTCTTCTGTTTGAATTTCTGCTCAATATTGGAAGCATACCGGTATGTCGTACCAAGTGAGGAGATGTCGAGGAACTCCATTTTCTCTTGAATGTATCTATGCAGACAACTGCGATGCTTTAGCACCAGATGTTTCTTTGAATCTTTGATACCCAAATTTTTGTGCAGGGTATGGAACAGATTCGTCAGCTCATGCACATATTAATCCCTTTGTTGTCGCAGCGTGGTCCAATGTATGTACTTGTCCTCATATCTCCCCATGAAGATAGTATTGTTCCTTGATGGCGTCTCAGAAATAATTCCAAGTTGGTACGACCGAGAACAGAGAGGTTTATGTCTGGTCCTTGTTCTCATAGTAGGTTTCCCACTAGTCCTTGACATGAGGGGTAGCTTTGAGGAGTGAAAAAATAATCTTCTCCTGGTCAGAAAAGTCATGAAACGAGAAATATCCTTCTGATAGATTCAACCATCTATCTACGGCATTTGCATCTATTTTACCCTCAAATATGGGAATGTCAAAATTTACTTGTACCTTAAAAAAAGTCGCACCTCCAGAGTGGCTGCTGGATGCAGATGCGCCGCCGGTGGGTAGCCGTTGAAGGATCTGTGCAAAGTTATCCATCATCACGTTCCTTTGTTTTTTGAGGGCCTTCTCGAGCAATATTTTGATAGAATCTCCTGCTCCCTCATCTTTATTTTCATCCCCTATGGGCATCCATCAGGGTTTTCGAGGATGATCTTGCAAAGGTTCCACTAGATTGAGCCCTAACTCCTTATACCTCGACCTAGTTGGGGACATGCAAAGAAGGATCAAGAAAAAGCAGACCGCTCTGATACCACTGACTTGGATTTATGCAGGAACACAACATAATAAACATATAACCATAAATACAAAGATGCAACGGAAAAATCACTTCATTTCATTAATATCAAAGAACTGAAATTTGCTTATAGATAGCATGGAAATGAACTAGCTAGGGCGCTGGTAGCTATCTCTGAGAAGAGATGTGGTGGCTACAGGCCTCTGAACTGAGTTACAATGAGGCTCGATGGCCTATTTATTATTTAGAAACAATGGAAAACCCTAAACATCCAAAACCATAACCCTAGGAGATGAAGCGCAAAAACTATGGGCCCCGTTTGGGTAAATAGGTGTTTCAACTTCTCGAGGACGTAACTTTGGCATACGATCTCCATTTAACACAAACCATACCTCTTTAGAAAGATCTATCCAACGACTACAAATTTTGAGTGAGAAACGTCGGTTCGTGGACTCATGTTGCTTTCGGTCTTTCCAAAAAACGTCGTTTAGGGCCTCAAAACGGATCTGGAAATTCAGGACCAGAAAAACTACTAAAAATAGTAAGTTGTGCCGAAACTGAAAAACTGAAAGAGACAATGGTGGGGCCCCCGGTGGAATAGGCGGGTGACCACCAATATCCACCTGGATCAATTGTGGACATGATATTTATGATGGTTGATTGCATATTTTTCATTATTGTATGATCAATACTACCTAGCAAAATCTACATGGGAAACACGCAAGGGCTGGAAGAGATTAAGGAAATAAACAACACCCATTATAAAATAATATGAAAATTTAATGTGAGTGATTATATTCAATTTTTGGGATGGATCAATCTATAAGAATATGAGAGGGAAATGAAAAACCTTAGCAGATAGAAGGATGATATTTTTGAATGAGAGATAGAGATGTACCCTCTTTGCATGAAGGAAAATTATGAGAGGCTGATACACATGATCATAAATTTAGTGGAAAAAATCCATGAAAAGGATAACGTAGTCAAGGACATCATGGCCAAATGTGTCCCTTTCTTTTCAAATTATATGAGAATTTGGGATATGATTCTATGATGCTTAGCCTCAATCAATATGACCAATGGCTTCCAAACCTTGGGAGGATGTACACATCACCGCTTGTATCCCATGATGGTGCGGATTCATCTCCACATATTTAAATGGAGGATGTTCCCAAGTTTCTGTATAGTTTGTTCAAGATCTGCGCATATATGTGAGTTAATGAAAATGATTCTACTATTGTGGACATGAGATCAATGATGGTTGATCTCATATTTCATACTATTGTATGATTAATCCTATAAAACAAAAGCTACATGGATAATGCAGGACAGCTTGAAGAGATTAAGGAGATGATCAACACTTGTTAGAAAATAATGGGAGCATTTAATGTCAATGTTTATATTCCATTTTTAGGATGGTTATATCTCTAGGGATGTGAGAGAGAAATGAAAAATCTTAGTAGGAAAGTGGATGATATTTTTTAGTGAGAAACATATATGTACCCACTTTGTATGAAGGAGAGTGATGCATTAGAGAAAATTTCAGCCTAAAAGTGGCCTTCTAAGGAAAAATAATAAAATGATAAGAAAATAATAAAATAAATTTTATGAATTTTGGAGGGAAAAGAAGAAAATTAAATTTTTTAATTGTATTTTTGGCTTATCTCCTAACAGGTTTACTCAAATTTCAAGTGTAGACACTCGATGGATGCAAAATTTAATTCTTTATCCAACAAGTACCTATTATGCATACTTTTGAAAATACCCACATTGATAAAAAATGAAGATACACTAAAAAAATGTGTTCAATACATTTTTTAGTGTATCTTCAATTTTTACCAACGTGGGTCTTCTAAAAGATATGTGTAATGGATACTCCTTGGATCTGAAACTTCATTCTACATCCAATGAGTGTCTACCCTTGAAATTTGAGTATACGTGTAAGGATATAAGCCAAAAATACAATAAAAAAAGTAGTTTTTTTATTTTTCCTCCAAAATATTAACATGTAACTCTTTTTAAATTTAAAGGATTTTGATTGGTTTATATATTATGTACGTGAAAATTTCATGGGAATTTTTAGGATAAAATTTCCTGTAATGAGAGTTTGATAGATGTGCCCATAGATTTAGTGGATGAATCCCATGATAAATATAACATGGTTAAAGCCACCATTTCCGTATGTGTTCCTTTCCTTTTGTTGATAATTTTTTTAGGAATCCTTTCTTTTGAATTCCACGACCTTGGGTCTAGGACAGACTCTTAAAATATACAACGCTACCAAACCAAGAATCTCAACTATACTACTTTTCACAACATAACATAAACATCATTAAATCACATATGCACAAAATATAGACAACTTTTAAAAGTTTTAATCCCAACTTCGTTATATTAACAACATATAATACAATAGTATAGGGCTCCTGTAGCAGGGATAATGGCACTCATACATCCACTAGTACAATATACAAACAAGATACTATGACCACCTGGCTATAGTGTAGTCACTCAACCCTCTCGGTCATACCTTATAATTTCCCAGTCCTTAAGGCTCCCTATATCTAGCTCTTGCCTCTATCAGTGATCCAAGTCCATCTCACCAGTGAACCTCAAAAATCCAATATGCACTCTACTTTTCCCTTCGTCCATCAAGGATACAACACATAAATACTCCTATCTAGTTGTTCACAACTCCACTTGTGAAAAAATCTCAAAATTCCCACTACTGCTCCTCAGCTACTCAGGGACTTCAACCCACTATGGTATTCATGTGCTGCAACGATGAAAACCACCATAGGGTGTGAAGGTCTGCCACCTATCACTGTGTGATTTCCATATCCTACAACGAACATGAGCTAGGAGGACTACCCATTATCTGTTGTAGAATTCCTTCTCTACACACAAGTCTCAAGCTCCACAATCGTGCTCCTGGTTGATGAGACCCTTGAGTTCCTCAATTGCCAGGGTAACAGTCACCTTTGTCCATAAAGGTGCCGCACTTTGGCTCCAACTTGGACACTATCACACTATCCTCTAATAGACCATAAGTTCCAAATATCGTCCACACTTGGGCCTCTCTAACGCTACCCTCCAACAGTACAGGAGAGACCAAGTCCATGTTGTAGCATCTACACCTAGTTAGGGCATCCCCTCACCACACTTGGGACACCCTTACACATGGCTTCCCACACACTTCACCAATCCATGTTTATTGCGCAAATCTAGGCATTATTAATATTTCCTCGCCTAGGACACCATCAATCCATCATACAAGGGTCCATCTACAACATACCTTGTTGCTGTCCTCTTGGCTTCCAATCTGATGTGCCCGTTGTCACCTTGGCTATTTGGTAGGCCTCCCAAAAATGCATGTCGGATCCTCCAAACAACTCCTAAGGCCTCTTCAAGCTTCTCATCAAACTGGTCCAATAAATATTCAACACTTTGAATGAATACACGACAAATTCTCGCTGCGAGTCTGTTGCCCAATCACTTTGGAAACTATCATTGGTTTAGGAAATCTAACCATGAGATATACCCCCTCATTAATGAATTCCATAGGCTTCCTTATCACAATCCAATTCTTTTCAACACTTTGAACAAACAATCCTCCACAAAACACTGTTGTCCTCCACTTTTTTCACTTGTTGTCACTGCAATTCTTGTTAGGGCACATAAAGCAGTCCTTAACCCTTCACACGGTCAGCAAATAATCCCTTCTAGGGATGCAGTACACCTTGGAGAAGGAACTCTATGCCATACTACCTTTTTTAAGGGATTTTCCTCCCTAACAAATCCCTTAAACTCCTCCCATTGCTTGTTATGGCCTGTGACCTAGAAAAGAAACTTTAATGTAGTTGCGATCCCCTCAAAACTAACCCAAATAACCTCCTAAACAACACTGTAATGTGCCCCGTCTCCTCGGTCTTATAGCCCAGAATTATGGTCCTTCAAAAACCATTACTCAGACCTTTTTTTACCATGAAAAAATCCCTCAACCTAATCCTCACTCCTGCAGCTCCTTGGCCTTACCACATAGACCTCTCCATCCTATCTAGGTGCAGACTTCTCCATGTTGTTCCTTGAACCTATTCTTGTTGTGGCTAGAAGCTAAATTTTAGAGCTATATTCTTGTAATAATGTTGTACAAATGGATTCCTAAACAACACTTAATCGCCCTCTTTTTATAGCCTAAAGAGGTACTTCAACGAATTAATGAAGAGGCCCATCTATAGGAGTAATTTACATCAAGCCTACATGACTTGACAACCAATAATTAATTTTAAACTTCAAAAATTAATTTACCTCTAATTAAAACTAAAAATAAGATGATTATTTTTGCGTTAGAATTGTCTCACCAAGAACTATCATCCTCATCCATCACATGTGGAAATCTCATCACGGTTTTAGCCCAAATCATGATGGGTGCAAAACCCCCAAGCTTGGATCTCAAGCCCACAAGCCCGTTTGTGGTGCTTTGACCTCCAACCCTCAAACACTATGGATTGGTGTACCACACAAGCTACACTAAAATAAACACTCTCTTTTAGCGAGAGAGGTACTTCCAAGAATAAGATGTAACCATCATCATCTTCGGCGACGACACTAGACCATATGGAATCCATCACTACAACATACCTTGTAGATAAATCTGACAATCTTGGTAGTGCCTCTGCCTCATCACATCTGAACTTGAATATACCAAACCTCCATAGGGATGCTCCCTCTAAGGTTAGACTCCCTCTGATCCTACATGAACTCCATTGGTTCAAACCTGCAAACATAGATCCTCCTGGATCAAATACCACTCGTGCAAATCCCATCAATCTCGGATATGAAAAATCACAATCTGATGAAGAATTTAGCGTGTTTATCTATAGTCCATCACATGAATCTATCTTGGTAAACCTGATCTCATCCATGTTAAATAAACTCTTGAGTTGTCCCAACCATCCATGAAAAATCAAGGGAAGTCCATGATCAACAATCTGCCCTACAACAAGCTGTTTTTCACTAGGCTCACCATCAATCCATCAGAACTCCCAACCAACCTCTCCATGTAACCTGTCAAGACGAAATCTCCATGTCTTCAATTGAACCCTTTGCTCCATGATTTAGACACTAAAAAACTCCCTCTGATTTGCTTCATTGTGCACACTATGATTCGCTGTCCCTGAAAGTAGCTCAGATAATTTATGATACCATGTTGAATTTCCATGACCTTGGGTCTAGGATAGAGTCTTAAAATATATGACACTACTAAACCAAGAATATCAACATAACAACTTTTCATAGCGGAATCTAAACATCAATAAATCAGATATGCACAAAATATAGACAACTTTTAAAAAATTTCAACTAAAATTTGTTATATTAACAACATATAATACAACTGTCTAGGCCCTAGGGCTCCCATACTAGGGATAATGGCCCTCATACATCCACTAGTGCAAGATAAAAACAAGATACTCTGATCATATGGCTGTAGTGAAATCTCTGATCCATCTTGGTCGTACCCTATACTTGCCTAGTCCTTCAGCTCCCAATCTGCAACAACTACCTTTATCAATGCTCCAAGTCCATTTGGCCACTGAACCTCGATGATCCAATCTGCTCTCTAGTTTTCCCTTCATCCATGAATGGTACAACACATTAAGATTCATGTCAAGTTTTTCATAGCTCCACTTGTGAACAACTCTCAATCTGCTAACTGATTCTCCTCAGTTACTCAAGGAATTCAGCCCACTATGGTCTTCCTACATTGCAATGATCAAGAACAACATAGGGCACAAAGGGTTGCTACCTATCACTAAAATATGTCCATATCCTACAATGAACATGGGCTAGGAGTATTCCCATCATCTTCTTTAGAAGTCCTTATCTAAAAAAAATTCTCGGGCTCCACAATCCTGCTCCTGGTTGATTAGACCCTTGAGATCCTCAACTGTCAGGCTAGGAGTGAGATTTTTCCATCAAGGTGCTGCACTTTGGCTCCAACTTGGACATTATCACATTTTCCTCCAGCATACCATAAATGCCTAATATCGTCCACACTCGGTCCTCTCTTACACTTCCCTCCAACAATCCACGAGATACCAAGTCCACGTTGTAGAATATGCACTTAGTTATGGCATCCCCACACTTGGGAGACCCTTTCACATGGCTTCCCACATAATTCACCAATCCACTCTTTGTTCTGAAATAGAGGATCTATTTCGCAAATATAGGCACCATCAATATGTCCTCACCTTGGACACCATCAATCAATCATATAAGGGTCCATTTGCAGTTACATACCTTGCTATTGTCCTCTTGGCTTCTGGTGTGATGTGCCTGTTGCCACCTTGGTTGCTTGGTAGACATCCAAAAATTACACATGGGATCCTCCAAACAACTCCTAAGGAATCCTAAATCTTCCCATTAAACTGATCCAAGCAATAGTCAACACATTGACCCAATACATGACAAAATATCACTCCAATTCTATTGCCCAATCACTATGGAAATTATCACTGGTTTAGGGAATCTAACCATGTGATCTACCCCCTCCTCATTGAATTCCACAATATGCCCTATCATGATCCAATTCTTGTCAATAATTAGACCTAACAATCCTCCACAAAACATTGTTTTCCTCCACTTTTTGTGCTTGATGTCACTGCAATTCTGGTTAGGGCACACAATGTGGCCCTTAACCCTTCACACATTCAACAAGTAATCCCTTCTAGGGATGTGGTCTACCTTGAAGAAGGCCATCCATCCAACGCTACCTTTTTTAATGGATTGTCCTCCCTAACGCAACCCTTAAACTCCTCCAGTTTATTGTTGTTTAGTCAATTTAATTTTCTTAAATTGATGACATAAATTATCGACTGGAGTTTGTAAACTTGTGAAGTGCAAGTGCACCATATATTCTAGAAGCCCCAAGTTATTAGTGTGATGGTTATATTCGTAGATATTTCTTCCAAGGATGTTTTTATTCCTATGTCCTTAATGATATTGATGGATTAAATTACAACTAAATTATAAAAAAATCAACTTTTTAAAGATCAATAAAATTCTATATATCAACTAAGTTTTAAAAACTGAAAAAAAAAAAAAAAATCTGAAGAAACCTCAACTAATTTATCTATTAGTATCCAAGGGTTTTTACAATCTAACGTAAGAAAATGAAATGAAATTCTAAAAAGAAAAGGAACTTTTATGTTTTTATTTTTTTAGAAATGAAATGTTATTTAAATGAAACTGAGAAAAGAAATGAATAAACCACTATTGTTTTGGATACAAATCAATATAAAACTAGAAGGCATTCACACTTATGTACCAAAAATAAAATCACTAAATCGCCATTGCTTGAAAGGAACTCACTGAAAATGGAAATGAAATATTTAAATGTTCTCAAAATAAATCACACATGAAAAAATAATCTACAATAAACCATTGTTGCATGGAAAGAAAACTAAGATTACTTCTGCATTGAATCAAATCAAAAAGGAAGATCAAACTACCATCTAAGCATCTACTCTAAGTAGTAAAATGAAATTCTGGAAATGACTACAATGTTTAACACAGCGAAAGCATAAAATGAAGCTACATCAAATGATAAAATTAGAGTGATGAAAAACATCTAAATGCAAAAAATAAAAGAAATTAGGACCTTTTCTGTTTGCAAGGGCCCTCCACAAACACATGGTTTCAATGATTTAATCCAACACTAGCTACACATTGAACCTTTAGAGTACTTATTCAATTAAAAAGAAATAAAGAATTTTCAAGAGTTTCATAGTCGCATCATAATTTCGCACTGTCAATACATTTGTTTGCGCTGTATTTATAAAATCATGTTCATTAACTGTTTCAAGGATTTTTTTTCTTAGGGGTAGAATGCACAGGTGGTATTTGGAGTAAAATCCCTCTCAGGCCTTCCCAGGACCCAAGGCAGGCAGTCATATTAGATGCAACATTCACAAAGATGATACATGCATGTTCATACTAGTACTAGAATTAAAAAGTGAAGTAGAGAAGGGTCACCTTGATGTATATTTCCTCTCTGTTGGAGAGAGAAATGAAGTGTCGTGGAAGTCCTCCTCACCAGCTACAAGTCTGAATCCTACAAAAAAACAATGAAGTAGTGTAATCTTCACAGTTTTATCACAATAAAAAATTAAAAAAAGGTATATAATTAAACAAGAAATCCTATAAATCTAAGCCACTTATAACATGTATCTTTAAGAAATAAGTAAATAGATGCAATAACAAGACACCAAGTGAAAAAAATAGAAGCAATTCTATTATATCAAAGAAGGAAGATTACAACAATCAGTTTGAAGGATCTGCACATCATAAGAACTTCTATTCTCTTCTACAGTGTATCATCTCAACATATTTGAAGGGAGGAGGTTTCCAAGTTGGTGCATAGCCTATTATAGAGATAGGCATAGATAGGAGTTATTGAAAATAATTTTTATATTGTGGACATGATATTTATGATGGTTGATTGCATATTTGGCATTATTGTATGATCAATCCTACCTAGCAAAATCTACATGGGAAACATGCAAGGGCTCGAAGAGATTAAGGAAATAATCAACACCCATTATAAAATAATATGAAAATTTAATGTGAGTGATTATATTCAAATTTTGGGATGGATCAATCTCTAAGACTATGAGAGGGAAATGAAAAAACTTAGCAGATAGAAGGATGATATTTTTGAATGAGTGATAGAGATGTACCCTCTTTTCATGAAGGATAATAATGAGAGGTTGATAGACATGATCATAAATTTAGTGGAAAAAATCCATGATAAGGATAACATGGTCAAGGCCATCATGGCCACATGTGTCCCTTTCTTTTCAATATGAGAATTTGGAATATGATTCTATGATGCTTAGCCTCAATCAATATGACCAATGGCTTCCAAACCTTGGTAGGATGTAAACATCACTGCTTGTACCCCATTATGGTGCATATTCATCTTCACATATTTAAATGGAGGATGTTCCCAAGTTGGTGTATAGTTTTTTGAAGATCTGCACATAGATGTGAGTTAACAACAATGATTATACTATTGTGGACATGAGATCAATGATGGTTGATCTCATATTTCACACTATTGTATGATTAATCCTATAAAACAAAAGCTACATGCACAATGCAGGACAAATTGAAGAGATTAAGGAGATGATTGACACCCTTTAGAAAATAATGGGAGCATTTAATGTCAATGTTTATATTCCATTTTTAGGATGGATATATCTCTAGGGATGTGGGAGAGAAATGAAAAATCTTAGTAGTAAAGTGGATGAGATTTTTTAGTGAGAAATATATATGTACCCACTTTGTATGAAGGAGAGTGATGCATTAGAGGAAATTTCAGCCTAAAAGTGGCCTCCTAAGGAAAAATAATAAAATATTTTTTATGAAATTTGGAGGGAAAAGAATAAAATTAAATTTTTCAATTGTATTTTTGGCTTATCTCCTTACGTGTTTACTCAAATTTCAAGTGTAGGCACTCGATGGATGAAAAATTTAATTCTTCATCCAACAAGTACCTATTATGCATACTTTTGAAAATACCCACATTGATAAAAAAATGAAGATACACTAAAAAATGTGTTCAACACGTTTTTTAATGTATCTTCAATTTTTAACAATGTGGATCTTCTAAAAAATATGTGTAATGGATACTCGTTGGATCTGAAAATTTTACCAATGTGATATACGGTGGCGGGAGACTTCAAGGAGAAAAGGTGTAGGTCAGGGTTTCAGTTGTTTTGAATGAATTTTTCACGTGTTTTTCATAAAAAAGGGTAAGGCGACGGTGAATGAAGAAAAGAAAAGGAATAAGGCTTGAAGGGCTTAAGTACATTAGGTAGGTACAACATTAAAATGAGAAGAAAAGGAGCGGAATGGAGGTGTAATAGCAATGTTCAGAGGTGTAACACACCTACAGATTCATGCATAGGAAACAAAGAGAAATTCTTTATAAAACAAGGAAAGAGAGACTCGGACTTGGTAATACCATTTCTTCCCGAAACTCAAATAGAAAGAAATTTTGGCCCGTGAGAAGGTCTACCCTACTCGAAATCTACTGACAGAGATGAAAGGGGGAGGCTTGACCACAATTTTTGGAGTTTTTCCTCTATTTTAGTATGCATAAGCAATTAAAAACTACAACAACACAAAAACTAAATAGCAATGAAACTTATCACAAGAATATCTACCTTAAATGGAAGAAGAAAAACTAGCTAAATGACAGAAACAAAAATATAGTAATAACAAAGAAGCTGAGGCACATGGCTTGGGCCCTAACCCACGAGCCTAGCCCTCTAAAACTTAAATAAGTCGAATGAAATCAGTCTTCTCATTTCATAAAATAATAAGTTCATAGATCTCAGAGAGTTTGATCACTGAATAAAACAAAAAGCTCAATAGCTCACAACAATAGTTCTAAATGGAATCGAGACTAGAATAGACTAACTCTTCCTCGCTATAGCTCTTCTCTATTTATTCTACAGGGCAGCTACCAATAGCTCCCTAGAAAATGGTGATTGGTTCTACTTGAATCCCAGTGAACAAGGATTGGGTGCACTCTTCTTTGAGTTGCTTGGCTCCCTTCGGAAGTTGAATTGCTGGAGAGAATCCTTGGGGATCCTTTGGATACTTTTTTAATTCAAATTGCAAGGGAGAATCTTTGGGATCCTTTTGCTGCATTTGAGGGTGGACAATCCTCCTATAATTCCTCTTTGTTGTCCCCTCTGAGTCTTTATGATAAAATCCTTATAAAAATGATTAATAATTCCTGATTTTCAACACTCAACCTTATATTAGGCACTCATAGTATGTTAGCCTAAATCACCACCTATACTAGCATCATAAAACCAAATAATAATAAAAATTCAAGAAAAAGAGCTCTAAGAAGGAAAAAATGTGACTATTAACCCCTCCAAATATGTCTAATAATGGAGCTCATCAGGTGGATTGATTGGTCTAACAAAATCTAGAGCCCACGTTTGAAAGGGGTCAATAAGTACCTAAGGTTGTAGAGGAATTTAATTTGAAGAAACATGTTTCCCCATTCTTTGACAACTATCACATATCTTAACATATTCTTTGGCATCCTTAAAAATGGAAGGCCAATAATGTCCCAAGAGAAGGACTTTATAGGTAGTTCTTTTATCAGCAAAGTGTCCTCCACATGGTTCATCGTGATATGCTTTTAGTATCTCAGGTATTAATCCTCTTTTACACATCTTCGAATGATGAGATCTAGACCTATCTTGTACAATAACTCATTTATCCATGAATAAGATGCACACATTTGAATTATCTTTATTCTCTCTCTAGGAAACAAATATGATGGTAATTTCCCAGTAGATAAACAGATAGAAATATCTGAAAACCATGGAGATTTAGTGGATATTGCAAATAGATATTCATGAGGAAAATTGTAATATTCCTAAAATTAGCATGCAGCTAATAGGAATATTAAATTTTGAATTTTGCACCTAGTAGATGAATAAATGTAAAAGGACCCATATTTAACTTGTATTGACATGAAATCCCTCTTGGTGTGAAAAGGAGATAACTTGGTGGTTGGATTTTGCACTTCCCATATGTGAACAGGAAAATGATCATGTTGATTTAGCCAGGTTGACCAAGTCAACAGCACTGCCTAAGAGGGTGTGGCTTGCTTGAGAAGACAATGCAGTTTTAGAGGGAAAGTATTCACATGGTGTTGGAAACCCTAATAGGTGGGACCCAAGGTGAGGAGGCTCACAAACTTTATAAGGAGGAAGATAGAAGAATTTTGAGGTTAGCTTATGGATTATTGATTTTGGTCTCCTTAGACTATTTTCAGACTCTTGGTGGTTAGAAGAGTTGCAGTGTTGTTCAGCACAAGGGATTCTTGCTTAGGGATTCCTTCTCCTTCATTGGGTGATCTCTTGGAGGGGTTCTATTCTTCATTCTCTACCTCTAGTCTTGTGGCCTAGCATCCTCCTTTAGCCAAAAAATTATTCATGTAGAAGGGGACGTTGTCTTGCAGGGTGTTGCAATGGGAGACTCACAACACCAACTCTTGAGCTTATCTTTTAGAGGAGGGAGCTCCCCTTCCTTTGCAATATCTGTATAGGAGGTTCTAGAGAACATTTCACATATTGGCATAAGGCAAACTCAGTTCCCATCCACTACAACACTTTTTACTGGGGAAACTGCGTCATTTTTGCCAGAGTTGCAGCAGCAGGGTTTGAACCCTTGCTTGTGAATTCATTCCTTGGAGGAAGGGCCAACCCTTCTCCCAGAAAGCTGTGTATTTCATTCTTCTTCTGTCACTTGTGTATTTCATTCATATTTATTTAGTGTTGCAGTAAAGCTATGTTTTTCAGATCCATATCTGTATATCTGCATTTTTATACATTGTACTCCCATGTAACCCTTGCCGAGTGATCTTGTTTTGTATAAAAAGGAAGGAATCTCCATTTTCTCAGCCATTGGATGATTGTACACTCCTGATATCTTATTTCTCATTATTTTCTGCATAAACCCTCATTAAAATAACACATTCCTTGCTTCAGTGCTTTCTGCGTGAGCTAGGCTATAGGGTTTGGGCTTATTGAGATGCATTGACTTGGGGAGATCTATTTATGTCGATTAGAGTGATTTTTTTCACCTCTAATTTTAAATGTGAGTTTTATATGATGTATTATAAGGTATCAAAGTCCCATTTCTCATAGGTATAATGTTATTTCATGAAGACAACTATTTTATCTCCTATATTGCTGCATTTCCCCACTTGGGAAGGAGAATATAGGCCATATAATTGCTAAGGTTCTTTCATATACTGGTGATATGTTATTCTAAATATAATGAGATGTTCTACATTTCCATGCTCATGATTTTCTGAAGCTCCAACTTTAGAATATCTCAAAATATTCTATTTGTTGTAGTTGTTCGAGATTTGGGATATTACAGTGGTATCAGAGCTACCATCTTGGCTCAACCTGTGGATTTTAGATCCAATCAGAAGATAAGAAGAATAGGAGAAAAAAATTATGGAGAGGATGAGATTTCTCTCATAAATTGCTAGATCTAAGAAGAAAGAAGAAGAAGAATGCAATGAAACTCCTAGAGGGTTTCAAGAAGGAGAAAGATGTAGTGAGACCTCTAGAATGTTTCAATAGGAAGAAGAAGATCCATGCACTTCCTATTATCATAGAGCAAGTGGAGATCAAGAAGACCACTTGGAAGATGAGATCCCGAGTGGGTATTTGGAAGAATACAAGTGCCAACCTAGGGCTTTCAAAGACACATTTTCCTCAATTTCTTCAATTGAGAGAAGAAAGTAGACCATGCAGTAAGAGAATTATTAGAGGCAATAGATTCCTGTTGTCTACATTTTATGGATCACTCAAGTGTGTAGCAAAGACTTGGGTGATGAAGCTAGAAGCATTTTTCCTACTACATCCAGTAGTGGAGGAGGCTGTGGAGATCTCAACGCTGCACTTGGAGGGCAAGGCAAGCTCTTGGTGGATCAATCATGAAGGTCATGTAAGAGTATCTACTTTTTCTGATTTTATTCATCGAGTAATCAAGATATTTGATAGCAAAAGACTAGATGAGGAAGAGTCCTCTTCTCCACTTGAGGAGCCTTGTACCAGCGTTGTCACATTCATGCAAGGGTAGCCATCTGTAGTAGTAGCTGGATCAGAAAACACAGTGAAGAGAGGAACTCTTGCAGCCCTACAAAAGGTTCCCAAGACTCACCAAGGTATGCATGTATTTCCATTTCCGACTATTTCAGAAAATCTTATGGAAAACCTTCGAAGTTGGTCCTCACATGGTCAAGGATAAAAACACATTACTGTGGTGGAACAGCAAGCTTGCACATCGCTGTGTGACCTTAGAGGGAGGAACATTCATTCATTTGCATCGTATTTTAGTTGCATGCAACATGAGGAGTTAGGGTGAAAGATGGTGGGAGGCATGATGAATGTTGTGCCACTTTTTGTTGGTGTTTGGCCTTCAACGCACTTGGATTCTTTTGGATCCAAGAGGATCATTGATGAGAGGTATTTTTCTGAAAGATCTCCAAGGGGTTACATCTCAACCTCCCATGAGGTGTAAGGAGGAATACTTGCTTTTAGAGATTGGTAGTCTTCATTGGGAAGATACCAAAGGGGAGAGGGTTTGGAAGCATCCACATTTGGATGAAGGGTCTTCTTCTCAAAAATAAGACATGAAGATTCATGTTTCCAAGGTAGACCAAGATCTAACGTCTTTTATTGATGATAAGGCATCTTCCACCATTGAAGAAAAGGCTAGGGGTGACAACACAGTCATGAGAGAGGCATCTCTAGAATTTCATGAAGAAGAAGAAGGAGTAGGTTCTCCAAGAAGAGAAGCTCTTGCATTCTTGCAAGGAGTTTCAAAGAGTCTCACATATAGAAATTTTGGCACAATCCATCAGCAGCATGTGCCATCAATATCAGATGGTGAGATCCTGAATACTGTTGAAGATGAAGGGGAGGGCAAGCTTCATTGGGAAAGAAACATTTACCCCTCTTTATTTCAAGGGATTAATGTACTAAGAAAGCATGAAGATCTATGCAAGAGAAAGTAGGACACATCAGTCCATACATCTTTCTATTATGATCTATGCCTTGATGCCTCCTTACTTGGAAGAAGCCCTCTAGGGAAACTCCTTTATGGAAAGAGTAAAGTGTTCTCTCAACCTTGTACAGTGATGATAAATTTGGCCTAGAGAGGGACTATTACAGCGTTGCAGAATTTGGATAAGAAGCATGCTTATGTCAATCAAATTCTACTTTATGATTGCATGCATTCTTTTAATTTACATGTGTAGGCCATGACTCCTAAGAGGAGTGTCCTACCTTATAAACTTCATGGCCAACTATGGGCCAGAACTATTCTCAAGTATTTCCACTCCCTTGATGGGCTAAGGGAGGTCTTGCAGCATTATGGGTGCTTCCCTAAAGCACCAAATATACATTTCACCTTCAGCCTTGGTGGAATGATGAGGGCAGTAAGTAAGTGGCATGTCAAATACTTACCACATCTAGATCTAAAGCAAGGAGGAGATGACCTACGCTGGTTTCTATTGGGTGAACATGGGTACCACCCAAAGTTTTTGCTTTTCTTGTCTCATGCCTTGTATCTTAAGAAAGGAATGCATAATAAGGAGGCATGGTTTCTTTGGTTGACAAGAAGAGGGTATGGGCAGAAATTTTCCCATACTTTCCATGATATTTCCAGAGAGAAGGAAGGCACATTCATGGTGTAAGGAGGCTACCCTTTTGCATTGGAGGATTATGAAGGGCTTCCATGTAGGAAGGAGATCTTCTCACATAGCAGCATGATGGTGGATGGCTTTGGCATATGGAATGTTAAAGGGAGGAGTCATGGAGCCTTATTTCTAAGGCCTACAGTGCTATCACATGGGAGTGTGTTCTTATTGATGGAGTGGTCCAAGGAGTATATGTATCCCTTCTTCTTGCAGATTTTTATGAGGATATCCTCATGGGGTAACTTATACATGGACCTCACTTTCATCCTACTCATCATGCATGGTAAGAAAAACATTTCTGTACTTTTTTATTACTCCATTGAGTATTTGTATTTTCTCACCATGTTTGAACAGTGCATTGCTCCATAAGGGGGCAAGAGTATTTTTGGGTTTCATGGTCACTTTAGGGCCAATGTTTGTAATGATAGTAACCCATCTATACATAACCTTTGGAAAGTGTTTCATTGTTTTGGTTGTACCTAGCTGATATATATTGCTGCTTACTACTTCATGGTAGATGAGCTAACATGCATGGATGGAAATTCCTTGAAAGACAACTTGCTATTGGATGCTTTGAATCAGTAGTTGAAAGGACTGTGTTGTATCCACCAGAGAGAACATGTGTATCATCCAAAATTGCACATAACTTTCAGCCATTTTTTGATTTGGATGCCATATGGTGATGATGTTCCATTCATCTTGTATGGAATGGTTTGGGTTTGCATGGCTTATTATTTTGGACGAAGGGTCCTTAGAGACTCAATATTCTTCTTACCATTGGAGAGAAATCATGTTGCAGCCCAAGATAAACATGCCCTCTACACTTATCATAAGTGGAGAGGAGGACAGTGTGGGATAGGCCTTCTTGCCTATCATGTTCATTTATTTAGCCCACCTGCACTTCAGAAGCCAAAGGTGGAGGAGATTCTTCATGATTTTCCATGTTGGAGGGTGACTCACTTCATATGGATGATAGCTTGGGGGTGGAGGTTACACTTGGGGATGAGGATTTCCCATGCATTTCACACTCCATGCCTTGAGAGTACCTCTACACAACACTTATTAGTCTCGTTGAGTTTGTTACTTCTGCATGATGATAGCCATTTGGGATGTGCACCAAATGCTAATTTGTTTGCTTGGGGGAGGCACTATGAGATTTCATTGTTGAGACAAAATCCTATTCTTTTGGGGAGTTCATCATATGGAGATGCTACAGGAAGAGGGGAGGAGACTTTCCAGTTCTATCCTTGCAGTTGCTTGAAGAAAAGAAACATTTGGGAGGGGAGGACTGTAATATTCCTAAAATTAGCATGCAGCTAATAGGAATATTAGATTTTGAATTTTGCACCTAGTAGATGAATAAATGGAAAAGGAACCATATTTAACTTGTATTGACATAAAATCCCTCTTGGTGTGAAAACGGGATAACTTGGTGGCTGGATTTTTCACTTCCCATGTGTGAACAAGAAAAGGATGATGTTGATTCAGTCATGTTGACCAAGTCAACAGCACTGCCTAAGAGGGTGTGGCTTACTTGAGAAGACAACGCAGTTTTGGAGGGAAAGTATTCACATCATGTTGGAAACCCTAATAGGTGGGACCCAAGGTGAGGAGGCTCACAAAATTTATAAGGAGAATATAGAAAAATATTGAGGTTAGCTTATAGATTATTGATTTTGGTCTACATAGACTACATGCAGACTCTTGCTGGTTAGCAGAGTTGCAGTGTTGTTCAGCACAAGGGATTCCTGCTTAGGGATTCCTTCTCCTTCATTGGGTGATCTCTTGGAGGGGTTTTGTTCTTCATTCTCCACATCTGGGCTTGTGGCCTAGCATCCTCCTTCAGCCACAACCTTATTCCTATAGCAGGGGATGTTTTTTTGCAGGGTGTTGCAGTGGGAAACTCACAACACCAACTCTTGAGCTTATCTTTCAGAGGAGGGAGCTTCCCTTAATTTGCAAGATTTGTACAGGAGGTTCCGGAGCACATTTCACATATTTGCATAAGGAAAAATTAGTTCCCATCTAATGCAGTGCATTTTACTGGGGAAGCTATGTCATTTTTTCCAGAGTTGCAACAACAGGGTTTTAAGCCTTGCTTGTGAGCTCATTCCTTGGAGGAAGGGCCAACCCTTCTCCCAGAAAGATCTGTATTTCATTCTTCTTCTATCAGTTGTGTATTTCAGTCATATTTATTTAGTGTTGCAGTAAAAATACATTTTTTAGATCCATATCTACAGATCTACATTTTTATACATTGTACTCCCATGTAACCCTTGCCGGGTGATCTTGTTTTGTATAAAAAGGAAGGAATCTCCATTTTGTCAGCCATTGGATGATTTTACACTCTTGATCTATTATTTCTCATTATTTTCTACATAAACCTTTGTTAAAATAATGCAGTCCTTGCTTCAATACTTTCTGCATGAGCTAGGCTATGGGGTTTGGGCTTATTTGAGCTGCATTGACTTGGGGAGATATTTTTATGTTGTCTAGAGTGATTTTTTTCCCCTCTAATTCTGCATGTGAGTTGTATATGATGTATTCTAAGGAATACTAGTCCCATTTCTCATAGGTATAGCATTATTTTCTAAAGGCAACTATTTTATGCCCTATATTGGTGCATTTCCCCACTTGGGAAGGAGAATATAGGCCATATACTTGCTGAGGTTCTTTCATCTACTGGTGAGATGTTATTTTACATATAATGAGCTATTATACGTTGCCATGCTCATGATTTTCTGAAGTTCCAACTTTAGAATATCTCAAAATATTCTATTTTTTGTAGTTGTTCCAGATTTGGGATATTACAAAAATTATCTTCTACATGTATATCATCGTTATCATTTTGAATTCTAGATAAAAATTCAGCAACTGTATTTTGTTTTCTTGGTCAGTCCAAAATAGTAATATTAAATTCCTTTAGCAATAATAATCATCTAGTGACTCTACCATTAGTAATTGGATTATTAATTACATATATATAATTGCAGAATGGTATGTATGAATGAAGTTTTCATAGCCAATGATGTAACTCCCGAATTTTTTAATGGCATGGACAACAAATAAAAATTCATTTTCTGTAACAGTATAATTTAACTTTGTAGGAGTCAAATGTTTACCTATATAGTAAATGGCATAAGGAGTCAAGTCCTTTTGTACTAACACAAATCCCAGAGCTGTGTCTAAAGCATTAGTTGAAATATGGAAAGGAAATTTCCAGTTTAGTCCTATTAAAATGAGTGCTTTAGAAATATTTTCTTTCAAAGTTTCAAAGGATTTTTGACAATTAGGATTCCAATTGAATTTAAAATCTTTTGTAAGCAATTTGAAGAGTGGAGATGTAATTTTTTTGAATATTTATATAAATATTCTATAGTATCGAGTGAAACCAAGAAAAATCCGAACATCTCTTTAAAAAATTGGAACTCCTAATTTAGAAATAATAGTCTACTTTAGATGAGTCCACCTTAATTCCATTTCCTAAAATATGTTGTCCTAAGATAATCCCCTCAGTAAACATCATAAAAAAAATTTCATGACTTAATGAGAGATTTTGTTCTTTAGATATTTTTATCACAAAATATAACCCTGATAGGCTGCTGATCAAGTAGACTTTGAGTAACTCTTTCAAACCAAACTTTTGGTTGAGGCTTAGCCTCTTCAACCTGAGAGGGCTCTCTCACTAGGTTTAAGATTTTTAATTAATGATTAGATGGCTAACTCTAGAAATAAAATGGAAAAAAATGTATAATTGGTTGAATTACAGATTAGCAAACATCTATTGGGCCATGGAGTCAAAGTAGTCTTCAAAAAAACATCATAATCAGCTAAACATGGAAGTCAAGGCACTTGGAGTTTAGGTTTATAAGTGAAACAATAACATAATGAATAAACACATTCTACAAGCATGTGAAGGAAGTTAGAGCATTATCCAATGAATTCTAAGTAACACATGCTCATACCACTGCAAATAGGTAATTGAAAAAGGCCATAGAAATATCAAACACATAAACCCCTTGTGAATCTTGAGTAGTAAAACCAATCTCTGTATTAGTTTGAAACGACACACAGTCTGCTCAATAACACAACTTCTTTTTCTAATAAAAATGCCAACCTTGATGAATTCGACCTAACGCTTCATATAGAGCCTTTGAAATCTTGGGTTCCATGATCCATCATTAGGAGAATTATAATTCTATCCTTGACACCTATTCTATTCATGAAACAGAGTATTAATTACATACTGACAGCTAAAATGTCTTTTAAGAATCCTAATACAAATAGGAGTGAAACTCCTAAAATGTTTCAAACAACCTTATCTAAAACTTAAATACTTTATTTGACAACTTCTAATCCATGTCTTCAACCTTTATGATGCCTTTAGCATTTTTGTAAACCCTGCTGATTCATGACCTAACTGTCCTAAGAACCAGGAGATAGAGTTCCTGCTTTTTTAGCCCTTAACCTCCATGCTTATCTTCAAGCAGCTTTGCTGGCATTGATGAATGTTTAATATAGGTTACATGTGATAATATTCCATTAAAACATCAATCTTCCACCTGTGCAAAAAGAGATCCTCGAAAAAATGGAAAAGGAGATTAGATATAACTACGCTACGAAAATAGCTTGTTTTTGTAGCGCAATTTTTATATCACTGTAAAACACTACTCTTAACCCTTTTTTCTTCTACTTTGAAATATGATTCTTCATCTATGATCCTCATATTTCCACCGAAAACATCAAAACTTGAAACCCAACAATCCTTACCTCCAAAATACATATGCAAAATGAAAAAAACTCATCTTCAGCAGTCTCGTAGTGCACTACAAAACTGCTGTGTATCCTCCCTTTAACATAGTTTTCAAAAATTTACAGTTTGAGGATATTTAAAACTCTTTAGATATTGGTATCAACATCAAAAATCAAAACAACTTGGCTTTAAAAGATGTTCTTCCTAAAAAATTATCTTCTTCTTTATGACAAAACTGTTTTAAGGATTTATCACTTACTTCCCTGTTTCATTGGTGCTGTAGCTTCTCTTCAGATTTTGTCAGCTGTATTTCTAGGTCTTCAATCCATATCCTCAATTTCCTATTAGTAGCCCTCAACTAAACATTCATCATTCTTACAAAACTCGCTTCTTTAATTGCAGGTACATTCCAAGTAAAATATTGAGCTTCACTGCTGATTGTTTCTGGTTTGGAAAACCTTTCAACTTCCGAAAGAGCCTTTATCCTCTTGAAATTTGTCTTTTCAGTAACATAACTTCTTGCTCTCTTCCTTAGTCCAGAAATTTCATAATTAGATAATTTCAACCTTTCTTCCATTTCTTCATAATTGGTTTTTTCTGTTTGAGTGGAAAATACCCTGTTTTTGTCACCTTCAGGTATTGGTGATGAAAGGTCTATAAAATCTTCATGAATAGTGGAGGCTTCCTCTATTCTCTCTAGCTCAATATTAAGCTCTTGCATATTTTTTAATTGTCTGGTTAAAGGCTTTCTAGGGTTGAATACAAACGCTGCAAACTCATCCTCTAATTCCAGTTTCTTAGAAGATTTCATCTTCTTCAGTTTTTCTTCATCAAATTTTATGAAATTTGTCTGTACCAAAGGGGATTCTTCAATATCAATGGATTGTAAAATATCATTTAAGTTACCTTTTAAGCCTGGACTCTCTCTTGAAATCACTGATTTACCCTTTTCCTTTGCAATTTGACTTCTATTCAATCTCCTTTGAGCTGGTTTATTAGCTGACTGTTCTTGTATCATTTCTTTAACTTCAGCTATATTTTGTTTTGTAGGTTGAGGAGTCTCAAGAATAACCACTAATGCTTTACTCACTTGCTCTTTCGCCTGCTTTCTAGGTTTTAGCTTAACAAATCTTTTTGACCTTGTCATTACAGGCTTACTAGTTTCTGTTGGTGGGATTTCTTTAGCCTTAGGGTTAATGCCTGTAGCTGTTGTTTCCACTCCAAAACGACATAAAAACAAAAAGGATGACCATTCCTTTTTGATCCTTTGGATTTCATGTAAAACTATCGGTTTAATTAGACCATGATGAAAAAGGGAAGTTTCACATCCTTGAGATTTCATTTGCACCTTATCTGCCATCTTAGCTATACTTCTATACGGAAAGAATGGAAAATCTAGAGAAATCATGCCAGTAAAGTGCAATAGAAGTTTAAAATTATATGAATATAATTTATGATACCTTCCCTCACAAGTAAAATACCTTTGTATGTTGAAGAGAAAATTTTCATAGGTGTCTTTGATGTAGCTCCTTGGAATTGCCTTGGTTATGTCTATTTCTGCAAATTTGGGCTTTAGAAATACATTACATTCATGCATGTCAAATCTGAAGCCTTTGAACCATTGCTCTTTCCCCCTAGGAATCTCTGTCACCAAAGCTATGATTTCAGGAGTAATTGACAAGTTTAGGATTCCAATTTTTGTGTTTGAGCCAGTGAAATGTAGGGCAAACTCCTTTGTCACTTGATTGTGTCCTCCCTGCAATTTTTTACAAAATTTCCAACACCCTGTTTTCCTGAAAGCCTCCAATACTGATTTATCTTTGATTAGAGCCTCTATGCTTTCATGCTCTATTCTTAAAAAATGTCCAGACCTATGGTTTTTCTTTTCTTCTGTCATCTTTGCCTTTTAATTTCTGTAACAAGTCAGCCTCACTTGATTTCAAAATAGTCAGCCTCGCTTGCTTATGGTAGTCAATTGCTTGAAAATATATGAAGGAAGCTTTGGTATGAGATTACCACCAGCTTAGTATTCGAAAAAGGCATGCAGTAGTGTTTTTGCATGAGAAGTGAAAAAAAAGACCAACCCTTTCGAATTTGAAATCACCTATCATTATGACCTCTACATTTGAAATGATGGATTTAAATGGTTGCATGCTTTAGAGATGACCCCTAGTTGACACCTAATGATGTAAAATTAACGGAATTTGAAAGTTGTGTTGGTTTGACATGATTCGCTACGAATACGCACTTTTGTAGTACGCTTAATGTACTTTCAAGGAAAAGCGCTACTAAAGTAGAAGCGCTTTCATAGTGCAAAATAGGTTTTTTACACTGTCTGTGCTACGAAAGTGTGGTTTCGTGGCTAATTCCATATTTTTTCAAAAGGTTTAAGATATGACTTCTAAACAAGATATGGGACTTTTAAACCATGGAATAAGGTTGTCAAACTTTATTTGGATATGAAAATGAGACTTTTGAGACTCTTACCCTATCAACTACCCTTTAAAGCATGAAATGACCCAACACCTATCTAAGACCATGACTAGGAACAATGTAAACTGTCCAAGTTTAGAAATTTTTTTTATGGTGATAACACATCTTATGAGAAATTTTTCTAAATTGTTAAGTGATTCATCAAAATAATTTCCATAGACTGTAAAATCATCCATTAAAAATTCCACACAATCAAGAATTAGATAAGAGAAAATACCCAATACCTCTCTTTGGAATGTTTTGGTACATTACATAACCCAAAAGGAAGTACTCTATAAGCATAAGTTCACCATGGACAGGTAAAAGTGGTTTTAACTTGATATTCTGGTGCAATCTGAATTTGGTTATACCCACTAAAACCATCCAAAAATGATAAATATTTCTTCCATGCTAATCTATCTAACACTTGATCTATGAAAGGGAGTGGAAAATGATATTTCAAAGTAGCCTTATTCATTTTGTTAGGTCCCTATATCACTAGTATAGTCCCTTATTATTGTTAGTGTAACCCCCTTATTGTTATTATTGAACCCTTGTAACCCCCATTTTGTTATTATTGTGCCCTTAAATTATTATTGTTAGGTCGGCTAGGATTACATTGTGGCCCACTAGGATTACATTATGGCCACATGGACTCCTATATATAGAAAGGAGGTTTTGTAAATTGTATCATCCAAGAATTGTTCATTTATATAATGTATTGGAGGTTTCCCCCTCGAAGTGGCTCATTTCTAAGGCGTTGATATCTCTTTTCTTCTCTTTCTGGAGCTGGTTACACAACATTTGGTATCAAAGGCTTTGGATTCTAGGGTTTCGCTGCTCCAAATAGGTCATCGTGGAATTTGCGCTATAACATTTTTTCTACAAAGTTTCTGAAGATAAAATTTTTAGGGTGCAAAGCAAAAATCCTGAGGAAGATTTCCTAAACATTTCAGAGCCTGGTTCACAATATTTTTGGAGATATGATCTGTGGAAGTTAGGTCTTTTTTCAGGCTCCTAAAGAGGTCATCGTGGCATTTACGCTATAACGTTTTTTCTACGAAGTTTCAGAATCTGAAATTTGTATGGTGCGAAGATGAGATCCTGAGGAAATTCTTTAAAAAATTTCAGAGCTTGGTTCGCAATATTTTTGGAGATATGATCTGTGGAAGGTAGTACTTTTTCAGGCTCCTGAATTGCATCTCAAAGAGGTGATCGTGGGAAAAGTTCAATAACTCTCTCTTTGGGAATCGGAATGAAATGCCGTAAACATTGGTTGCAAGTAAACAGACTTTAGTTTCTTGGCTATCAATTTCAGAGACAAAGGACGAAACAGTGACATGTGGCAAGTCGTACAAGTTCGCTCTACTGAACCAGTCCATAATTAGGTCATTGTGGGAGATTGGACACAAATTTGCCTTGGAGAATCCAAATCAGGTCAGACCTGTGGCATTCAAAAGAGAATTTAGAGGGCTACTTCAGTGCTGAATTTCAGATATTGAAGATCCGCAATCACAGAGATAATAAAATTTCAATATCAAGCTCCTCAAAGAAAGTAAAAGGTGTGTATTTTTTTTCCGAATTGCATAAGTCTTGTTTGAAGAATCACGTTGAATTGATTGAAAGGGCCTATTGTAGAGTGATATCAATATTGGAGTCTAAAATGGCCCCTAAAAATAATTCAACACCCATTAAGCCTTTAGAAGGCTCTACTATGACTCATGAAGACGAAGAATGGCAACATGACATATCAAAATTACAAGAGAAAGTGCAACAAATTTCGCTCTCGCAAAGAACAACGAAAAATGAAATGGAAGTTTTGAAGAAGGGCATGGAAACTAAGATGGATGGTTTGAAGAAAGGTGTGGAAGCTAAGATGAGTGGTTTGGAAGCTAAGATGGATGGCATGGAAGTGGGCATGGAAGCTAAGATGGATGACATGGAAGCTAAGATCGATGAGAAAATGAAAGACAACATGGAAAACATGAAGAAAGATCTAAAAGTAGACATCGAAGGTTTGGGAAAGTTTATACAAGAAATGTTTCCTAATGGTGAAAATATATTAGAGGAAACTCATGATGAGAACAAAATAAATGTTAATCGTGATTTCATAAACTCTACTGTTGGAGGGAAGAACCACCATATTCCAAAAATGGATATGAGGAAGTTTGATGGAAAGGATCCTGTAACATGGATACTACAGATGGAGCAATATTTTGATCTCAATAATGTGAAAAACACACAAAAGGTATGCATTTCAACTTTACATTTAGAACAAAATACATTTGTATGGTATCGATGGCTTTGCTCCCATAAAAAAAATTGTCACTTGGTCAATTTTTACGGAGGAAATGATAGCACATTATGAGGATACAAAGAGCAACACCTTCTTTAGCCAATTGATAAATCTCAAACAAAAGGGTTTAGTGGGGCAGCACATTGAGGACTTCCAAAAATTGAATATATGGGTAACTGATATTCCAGAGGAACACAGGATTGATCTCTTCATAGGCACTCTAAATGATAACATCCAACATGAAGTTCGTGTTTTGGAACCTGATTCATTGGAGAAGACATTCAGGTTGGCAAGAAAAGTTGAATGTAAAATTATGGCGACAAGGAAGCCTACCAATCAATTCTATAAAGAAGGAAGTGTGGCTACGCCTAGATTTCCACAACCTACAAGGTTGACACCACAACAATTGGAAGAAAAAAGAGCAAAAGGGCTTTGCTACAGTTGTGATAGCAAATACACTAAAGGTCATAAGTGTGTCGAGAAGAAATTATTTTACATAGATTGTGAAGAGGAAGAAGAAAATGAACAAGAAGAGGATATACACCAGGAACCAACCCTAGAAGAGGAAGAAATGAGTCTGACCATATCGTGTAATGCATTGGCAGGAATTACCACTCCTCAAACTCTCAAGATAGAAGGACATATCAAGAAGAAAAAGGTATTAGTGTTGATTGATTCAGGTAGTACCCATAATTTTATTCATTGTAAGGTAGCCAAGGAATTGAATTGTTTCCTATACCCAGCACCAGAATGTCAAGTGATGGTTGCAAATGGAGGAACTATAAATTGCTCTGGAAAATGCCATAATATCAAGCTAACCATGGGGGAATATGTATCGACTAGTCCAATGCTTGCCATTCCTATGGGAGGTGCTGATGTTGTACTAGGAGTACAATGGTTACAATCTTTGGGGACGGTAGCTTTTAATTTTCAAGAACTTTTCTTGAAATTTTTTTCAGAAGGAAAGGAAGTCGAATTACGGGGTATTGAAGGGAAGTCAGGAAGGATAATAAGCTCGAATGTCATGACAAAGCTTCTAAAGAAAGAACAACGAGGCGTAATTGCACAATTATGCTCACTAGAAGTTCCGACATCAAAATCATCTATTTCTGCAGATCTCCAACAAGTCTTGGACAATCATTCCAAGGTGTTTGAAACTCCTAAAGGACTCCCACCTATTCGTGATCATGATCATGCTATTCATTTGATTCCAGGAAGTGTTCCTCCAAACATCAGGCCTTATAGATATCCTTACTTCCAAAAGAGCAAAATTGAACGTATGATTGCAGAAATGTTAGAGGCGGGTGTAATTCAACCTAGTCAAAGTTCTTTCTCTGCTCCTGTAGTATTGGTACACAAGAAGGATGGATCATGGCGAATGTGTCCGGATTATAGGGAGCTCAATAAGCTCACCATTAAAGACAAATTTCCCATTCCTGTGATTGATGAATTATTGGATTAATTACATGGAGCAATTCATTTTACCAAGTTGGATCTTCGTTTAGGATATCATCAAATTAGAATGAAGACTGAAGATATTCCAAAAACAACATTTCGAACTCATGAGGGTCATTATGAATTTTTGGTCATGCCTTTTGGTCTTACCAATCCACCTTCTACATTTCAAGGGTTGATGAATTCCATTTTCAAACCCTTCCTTACAAAATTTGTGCTAGTATTTTTTGATGATATACTAATCTACAGCAGGTCTTGGAAGGATCATGTTGAACATGTTGACAGGGTGCTCAAACTATTGCAGGAGAAACAATTATATGCAAAAAATCCAAATGTTTCTTTGGAGTACAAGAGGTGGAATATCTAGGTCATATTGTATCTCACGAGGGTGTTAAAGTAGACCTTAACAAAATTAAAGCCATTAAGGAATGGAAAGTCCCCACAACCATAAAGCAGTTGCAAGGATTTCTCGGGTTAACAGGGTATTATCGCAAGTTTGTTAAGAATTATGGGAGAATAGCAGCACCTCTAACAACATTATTGAAGAAAGATGCATTTTCATGGACTCCTGAAGCAACTAAGGCCTTTTAACGTCTTAAGGAGGCAATGTGCCATGCACCGGTCTTAGCTACGCCAGACTTCACAAAAACCTTTATTGTGGAATGTGATGCCTCAGGAAATGGAATTGGTGCAGTTTTAATGCAGGAAGGAAGACCCATTGCTTTTCAAAGTCGTCCAATCAAAGGAAAGTATTTACAGAAACCTATTTATGAGAAGGAAATGTTAGCAATACTGCATGCACTAAAGAAATGGCGAACTTACCTAATGGGAAGACACTTCAAGGAAAAAACTGATCATGATAGTCTTAAACACTTTTTGGAACAAAGACTATCTTCAGAAGAGCAGCAAAAATGGGTCACAAAGATGTTGGGTTATGACTTTGAAATAATATAAAAAAAGGGAAGCTAAATGTTGTTGCAGATGCACTCTCAAGAAAGAATGAAGAGGTGGAAGCATTTCTTTGTGCCATTTCTATTATCCAACCAGATTGGATAACCGAAGCAAGAGATGAATGGAAGAAGGACAAAGATGTATGGACACTCATTCAAAATTTGCATCAAGATCCTAGTACATCTGATACATTTAGTTGGAAAAATGATTCCTTATGGTACAAAGATCGCTTATATCTTTGTAAGAATTCCCAACTAAAACAAAAGATTCTTCTGGAATTGCACACTTCTCCTTTAGGAGGACACTCGGGATTTTTAAAAACTTACCACAGGGTGAAGAAAGAAATTTTTTGGGATGGCCTTAAATCTGATATTCAAAAGTTTGTGGCGGAATGTTTGGTTTGCCAGCAGAATAAAGTTGAGACAATTAAGACCCTGGGACTTCTACAACCTTTATCCATTCCAAGTCAATTTTGGGAGGAGATTTCAATGGATTTTATCACAGGTTTACCTAAGTCCGAAGGAAAGAGTGTCATCATGGTGGTAGTTGATAGACTTACCAAGTATGCACACTTTTGTGCATTATCTCATCCATTTAAAGCAAGTACAGTTGCTACTACATTTATGGGCAGAATTCAAAAGATACATGGAAGCCCAAGGGTTATTGTGAGCGACAGAGATCCCATTTTTACTGGAAATTTTTGGACTGAGTTATTTTCTTGTTTGGGTACTCAATTAGCTCATAGCTCATCTTATCATCCTCAATCTGATGGTCAAACTGAGATCGTAAATAAATTTTTGGAAGGATATCTTCGTTGTTTTGTATTTGATAAACAAACACAATGGGTCAAGTGGTTACCTCTTGCCGAATGGTGGTATAACACTTCCTTCCATACTGCAGCAAAAATGACCCCATTTATGGCACTTTATGGATATCATCCACCATCCATCACATCATCTTTAAGGGAAAATTCGAAGGTTCAAGCAGTGGAAGATCACATCAAGCATCAACAAGAAGTTCTCCAACTCTTAAAGGAAAACCTAAATTTGGCACAAAATCGAATGAAACAACAGGCATATCAACATCGCAATGAGAGAAGTTTTGATGTAGGAGATTGGGTATTTTTACGGCTACAACCATACAAACAAATGTCCCTCAAGAAAGCTAAGAAGGATAATAAATTATCACCAAAGTACTATGGTCCTTACAAGGTGTTGCAAAATATTGGTTCTATGGCATACAAATTGGAGCTTCCTGCTTCTTCGCGAGTACATCCAGTTTTCCATGTTTCATGCTTAAAGAAGGTTATAGGTGAAAATATTCCAGCTCAAACAATATTTCCAGAACTTGATGAGGAAGGAAAAATCATATTGGAACCTGAAGCGGTCATGGAAACAAGAACTCGACAGCTACGGAATCGATCAATTTCAGAGTATCTCATCAAGTGGAAGAACTTACCCACCGAAGATTCTACATGGGAGGATGAGAATTTTATACAGAAGCACCCGGAGCTACTCAAGCGTTGAGGACAACACTTTTTTGAAGGAGAGGGGCATGTTAGGTCCCTATATCACTAGTATAGTCCCTTATTATTGTTAGTGTAACCCTTATTGTTATTATTGTACCCTTGTAACCCCCATTTTGTTATTATTGTGCCCTTAAATTATTATTGTTAGGTCGGCTAGGATTACATTGTGGCCCACTAGGATTACATTATGGCCCCATGGACTCCTATATATAGAAAGGAGGTTTTGTGAATTGTATCATCCAAGAAATTGTTCATTTATGTAATGTATTGGAGGTTGCCCCCTCGAAGTGGCTCATTTCTAAGGCGTTGATATCTCTTTTCTTCTCTTTTTGGAGCTAGTTACACAACACATTTCCCTATAATAAATACATACTCTCCATTTTCCATTATTCTTAAGGTGAAACCCATTGACTTTCTGACATTGGATAAATACAATTTGCATTTAACAGTTTCTATAGTTCCTCCTTAACAATTTCCCTTAAGTTTGGATTCATTATTATCTGAGGTTTTTGGATTGGTTTGGCATTCTCTTCAATATATATGTGATGCATGCAAGTTTTAGGATTAATTCATTTCATGTCAGTGTATTCCCATGCATATGCAGGAGAATGTTTTTGCAATGTTTTTATTAATTTATTCCTCTGAAATTCTTCCAGATTTTTGTTTATATTTAAAGTTTTTCCTCGAAATATTTCTATTGAAGAACTACCAATTTATTCCATGGAATATAAAAACATCTGTCTGGACGATAAATATTCAAGTTTCACTATTCTTGAAAATTTTGACTAACCTCACAGTATCAAGATGATAAGATTTTCGTTTGAATTTAAAATTTTATCTTCTTCATGAAATTGTGAGATTGTAAAAATAGGTTGTATATCACTATCATCATCCATCGAATCTTCATTTTCTACCTCTATAATTGTTTTTTCAGGTGGTTATAATGTGAATTTATTTGTTCAACTTCCATCTGAGATAAACATATCACCGAATCTACAATTGATAAAGGCATCAACTATAGCTAGCTAAGGTGTCCCTAATATTAATGGACACCCCCCTAAGTTATTCTTGGATGTCAAGATCATAAAATCAACTCGATATTCCCAAGAATCTAAGGGTACATAAATTTATTCTAACACACCATTAGGTTTGATTACAATTCTATCTTCTAGTTGTAACAATGTTGTGTATATTTGATATTAGGAAGTTTTAAGTGATCCATAGTTAGTTTACTCATGATATTTATAGCTACTACTAAATCAATCAGTGTGTTTGGTATTTCAATGCCATTGATGTGTTTTTTCACAATGGGACTTTGTGGAACCAAATATTTCTGAATTGTTGTTTTTCCCATCATGATATCTCCAATTTTTCCAACTAACTGAATTCTTTTGAATTATTTTATTTTTGTTCATGGTTTTTAATAGTTAAATCCCTAATTGTTTTTGCAAGAATTGGAATTTATTTGATAACTTGTAGCAAAGGAATTTTTATGCAAACATTCTTCAGCTCATGTAACATATCATAATTAGGCATTATGATTTGTTTTTCTACCCCTTTATTATTTTGTAATCTTTCAGGGAAAGGTGGTTTTGAGATAGATACTGAAGGTTGTTCCATAACGGGAGTTGAGTTTATTGGAGTATTATGTGTAGGAGTGGCTTGTTTTTGGAGATTTTATTTCTGATGAAGAGATTTATCTTCTTTAGAATAACTATTTTTATTTTGAGGATTTTCATTTTGATGAAGAGATATATCTTCCTCAAAATGATCATCCTTTTATTTTTCTTGAATAAAAGCAAATTTTGACTTATTTTCTGATATTCTACCAGATCTAAGTTGATCATAATTAGGATGTATTGGAGTTATCATGTAAGTCTAGAAATTTTGTCCCTCCATGTCGTAAATAGGTTGTGAATTTTTATTATTTGGGTTTGGAAGTGGTTGAGAAGGAAATAGATTTGGTAGATGTGGAAATGGTAATGAAAGTTGTGGATTTTTATTTTGAAATTGAGTTTGAATTAGTTGACTAGATTTAGGAAAATTTTGTGGTGGAAAGTTTGGATAAGGTTGTGGATATTGGTGAAATTGAGAATATCTACCATAAGGATTTTTCCATCCTTGTGTCCAAGGTTGGGATTGAGACTAAGGCTACCATGGCATTGGTGTAGTCCAGTTATTATGCGAGGGTTGAGTATACATTTGAGTATTCAAACCTTCAGTTTTTGATCCTTGCCATGCTCTTCTAGAAACAAAACAAATAGGATCCATTTTATTTTGAACCACTTCCTCTTGGTAGACAACTTTAAGACCTGGTATTGAAGGACATTTTTTTTAACAAGATTTTCTATACATATAACAAAAGTTTCTAAAATTTTTAAATCAAGATGGAATTCTATCAAAGCAGGCGTCTTTCTGCACTTAGGAAAAGAGATAGATAAGACATAATTTTCAACTCTTTTCTTATTTTGTACTTTCAAGTCATTGTCTATTCGTTCACTAAGGCTCCCTAAAATGTCAGTTTTAAACTCATCAAGAAAATTTCCTATTTCAGCCCTACTTACTGTTCTAGTAACAGATTTATTAATTCTAGAGATAACAAGGTATCTTGGATTATTTCCAACTCTTGACTTACGTCTTGAAAGATGTATGAAAAATTCATAAATTTAAGGTAATGATAATAGAGAAATATCTCATTTTCCCATCATGTTAAGGATATCTATCCATTCATCTCCAATGGATTTTAGTAGGAGAGCTTTCAAAGTATCTTGATCCAAATTTTCCATTTTAGCCCTTTTAATATTATAACTAAAAATTTCAATTAAATCCTCAATATTTTCATCTTCTCTTTGCATCATTTTAAATAATTCATCCTTTCGATTATGAGGCATGAAATAATCCTTGTATTTTAATAAGAATGCATTTTTCATTTCCTCCCATGTTCTAATAAAGTGTGTTATTTAACCCATGAACCATTTTATGCTGCATCCTTAAGAGTTCCTGGAAACAATTTCAACTTTTGAGAATAGAGTAAGTAGTCATATTATCTACATAAAACTTTTAATTCAAAAAGAAATGTTTCACGATCCTCATTTCTTAATCAATGGATGTTAGGAAGGATACATGGTGAGATATTTTTCATTGTGGTTGTAGTATCTTCATTGATGATAGGAAATCCAATAGGATCTAGTTCTACTTTGTCTTCTCCTCCTCTTCCCCTTCCCCTACCTCTGCCTCTTCCTCTACCTCCACCTCCAATCCTAGGTCCACCTCCTCCAATTCTTAAATGTTCATCACTCACATTGTATACTTCCCCTTATCCTTCCCCAGCCATTGTAGACTCCTTAGAACTAATATAAGGTTCCAAAATTAGATTTTTTTGTTCTTCTTCTTCTGATTCTTCTAGTTCCTCTTTCAATGGTAAATTATAATACATTTCTTCTTCCTCTTCTTCATTAGGGATTTTTAGCTCTTGAGCTAAAATTTGTTCCCTAGTTGTAATTAGGAATATTACTCCTTCTGTTGGGTATGTAGGATATTTTTCTTCCACAATTTCTTTTGTTGATGAAGTTGGTGAATTTCTAGGTTGAATTTAAGATCTTAATACGTTAGGAAGTCTATGTCTACTTGCAGACGATGGTATACAATTTTGGATGGATGGTGTGGAACTACAAGGTCTAAATGAGGTGATTGGTGTTGTTGGAATTAAGCTTCTACCTCTAGCTACAAATCTACCCTAGAATATATTTCTCTATGCATATAATTTTCTATTTTTATTATAGGTGTGTTCGTTTTTTTTTAGAAAGGAAAAATAATCCTATTTACACTTCCCTGGAAATGACGCCAAAATGTTTAGTTAATTTAATGTTCTTAAATTTCTGAAATAAATTATCGGCCGAAGTTGGTAAACTTGTGAAGTGAAAGTGCACTATATATGCTAGAAGCCCCAAGTTATTAGTGTGATGGTTATATTCATAGAGATTTATTGTAAGGATGTTTTTATTCCTATGTCCTTAATGAAATTGATGGATTAAATTAAAACTAAATTATAAAAAACCCAAATTTGCAAATATCAATTAAATTCTATAGATCAGGTAAGTTTTAAAAACTAAAACAAACCTGAAGAAGCCTCAACTAATTTGTCTATTAGTATCCAATAATTTTGACAATCTAACGTAAGTAAATGAAATCAAATTCTAGAAAGAAAAGGAATTTTTGATTTTTTTATGTTTTTATAAATGAAATGTTATGTAAATTAAACTGAGAAAATAAATGAATAAGTCACTATTTTTATGGACATAAATCACTTTAAAGTAGAAGGCATTCACATTCTTGTACCAAAAATTAACCCACTAAATCACTATTTCTTGAAATGAACTCACTGAAACTAGAAATGAAATATTCTAATGTTATCGGAATAAATCACACATGAAAAACTAATCTACAATAAACCAATGTTTCATGGAAAGAAAACTAAGATTACTTATGCATTAAATCAAATAAAAATGGAACATAAGCCTACATCAAATGACAAAGACAAACCATCTAAGAATATACTCTAAGTAGAAAAATGAAATTTTGGAAATGGCTACAATGTTTAACATAGTGGAAGCATAAACTGAAGCTACATCAAATGATAAAAATAGAGCTATGAAAAACATCTAAATTAAAAACATAAAATAAATTAGAACCTTATATGTTTGCAGGGGCCCTCCACAAACATGTGGTTTCAACGATTTAATCCAACATTAGCTGTGCATCGAACCTTCAGAATAGTTATTCAATTAAAAAGGAATAAAACAGAGTTTCACACTCGCATCATAATTTCACACTGTCAATACATTTATTTTCCTTGTAGTTATAAAAGCCATATCATTAACTGTTTTGGGGATTTTATGTCTATTTGGACAAAAAAAATTCTATCTTAATATTCTAACATATAATATAATTGTGTTGCTTCACGATTTGTTATTTGACAAAGAAAATAGTGAAGTGTTATAGCTTTGGACTCTCGTTGGCTTGTCCAACTTGTGTTTGACTGATCCTTTGACAACACAACTGGGTGATTTCTGACATGATTTGGATCATATGGATAGGATTAAATCCATGAGAGGATAATTCTCCACCTATCCACATACTTCGCTGCTTAGCTGATACCTCAGAGCCCGATGAACCATGGAGATGGCTATAGAAACCTGGATCAGCTAGAGAATCACATTAATTCTATAGCTAATACAAAAGTTAATCTAATAATAAATAACATTAATGAATATGAAAGATAGGTCATTAAAACACCTTAACATGTCAAAAAATTGCAACTTAATTCTTGTTTGAGCTAATGATGATGAATAAAATGAGGAAATATAGGAGAAAGGAGGTGTCAAAATGAGGCAATCATGCAGCTACACTTGCTATGGTTTGTGGCCTATCAAAGCAGATTTAGTGTAGTCACGACCTCCTCAAAAATAACCCAAACAACCTACTAAACAACATTGTAATGTGCCTCATCTCCTTGTGCTTGTAGCCCAACAATCTGGTCCTTAAGCAACCCTTACCTGGACATGTTTTGACCATAAAACAATCCATCAATCCAATCTACACCCATGAAACTCCTCGGCCTCCACACAGATCTCTCCACGTTGTCTAGGTGTAGAATTCTATGAATTGTTCCTTTACCATGTCCTTGCTGCGGGTAGCATCCAAATTTCAGGGCATCTTCTTGTAAGAATGTTGCACAAATGGATGCATAAACAACACTTCATAACCATCCTTTTATAGCCTAAAGAGGAGATTCACTTAATTAATGAAGAGACCCATCTATTGGAGTAATTTCCATCAAGCCTACAAGACTTGATAACCAATAATTATTTTTTTCCTTCAATAATTCATTTATATCTAACGAATACTTGGTATCGTATGATTCATATTGCGTTAGAATCATCTCACCAATCACTATCATCCTCATACATCACATATCAAAATCACGTTACAGTTTTGGCCCTGTTAACCACCTATAAAAATTGTTATAGAAAAAGGTGGCTAAGACTTTTTGAGCCTTCAAGGAACAAATTTTATTACTAAAAATTGTTGGCTCTTGAAGACTCTTGAAGGCCTCATGCCTCTGTCTAGATCTCCATTGTTGTTTCCATTTTATACTAAGAAATTATGCCGATTTCATGAGAAAATACTGCTGTAAAATCATCATTTTCCCCCTCCCCCACTCGAAACTAGCCTTCATTTTCTCTCCTTTTTCCTCCATAAAAATCCTTTTCTTTCATGATTCCTCTTCTTCCCCTCATGAAAATCACTTTTACAAAGTTAAAGACTCACTCTTTAACCTTACCGAAACCCCCAAATCCATTAAAAACTATGAAAAAAAGTCATAAAAAAAAAATTTTTTATTACTAAGGACTCAAGCCCCCTTGGGCTAAGTCCTAACCACTTCTCCCACATGCCCACACCCTGGAACCAAGCACTAACCCTGTTCGGTGCTCATCGCATCGGAAAGATCCAAGTGCACAAGTATTTTGCCATGTTCCGAAAGTTTCGATGCGATTAGCCTTTGTATTTAAAACCCCCGATTATATTATTTTTCATATAAACCGTAGGCCCACCTTCCGCACTTAAAACCTTGAAAAATCCATTCCCAATCCGTTTTTTCCTTTGTAAATACAAAAACCCATCTATCCAAAGTTTTGATATAAAAAACTAAAACCACGTGATTAAATGAAAAGGGTTAGATTAAAAAGACCGATCGCGCAATCGCATCGGAGAAAAATAAAATGGGTTGATTGAAAGACCTGCATCAAAAGTTTCGATGCGATTGGGTCATATATATAAACTCCGCCCCCACCTTGCTGCTCTATATAACTTTCACCCGGGACCAAGTGTCAAATATCCCAGGGGCTTAATCGCATCGCAAGATTCCAATGGGTTGATTGAAAAGCCCGAGCCCAAGGCTCCGATTGCGATTGGCCCTTTGTTATGAAAATCCCTGGGCCCATCATATTCCATAAACCCATGGCCCCGCAAACGGGCGCCTTTTCATATATATATTTTTCCGCCCCGATCCGCCAAAACCTTTGTTTTATTTAAATTTTTGGGGTTTTTGAATAATATAAGGGTTTTCCGCCTGTTCTTTCTAAAAACTAATCCCCACCGTTGATCGTAAGCCAATCAAACGAACAATGCTCAATCACATCGGAGTTTTTCATCGCATAACTTTGTTTGCTCCCTCCGATCAGCCATTCCCCCGATTCATTCTCCATCGTTGACCTAATTTTTAGATCGACGGTCTATGCTACATCGCATCACACAGTTTCAATTGCATGCATTTGTTTCTTCCCCTGATCGCCCATCCCTTCGATTCATTCCCCGTCGTTGATCTAATCCTCAGATCGACAGCCAACGCTAAATCGCATCGCATTTTTACATTGGCACCAGTTGAATGTTGCCTCCAATTGCGATCCTCCGATTGAATCTGGACCATCCATGTGTCCAGATCGGATGGTCCAAAATCACTCTGACTCGTTCATTTCCCCACTCTTCTTTAACCTCCTCTAAATAAATCTCCACTGTCGGATGATTGCCTTCGAATAGCCATGCTCCTCCCCGAAGCCTCCAAAGCAGTTAAACCTAAAAACATAAGATTTTCTAATATTTAGTGTATTTTGCAGGGATTAATGGTTTTTCCATTTGTTCAAAAGAAATGCTGAAGGTTGGGAAAGATGTTTCCCGTGCCTTTGATTTATCATGGAGACCATTCGCAAGGGTCAGATTCAACGTTTTATCAATGCTTCATGGGAATTGATGCCTTTAAAGCCCAACGCAGCCCTGCACATCAACAAGACACTGTTTTATTAAAAACATAGTTTAAAGAGTATCAGTGTTGAAGACAGAGCACAACAAAAATATAATACTGAAGACAGATTTGGGAATCACGGCCAAGAATGATTATCAAAAGCCTTATTCCTAGAGTTAAAACACAATTAAAGAAAATCATAAGTGTTTAAAGGACAGAAAGGCCTCTGCTGCCTCAATTGAGGCGAATTGATTCCTCAGCTGCCATAAGTGCCACCTGTGCCTCAAACCGTTCAAACAGAGGTCGAAGTTATTGATCCAACGAAGATATTTCCCTCAGCGTAGCCAAAGATTTAATTCTGCCAAAGAATTCAATGCAAAAAATATTTGTAGAGTTACTCCAACATAACCCAGAGCCTCAAAGTCAAAAAAATCTCCCACCAAGCTTAATCTTAAATGAAAAATAGTTAATACAAACAGACCACCCATAAACTTCTCCATCGAGCCCCTCAAAGGCTGAGAGGTCTTGAATCTGTATTAATTGTCCTGAGAGATCTTTTATCAGATCTCACCTCCTCATTCTTCTATAAATACCTCTGTAGAAGATGAGAAACTGTTGGTTGCAAAACTTTGAAATAAATTTGAGCTTAAACTTCTGATTGCAAATAGTGTTCACTGGCCCTTGGAGCTCTGCTTGTGATAGATTATTTAGGCTAAATAGTGAAGATGATTGCTGAACTAAAACATTGGACTTGAAGAGAGCGCCAAGCACGTTTGTGTCAATAAAAAGTTGTTTCCTGGGATCCTGGTCTATATCATTGGTGAAGTGCCCCTCTCTTTGTTATTGTCTTCCTTCTATGTATGTAATATTGTTCACTATTCTCTGATAAAGAACAGCATTTATAGAGTTAGGACCTATTGTATATCAGTAACCTTCTCTGACTGAAAAGCTTTATCTCAATGTTTTCCTCCAATTTATTTATTTAAGAATGATTTAATACAGTTTGAGCAGTTAGGAATGTTGGAGTTCCCTCGTCCTACTGTTTTCTTTAAACATTGATCTTGAAAGTTATTTTCCTTATTTGCTTATTAAAGTTAGACTAGAAAGTGATGGTTTTCCCTGTTTCTAGCTTCTATTCTCCAAAAGCAGATTCTGAAAGTTTCCCTTGGTGTTGACTGAAAGAAGACTAGGTTTAAAAGCACTTTATCTGATCTTAAGTTACACTTTATCTTCTCTTATATGTTTTCACACTTTCTGAAGGTAATTATGTGGATTACTGGATTGTTTGTCAATTAAGTTGCTTTAATACAACTTGCCCAAGAATTCTATGGTTAGCCTTGTTCTTGGTTGGTTTTAAGCAGTTACTTAAAAGGCTTTTCTTGTTTGGAATGACTATAAATCCTTTGTGAAATTATTATCAGTTTCCACCCCTCCAACACTTTACTGTTTCCATTCCATCATTTTAATCTCAATAATCTTGTGATATAGATGACTTTCCCCTTGGATCACTCTTGATGTTGTTTCTCAATTAAAGCCATGTTATGACTCCATAGCCCAATGGACTAAAAACCAGCGTTATATCTATCTCTTTAGCCATAGCTGTTCTATCCACTTGCAACTTCTCACCTTTGAAACTTTTTGCACTTATAACTTTCTCCTCAAAATAATAATCATGCTCAATCATCCAAAAACAAAAAAAACCCTTGGCCTTCATAACTAGCCTAATATCATTACCCAAAACTTCAAAGACAAATCCATCTTTGCACTCATTGGAGAGATCCCTCTCCAGATTCAGGAGGGCTAGATCCTAGAATCCCAAAGTTGGTTGAAACGATGTTTCTCCCTGAGATCGGACTTTGCCAATCTTGAATTCCTGAGCTAACATTTTCGACGCTCATTGCTGAAATTAAGTGCATTTTATCTTACACACACTTAGGCACTCAAAAGACCCAAGATCTCTGGTTAGATTGGTATCTCATTGCTGACGGTGGACAACAGCCTGCTTCAAATAGTTAATTCATCCACTTGGCAACTCCTGTTGTGTAACCGGCTCCAAAGAGAGAAGAAAAGAGATATTCACGCCTTAGAAATGAGCCACTTCGAGGGGGCAACCTCCAATAAATTACATGAATGAACAATTCTTGGATGATTCAATTTACAAATACCAAATGTTGTGTAACCGGCTCCAAAGAGAGAAGAAAAGAGATATTCACGCCTTAGAAATGAGCCACTTTGAGGGGGCAACCTCCAATAAATTACATGAATGAACAATTCTTGGATGATTCAATTTACAAAACCTATTTCTATGTAGGAGTCCATGGGGCCATTAATGTAATCCCGGTGGGCCTGATGTAATCCTAGCCGACCTAACAATAATAATTTAGGGGCACAATAATATGAGAATGGGGATTCTGAGAATGCAAATAATAACAATAAAGGGAGTTAAATTCTCAGGTACTATACTAGTAATATAGGGACCTAACAACTCCACACTCCATAACTCTCAAAGACTCCACTGGAGGAAGAACCTGAAAGATGGCCAAGCCTCATAGAAGGGTAGAATATATGTGTTGGATCTGGTTTAAATAATTCATTGGTTTTGTCTATCACTATGTTCTGTCCTGCTTTAAGCCTAATAAAGTAAACAAAGGTGAAACCCACATTGAGTATGGGAAGGAAATCAGAACTCAGTATTCAAACCATGAGTAGGCCTGTACTCCTGTTAAAAATATGGTGAGACAAGAGCCTCGTGTTATATCTCCCACTCCTAAAAAAGCCTCAAACAGCCATGAGCCTCCTGTCACGCTACCCACACCCACAAAGATCATTGAAAGATATAAGCCTATAGTTTTACCTCTTATCTTCCAGCCCCTTACTGCAGAACTTATAGATAAGCTGCCCTATTTTAATGAAGGAAATTCAAGAATCACTGCTGAATAGCATGTCCAAAAGCTCGAGGATGTACTTGAATTATATGAAATAGAAGAAGATGATGTGGGTATTAGAATGTTGGCCTTTTCATTACAAGTAAATGCAAAGATTTGGTTTAAAAACCTTCCAGTGGCAAGCATCTTCATCTTTCATCAATTTGCTTGAGTTTTCCTTGATAGATGGGCAGTCCCAGTAAATGTCTTCCTCATCCTACAAGAATATCAGAATTTGAGAAGACATCCGGCGGAGACAGTACAAGAGTTTTCAGCTAGGTTCAATAAGGTGTACAATGCGATACCTTCTGATGTAAAACCGCCTTTAGGATGGGCTCTACTGCACTATCCTAGTTCTTTTGAACCCGAGGTGGAATTCTATATAAGAGAAAGAGAGCCTTCGAGCCTGGAGGAAATGCAGAGAATAGCAATTACCGTCGAATATAACATAAAGTGCAGGGAGGAAGGATTGAAAGCAGCAAGGAAGGACCAAACAGAGCAGAAAGGGCAGATATCTTTAGGAAGTAATCTACAAAGAACGATAGAGATGGCCAATACATTGCTGAAAATAGAAGAGGAAGAATATTGGGTCGAAACTAGAAATAATGATTGGGAGAGACCTACACCTTGTCCTCAAGAATGATAAACCAGACCACTGCAAGATAGAAGCCACATGCAGAGCATGTATGATGAAACAGAGTTTGAATCAGAAAATGAACTTGCAGACTATTTTGAAGAAAGACTAGCTGAGTTTCCAGAAGGTTTAATGGATAATGTTGCTTATAATTATGATCTATCCAATGATGGTTTGTCTGATGATGATTTTTTCCAAAGGGGAGCCAAGCATACAGGGCCATCATCAGCCAATTTAGCGGAGGAATATCGTGACCTTCAACTTCAACAAAATGATCAGCCAATGGAGGCTACCTATGACACTGATGAAGAAAGAGTTGAAAGCATGATAGCAGATGAAGATTCATCGAATCTACACTCTGTTATATATCAGATCATCAACAATAATTTCGAAGAATATGGAAGCCAGCAACTTTTCAGTGCAGAGGACAAGGAAGAAAGACATGAAGAAAATCTTGAGCAAGATGAAAATCTGGAACCTTCACCTAAAAGGGTCAAGGTAACCAAAGCAACCCCTGCTCAAGAATATGTTAATTTTTTCACAGAGTTCAGTTCACTCCAGAAGAACCAGTTAGGGTCAGAAGAGGACAGCCCTGCCATATATGACGAGCCCTCCAGTTCAGGCTGCAGTGAAGATGAGGGAGACCTTCTTTCCCATAAACATCTTTGTCTTAATCCGGTGGAAGATGAGGTATTCCTGGTTGATGCTCATATGCCAAATACTCCCAGCCAGGGAAGAGAGGAGTGTGATTACAAATGCCACACTGCAAATGTAGTGATTGAAGCTGCCCGGGATACAGACAACCTACCAGTCATGGCAGGCCTTAAAGGAATTTTATATCATGTTCTGATTGATCCTGTGGTAGAATACATGGAGGCCCTGGTTGGCTCAGTTCCTCAAGTATTAATCCTTTGCAAGAGCCAAATACCTCAGAAATTTTCACCACTTCTGGTGGCTTCAATTTTGAAGATCCACATGTAGAGCACCCTATGGTTGTTTCTGATGAACGGTCAGTTCTTCTCCCCTTTTTTACTATTGCTTAACTGGCTTCATTGGCATTATTGTATCACCTAAAATATGTAAGTATTCCAAGTTAGAGTAGTTTATATAGGAATGTCAATAAATCTCAACCTTTGATCATTTAGCTAGTTGTTGTTTTCTGCTTCGAAGAAAAAGAAAAATACAAAAACAATAAAAGAAAGAAAAGAGGGCAGATTGTGAAAATAAGGAAGGTACAACCCCATACCAAAAAGAGAAACAAATCTGAAAGTGTGCAAGCTTAAATGCAACTCCTAAAGAACACACTTCTAGTTAGTCAAACAACCTAATCTTGACTAATTATTTTTAAATTTTCTGCTGATAGGATAGTGAATTCGATTTGCCAAAATGTTTAATCTTGGCTTAGCAGTAGATAGTTTAGGATAGAAATTAAAGGTTAAAAAAAAAACAAAATCTGCACCTAAAGTTTCAAAAATAAAATGACTCAAATTTGCTTCAAATTTTGAGTCAAGAGATGTAAAAATCTGGTTCTAATCAGCTCAAAATATGAACCAGAAAACAAGGAAGAAACAGGTCAAACAAGAGCCAAAACAGAGTTGTAAAAGGATGAACGAAGTGCTTTGAAACATTCAGATCTTAAGCCTTCCATTTTGTTTTAAATTTTCTGAAAAATAAATGTCTATGTGCAGCCTGTTTCTATGCCATAGACCAGCATCAAGTTAGACTGTTCAATCCTGACTTGAATGCTTTTCAATTGCTGTTGTAGAATTTAGAGAATAAAGTCTGCTAGACAGTTTAATCCCAACAGATAATAGATTAGGTAGAGAATTATATGGACTCAACTGTTTAATCTAAGTCCATGGAGAAATAAGGAGTAGAAATAGATTAGTTTTCCTATTTTCAAAAGGATAAAATGTTGTACAAGAGTTTGCCAATCCAAGTGCACTCTAATGAAGAAAAAATATTAGATCTGTAGGATTGGGTAGGTAGAAAGCTTGTAGATGAAAGATCCATTGTTTTTTATAGTTGCTAATATGTTTTCAGAGAAATATCATCCCATCAAAGGAAGGGCAAACCAATGGATCAGGTGCAGGTCAGCCTCCCAGAGAATGCAAGTCTGAAGTTCTTGATGACTTCAAGAAGGCACCATCCCCAAGTGGAGCCACTGTTAGCCACCTATAAAATTTGTTATAGAAAAAGGTGGCTAAGAATTTTTGAGCCTTCAAGGAACAAATTATATTACTAAAAATTGTTGGCTCTTGAAGACTCTTGAAGGCCTCATGCCTCTGTCCAAATATTCATTGCTGTTTCCATTTTATACTAAGAAATTCTGCTGATTTCATGAGAAAAGACTGCTATAAAATCAACATTTTCCCCCTCCCCCCACTCGAAACTAGCCTTCATTTTCTCTCCTTTTTTCTCCATAAAACTCCTTTGTTTTCATGATTCCTCTTCTTCCCCTAATGAAAATCACTTTACAAAGTTAATGACTCACTCTTAAACCTTACCGAAACCCCCAAATCCATTAAAAACTCTAAAAAAAAGTCATAAAAAACAATTTTTTTATTACTAAGGACTCAAGCCCCCTTGGGCTAAGTCCTAACCACTTCTCCCACATGCCCACACCCTGGAACCAAGCGCTAACCCTGTTCAGCGCTCATCGCATCGGAAAGATCCAAGTGCGCAAGTCTTTTGCCATGTTCCGAAAGTTCCAAAGTGATTAGCCTTTGTATTTAAACCCACCGATTATATTATTTTTCATATAAACTGTAGGCCCACCTTCCGCACTTAAAACCTTGAAAAATCCATTCCCGATCTGTTTTTTCCTTTGTAAATACAAAAACCCATCTATCCAAAGTTTTGATATAAAAAACCAAAACCACATGATTAAATGAAAATGGTTAGATTAAAAAGATCGATCACGCAATCGCATCGGAGAAAAATACAATGGGTTGATTGAAAGACCTGCATCAAAAGTTTCGATGCGATTAGGTCATATATATAAACTCTGCCCCCCACCTTGCTGCTCCATATATATTTCACCCGGGACCAAGTGTTAAAGATCCCAGGGGCTTAATCGCATCGCAAGATTCCAATGGGTTGATTGAAAAGCCCGACCCCGAGGCTCCGATTGTGATTGGCCCTTTGTTATGAAAATCCCCGGGTCCATCATATTTCATAAACCCATGGCCCCGCAAATAGGCACCTTTTCATATATATATTTTTCTGCCCCGATCCACCAAAACCTTTGTTTTATTTAAATTTTTGGGGTTTTTGAATAATATAAGGGTTTTCTGTTGGTTCTTTCTAAAAACTAATCCCCATCGTTGATCGTAATCCGATCAAACAGCTAGTGCTCAATCGCATCGGAGTTTTTCATCGGATACCTTTGTTTGCTCCCTCTGATCCGCCATTCCCCCAATTCATTCTCCACTGTTGATTTAATATTTAGATCAACGGTCTGCACTACATCGCATCGTGCATTTTCAATCGCATGCATTTTTTTCTTCCCCCGATTGCTCATCCCTCTGATTCATTCTCCACCATTGATCTTATCCTCGGATCGACAGCCAACGCTAAATCGCATCGCATTTTTAAATCGGCGGCAGTTGAGTGTTTCCTCCGATTGCGATCCTCCGATTGAATCTGGATTGTTCACGTGTCCAGATCGGATGGTCCAAAATCACTCCGACTCATTCATTTTCCCGCTCTTATTTAACCTCCTTTAAATAAATCTCCATCGTTGGATGATTTCCATCCAACGGCCACACTCCTCCCCGAAGCCTCCAAAGTAGTTAAACCTAAAAATGTAGGATTTTCTAATATTTAGTGTATTTTGTAGGGATTAATGGTTTTTCCATTTGTTCTGAAGAAATGCCGAAGGCCAGGAAAGACGTTTCTCGTGCCTTTGATTTATCATGGAGAGTGTTTGCAAGGGTCGGATTCAACGTTTTATCAATGCTTCATGGGCATTGATGCCTTTAAAGCCCAGCATGGCCCTGCACATCGACAAGACACTGTTTTATTAAAAGCACAGTTTAAAGAGTATCAGTTTTGAAGACAGACCACAACAAAAATAGAATATTGAAGACAGATTTGGGAATCACAGCCAAGAATGATTATCAAAATACTTATTCCCAGAGTTAAAACACAATTAAAGAAAATCATAAGTGTTTAAAGGACAGAAAGGCCCCCGCTACCTCAATTGAGGAAAATTGATTCCTCAGCTACCATAAGTGCCACCTGTGCCTCAAACCATTCAGATAGAGGCCGAAGTTATTGATCCAACGAAAATATTTGCCTCAGCGTAGCCAAAGATTTAATTTTGCTAGATAATTCAATGAAAAAAATATCTACAGAGTTACTCCAACATAACGCAAAGCCTCAAAGTCAAAAAAATCTCCCACCGAGCTTAATCTTAAATGAAAAAACATTTAATATAGATAGACCATCTGTAAACTTCTCCATCGAGCCCCTCAAACGCCGAGAAGTCTTGAATCTATATTAATTGTCCTGAGAGATATTTTACCAAATCTCACCTCCTCATTCTTCTATAAATACCTCTGTAGAAGATGAGAAATTGTTGGTTGCAGAACTCTGAAATACATTTGAGCTTAAACTTCTGATTGTAAATAGTGTTCATTGGCCGTTGGAGCTCTGCTTATGATAGATTAGTTAGGCTGAATAATGAAGAGGATTGCTGAACTGAAACATTGGAATTGAATACTGTAACTGGTTTGACATCAATAATAAGTTGTTTCTTGGGATCCTGGTCTATATCATTGGTGAAGTGCCCCTCTCTTTGTTATTGTCTTCCTTCTATGTATGTCATATTGTTCACTATTCTCTGATAAAGAACAACATTTATAGAGTTAGGACCTACTGTATATCAGTAACCTTCTCTGACTGAAAAGCTTTATCTCAATGTTTTCCTCAAATTTGTTTATTTAAGAATGATTTAATACAGTTTAAGCAGTTAGGAATGCTGGAGTTCCCTCGTCCTACTGTTTTCTTTAAACATTGTTCTTGAAAGTTATTTTCCTTATTTTCTTATTAAAGTTAGATTAGAAAGTGATGGTTTGCCTTGTTTCTAGCTTCTATTCTCCAAAAGTAGATTCTGAAGGTTTCCCTTGGTGTTGACTGAAAGAAGACTAGGTTTAAAAGCACTTTATCTGATCTTAAGTTACACTATGTATTCTCTTATATGTTTTCACACTTTCTGAAGGTAATTATGTGGATTACTGGATTGTTTGTCAATTAAGCTACTTTAATACAACTTTCCCAAGAAGTCTATGGTTAGCCCTGTTCTTGGTTGGTTTTAAACAGTTACTTAAAAGGATTTTCTTGTTTGGACTGACTATAAATCCTTTGTGAAATTATTATCAGCTTCCACCCCTCCAACACTTTACTGTTTCCATTCGATCATTTTAATCTCAATAATCTTGTGATATATATGACTTTCCCCTTGGATCACTCTTGATGTTGTTGCTCAATTAAAGCCCTGTTATGACTCCATAGCCCAACGAAATAAAAACCAGCATTATATCTATCTTTTTAGCCATAGTTGTTCTATTCACTTGCAACTTCTCACCTTTGAAACTTTTTGCACTTAGAAATTTCTCCTCGAAATAATAATCATGCTCAATCATCCAAAAACAAACAAAACCCTTGGCCTTCATAACTAGCCTAATATCATTACCCAAAAAACTTCAAAGACAAATCCATCTTTGCACTCATTGGAGAGATCCCTCTCCGGATTCAGGAGGGCTAGATCCTAGAATCCCAAAGTTGGTTGAAACAATGTTTCTCCCTGAGATCAGACTTTTCCAATCTTGCTGATTACAAGGAGCTAATAGGCCCAAATCATGATGGGTGAAAAACCCCTAAGCTTGGATCTCAATTCCACAAGCCCATTTGTGGTGCTTTGAACTACAACCCTCTAACACTAGGGCATGGCGTACCTCCCAAGTTACAAAAAAATAAACAATTTATAGCTACAACAATTTTTATCTATGTGTGCATGTAAAATTTAAAATTTTGTATCTATATGCATGTGTAGTTTCATTGGAAATGAATGTGTGTAGCTTATTTTAATATAATGTACAAAATGGAGATATTGAGATGCATTAAAACAATTATTTTGTTGTCTTCACACCCCACAACCGAAACCATCAAATTTTCCATACTAAATATAAATATTAATTTGTTAAATAAGAAAATATGTAATATTTCTAAATGATATAATAAGCAATTTGATAAGGAATGCGCAAAAATTATAATAACATGTTCATGTTCTAAATATCATGTGCATTATAAAGTGTGTGTTCACATTCTTCAAATGTGAAAATTATATTTTGAGTTTAAATTCAGAAAATAAATAAAACATATCCTTTTACTCACAACACCAATACCTTGGTTGAACAAGATCAACTCCGAAAGTTGAGAACTTATGTGGTATATTACATAATGCCTCTCTAACTATGAGATCTAAATCTCTAAGACCCATTATTTTTATAAATATCATACTAATATTTCTAATATCCATAGTCACATGACTTATTCATGGCCATTGAGCATGGAAAAGCTTAATGTAGTGCTCAAGGCCCTTATTTTCATCCTAAGGCCATGGTAGAATCCTTAACTGCCATAAGTTTTTTTGTGAGAAAATTCCTAATATGTCTAAATCCCACATGGAAGCAAAAGGTATCTTAGAAAGGATCAATATGGTTGTTTGAGTCATATCTCATGGCCATTAATCTAGAAAAGGTTCGTTTTGTGCCTAAGTTCCTTGTTGTCCTCGCTTAAGCGTGGTAAAGACCCTAAGCCCCAATTTTTTTTTGAACAACATAATAATGACACCAAATATCACACATACAATTCAAATATTAATTATATATGCCTTATGTAGTTTTTCTAGGACAGGTACATAAATATTTACCCTAAGAAGTTTCAAATAGGGCCTTAAAATATTATTTTCCTTCCCTAACCAATTTGTAACAAAAATTGGTTTATTTTCCATGTAAATAAAATGATACCAAGGTCATGGGACCCAATATGAGTGGTGGGTAAACATTATAGTGGAAATCACTTGCAATTTAATAATGGTAATGGAAATTGGCAAAGGAATTGGAAAATGAAAGAGGAAATAAATGAAATTTAGTTATTAAAATAAAGGAAAATAAAAGAAAATTAAGGTGAAGAGACAAATTTGCATGCAAGGGAAATTAGAGGAAAATTAAGTAAAATGAAGAAAACATGAGGCATAGATGATAAAAGGGCATCATAGAAATAGTTCATAGCTTTGGGTCAATTCATTTTTGGTTCTCTCCTTCTACACTCTCATTATCTCATACTTTTTGACACTTAGTGTATCCTTGTAGCATTCTAGAATTCACTTGGATTGGAGAAAGAAAGAAAATGAAACCAAGGGAGCATAAGGAGATAGTTGGATCAAAAACTACACTACGATTAATTTTTCTGTAACATGTTACATGTGTGATATCCTTGTGGGTTTTTGGATGCATGATATGTGCATGTGGTTCCTTGGTTATGTGTTGTCATTGACATGGATATTTTCTTGGATTAACAGTGGTTTCAGACTTTCCTTGAAATTTCCTGGATAACCATGGTGTAGTGGGTTCCCCATTTGTTTTTTTAATTGGTGCTTAGGTTTATTATGACTATTGGGTGGAACAAATTCTCTAGATCCCTAAAAAATATTTGATTCCCTGGAGTTTTTGGGTTGAGTTATTAGTCCCTCGAGCCTGTGCATTGGGAAAAATGCTTTGGAGCCTTGAAATATCTTATGCTACCTAGAGGGTGTGGGTTGAGTTACTAGTTCCTGGGGGCCAAGAAAACTTGGGTAAAGACCAATTTGGTTGATGTTAGTGATTTATGGATTGTATAGGTGAGACCACTATGGTTGGGTTTGAGGTGTTTTTTCCTTTGGAAGCCCTGGCTGGTTTTATTTTGGTTTAAACCTTATGATCCCGCATTCATACTCAGAATATGGTGCGAGGGTGATTTGCTGAAAGAGAGATTTGGTTAAGCCCAATATATATTTGGGTGGTACTGAAAGTGCCTGACTTGGTTAGCATTTTCATATATTAATATGAGTTATTTTCCTATTTTTATCTATGAGCACTTGTACTAATTATTATGTTGAATTTGTGGCTGATTTGTCATATTTTCTATTCTAGTTATATGCTGGTGATATGTATGGTTTTATGATGTTCTATATCTATGGCTCTTGTTCATTATTTGATATTGGATGGTTGATGAATGAATGGGTTAAGAAGTGTTATTGCAACTGGCTAGAGAGGGAATAGAGCCTTCTTGGTGATTCTCAGATGAGGTTTATAAGTTTATGTTCAAATATGAATTCATGACCTATAGCTTAGATGGTTTCTATCTATTTGATGACATTTCTATCTTGCATTAGGCGTGTCTAGGTAAACATCTTGCTCAATATTTTATTGTTTAGAATTCTTATCATCATTGTCATGATTAGGCAATTTTTTAGGAAGTTTTGGGTAGTGTTTTGGAGGCTAGCCTGAAGTGGAATAGATATCGTGACTGCATGCTCTGAAATAAGGAATTTGGGTCATAAATTCATGTAGGAAGGCTTATGGGTGTGGTTAGAGCCTCATAAACATATTTACAAAGTGTAAAGGGTGCATTTTTGGTCTTAATTCAGTGAAAACAAATTTCTATATTAAGGATTGATCATCTCGGGTGGTTGTTAGGCTTCTGAGTGATCTGTAGTCCCTGAGGGATGCCAGTAAGTTGTTGGTTTGTAGGCCCCAATTCCATCATTGGAACTTGTAGGTTGGGTCACGCAATAGTATCACTTAGCTCATGTTTACCTTCAAGAGCTTGTAAAATAGGGTAAAGGTGGGAAGGGTGGTTACATGGTGGTATCATAGTAGTTCCATTCCCTAAAAAATTTTCTCTGATACCATGGTTACATGGTGGTATCAGAGTGAGGTTGCAACATCATTTCATTTTTTCATGACCTTAATTATGGATGATTTTATATGCTTGTGAAGTTATATCATTCTTATCTAAATTGATTGTGTAGATGAGATAACCTCCCTTGAAATACACTAAGGTATGATTTTTATTATGTTTCTATTTGATTTGTCTAACATGACATGTTTGAAAGAGATAGAACATCATATATGAAGAGTATAATGGTGGACTACAACTCACATGAATCCACTTACATTCTTGGTGTGAATAAAATGGAATGTCTGGTGTGAATAAAATTGAACGGGATAGGTCAGTTGAGCAATAAGGAGAAGATTACTTTCCTAATTTAGAGGATGCACTGAGAATTTTGAAGGTAGGGATCATAATTTGTAAGAAATATAATAGCAGGTTCATTGAGGCACATGAAAGGATTTCAAAAACTCAAGAAAATAAATAAAATGTTAATGAAGTCGTCCTTCATATTATTTCATATTTGCAGAACCAGATATAACTGAGGATCAGACATGGAAAAGAGGAAAAATAAAAATGGGGAACATGGTAGTAGGTCTTGATCAAGATACAGGTTAGAGAAGAATGATACAATCAAGGGTGATAGATATTTGGATACACTATATAGGTGGGCTAACACTCATGGATTTTATTCTAGTTTCAGTTCTAATAAACATCATCTCCATTACCACCAACATCCTTATAGCAAGAGTGAGAAGAAATATTTTCTAGAAGAGTCTAGGGAATCTGAGTCTTATAAGATGTATAAGCATGGCTACTTGGGATGAAGAAGTTCTTTGGATTAAATGATTATTGAGAGAATATGAAAGCCAAGATAATTATTTTCAGTCTCAAGGGAAAAAAAGATATCTCGTGGGAAGATGTGAAGTGTGTCAAATGCATCATGTAAGAGGAGTTTACTTGGCATGATTTTAAAAGACTCTTAAGGAAAAATTACTTATCTCATAGATATTATCACATAAATTCCAAGGTGTTCTATGAGTTGAAGATGGGTTCCATGACATACAAAGAGTACATGAATAAGATTCTAAAGCTATTGAGGTATGCGACCTAATTGAAGGATGAGAATACCAAGGTGGACTGCTATGATAAGGTTATTGCGTGCCTGTACGATGACAGAGAAAGGATAATTTTGTAGGGAAAGAAGAATCCTTAGTGAGAAAAGTTATGGCTATGCAGGAAAAGCACAACTGTCGAAAGGGATGTGTATTATTTGTGGTTCATATTTCTAGTGAAAAAGGGAAGGATTTTGAGGATGATGAAGTTATGAGGATCCTATTTTTTATCAGTTTAATGATTTTTTTCCTGCAAATATTTTAGATTTCCTTCCTCATACGTAAGTGGAATTTTATATTGAGTTGATATCAGGAGAAATACCAACAAAAAAGTAACCTCACAAGATGAGCACTCTAGATTTGGTGGAACTGAAGTTGCAACTTAAGGAAATTCTTGATAAGGGATACATAGGGACAAGTGTGTTTCCTTGGGGTGCACTAGTATTGTTTGTAAAGAAGAAGGAAAAGATAGTTGAACAAGGTGACTATCAAGAATAGGTATCCGTTGTCACAGATTGATGATTTTTTTTATCAATTGATGTGAGTTGTAGTGTTTTTAAATATTGATATGAGATTATGATATCATCATGTGCACATCAAATAAGAATGCATTTACATGACTACAATTCGTACAAGGCATGGAAATTATGAGTTTACGCTGGTTCCTTTTGGTCTTACCAATTCTCCAACCACTTTCATGTGTTTTATGAACAATGTGTTGCGTCCTTACCTAGAAAAGTTTGTGATAATTTTTATTAATGATATATTGATATATTCTAAGAATTAGTAATAACATGTAGAGAAACTAGCAGCTATGTTGAGATTTTTGAGAGAGCATCAATTGTATGCCAAGATCAATAAGTGTAGTTTGTTTTAGTCTCAGATTCACTACTTGGGACATGTTTCCAAGGATGGGATATCAGTGGACCCGAAAAATATTAAAGCTATCATGAAGTTTCTAAATCCTAAGAATGTGGATGAGGTTATACAATTCATGGGATTGTTAGGATATTATAGGTGATTCATTAGGAACTTCTGAAAAATTGTATATCCTATTACATCTTTGCAGTTAAAAGGAAAAAATTTTGATTGGATGAACGAGTGTACAACTAGTTTTGAGTAGTTGAAGCATGTGCTTACAAATTATTTGGTTTTGAAGATTGAAGATCCTAATAAGGATTTTTTAGTTTGTACAGATGCTTGCAAAGAAGGAATTAGTGGAGTCTTGATGTAGAAATGGCAAGTGGTATTCTATTATTCAAGGACAGTGAATGAGCACGAGTGGAAATATGTTAATCATGATCTTGATTTGATAACTATCATTCATTATTTGAATACATGGAGACATTATATTCTTGGCAAGATTTTCTTCTTGATGACTGATCATAGTGGGTTGACGTACTTGTTTGAACAGCCAAATATGAATTCCAGGCAAGCTAGATGGTTGTATATCCTAAGTAAGTTTTAATTTGAGATCAGATACATTAAGGGAAAGGGAAATAGGATTGTAGATGCTCTTAGTAGGTGAGTACAAGTGAATCATATTTCATATGTGAGATATTGTGGGATAGATTTACAGGAGTGGATCTTGCATGTAGGGAAATTGTTGGAATTATGGATAGTATGTTGTCCCTGACAGCAACCTACTTAATACAAATGTACTTGATTACAACATTGATGATTGTGGATTGGTACATATGTTATAGATAGAGAAATGATAGTTCAAAGACAAATGGATGACAAATTTAAGTTTGAGAAAGTATATGCAGATCTTGTGAAGAAGGGTTATGTACATACACATGTCTTGTAAGTGAAAGTCACGTATAGATTGTGAATCGTGGTAATATAGATACTAGGGGTCCTTACCATGGTATTGGCCCATAGTTTTTGGAGCGAAAATGGTTATCTGATCAAGTCAAAGAATACTAATGAAATTACCAAGGGATTTACCTAAGGTATTGGCTAAGTCTAAAACTATATAAGGAGATCGAGAAGAATGTATTAATGCAAGTAAATTGTCTATCTATGTGTGATTTGATATGGAATAGGTGTGCACCAGGGAGAAAGGACAACATTACAACTATATATCGACCCATACCTGAATATCATAGCCATAACCATAAGTATAATTCAATCCATATTACCACGACACATACAAAATCAAGATCTTAAATGCAATGACCATAATCATCAGGCATATGACCAAACCACATGTAACAATACATTAACTACCATGCATGAATATCTGATGCATGTGCATAAAATTTCACTAATAAACTAACATATATCATAAGTGTAACGACAAAAAAAAAATGATGACAAGCATGTATATAACCATAATTCTTATCAGAACCATTAAGAACCATACCCGCATGCCCAAAATACAAACCTATATGACGCGATGCTCTTACCTTGAGGTCCAGTGTTGCAAACTTGCTTTAATGATATGCTTCTCCTGATCTATATCAACCAACATATTATAATCATAACATACAAATAACATCATCATGACACAAACTACATAAAATTACCACCATAATGCATGTCTAACAATCACATAGGCAACTAACTTACATACATGCCTAACACGTTTCGACCATCTAGTACAAGTGTTTGAACCTGGAAGCTCTAATACCACCCTTTGGTATCAAATATAACCCAAAGAGAATGGAAAAATGCTTTGATACCACACTATGGTATCATATATTACCCAAAGAGAGTGCAACGTGGTCTGATACCACTATTTGGTATCATATATCAGCCAAAGAGAGTGAAAACTACTCTAATACCACTCTGTAACCACCTCCTCTCACACATACCCAAGTTCACCAGTCCACTGAGGTAAATATGTGACAAAGAGTTACTATGATATGACTCAACCTCCTAGTCACAATTAAGGAAGTGGAATAAACACACCAAAACTTTACTAACTTCCTTTAGGTGCTACAGAACCCCCAAGAGCTAAACCACCCATCAAAGTGCCCAAACCCTGAGTTAAGATTATTTTTTAGTGATATGAACTCCCATAAACTGGAAAAATGCTACAGAAGTTTGATTGTAACTCTCTAGTTACATGCATAAGCCTCCAAGGTAGTGATTGCTTTATGTTTCTCCCATTTATGTGCCTACGACCGTGAGATCTTAGCCACTTTTTTAGGGATATTCTCTAGAGAACTGCATATAACTTGATGAGACTTTCCAAAACATAAATACTACAAGGAAAAATAATTTAATATAAAACTTAGACAAGAAATTGACCTAACAAAGCCTAACCATGATATAAATTTCATCAAACACATTGAGAACATGTAATCTACAGTTCATGACTACATATTTAAACATAGGGGTATAATATTTATCTAAGAATCATCAAGAAGGTATAATTCCCTCTCACAATAGATTCAATAACATCTATTAGGTGATGCATTCAATAACCATTCATTTAACAATCCAAATATGTTAAGATCCATAACTAGAATTTGTCATCAAACCATGCTTATAACCAACATATAAATAGAGTACTAAAAATGATATAACCTCCGTCAAAACTACATAATAACAAGTATAATTACCCATGAAATATAAGAGGAAAAGAGCTCTTATTAACATATGCAAAACTCGACCAAGTGAAGGACTTACCATTACCACGTGACCATAGATTAGGCTAAACGAAATATTTCTTTCAACCAATCACCCCTGTGCCATATTGCAAGCATGAATGTAGGATGTCATGGAATGAAAAAACAAAATCAAACTAGGGATTCCATAGGAAAAACCACTTCAACCCTCAACTAGTGATTCCACCTCATGGTCAAACATCACTAACCATCACCAGATCGGTCTCTACCCAAGATGTGCAGGGTTCCAGAGAATTTGTTATAACATGGCTCCAGGACTAATATATTGACCCATAGATACCACAGGGCTCTAGAGATTTTGTCCAAATAAGGCTCCAAGACAAGTAACTCAACCTACCAAGGGCTCCAACGCGTTTTTCCAACCAAGGCTTCCAAGACTAGTAACTCAACCAATGTTGTTCTACGGTTTCTAGAGAATTTTTTCAAACATGGCTCCAGGAACTAGTAACTCAACAAAAAACTATAAGGAACATGAGAACAAATCAAAAAACAAATGGGAAAACCCACAACACCATGGTTATCCATGAAATGGCAAGGCTAGGAAAAACCACTGTCAATCTAGGCAATCCTCCATGCCAATGACATATCATAACCAAATAACCACATGCATGTACCATGCATTCCAAAATCATCAAGTAAAACATACATGAAACTCGGTACCTACAAGAAATCTATTTGTATTTATTGATATCTATGTCCCCTTGTGCTTTTCCTCTTTCATTTTCCTTCTTTCTCCAATCTAAGTGAAACTAGAGTGCTCCAATAATTCTCTAAGTATCTAGGAGTGTGAGAGACAAAATAGAAGAGAGCTCCTAGCTAAAACTAAAAAGAGGTTGTAATAAAACCAAGCCAAAAGCTATGAACTTATCCTAAAAAGAATTTTTGTCATTGAGGGCTCCATTTTCTTCATTTTCCTTCATTTCTTGTTCAATTTACTTCTCATGCAAATTTGTGACATTTCACCTTCCTTTTCTCCTATTTTCCTTTATTTTAATAAATAAATGCTATTTAATGTCTCTTTTCCTTCGTTAATTCCTTTTCCAATTTCCTTATCCATAATAAACCAAAAGTGACACTCACTAGGATCATTTTCCTTTCATTCACCGTGGAATACGTGTCACATGACCTTGGTATTATATTTTTTTTAGATGAAAATTAAACCAGGGGTTATTACACATCTCCTTGCTGACTGGTGTAGATATGTTCCAGATCAGATCACACATAAACAAACCATTCGCTTGCACACATAAATCCTTAGTATCCATCTCCTTATATATTTTTTTACTTTGGAAGTACCTCAGGAAAATCCTTTGGTAAAGTCATGAGTATTCGTTAAAGGGATCAAATAGACATTGTCGTCATCATTTTTATGGGAAACTACCATGGTAGTGAACCCTAATATCTAGTTTTCCATGGTACAGATTATGTACACAACTGATGTTCAGAGGACTTGTGTATGTATGTGACTCTTCTTCAAAATGGTCCCATATAATTTTCAAGCTTCGAATTTTTCATCTGTCTATAATTGAACTTCCATTTTCTTTCCATATCATTTTTAACATCTATACCAATATTCCTGATATTTGCATTAGTTACATAACCATCATATTATAAGTAAGTTGACATGAAGGATATATTTCAAAAGTAGTTTTCCATGAAGGACAACACATTATCCATAATTCCAATAAGGTGATCACCATAAGCATATCAAATATTTTTTCTTCTTTTATATAAAATGTTGTTCAAGTTCAATCTCTAGCATAGTTATATTTTCTAAATGATTTGGTGGCAATAATGATTTAACTCGAGATCGTCTTTTTGGGTATTAGTAGAGCCCGTGTTTAAAAGGATTTAAATGCTATATAGGTTTGATATTTATATTGAGAAATATCATTTTTGAAGCTCTTGAGTCATTTTAGACACAAGAGCCAAAGGAATTACGGTTTTATTTAAAAATTCATATCTCTGAATGTGATTGAAACATACCCGAGGCTACTAGAAACTATATATTATTTTGATAACGAACTGGATTATGTGTAATAGATTTAGTGTGTAATAATATAACTTGTGATCTAACATGCATACAATAGGTTGGACCTCGACTTATTTCATTTGATCTAGAGAATTTTTATCATCATGGCCTTTGATTCTTTTTCGAGTTGTGAATTCACATTGAAATCCATGTCTCCATAACATAGCCATTAAAGTATTATTGACCTATAAAAAAATATTCAAAGTGAGTGCATTTGGTATTTATTGGTTTAATCCTAAGTATTTGATCCATATCTCTTCAGCTACCAGAATTAACTAAGATACTTTACTTCTGTGATGTTAGCATAATTGCATTTAAAAGAGTATAAAACAACCACACGTGCATTCTTAAAGAATATGAAACATAATGACAATCAAAAACTCAATAACACAACACATTGATAATGAATTTCATCTTGTGTGGGTTACATCTTCGGGCCTCATGTCAAGAGAGCAGATTTCACTTCATTAATTGATGTAAATGATGACGATGTACATGGCATGTTCTTTGTCATTACAAGGACAAATACCCTCAACCAGAGTGGTCTGTCTCTCCATGAGATATTCTCTATAAATCTCACTCATATGGTAAAATTCCCTCAACAATAGTTGCATGTCTCTCCATGAGACGTTCTCCCGATAAGAACTCTCACTCAAATGGGCCTTCCTTCATCATGACCAGCTAACAAATTCTCACTATATGTGGTAAACAAGTATCCCTCAATATAGGGAACTCAACAAGAAAAACATCATCTCAACAAATCAGAATAAAAGCATAATATAACTACATCATATACCTCCACTTTCGAAGATGGGATAAAAATTAAAAGATAATATGCTGAAATGGACTACACCAATGAATTCTTGGCGATGAGTGGTGTAAAATCAACTATCAACTTATCCAATACTAGCACCGTAAAATTTTCCTTCATTAAGATGGTCGGAAAATTTTCTACTCGGATGAAGATTATGAGCAGACCACTGTGCTCATGAAATTTTGAGAAAAATGAGTATAAGCTCGGCCTGGTTCTAATATTATAAAAAATTAGCCCTTAGGGAATATTTTAGATTCCTTAAATATTCCATGTTTCTGGATGCCTGAATTTCTGCTGCTCGTATGACGAATATGAATTCATCATCACGCTCCTTGAAAAATTCTAAGAAACATGAATTTAAACTTCATAACATTCTATTACTATGAAAATTTACCTCCTAGGGAATCTTTTCAGCATCTTAATAATCTCAGGGTCATGGTTATGCCCTCCTACAACTCATGGTTCTGCTCCTCCATGGCATCCCATCGAATAGAAAGAATCAGTTCTTAAATAATATGTCAGGCATAAATAATAAAGTGAGGCTGATGCAGGGATTCTGCACAAAAATAGATCCTTGCACATAATACAGTGTTGGTTTCCTTTTTCATGAAATCCTCAATCACAATCTTCACACAAGTCTACTTAGACATAATTTAAAATATATATGTAGGGAGAGCCAAACAATAAACAAAATAATTGCATAAAATACAACCAGAAATTTACAAATGCAAATAATTTCTTGGCCAAATATAACAATGGTTGGCCTCTCGGCTCTCACCCTTCACATAAACTCTCATAGTAATTCTCTCTATCTCTCACTGTCCTCCTCACCCTCACAAGCTTCATATTTATACACAATTATGAATTAACTCCAATCCATTATTTTCTCCACGCAAATCTCAACAAAAATCTAAAATAGATTTATCCCTTACTTGACTCAATTGAGTTCCATTGAAGGAATTACTGATCCCTAAATTATCTACCTAACTCAACTCCACTAATATCCTCCATATATTAAAAGAATATTTACAATAATCCTCACACTTATATTTTCCTCTCTTAATTTATTAAAATGAGCATAATAATTTATAAACTAATTAAAAAAAACATCACCCCTTATTTACACAATATTTTAATGAAAAATCAAGCAGGATGCTTCTGCATCAGACTCCCCATGTAGAGAAGTTTCCATAGACTCCTGTTTATGAGGTCTATCACTTTTCTGTAATAATGTGACAACCATCAATCTCAATGACTTGCTCCCTCCAGGATTCCAAACTCTGTTTTGCCACTGGTCCTTTAAAGTATCAACTCCATTTTGTAATTCATCACATGGTTCCCAGAATAGTATTTCTAGAATACTATCGAATGTAATTCTCACTTTTCCATACCACATAATCTTTATTTTTGGAATTACATACTCATGTATAAACACTGATACCCATTATTCTGGTCTCCAAACTTTGAAAGAATCTCGAACTGGATGTACATCAGCATCAGTCAGTATATCAACTGGATTCATCGGCCTATCCAACAATTTCTTTTGATAATTCCTCAGAGTAACTCCTCTTTGGCTGATGCTTTCATCTCCAATGGTGTTGAACACTCAACTTTCTGAATTGAAGAATAATCAAAAACTTTTTTTGGATCACAACTATAGTCATTGATTGCTCCTATAGTAACAAATTTCTCATCCATTGTTGTACCTGCATTCATAAACAAACTATTAGTTTAAAAAATAAAATACCTTTCGATCTCTTTTGATGCTTCGAGCACCAATCTCCCATCATATTCTTTCTGGATTTCAACAGATCATATTTTGAATTTCTGGCTACTTTCATATTTATCCCATTGGTTCAATACTTCTGTTTCCTTTATGTCTCCGTGGACATAACTTTCTTGATACTCCTGATCTTTCATCTCATCTCCAAATACTTTCTGGTCAATTTCTCTGATTTCAATATCATATTTATTAATTTCGTTTTCTGTACCTATAGCCACATTTTTATCTGAAGATTTATAACATTCACTCAACTCTATAAATGTTAAAAACATGTCATCCCTATCATGCACAGTAACTGCAATCTCTTCTGTATGAGGTTCTGAAAGCTTCACTTCTCCCTTAGGTTCCTTAAGCCATTGTTCCAAGAACTCTATTTCCATGTGAAATATTTCCAGCATTTCATCAAAAAATTCATTCATAACTTCATTCTTCTTCTGGCAATCTTCCTGAGTTATCTTGGTTTTTGTATCATCACATTGCAAAATTCTGTCAGCAATTTCATTAAACAAATTCATTTTTTTACCTCCTTGGAATATCACTTAGGCATTTTCATTATGCTTCTGCTCCATAACAGCTTCAACTGGATATCTTACCCCAAACAAGAATTCATTTATGACTTCTTCTCGCTGCAACAAATCAGTGCCTTCCTCCTTTGAAAGGCATTCTCCTTCATACTTCACCTTAAGAGTTTTATTCATATCTATGATAGTTTCACCAGACTGTCCACCATCTTCCACACATCCTACAAACATACATAAACTGTGAGATTTACAAATACAAGGCTTCATAGCCTCATCTACTTCTCTTGTCAACATATCTTCCAATTATTCTAAACTATTCCAATATTTCATGAGATCTTTCTCATTAATCGCTTCACCCAGAATTTCACACTGTTCTCGGCCACAAATGGAAACTTCCATTTTCAACTCAGCCTCTCTAAGTTCTTCACATCTCAATTTCACACTCATCATCTTCTCGATCTTCCTCAGCTCTTCTATCAAGTGTATGTTTACCTACTATTCCCTCTTTGCATGTAGCCTCTGCCACTTCACTTTTTTCCTCATGATCCAACCATGTCTCTAGTATTTATTTCTATGCAACAATTCCATCAATAACTCAAGGTGAACTGTTATCTCAGCTTTCTCTCGCTCATACTCTTCATTAGTCAACTGCTTACATATGCAATTTACCTTCGCATTTTCCTTCTTCTTTCTTCTACCGTGGTCTTCATCAGATCTTCTAAAATGACTATTTCCAGTCATCTTCACCTCCTTTGTTAAGTTTATCTATTCACGTATGGATTTAATTCAATCCCCTTTTCAGCAAGTCTCCATACTTTCCATTCAGAAATACAGGCTCTCTTCCGACATTTGACGTCTTTCAATTCTTTGTCTTGGAATTGTTTCTAGAAACTCTCTTGCTCCTTTTTTCTGCAAACAATAACTTCAGTAATTTTTGTGTTACAATGACCAAATCTTTGGGTGTCGGGCTCTGCCAATCATGCACCCAATTACATTCAAACCTTTGACTTGGCTTATGACTCTTTGACTCCAAAATTTACATAAACTCTTCACATTGGATGAAAAATACACCCTCTTGTACAATAACTCAATCTTGACTCAGGCTATTAAAATTTCATTTGATCTTAACATATAATTTGACTTCAAGAATTGACCCAATAATTACAATAGTGGATATTTTGACTCTAATTCAAGTTATATAACATACCAATGAACATCCAACCTTAATACAATTTCATGATGTAAAATCTTCCCTCTCTCTCATACTCCATTCTTATGAAAATATCATCAGTTTTCCCAATATTTATTTTATGATGAAAATAAAATAAATAATTTAATTTTCAACATCTAAAATACCTTTTCAAAATGAATTATCATACCTTATGCTCCCTTCAAAGTTATTTAATAAACCAATTCTTCAAAATTTCAACTCTCTGGATTTCACTCTTCTGTGTCATCTTCATCACTGTGAATATTCGCATGCCCTTCATACCATAACCTCTTCAACACACTCATCATCTTAGCGCAAACAATTTTCCTATTCTTCCATGCAGCTCCTTCTTTGTAGTGACGGTTCTCACGTAACACTGTCTCTCTTCAATGCACAAAAAAATTCTTTAATAGGAATTTTCCAAAAATTCCTTTTAATATGGTGACATCAAAAAATTCCTTCGCAGCAACAAACAAAATTGCGCTCAAAGCATATTTTCATATCAATTTCTGAGATGTATTCCTTAAACTTTGGATTGATTTTACTCTTTCATAAAATTTACAAAACAGAAAATTAACTTCTCAAAATATGGCAAGGGAAATTTAATCATCCAAATTTTTAAAAACACTGATAAGGCTATATGTAAATGTTGTTTTCTTCCAGATCAATCAACAAACAAGGTTTTATAAATCGCACATCAACATCCCACACAACCTGTGCTTGTATTGGTGTTGCACTTGTTTCAACGTTCCACAAAACTTCTCTTACATACTTCCACGGATCTTCACACAACACTTACACAATGTCATGAACTCAATGATGCAGGGAAACAATAGCTTACCGAAAATTTATTTGTAAGACCACTACCAACTCCGCGTCTTCCCAGGATAATGCAAATCATCAGACTTTATAAGACAAGCTTTTATCAATGAATCATCTAATAAAATATTTATTACACAAATAAATTTTTTAGTTCATTGTTTGTGGTTATTGGTCCTCAACTTATATGCCAAGAAAACATTTAATCCAGAAGGTTATTGGTCTTCACTTAAATCTTTCCTTTTTAGCACTTAATCCCTCTCACCTTAAACCTTACTCTATGTGTGACTAGACATTTTCTGGGCGAATTCTCACCTCATCACCACATGCTTATTGCATATATAAAATAAAAATAGCTTACCAACTTGAAGTTGTGTGATATACCATTATTTAATTACAAATTCTACTGCCAGGTTCCTTCACACCTCGAGTTGCGGTTCTGACATACATAGTTCCATCCATGCAATCACTTACAGTTCCGCTTGCTGTCGAGTCAGAGTTTCAATCTTTATGCTGGTTTGACAATGCAGAGTTCCACCATGCTTTTACTGTGCCTTCATATGTGATACGTCAACATAAGAAAGAGAAGACTGTAACAACATTTCGCTATGTTGATGGAATCACTGCCAAACACGTGTGTCACACAAGAGAGAAAAGGTTGTATGGCATTTCTCTTCATTACTTGAATCGATACTAAACTTAAGACGTCACACCAGAGAGCCAATGTTGTATGGAATTTATCTGCATTACGGCTAATGTAATAGGACCTTTGTAGCTACTGCTAGAAATCGCATCTACCCAATACATATTCTACAGGAATGTCAATTGCTGGTTGCAATTTCAATTTCCAACTTCCCTTTACGGTATGAACCCAACATTCTTCATGGTTGTGTCCACCCAACTCTTCTTCTGCACTCTGATTGGCACTCCATTCTACCATGACATACTTCCTCCATGAAACCACGCCAACCACTTACACTCCTACCAATCCTAAAGTTGCCTTGGAAATTGTTGTTTTTTTCACCCATTTGGTTTTCTTCATAAATGCAAAACATTCTTCAATGGGTTTCCATAAAATTCCAATATGGCTTCCAACCCAAGAAATTTACAAAATATTATAAGACGAGGCAACAAAAAAACTTCAAATCTTGATTTATGGAAACTATAATTTCAAAATTGAATCCCAATTCACAAAACATAAAATTTCAAAAATTGATCACCGTTGCACATCACACCAGAATATGATTCACTTATCTCTGCCAATCGATCCGCACCCATAACGTTGGATATCTGCAGTTGTAAGAGATGTTGTTACCAACACCCTTCTCAATGTTCGAGGAAACCAAAAAATCTTCTCTTACCAAAACATTCTGCAACTCCGCCTCAACGCATTCATCCCGCGAAAATCTGAATCCGCTCCAGAGGAAAACCGATAGGATGCTGTAAGACTTTAAATCATCGGAAATCCATTATAGCGAGAAATGACATCTGTACCCCAAGGCCAAACTGTTGGCATGAAATTACTTTGTAAGTTTATGTATGTCATATTTATATTTAAATTGTTTAGAATATAGGGTTGTAACTATCGTTTCGAAGAATTCTGGAACCTGCTTGTGAGACAATCACCACGTGCTCTTCCAAACTACAATTATTCTTGAGTAAGTCAAAGCCAATAAAGATAACACATTATTAAATATTGGGAATATATACAGGGTATGCTTGAAAGATAATATTCAATTCAAAGCGAAAGAATCTACCACACACTAAACTCTAACCCCTAAGACCTTCGATCGCACCTCACCAAGCATGGATCTTTTCTCCGATACCAAATGATGTAGGGATTCTGCACAAAAACAGATCCTTGCACACAATACATTGTTGGTTTCCTTTTTCATGAAATCCTCAGTCACAATGTTCACACAAGTCTGCTTAGACTTAATTTAAAATATATATGCAGGGAGAGCCAAACAATAAACAAAATAATTTCATAAAATACAACCAGAAATTTACAAATGCAAATCATTCCTTGGCCAAATATTACAATGGTTGGCCTCTTGGCTCTCACCCTTCACATAAACTCTCACACTAATTCTCTCTATCTCTCACTGTCCTCCTCACCCTCACAAGCTTCATATTTATACACAATTAGGAATTATCTCCAATCCCTTATTTTCTCCACACAAATCTCAACCAAAATCTAAAATAGATTTATCCCTTACTTGATTCAATTGAGTTCCATTGAAGGAATTCCTGATCCCTAAATTATCTACCTAACTCAAATCCACTCATATCCTCCATTTATTAAAAGAATATTTACAATAATCCTCACACTTATATTTTCCTCTTAATTTATTAAAATGAGCATAATAATTTATAAAATAATTAAAAAAAACATCACCCTTTATTTACACAATATTTTAATGAAAAATCAAGCAGGATGCTCCTGGATCAAAGGTCCTATGGATCGTTGGTGCAAGTTGAAAATAGGTCTGCAAAGGTCAGAGGTTCCAACCCCCTCCCGAACCAAAATACCTGTTGGTTGGCGCTGTATTGAAATTTTAGTGCTGGGGGTTTGACTAACATTTGGCGTACTGTTTTAATAGTTATGGAATTGAATGCAGTGATATATTTAGTTGGTGTTTTGGTACGCCATATGGGGCGCACAGCCCAGGCTTACGATCCACCTTAGGTCGAGTTGGTTCCAACTCTAAGGCGACTCCACATTCTGTCTCTGTGTGGTTTGTAAAAAGACGCTGGCCACGTATCATATATATATATATATATATATATATATATATATATATATATATATATATATATATATATATATATATATATATATATATATATAATAACTATTTAAAAACCCATGAGCATATTTTTAGGGTCATTAGCAAAATTAAGTAGACAAAAAATATTCCTTTTCCGACCACCAGATTCTGTGTGTCGATTCTTTTCCAAATTGTTTCCTCGTTAGTGAATGCATTTGGCCTAGCTTGACCCAAAATTTGACCATGAATAATTAGATCATACAAGCTCATATTTGAGTGTTGTTCAAACCATTGGAATCAAGGTGATGAACACTATGATATGGTTTAGGCTTCACTTCCATCCGACCATTTTGATTTTCGACCTATTTTGAGTCCTCTTGGACTTCTGAGCATCTCAGGAGCCACCTGGATTAGCATTGCTCATTGTCTATTTTGATTTAGGGTTTGTATGCCAATTGATTGGTATATGCGTGAAGTGAATACTTATGGTGTTGTTAGTTTTCTAGTGCAAGAAATATTGTTGGATAATTCATTCATTATCTAAATATTTATTTATATTGTTGGTTATTCAAGATTGTTTTGCATTCTTATATTTGAAACAATCTTTCCTCTATGTGAGTTTATTGCATTAAAAATAGATTTTCCAAATTTACTATTTAAGTGCTTTTCCTCTTACAATAATTAATAAGACAAATGTGATTATTTCTTGTACATGCACAATAGGTGTTTGGATAGTTGATTGATACAATATAAATGAGTTGAAAACATACTTTTACTTTACATGCCTAGAGTTCAGTGGAGAACATAATATAGTGCAAGAATCTCTACAATACTTGTTTCGACTTAGAGTGACTTGTTTGGCATTGGTTCATATTGTTAAATGCTTGTGTGCTTGTTTTGGAGCACTTTTGGTCATTTAGATAGTTTTCAAGACAAATTTTATTAGTGGTTTAAGGAGTGAAGTGAAGATAATCTATGTTGATTTTTTTGATTGTTTATCAAAATAAAGTTTCCAATCTTAGCAGCAGAATTAATCTATGGATTTCATGCGCTGTTTCTAATAACCTAGAATATTTCTAACACATAGTTTGGATAAAGGAGTGATTTTTTAGGATTCCTAGGATATCTTTGGAATTTCCAATTTTGTGCCTCAAAGATTATGTTGTAGCCCAATCTGGCACAACTAAGATATTTAAAATTACTCATGGTTTCATTTCAAATGTTTGGAAAAATGGAATTTTATAAATGATGTTTTGTTTTGGGGCTTTAACACAATAAAAGCTTATAATATTTTATGTCAACATATGTTTTAAAATCACAAACAAAGTGTCGAGCTCTCCACTAATTGAAAATGGAACTAGAAGTAGAGAAATATATTCATCATCTTGGATGGGAGGAAGTCAATATTCTTTTGTATAAGCAGTTTCCTTTAAACATTTTTGATCTCTTAGATAGTTATTCTTTTGAGGAAGTCTTGAATTATATTAGGAAAGTTCAAAAATATTATGAACAAAAGAAGACATGGTATTTTGTTGCATTGCAAGCAAGGAGAAGCGTAAGTGATTATTAAAGTCTTAGTTAAACTATTAATAAAAAGTGGATATTTGAGCCTGTACAAATAGCTAGAGCATTTGGTCACATGACTAGTGTTGATGCTTTGAAGTGCCTACTAAAATCACATATGTTCTCAAATATGGAGGATTGGTTACATTGGGATCATATTTTTCTCCTACACTTAGTCCAATTTTGAACTAGCTCGATAAAGAAGGGAACAATATAGTTTTCTTTGTCTTGTTTTAATGAGTGGAAAAGTGTGCATTGATTGTTCGACAAAAAAGAAAGGATTCTTGACTGTTGCAGTGAAGTGATCTGCAAAGAAAACCGCTTGTTTCTATTGTGTCTCTTTATGGAGGTGAAAGTTCTTTTTGGGAGCCTTTATCCTTTTGAAATTCAAATTGTAGCATTAAAAAGTCTAGATCTAGAACCTGGAAAAAATATTAAAATGTAAAGAAATTACTATGCAAATTAAAATGCAGGGGTCCTCAGGCGACGAAACAGTAAGTGAATTTAATAGGATATTCCAAAAATTTTACTTCAACATGCCTCTAGAAGTTCGCCCTCCTAAAGTTGCTGCTATGGTATACTATTTAGCAGCCCTTCATCATGAGGAAGCATTTTATCTCAAGGAGAGGAGATCCAAAACCCTAGAGAAAATGTTCATTGATGCTCAAGAAGTTGAGGATAACCTTAGGGCTTGTGGGAAGCTTCCAAATCAAAATTTTCCTTCACATATGGAAATAAATCAGCAGAAGGAGTCGAAAATACAATTGTTTGATCTAAATTTAATTTCTCTTCTTCTTCAAATTTTATAGGCTATAAGAGAAATTCTTTGGAGTTAAACAATTTTTCTAATCAAAAATTTTTTACACCTGTAGTGGATGATTTTCCTTTTCATGAGATGATGGATGGCTTTGATATGGTGTTTCTTGAGGATGATATTACTGAAATTGGTGGCATATGCACATATTATGAAGAAAATTTTGCTGATAGTAATCGAAATATTTTAATTTCTAGAAAATTGTATCACATCAACAATTTGTTGAACAAGAACATGTAACATATTCTCCAAATTTTAATGTGTTTGTGGAAGAATGTGAGAGACTGGACAAATTTTTGTGCAGGGATATCTCTGAGGTAGAAACCATTTTATCTGATTACGAAAAGAAAAAAGTTGTTAATAAGTCTCAATTTCACGAGTCAAACATTGATGGTGGTTTTCTTGTACTAGAATAATCATGTCTAAATCCATTTCATGACCCAGTGACTAACTATATGACAATTTTATTTATTCAGAAATAAGAATTTGTGTTGGGGTATGTGAAAAATTTTTATTTGGAATTTTTTTATGGTACGTACCAATTTTAATTTTTGAATCTCAGTGGTATGGAGGCATTAGGTCTAACACAAAGATGTTGGGCTAGTGCCATTGGAAAGTAGATTTCATGTGAAAGGCCCAAATATGTATGTAGTAACACTTGTACATAAATAAGTTCAGATCTTGAGCATTTTATTTGCAGTTGTAGTTTTTTACTTTATTTGTAGTTGATGAATAAGGGTTCCAGTCCCAGTTGGAAACATATTTCATATTACAAGAATTCCAGGTTTCAGTTTTCTGTTTCTGGGGTTTTCAAAATTTTAGACTCCATGCCCAAATAAGGCCACTGATCTACTGTTCTCAGCACTTTGCGACCAAAGCATTATTCCCAGTCGGAGCCAGATGTTGTAGCACAATATGGCACAACTAAATCATTTAAAATTCCTCATGGTTTCATTTCAAATGGCTGGAAAAGGGGACTTTTATAAATGATGTTTAGTTTGGGGGCTTTAACACAGTCAAAGATTATAATCTTTTATGTCAACATATGTTTTAAATCACAAACAAAGTGTCGATATCTCAACTAATTGACAATGGAACTGGAGGAAGAGAAATATATTCATCATCTTGGATTCATAGTCCAAGAACACTGGAGGAAGTCAGTATTCTTTTGCATCAACAGTTTCCTTTGAAGATTTTTGAGCTATGAGATAGTTATTCTTTTGAGGAAGTCTTGAATTATATTAGGAAATAGTCTTCAGAATTATTCTGAACAAAAGAAGACTTGGCATCACTACAAGGAAAAGACCCTCTAGCAGAGGTTATAAAGGAGGTTTTTAGTGCTATAAAATTGGCCAAAATTGTCAAAAAAATATTGAAAATAAAATCACTCAAAAAATACATAAAAACACAAATTTATACCAAACACAATCCTGGCAGAAAAGGCTTCAGCCTCATGGCTTCCTCACATATTTTATCACTATTAAAATAATGTAATATTACAATTAAATAGATGAGGAGACTATGTCTCAAGATAGTGTGTGCTATCTTGGACACCTTGGTTGAGATAATTTCTCAACCATACACACACCAATATAGGATCTACCTAAACTAACTCCTAACTTAGAGGAAGAACCCAATTTAATTTATTTATTTTGTTTTTGGATTTATTATTGTTTTATGACAGAGGCTAATATTCCCCCCTTCAATGATAAATCCAAAATAAGAACAAGGAACCATCTTCCAAGTTCTCATGTTGATCCTCAAAAACATTGCCTGAAAAAATGCCAAAGCTGGATGTTGAAAAAACTACAATATGAAGAGACCATGAGTCAGCTGCATGTCTGATTCATCTCTGAATTTCGCGTGAAAACTCAATATCCTTTGTCCACTGACAAAATTTGTTGAGTTCCCACTGGCTGATGATGTTGAAACAACTCATTGTTGCTTTTGTTGTGTTGAAAATTGCTCACTGCTGCTTTGCTGTCGACTGCCCACTCGCAAATTTGTTGATGCCCATTGGCTATTGAAGCTACCCACTAGCTACTGAAGCTGCCCAGTGGCCACTTTTCCTGGTTTTTTCGAGACTTTTAGTCTGACAACCACTATCAATTTCATTGAAATTTATACCCAAACACAGTCATGGCGGAAAATTCTTGAGCTTCATGGCTTCCTCACATATTTTCTCATTATTAAAAGAATGTAATATTACAATTAAATAGATGAGGAGACTGTGTCTCAAGATAGTGTGTGCTATCTTGGACACCTTGGTTGAGATAATTTCTCAACCATACACACACCAATATAGGAGCTACCTAAACTGACTCCTAACTTAGAGGAACAACCCAATTTATTAATTTATTTTATTTTGGATTTATTATTGTTTTATGAGAGAGGCTAAAAAAAAATATTTGCTACAACATCCATTTATGGTTATATAGGTTTTAGCAGAGCTTTTAATGGAAATACAACACAACTAAAAAAACTGGGGGCCGGTGGTTATTACGGATGTTTTTTTTTCATTCGTGTTCTACTCGGGCTTTAACGCACTGGTGCGTACATGTAGAAGGTGCCCCAGGGTAGTGAAAGGAGAATGCACCGGGCCATTAAGGTATAAAACTACACCGAGCATAGTGTTGGTGACACAACACATGGGGCCATTCTAATTGATCTTGGGATTTATGCGGTGCACATAGGTCGTATCAATGCATTGGTGCATAGACTTATAGAAATGAACCGGTGCATAGTATCACACAAATGCACTGATATTTGTAATTGGTATCAATATTAGTTTGGTGCCCATAGGTCGTACAAATGCACTGGTGCGTATAGACACATAAATGCACTGGTGCACAGTATCACACAAACGCACCGAGATTTATAATTGGTATCGGTATTCGTGTGGTGCCCATAGGTCATACAAATGCACCAGTCTGTATAGACACATAAACGCACCGGTGCGTAGTATCACACAAACGGACCGAGATTTATAATTAGTATTGGTATTTGTGGAGTGTCGAGAGGTCGTAGAAACCCACCGGTGTACAATAACTGACACGCACTAGTTTTCATTTTTTATTGTTTAGAAACATCGACCTGTGATAGTGCATATATTGTGATTTTTCAAAATTCATTATTCATCAAAAGTTAACACATCTTATAACAGTCTTAATATTAATTAAATTCTTATTAATGCATTTGAATTTGATGTTTGGATTAATTTGCTATATCATATCATAATTATTGTGATTTTTTAAAATTCAGTATTCATCAAAACTCGACACATATATATATATATTGTAACAACATTCATATGAATTAAATTTTTATTAGTGCATTTGAATGTGATGTTTGGATTAATTTGTTATATCATATCAACAAATTTCACATCTCTTCATTGTAATATTTAATCATCCATAAATTTAATCAGTGGTGTTATATTTCACAACGACAATGGAGAATGCAATAGAATAAATTAAAACACACACATGCACGCACACACACACACACACATACATATATATAAGACAATCTTTGTCATACAAAATGGGACAGTTATTGGTATCCCTTTGTCTTTCAATTGGGACACTATGTCCATTACATTAAAAAAAATGTATGATTCCACAAGATAATATTTCAAAACATACAATGCCTTGCTTTGATATCCAAACATAGTGATCATCATTCTTTGATTTAGCTGCTATGACAACTAGAGCTACTTCCATGACTTGGGTTATTTTCAGGAATGTTTTGTTCATGGTGTTGATTGTTTTCTTATTCTTCACCTTCCATCTACAAACATAAAAATAAACTGTAATGAGTGTATATACATTGGTGAGAATAATGAGAATTGCAATATTAAATAATATACATCAATGTAAATCCAAAAGAAATGACGTACCATTAAAAAAATTGACTCATAAACTATGCACATTCTTTCAAAACCATGTAACATGCCATATTTCAAGATTTAATCTGTTGGCGCAGCTCCATACTTTGTTTCTTGCAAGTTTTATACCCTATAAAAAATCATATATTTAATATAAAATACTTTTTTGTTCTATTAATTATAGACGGATCTAAGTAAAAAAATATCTATAGATGCTTACAAATTCCACAACTAAGTTATGATATGCCAAAATATACGCACAACCTATATTTAACCCAATTTCAATCAATTCCTTTGATGGTTCTTCTTTGTATGTTAGCACTTGTTTGAAGACATTCAATGACGATTTTTGTAAAACAACTTAAAAAATACAAAAATGAAATCTAGTTAAGTTGTTATAAGGAAGTAACAATTACTCACAAACTTAGATATCAACCATTTTCTTCCTTGTCGTCCTATTTTATGTGCTGAATGGGTTCCGTTTTCTTTTCTTTTTTGCAAGAAAATACTTGAAAATTAATATTTAATGCTAAATGGTTTATTTTTTGTACCTAATGATAAAAAAATTCAATTATTACATATTATATTTGAAGCACATTGTTGTTGAGATGGCTCCTCCTGCGATGCAATTTTGTCCATTTCTTTGACCATCTCCTTGTACACATTTTTGAACATTCCTACTCGCATATTTCTAATATCAGCTCGTTTATCTTTTGAGATTTTCATAATCTTCCTGAAAATGTAACATGACAATAAATATTTAATTTTTATATTGATATATGAAAAGTAAATATAACAAAAGTTATATTTCTAAATAATTCTAGACAAACATTTAAAGGAATATTACTTTTTCATTCCTTCTTTTTTGTTGTTGTAAGTTTTTGCTATTAAAAGTCTGACATGTCTCATTGACCAATTCTTCGGAAACTCTTCCTGTAGTTTAGATAAAATTTGATTCTTGGAATCATTGGATTGGTTTTTGTATTGTAAGTGGAAAGAAAGTTTATACATTCGTTTCACTAGATCACTCAAACTTTTGTAAAATATTTTACCCCTTTCGTTAACCTCCAGCACCACTCCAGATGAGCTAAGGAACAATTCATTTTCATTTGCATGTTCTATTTCTTTTCTTTTCTTAGAACAACATTCCTTTTCTGAGTCGTTGGTCCCTGTAGAACATTAAATAGAGGTGAATTAATAGGCTGTTAGACACATTTTATCTAATAATTTTAATTATATTATTGATTAAAATTAAAAAAAGAAACTCATATTGGATCGATAGTATTTTTTCATTCACCTGATTCATCCTTTTGAAAATTTTCCATCAATATTTCATGCTCTTTTGGTCCTAGATCAAAAATAAACTTATCGAGTTTCGTAAATTTGTGGCTCTGCATGATACACAATAAACAATACATATTAGTTAAACTTACATATAGTTCAAAAATAATATTTTTTGTAAAGAATTTACAAAGAACTTGCCTTTTTTGCTTTTCTTGATGTGTTATCAGTATTTTTGTTACTTGATCTCTTGTAATTCATTTATTTATCAATCTCAAACTTGTACCATATCATTCATTAATATATTTATATATAAATTGTCAACTTTTGAGGTATAAAAAAAAAACTGAAGAAACCGGTGCGCCATTCATGGTGTACGCATCGACGCCGATGCGTGGGGGTTTTATAAATCCACTGCACAAACAGTATAATAGACCGTATGGTGCTCTATGTCAACAAGGAGCAGCGGTGGACTACATGTCAACCATCACATCGATTAACACAGATAAAATAATAAAAATTGTCCAGTGTTAGTTTTTGTAGCATAAACTGGTGCCATATTTTAAATATGGCGCACTGATAGAAAAAATTGTTTTTTTAATTTTTTATCACAGTACTTTCGTGGTGCGTTTGTACAATATAGAGCATCGGTGCACTAGGTTATTCTAGTCGCACCGATGAAAAAAAAAATTGTTTTTTTTTAAATTCATGCAAGGGATGACATGGATTGGGATCCGACTATGTAAATTGTCTAGTTGACTAGATGTATTAGGTATGTATTTATAAATACAAACCCTATCAATATAAAATGAAAAGCCTTAATAATGAAATCATAGAAAGAGGGAGAAGAAAGGCCAAAAACAAAAAGAATGTAGGGTTTGTTTCTAAAATGGATTTTTTTTTTTTTGTGCGAAACAGAAAGTTCGCGGTGCCATAATGAAATAGCGCACTCACAACATATTTAACATATGGCGCACTGAGAATTTTTAATTTTTTTTAATTTTTTTATCACAGTACTTTCACAGTGCACTGGGATAATAGAGCACACTAGTGCGCTAGATTACACAGGGCGCACCAATGAAAACAAATATATTTTTTTTAAATTTTAGCAAGGGCTGACATGGATTGTAATCCAAATATCAAAGTCATCCCATGGGTTAGATGTCTTAGGCTTATATTTATCCATACAAAACCTATAAATATAAATTGAAAAGCCTTAATTTTGAAATCACAGAAAGAGGAAGAAGAAATGGAAGAAAAAAAAGAATGTAGGGTTTGTTTCTAAAATGGATTCTTTTTTCGTGTGAAACAATACGTTCGCGGTGCACCATAATGAGATAGCACACCGACAATATATTTTACATATGGCCCACTAAGAAAAAAATATTTTGTTTTTTTTTAATTTTTTATCATAGTACTTTCACAGTGTGATGGGATAATCTAGCGCACCGGTGCGCTAGGTTACGTAGGGCGCACCGATGAAAAAATACTCAGTTTTTTTTTTAATTTCATAGAAGGGCCAACATGGATTGGGATCAGACTATGCAATTCATCCTATGGTTTGGATGTCTTACACCTATATTTAGAAATACAAACCTTATAAATCTAAATTGAAAAGCCCTAATTTTGAAATCATGGAAAGGAGGAGAAGAAAGGGCAGAAACAAAAAGAATCTAGGGTTTGTTTGTAAAAATGGATTTTTTTTTTTTTTTTTGTTTCTGAAAATTGCAGAAAAAGTAAAAAAAAGAATAAACTTTGATTTTGTTCTTTTACTACATAAAAAAACTGTAGAAAAAGTTAAAAAAAAACAATAAACTTTGATTTTTTTCTTTTATCGCATAAAAAAAACTGCAAAAAAAGTAAAAAAAATAATAAACTTTATTCACGAGATCGTTTGAAATTCTATGCTACAGTGTTTGAATCACCAGAGGTTTGGAATTTTGATTGTCTGAATACTTCTATTTGAATGTATTTACCTGCTTCATAGTGCTCTCGTGCTTTGTTTGCTCCAGGTATGTCTCTTGCAAATCTCTAACCAAATTTTTTTGCAAAAATAGTTAAATAAAGAAAAAATTTTAGTATTTAAAGAAATTTTTTATGAAATTATATTTTCGAAAATATTTTTCCTCCCATTTTTCAATTTACCGTTTTTTTTTCACTTAAAGAAAATAGATTTGCATTTCTTTATTTGTTGTTATTCATCACTGATTGGTCCCTTAATCGAACCACATCGGTGCATCTGTGTATAAAATGGCACCAGTGTGCATTGCCAAAAACGCATCTGTGCAGTGATCTATACATTAGGCATCGAAATTACTTTTAGGTGTGTGCACCAAAATTTATTGTTGTTTTTCTCAAATGCAGGGAGAAAATATCATAATTATATCGAATGGACAATTCTTCAAAATCCATCTCGTTCCATAATATTTCTCAAATTCCATCGCGGAGTCCTCCCTATCCATCTTGAGATGTAATATTTACTTCATATTTTAGTTATATTTTAACTATCTAATTGAATATATGTTTTTTATCCATGCAGTCAATGATACATAGCTTAATTAAATTTATAATGTATAAAAATTTGCAAGTTCATGCAGATTCAACATCGAGCTCAAATGCAAAAAATATACAAACTGCTCCAAAACGTTGGAAATTCTTATCAGGAGCCGCATACTACAAGGCGCATTTGGTAGATGAAAAAGGGTAGTCGCATCACCCTAACAATTGCAAAAATATTTCATCTTCTAGCCACAATTCGAGGACAATGATGGTAATAATTATAATTGTTTGGTATATTGATTAATATGTAATTATTTATCCTAGATGCAGGTGGGCAGTAAGTTTGTGGCGATGGCCAGCCTGGTGACCAACACCTAGATTAGCCACATGCCATCCTTTCAGAGTAGTAAATGCACCATTAAAATCGGGAGAATGAAGGACTCAACCTTCAATTCTCACTCACCCTGTCATAACACTGCCAGTAATTGTTTTGTTTGCCCCTCGCATTCTTCAATGGAGGCACTCTCCACAGAGATGTATTCTTTCATGCCTTTAACCATCCTTCTGAGCATCTGGCCACTCCATCTCGACTTCAGGCTAGCTTTCTAGATCACTCGTGTTCCTCATCCCTCTGCTGGTTCTCTTCCAGCCTTAGCTGAGCTCTCCCAGCTTCTCTTGCCCCCTATTCATATGTATTCCCTGCATTTTCTCGACCCTCAACTGAGGATGTGGATGATTACAGCTGTCCAATAGTGGAGGAGAATCCTCCTCCACATACCGACAGCTAGCTAGTTGTCAGGTTTTCTCTCCTTTTTTTTGGACTACTGTTATGTTTTGTTTTAGGCTTTATTTCAAGCTTAAACATGTTTCCTGCGACTTCTATAGAGGCATCTGCTGCTATTTTTGTAAACATTATGCTACTGATAACTCTGTGACTATTGGTTTCCCTATAATGGGCAGAAAATTTTGGGTTGGTTTCCCTGTTATGGGCAGCTCCATTTCCTGTTTTTTGGCTTTTTGCTTAGGACCCCCACTAGTGTTGGCTAGATGGGAAACCCAGGTGGCTAGTCTCGCTATGTAAACTATGTTCAATATTAATAGATTAACACAACTTAGAAAAAAAAATGTAATTATTTCAACATCAAACCAATTTATAATCATGCAATATTGTCAACGTGGTTACTAATTGATATCATATATTTTGTACTAATCATGTTCAAATATATATTTCTAAATTATTAGGGTCTAGTGATGGTGAATGACCTACCTACCATCTTCTGTCGCACCCCACAACAATGTCAAATCGATAGATGACTGAATTAAGAGAAAATATCGGAGAGGAACGATACCAAGAATGGTTGAATCAACTAGCAATTCAATTCTCGCTACGTCCAGATTCACCAATTAGGAATGAATACAACAATAGTATTTCTTCACAAGCTGGAAATGAAGGAAATCAAATAGATGTTCGTATGGATGATTAATTAAGGGATACGACTTCCATGAAGACAATGTTCTTAGATGCATTCCAAAATGATGATCAGCTAGGGGATGATGCTCATATCGTTGACACCTTTTTCGAAAGCCTTAAATTTTCTTCTACCACACGTCTCTTTGGACCTGGTGGTTAGTAAAATTCTACATATTTGGGTAAAAATATGTTACTGTACAACTTGAAAGAAAAGTTTGGCTTGTCGAATGCATGTTTCTTGTAACTTTTAAGGTAAGTTACCATAAAGTACTCCCTTATATAAATTTGAAATATAATCATTACAATGTAATGAAAATTACAAATGGTAAATTTTATGAACGTTAATAATTATATCGACATTAATGTACATTTATTAATTTATTTTTCCATGATTTCCAACTACAGGTTATTCATAGTTAAGGTTCTTCCGAGTGATAATGTCTTGCTCAATAGCTGTGAAGAGGAAAATAAATTGTTGAAAATGTTGGGTGTTGAGTACATATCATATCATGCATGTCCAAATGATTGTATTATATATAGAGGAGAATATGCAAACAAAGAGATGTGTCCAAAATGTGGGCATGACAAGTATGATAAATAAAAAAGAAGGGTAAATCACGCAATGGTCCTCCTTTTAAGATATTGAGGAACATGCCTATAATCCCAAGGATTCAAAGGCTCTTTCATTGCAACAAATTAGCTATTTTGTAGGATGGCATGCCTCACACAGAAGTGAGTTGGAAGTTATGTGAATCCAAACTGATTCAATAGCCATGAAGCATATCGAGGATATATGGCCCGAAAAATTCAAGGATGAAATACAAAGTCTATGACTCAGCATAGAAATGGATGACGTCAACCCATATTCCCTTCGGAACACCAAATATTCTGTTTGGCCAGTAGTAGTGATCAATAACAATATCGCCCCATGGTTTTCCATGAAGAACGAACATCTTATGTTGGCTCTCATAGTACCTGATAGTGAAGAATATGGATGTCTACTTACAACCACTAGTATATGAATTGAAGAAATTATGCAATGGGATAAATGTATATGGTGTATCAAGACCCATCGTAGCAGAGAGGAGTTTTATGTTGTATGGAATATGTGCCTACACGACACATGATTACCCAGGCTTAGTAGTTTTCTCTAGTAAATTACATGTTTAATTTATTGATTTGTTTATATATGTAACAATATTCTTTCACATATTATTTATTTAATTCGTTGTAATATTTGTTTTGATCTTCATGATATTATCTAACGTGCCATGCATAGTAATTAATGTATACAATAATCTTGCAGGTCTTGTAACAAAAGGGTATTTTGGATGTAAATGTTGTGGACCTTCTTTGAAAGCTAGATGGTACAAGGACCTACGAAAGCTAATGTATGATTGCTCCAGGCTATTCCTACCATAAGAACACTCTTATAGAAGAGCAACATCCACTTTAAATGGTAAACGAGAGAGAAACCAAAGGCCTCCAATAATGACACCAGCTGAATGGCTTAGAGTATATGAGAGAGAGAAGGAGAAGGATTTCATAGAAATGTTCGATTCAAATGGGGAGCCTATGTTCGATGATCCAAATTTCTTCGAAACCTATATTGAGAAATTTACCATTTGGATGAAAAGGAAATCTATATTTTATAACCTCCCATATTGGGAGCATCTTAAGATTACCCACTTATTACATCCCATGCATGTATTTAAAAATGTTTCATATTCTTTATGGAGGCACATATCATAGAAACAAAGTGACACATTAGTTATTAGGATATATATTATTACTTCAAAAACTAAAAAGAAACATTGGCCAAGACAATTATAAGGTGTGGGATTAGAGGCAGGTGCTGGTCCCTCTAATTCATGGTTTTTCAAAGAACATGATGTCCCATGAATTTAAAAAAAAAGAGGATATTTCTTTGGCAAAGGTTGTTATAATGGGTGTGAGGGTTCCAACTTTATACAGGTTTTCACTATGGCGTTGCTTCACCGTGAATGACCATTTTTCGAGGTTGAAATCGCATGACCATTTGAATCTTCTAAGAGTACATATAATTTCAAAAGCATGATTTTATTATTTTTTGTATTAATAAATTTTATCCCATGCGGGGATCATAAAACATAACTAATTTTGTATATTATTTCACGTGTCTATAACTTTGTAGTGTCATTATCCTTTGTTCATGCATGGGTGTGTGAATCATGAAATCCTTCAAGACCTAGGATGTGCCATATCTAAATTTTCTGCATTTGTATGTTGGATCACGTCAAAGGAGATTCATGTGGCTAGCATTCCACTGTGGCATCAAGAGACAGTTGAGATTATTTTTATGTTTGAAAAGGAACTACCAACGAGTTTCATGGACTTACAAGTTCATCTTCTAATCCACCTAGTAGATGAAGTTGAATTAGTTAGTGTGGTTTCTTATCACTGAATATTCTTCTTAGAGAGGTACATAAAGAAATTGAAAGGTTTTATTCGACAAAGGGAAAAACCATAGGGGTCTATGGAAGATGGCTACATATCGTATGAGTCTTTCTATTATCCCAGTGATTACATCAATAAGATCGAAAATAGACCAGGTGCGGTGATTTGGGATGATGAAAGGGATGAAGAGAAAAGAGAAGGGGAGTTGCTCCAAACGAGTGGAAAAAGGCACTTGATAAAGAGTAAGTGACTTATAATTTTTCAAATTTACAAAAATTAATTAATATTCATGTTGAAATTCGATATAATGTATATTTTTTTCTCTAAGTACTACATAATGTTGGTTTGATTTCATCAGCGAATTTAGAAATTGAAGCAATCAATAAATTCCTTCTTTACAATTCTGAAGCGACACAACCATGGGTCGCATTGTATGAAAAAAAGAGGATGAAATGGGATAGTTACTGGAAAGAATTAAGATGGTTGAATGGTAGAAGTGTTCCTTATCGCGATCATTTAAAATAAAATATGCCAAAAATATGCCCCAATAGTTGGGTTGCTGACCAAGTCAGAGAGAAATACAGTACAACCGGTCGTTACCCGCATGCTCAAGAGGATGTGCTAAATGTAGGGATTGGGTGCAGCAACTTGGTAATAATATTTTTCATTTATATGTAATTTTGAAACTTTTAAGACATCTATATTTCATATTTTAATTTTTTGGTTATTATAAGACACATGAAATTGCGATCTTTTTAACTTTTTTATAATAGGTGCATTTGTTCCCATCTATGTGGGCATAAGGAAACCATTTTCACATAGAAAATGTCGATGTTGGAAACATCACACATGACTGTGGTGTGGAAGTTGAGTTCGATCAATCTAGTCAATGTAGACACCGTGATCAAAACCTAGTACGAGGGCCATTAGGTTACTTGGGAAAAATACAAGAAATCATTAAAATGGATTTCTCTTCTTTCTAATGTGTTATTTTTAGGTGCAAGTGGTGGGACACCTTTGACCAGAATAATGTAAAGGAAGATTGCGATAGTAGGTTGATATGTATCAACTCTAGAAAGATGTCTGATGAAGCTAAGGAGCCCTATGTTTTCCCCAAACACTGCAACCAAGTGTTTTTTTACCCAGATGTGCTGGATAGGGATTGGTGGTTCATATTGACACATGACCCTAGATCAAATAATATTTTTGAGAACAATAGTGTTATCATGCCATGCGAGCTGGAAGATAATGAGGGTGATCATGAGAACTGAGAGTGATATGGTACATGTTTTATTTCATCAATATTTCTATTTTTTAAGATGGATATTTTGAAACATTATAATATGTATTTTGAATTAATTGGTAATTTTCATTGTGCTAATGTTAAAATCAATATCTCACTTGATAATTTGCAATTATGTCGATCTCAAAAACAATAGTGTATTGTATAAATTAGTTCTTTTTTTTGTATCTAAGATCATAATAAAATAATGATAATTCTAAAGTACATGAATTTATTTGCATTATTTTCTAAACTTTATTATGTTACAATAATTCATATTATTTTAGATTTATTATTTTACAATTATTTAAAATTTACAAATTTAAAAATTTCAGCAAAATCATTTCACATTAATACAATTAAAATTTTACAAATATTTTACATACAATTAGAATTAGAATTAGAATTTTACAATTTCGTGAACAATTACAATTAAAATTACAATTAGAATCTTAGAATTTTACATACAATTACAATTTTACAATTACAATCAATTTCAAAGTTATACAATTAAAATTTTACAAATATTTTACACACAATTAAAATTTTACAAATATTTTACATACAATTAGAATTAGAATTAGAATTAGAATTACAATAACAATTTTATTTTTAGGTTACTATATTACTAGTATAGTCCCTTATTGTTGTTAGTGTAAACCCCTTATTGTTATTATTTTACCCCTGTAACCCCCATATTGTTATTATTGTGCCCTTAAATTATTATTGTTAGGCCGGCTAGGATTACATTGTGGCTCCACTAGGATTACATTGTGGCCCCATGGACTCCTATATATAGAAAGCAGGTTTTGTGATTTGAATCAACCAAGAATTGTTCAGTTATGTAATTTATTGGAGGTTTCCCTCTCGAAGTGGCTTATTTTTAAGGCATTTATATCTCTTTTCTTCTATTTTTGGATCTGGTTTCACAACATTTGGTATCAGAGGTTTGGATTCTAGGGTTTCGCTGCTCCAAATAGGTCATTGTAGCATTTTCGCTATAAATTTTATTATACGAAGGTTCAGAAACTGAAATTTTTAGGGTTCGAAGCCGAATTCCTGAGGAACATCGTCGCAAAATTTTAGATCTTTGTTTGCAATATTTTCCGAAATATGATCTATGGAAGGTAGGGATTTTTGCAGGCTCCTAAATTTCACTTAAGTAGGTCATCGTGGAATTTTTTCTATAACATTTTTTATAAGAAGGTTCGGAAGCTGAAATTTTTAGAGCGTAATTCTGAGGCCCTGAGGAACATTTTTGCAAAATGTCAGATCTTGGTTCGCAATATTTTCAGAGACATGATCTGTGGAATTTAGGTATTTTTCAGGCTCCCTAATTTCATCTCAAAGAGGTGATCATGGGAAAATCTTCATAATTCTCTCTCTGAGCATCAGATTGGAATTCTGTAAAAGGTGACTGGAAGTACACATACTCTTGTTTCCTGTATATAAATTTCGGATCCAAAGGAGCAAACAACGACATGTGGCAAGTCGTACAAGTTCTCTCTACTAAACCAGTCCATAATTAGGTCATTGTGGGACATTGGACATAACTTTGCCTTGAAGAATCCAAATCAAGTCAAACCTGTGGAATTTGAAAGAATATTTAGAGGACTACTATAAGGCCAAAGTTCAGATATTTAGGATCTGCAATTATATAGATAATTCAATTCTAATATAGAGCTCTGCAAAAGCAAGTAAAAGGTGTGTATTTTTTTTCTCGGATTGCATAAGTCTTGTTTGAAGAATCAAGTTGAATTGATTCCAAGGGAATATTGTAGAATATAGGTTAGTATTGGTTTCTAAAATAGCCCCTAAAAATAATTCAGCTCCCATTAAGCCTTTAGAAGGCTCTACTATGAATCATGAAGACGAAGAATGGCAACATGACATATCAAAATTATAAGAGTAAGTGCAACAAATTTTGCTCTCGCAAAGAGCAACAAAAAATGACATGGAAGTTTTGAAGGAAGGTGTGGAAACTAATATGGATGGTTTGAAGAAAGGCATGAAATCTAAGATGGATTACATGGAAGCTAAGATCGATGAAAAAATGGAAAACATGAAGAATGATCTAAAAGGAGACATGGAAGTTTTGACAAAGTTGATACAAGAAATGTTTCCTAATGGTGAAAAGATAGTAAAGGAAACTCATGATGAGAACAAAATAAATGTTAATCGTGATTTCATAAACTCTAATGTTGGAGGGAAGAACCACCATATTTCAAAAATGGATATGAGGAAGTTTGATGGAAAGGATCCTATAACATGGATACTACATATGGAGCAATATTTTGATCTCCATAATGTACAAAACACACAAAAGGTATGCATTGCAACTTTACATTTAAAAAAAAATACAATTGTATGGTATCGATGGCTTTGCTCCTATAAAAAAATTGTCACTTGGTCAATTTTTATGGAGGAAATGATAGCACATTATGAGGATACAAAGAGAGACACCTTCTTTAGCCAATTGATAAATGTCAAACAAAAGGGTTTAATGGGGGAGCACATTGAGGACTTCCAAAAATTGAATATAAGGGTAACTGATATTCCAGAGGAACACAAGATTGATCTCTTCATAGGTACTTTAAAGGATAACATCCAACATGAAGTTCGTGTTTTGGAACCTGATTCATTAGAGAAGGCATTTAGGTTGGCAAGAAAACTTGAATGTAAAATTATAGCGACAATGAAGCCTACCACTCACTTCTACAAAGAAGGAAGTGTTGCTACACCTAAATTTCCATAAACTTCAGGGTTGAAACCACAAAAATTGAAAGAAAAAGGAGAAAAATGGATTTTCTACAGTTGTGATAGAAAATACACTAAAGTTCATAAGTGTGCCGAGAAGAAATTAATTTACATAGATTGTGAAGAGGAAGAAGAAAATGAACAAGAAGAGGATATACACCAGGAACCAACACTAGAAGAGGAAGAAATGAGTCTAACCATATCGTGTAATGCATTGGTAGGAATTACCACTCCTCAAACTCTCAAGATAGAAGGAAATATCAAGAAGAAAAATGTAATGTTGTTGATTGATTCAAGTAGTACCCATAATTTTATTCATTGTAAGGTAGCCAAGGAATTGAATTGTTTCCTATACCCAGCACCAGAATGTCAAGTGATGGTTGCAAATGGAGGAACTATAAATTGATGTGGAAAATGCCATACTATCAAGCTAACCATGGGGGAATATGTATTTAATAGCCCAATGCTTTCCATTCCTATGGGAGGTGCTAATGTTGTACTAGGAGTACAATGGCTACAATCTTTAGGGACGGTAGCTTTTAATTTTCAAGAACATTTATTGAAATTTTTTTTCAGAACGAAAGGAAGTTGAATTACGAGGTATTGTAGGGAAGTCGGGAAAGATAATAAGCTCTAATGTCATGACAAATCTTCTAAACAAAGAAAAACGAATCGTAATTGCACATTTATGCTCACTAGAATTTCCAACATCAAAATCGTATAATTCTGCAAATCTCCAAAAATTCTTGGACAATCATTCCAAGGTGTTTGAAACTCCCAAAGGACTCCCACCTATTTGTGATCATGATCATGCTATTCATTTGATTCCAGGAATTTTTCCTCGAAAAATCAGCCCTTATAGATATCCTCATGTCCAAAAGAGTGAAATTGAACGTATGATTACATAAATGTTAAAGGCGGGTATAATTCAACCTGGTCAAAGTTCTTTCTTTTCTCCTATAGTATTGGTACACAAGAAGGATGGATCATGGTGCATGAGTCTGGATTATAGGGAGCTCAATAAGCTCACCATTAAAGATAAATTTCCCATTCCTATGATTGATGAATTATTGGATGAATTACATGGAGAAATTTATTTTACCAAGTTGGATCTTCGTTCAGGATATCATCAAATTAGAATGAAGATTGAAGATATTCTGAAAACATCATTTTGAGCTCATGAGGGTCATTATGAATTTTTGGTCATGACTTTTGGCCTTACCAATGCGCCTTCTACATTTCAAGGGTTGATGAATTCCATTTTCAAACCCTTCCTTAGAAAATTTGTTCTAGTATTTTTTGATGATATACTAATCTACAAGAGGTCTTGGAAGAATCATGTTTAACATGTTGACAGGTTGCTCAAACTATTGCAAGAGAAACAATTATATGCAAAAACATCCAATTGTTTTTTTGGAGTACAAGAGGTGGAATATCTGGGTTATATTGTATCTCATGAGGGTGTTAAGGTAGACCCTAACAAAATTAAAGCCATTAAGGAATGGAAAGTCCCCACAACCATAAAGAAATTGTGAGGATTTATCGGGTTAACAGGGTATTATCGCATGTTTGTTAAGAATTATGGGAGAATAGTAGCACCTCTAACAACATTATTGAAGAAAGATGCATTTTCATGGAATCCTAAAGCAACTAAGGCCTTTGAACATATTAAAGAGGCAATGTGCCTAGCACCGGTCTTAGCTACGCTAGACTTCACAAAAACATTTATTGTGGAATGTGATGCCTCAGGAAATGGAATTAGTGTTGGTTTAATGCGAGAAGGAAGACCCATTGCTTTTGAAAGTCGTATAATTAAAGGAAATTATTTATAGAAACCTATTTATGAGAAGGAAATGTTAGCAATATTGCATGCACTGAAGAAATGGTGAACATACCTAATGGGAAGACACTTAAAGGTAAAAATTGATCATGATAGTCATAAACACTTTTTGGAACAAAGAATATCTTAAGAAGAGCAGCAAAAATGGGTCACAAAGATGTTGGGTTATGACTTTGAAATAATCTACGAAAAAGGGAAGCAAAATTTTGTTGCAAATGCATTCTCAAGAAAGAATGAATAGGTGGAAGCATTTCTTTATGCCATTTCTATTATCCAACCAGATTGGATAACCGAAGTAAGAGATGAATGGAAGAAGGACAAAGAAGTGTGGAAAATCGTTCAAAATTTGCAGCAAGATCCTAGTACATCTGATACATTTAGTTGGAAAAATGATTCCTTATGGTACAAAGATCGCTTATGTCTTTGTAAGAATTCCAAACTAAAACAAAAGATTCTTTTTGAATTGCACACTTCTCCTTTAGGAGGACACTCAGGATTTTTAAAAACTTACCACAGGGTGAAGAAAGATTTTTTTTGGGATGGACTTAAATCTGATATTCAAAAGTTTGTGTTAGAATGTTTGGTTTTCCAACAGAATAAGTTGAGAGAATTAAGAACCCAAGTCTTCTACAACCTTTATCCATTCCAAGTCAACGTTGGGAGGAGATTTCAATGGATTTTATCACAGGTTTACCTAATTCTGAAGGAGAGAGTGTCATCATGGTGGTTGTTTATGGACTTACCAAGTATGCACACTTTTGTGCATTATATTATCCATTGAAAGAAAGTACAGTTGCTACTACATTTATGGAAACAATTCAAAATCTACATGGAAACCCAAAAGTTATTGTCAGCGACAAAGATCCCATTTTTACTGGAAATTTTTGGACGGAGTTATTTTCTTGTTTGGGTACTGAATTAGCTCATAGCTCATCTTATCATCCTCAATCTGATGATCAAAATGAGATAGAAAATAAATTTTTGGAATGATATATTCGTTGTTTTGTATCTGATAGAAAAACACAATGGGTTAAGTGGTTACCTCTCATAGAATGGTGGTATAACACCTCCTTCCATACTGTAGCAAAAATGACCCCATTTATGGAACTTTATGGATATCATCCACCATCCATCACATCATATTTAAGAGAAAATTCAAAGGTTCAAGCAGTGGAATATCACATCAAGCATCAATAAGAAGTTCTCCAACTCTTAAAGGATAACCTGAATTTAGCACAAAATCAAATGAAACAACTAGTAGATCAACATCACAGCGAGAGAAGTTTTGATGTAGGAGATTGGGTATTTTTACGATACAACCATACAAAAAAATGTCCCTCAAGCAAGCTAAGAAGGATAATAATTTATCGCCAAAGTAATATGGTCCTTACAAGGTGTTGCAAAAGATTGGTACTATGGCGTACAAATTGGAGCTTCCTGCTTCTTCGCGAGTGCATCCAGTTTTCCATGTTTCATGCTTAAAGAAGGTTATAGGTGAAAATCTTCCAGTTCAAACGATATTGCCAGACATTGATGAGGAAGGAAAAACCATATTGGAACCTGAAGCGGTCACAGAAACAAGAACTCGACAGCTACGGAATCGATCAATTTTAGAGTATCTCATCAAGTGGAAGAGCTTACCCACTAAAGATTCTACATGGGAGGATGAGAATTTTATACAGAAGCACCCAGAGCTACTCAAGCATTGAGGACAACACTTTTTTGAAGGAGAGGAGCATGTTGGGTCACTATATTACTAGTATAGTCCCTTATTGTTGTTAGTGTAACCCCCTTATTGTTATTATTGTACCCCTGTAACCCCCATATTGTTATTATTGTGCCCTTAAATTATTATTGTTAGGTCGGCTAGGATTACATTGTGGCCCCATGGACTGCTATATATAGAAAGAAGGTTTTTTAATTTGAATCATGCAAGAATTGTTCATTTATGTAATGTATTGGAGGTTTCTCCCTCGAAGTGGCTTATTTCTAAGGTGTTGATATCTCTTTTCTTCTATTTTTGGAGCTGGTTTCACAAAATTTACAATTTCACGTACAATTAAAATTACAATTTTAGAATTTTACATATGTACAATTACAATTTTACAAATTAAAAAATTACAATTACAATTACAATTTTACAAATTTACATATATACCATTACAATTACAATTTTAAAATATCATGATCATTTAATATTAAATTAATTAATAAACATCACATTCATGGTAACCATCGTACAAACATCATATTTGACTAAAAAACACATTCAAAATATCTAACATCATCATGATCATGATCATTTAGGAAAACACAATTAACATTATATATTAACACCATCACAACACAAACATCAAATGTGACATATCATTTCAAATAACTCATGCTATCACATACACATCTATCTACAAACTGCACATTAAATGAACATATCTAAAATGACCTAACAATATACACATCAGAATGATTACCAACATGTAAATTAAGTAGAAATGCAACATGAACATAGAATACATGGACCATATATATATATATATATATATATATATATATATATATATATATATAACTAAATAATGTTAAAGATATACAACTATAATATAAATGTCATGGATCAGCTGGTGGTAGTACAGCATCAATAGCAGTACTAGTGGAGGATTGCTCTGTCAATGATGCAGCCTCGATGGTTGATGGTACAGCCTGCTCGTGATCATGAGTATTGATGGATGCTGCAGGATGCTGACTGGATGTGGAAGATGGTCCAAATTCATCTCCATGATGACTGCTGCTAGATGTTAGTGGAGGCTGCTCATCTGGTACACCGTGAGGTGAACGATCATGAGATGATAAGTCGCTACTCACAGACTGTCAATCACGTGTTGCATCTTGACCAGGCTTATGACATGCAACAATCCTCCTCAGCTGCATAACTAAGGTCGTAGCTCCTACGACATGCCGCATCAGGCTTTATATGTCACGTGGCATGCTCTCCACATCTGTAATAGCCTATCATTGGCCTGTATGTTTCTATAATGAGCGGGCCTAATGCCTGCCTCAACAATCAATGTAGTGATTTGGTCGCCCAACTCCATGCTGGTTCTAGCATCATGTCGACCACACCTAGAAAAAGGAAGTATCAGCGCACCAGCAAGAGAAGGTCTCTCTGCACTGGCATCTTGATGATCCTCGACATTTGGCATGCCTTGATCATTGTCAGGATCCACACCTGGATCATGTGGTGGTGCCAGCATTTCCTCACCATCAAAAGAGCCAATGTATGAAAAATATATAGAAGTACAAAACAATAATTAGACAATTTCATTAAAAAATTTAATAAAAGCAAGTTAAAGAACATGATAGAATAAATTTAAATAAAATAGTAATATTACCTCTATCATCTGGTAGCTCATCAACTGTGAAGAGGATGTTGGCACACTCTCGCCAATCAAAACCCACATAAGAACAGGGGACCATAATGAAGGGATGCTCGTCAACGCTAGCTAGAAACTCTACTGCATCATGCGATATCATCACTAGAAACAGAGTCCCGGTGCATCCTTTTATGGAGCACACCAGCGTTGGTGCTCCAGATAATATTCAGCGCACTAGGGGCAGTGTTCCATAAAATTTTGTAACACACCGTTGACTATGTACGGTGTCAGGAGGGTGGTGCGATGACTAAACTCTACGCCCTGGGGCCTATAGTTAAGTCAGCGGACCGACATGCTGCCATCATTACATAGTGAATGGTGCAGTCTTTTACTAGGCCGCACCATTGACCCAGGCGAAATATAGAAAGTGGTGCACTAACAAAATTTTCCATCCTATGGCATTGATTTTGGTCAACGCACCGCGTCGCTGGTATTCCACTAGGTCAATGGTCCAGCCGGGTAACCGACTACACCGCACTTTAAAAAAAATAATTAAAATAACATGGTGTGCCTTAGGTACCACCAAGGAATGGGTCTGAATACCATTAGCACTAGTTTACCAGGCCGAACCATTGACCCTGTCGAAATGTGGAATGCGGTGCACTAACAACATTACCCACCCTGGGGCGGATAATTTAGTCAACGCACGATGTTGTCGCTATTCGAAATTTTCAACGGTGCGGCTTGGTAAACGACCACATCACACTTGTTTAAATTTTTTAAAAATAACACAATGTGCCTATATGTACTGCCCTGGAACTGATGCAGATATCGTTAGCACCGGTTGTAGTGTGACCTGTAAATTTACAAGCAGCACCGCAAACTAGTGCGAGCTGAACTGCTTGAGCACACCATGGGACAATTTTGTTTTATTTTAAATGGTTAAAATAACAGAGTGCACCTATTGGTACCGCCCGAAAACCGGTGCAGATATCGTTAGCATCGTTTGCAGTGAGACCTGTAAATTTACAGAAACCACCGCCAACCGGTGCGAGCCAAATGACTCGAGCGCACCATGTGACAATTTATTTTTCTTTTTCTTTTAAATGGTTGATTTTAAGGTTATTTGAAATCATAATCTGCTAGAAGACTTAATTATGGAAAAGCAAGAAAAATACCTGTACATTTGTCCGTCGAGGAGGCATATTGGCTGCAGAATTTGCAAAAGAAAATTTGTCCATCGTTTTGAAAAATTAAAGATGGAGATTGGTGGGAAATGTAAAGCAGTAATGCATGTAATGGGTGCAATGGGAGCACTGATGTTAGGGCGGCTCAGACAAGGATAAATTGCACCAGTGCCTGAGAGATCTAGAACACTGACAAAAGTGAAAAATGCAGTTTTTTTGTTGTAATTGTTTCTTTTTATTTGACCCTGTTCTGGTGCGTGGGGTTTTTATGGGCACGCCGGTGCATTTACTTCATTCTAAACCAAACGGTTTCTATTTTCACGTGCTTTTTATGAGGCACCGGTGTGGAAGTGTTGTAAAGCATTGGTGCGCTACAGTAATACGATGCAGTAGGTGCGTGTGTACGGAGCAAACGGTGTCCGCTGTGCCAATGTTTGCTGCGCACCTGTGCTTTATCTTGTTGAATGCACCGGTGTGTTTTATGATAATAAGCACACCGAATGAAATACATCCACAAAAACCTCCACGCGCCAACCTCCTCTAGTAACCTCTGCTAGAAACGGATGTCTTGGGTATTTTTAAAAGGGTTTCCTCAAAAACATCCACTAGAGGGTCTTTTCCTTGTAGTGCATTTGGCTGCATTGCTGGTAAGGAGTAGCATAAGTGATCATTCAAGTCTGAGTTCAACTATTACTGAAAAGTGGATATCTGTGCCTGTACAAATAGCTAGAGAATTTTCTCACATGACTAGTTTTGATGCTTTTAAGTGCCTACTAAAAGAACCTATGTTATCGAATATGGAGGAGTGGTCACATTGGGATCAAATTTTTTCTCTTACACTTCATCCAATTTTGAATTGGCTCGATAAATAAGGGAAGAAAAATTATCTTTGTCTTGTTTTAATGAGTGGAAAAGTGTGCATTGATGGTTCAAAAACAATGGAAGGCTTCTTGACTACTCAGAGTGAAGTGCTTGGAAAAGAAAACCACAACACAACTTAATTCTATTGTGTCTCTTTATGGAGGTGAAAGTGCTTCCTAGGAGCATTTATTCTTTTGAAATCCCAATTGTAAATCAATTACTATTCAAATTAAAATGCAGGGTTCCTTAGGCGATGAATTTTAAATGCATTTTTGAGCAAAGAGAGGAAAATTTTTAAAATCTACGATCTCGTTTTTGTACAAAGATACCCCAATAGTCTTCCATGCGGGAATTTTTTAAAGGTCTAGGGAAGTTTATGATTTTTTCTAAGTTCCTTCAAACACAAATTTTCTTAAAAAATACTGCAAATTGGGGATGATTCTTTTCTGCTGGAATTATTTTTTTGTGATCTCGGTCATTTGATGTAGGTAGTTATATTGTGTGAGAAGACTTCATTGATATGAAAGGTGATTTTATTTACAATAAGAAAATCATAGTATTAAATGTAAATGTGAGCATGGCTACTATTTGCTTCAGGGGTCCTGACCCAAGTTGAGAGTTTATCGCGCAACCAGCAAACCCTCCAACTGCTGGCCCTTTCGATAATGACCTGCTTGCACAAATCAAAGTCTCACCCTAAGTATTATGGGAGGGTACTGGAACCAGGTTTCCGCACCTTGAGGAAGAAAATAATGTGGTGGCCCAAAATAGAATGATTGCAGAACTTATACAGATCGTAACAGATATGCACAAATACAAAATAATACTTATCAGATCATAGAACAAAATCGCAGATCACTTATTTGTAGATATTTCATAATAGAACTAGATATAGATCTATATAATATTCAAACATCAATATACCTTCATGCATAATTAACATATTTATTCATGCGGATACAAGTAAGCATAGCATAGCTAAAGCAATATTAAGATGTAAATAGTAAACAAATAAATCAGATAGATAACACAATGCTTTCGCCAAAATCATTCCTTGAATTAGATTCAGAGCCATTCATTACATCATACTTTTCCTTTACACTTTACCCTTTCGTGCACGCAGCCAACATATTCTTCACACAACCAGGACTATATCTCCTTGCACACAGCTAGCAAGAGCCTTTCTACCCAACCCAGATTAAAACCCTTACAAAAGTATCACAAACACATAAAAAATTAGTTCAAAAACATGAATAATAATTTACTACTTCCTTAGACTAGACATATCTATTTATATCCAATCTAGTGCACATATATTATGGTCTCAAACCATGGCTTGAGGCCCACCATTTACCCTTAAAAACATTTTACATAAAAGAGGGACTTTCACCCGCCCCAAAGCCCCTTGAACTTTCCGTGTAGCATGTATATACAAAACTTATACAAAAATGATATCCAAAAATGTACTCTAGGGGACCCCGCTCCAACAGGCCCCCAATACAAACATGTGACACATCCCAAGTCACTATGGTTTCTTCTCCTTCATCTTGGCTTGGAGTTCAGTGAATGAAGATTTGAGACCGAGCACTATTTCCAGACTCTGCAAAGCAACACCCTACGTTTGAAGAACCAATTTCTCAGTGGTGGGCCCTTCAGCAGCCAACTTGATACTTGTCTAGATTTTTTTAATGGCCTTCAATGTGCTATCTAATGTCTGGGATAGCTGGAGATACTCCTCAGCCCATGGCTACATTCTTTCCACCAGCAGCTGCTCTTTCTAGTGCAGGTCCTTGATTTCAGTTCGGGTTACCCGACCCTCTTATAGGCGGGTGAGGCACTGTGTAAGAAAAAGCGTAGGCACCACCGTCCTTATTTCAACAAACAGATGCTCCTTTATATGAAACTAATTGCACAACTATTGTATCACAGGGTCATTCTAAACCGACATCTAGACACCCATGGCCTCATCCAAAATCTTGTCACACTATGTGACTGCGGCATCGATACTATTAGTGGCCTACTTCACTTCGGAAACCCACTTTGCTCAAACTTTAGGCAGGGTTTCAGGTTGCAACTTCATTTGGAAATCAAAAATTTGGTGCTCAAACTCAGTTTAGACTGTTTGGAATTCAGAGCATGAAGTCTTAAATGCGGCAACCATTCCTTCTAAATTCTCTTCTGGGGAAGTTGTGGCAAGGAATTTTGGTACTTCATTGCAAACTTGGTGGATCTTTGCTTTGAGTGAAACACACTGAGCTTCGGTTGCGCGACAGGCTTTCTCCACTGCTAAATTTTTCTGTTGTGCTTCTGCGGACTGTTTCTTTGATTCTATGGAGGTTGTGTGAGCATGGTCCTCATGGAACTCAAGCTCATCCATGGTCATGTTATGTATGAAATGTAACTTCCTTGTAGGTAAAACAGAAAAATTTATGTTAATATCACCACAACCTCAGAACTAGGTGAGTCAGTTGGGGTCTACATGGATGGCCGGTGTGGGGATTTGAATAAGGTGAAAATCCCTAGTTGCTAGTAAGGCTATGTTGAGTCGTTGCGCACTGGTTACATGCACAACTATTTTCATCTGTCTCACTTGAGAAATGCTTGCCTAAATTAGGCTCGCTTGTACTTTTAAATCCTGGATGCCAACTTGCACGACCTCGAGCGCAGTCTTATACTGAACTTCCATATTTGTCCATATGCCCTCTACCACAGATGTGACCATGTTTGCAATCTCATTTAAGTAATCTTAGTTTAGTGTTAGGACCTCCTTTCCAACATCTTTAGACCCTTTTCTTTTCTTTCCCGATCCTCCAACGGCTTGAGAACTGTGCTTTGTGCCTTTGGATGGCTACGCTTCCACTTTCTCTTCTGTGTCTTTTGACGTAGTACCGATTTTTTGAGGTTCAATGTCTTTCTCCAAAAAAAAAATTCACTCGTTGTTGCTAGCGTGGCTTCTTTCTCTGTTGTTTTATCAGTGGTCTTCTCGACTTCCCTCTCTGGATGGGTACCAGTTCACGACTTGGTCAGCGTTTTGGGAATAGAGGTTGAACTTTGGGCTCCAATCATGTTAGTAGCCACTCTGCAGTGATGTGTATCGAATGGTCCTCCATGACTAAATATGGTAATTCATACCCAAATCCCTTGGCTACGCTTTTCACGTGGATGTGCATATTATGGAAAGTCTCCTTAAAATCTACTATCATATTGTATTGGTCATATAGCGTCAGAGATAGCCTTGGCTTAGACTATATTGGTTGATAAAGTGAAGCCTCGAACAATACGCAAATTATCTTACTCTCCATGTCATGCACAGGGTTTGATGAATTCCAGAGTGTAGCATACTTTGCGGCCTCACACATTTGTGGCTTTATCGCAAGAAAATGTGTTTCCTCTGGGGTCTTACACCTAATTCAGGTGATCAGAAATAACATATAAGCATAGTAAAAATTCTTGCCCTCCTCTTGTGCTTCGTGCACATTATCCAAAAAATCCTTGCATAAATAGTGTGACCAATTGTAGATTACAACTTTTTTGCATTGTCCTAAGAGAGAAATTACCCAAGCGAGCACATCTTTAGGTAAAAATTTGTGCATAATCTTGCAGGCCAAGATGAGCATTCCAAAATGAACAACATGATCGTTTATCTCACTGAAGATGAATCCTCTGTTCTTACTTGAGACTTGGTATTTAGCTTTGATATTTTCTGTGTCCGCCTTTTCTTGTGCATTTCCTCCAAAGTCAGCCATTGGATCTGCAACCTGATTAGGTAGGTCAGTGATCATATGGATTAACGCAGCATCAATGGGAATGCACTCTCCAAACCACAATGCATCATCATGCACGAGCACAAGCAATTGATGAGCACATATATCATTTATTGGGCTATGCTTGAAATGAGGGATCTGGAATAAATTCAATAGGCCTACCTTGTGCAGACCCAACACCCATCTCTTTAGCTTTAAGTGTGTGATCCCCCTCTCATACTGTACATGATCTAAGTAGATATTTGGTGCAATTTCAGGAAAATTATCAGCATCTGTGATGTTCCAGTCCTCCAGTCTAAGCTGTGACACTTTTGCAAACCCATCACCTTCCACCAGGACATTTTTAGGGATCAAGGGCCTCTTGATACTTGATCACACCTTTTCGATATATTTGAGAACTCTTACTAAAATTTGTGCAGTGCGACATAGGTCGCCAACTGTGAGAATGGGGCCACTTTGACGAAATCCTCCTCTTCCTCCATAATTGTCTCAGGAAGCTCCATCATCAGTCTTTTCTGGCACTCGGCTGCAGTAGAGTGCAGTCTTGGAGTATTTTCCCTCGGGGATTTCTCAGTTCTAGATGTATATCCCTTCTTAGGCTTTGTGGGCACATGTGTTTCAGAAATTGGCGCAACTGCAACCTCTGGTGCAACGGGGTCTTCTCATGGTCGCATAATTGTCATACTGGGTGGAATTGTGTAACCCAAAACCTTACGACACAACTCCTCCTCAAATCCTAGATACAAGCCAGACATAGACACTTTTTTTTCTTCTGATTTCCAGTGCATGGAATTATTAATTTCTCCCTCTCCTGTTTGACCTCTATCTTCAACTTCCCTTTTCTGGATCAAAGGATCCGTAAGTGCCTTTTATCCCGATCATACCATCTCAAAAACCATTTTTCCCAAGATCTCCAAGGGTTATCCACCTTTCCCTACAGATATTTCACCTTTTAGGCCTTCATCCCAGTTCTGTTAGCTTGAATTAGACTCCATATCCCAATGGACAAGTAGATTTCCCTCTATCTACCATCCAAGAGAAATTTTCCCACCAAATCCAACAAAACCAAACCAAAATTTCACTTTAATAACTAGCCAAATATTCAAAACCAAAACAAATTTAAACTTGAAAGAGAGAGCCCTCTCTGAACCCTAGGAAGGCTATATCCTAGAGTTTGAAGTAGGTTTGTGGTTACCTCTAATATTCTTTGACTTAAAAACCAAAATCCCACAACTTAAGAATTTACTGGAGTGATAACATTACTGGCGACCATACCGGGGAAATAGCTAATCCTCAATCATAAAATTAGTCTTAGATGAATCATTTAAATCATCCTTTTAATTTAATATTGTTTTTATAGGTTGTGGGTATTGAAAAATTGTAATTCTGGCTTCTAGGAAAGCCTACTATACCATGTCTAACCCGGATCTTAAGCTTGTTTTTATAGTAGATAACCCAGACCGAATTGGTAAAAAGAAAAGAAAAAAACATAAAATTTAGAAGTTTATATCACTTTGATAAGAGTAAATTGATTACCCAGTGAATTAGAAAGTCCGCAACACATTTATTTTGATCTGAAATTTGAGCATTCCTTATTTAAAAGTAAATCTGAAAATGATTTAAAAACTGTTGTTTTAGACCCTACTTTTATTTCATTTTTGAATGCAAAATAGAAATCTATTACAGTAATTTCTAGATCTAAGAAAGTTGAATATCAGACCAATGTTGAAGAGATTAATGTTACTATTCTAAAGGATATTGATGAAGCTATTGAATTAGCTCATTTATTGACTTATGCAAACAGACCTTCAGCTTCCCAATTACATACCACAATAATTCCAGCTAGAGATTCATCTCTTTATGCTGTTACATCATTAATAAATTCTACTACCTGCTCATCTATAGATCCATTTATCCAAAAACTACCTCTATAACCCAGATTATTATTTCCACCAATCACTTCATCCAATATATCCATTAGTTCACCTTTTTATTTCTTAAAAACATCATGCTCATTTCCCAGCACTTCGAGTACCATCTATATTTCATCTACTATCATTTCTAGCACAGCTCCAAACAGTTCTACCTTACCTCCTAGTCAATCAAAGCTTGAAGCTATGGTTGCTAGATATGCTTCCCTTCTCCTACCACAACAAATTCATGACATGCTACAAGACTATAAAAACAAAATACCATTGTTTGATTGCACTACTCAATATTTAGCTCAACAACACATTACTAAGATGATAGACTTCTTTGAAATTTATGAAATTGATGATTCAAATGTTCAAATGAGACTATTTTCTCAGACTTGAACAGGAGCAGTTAAGAAATGGTTTAAAGATTTAGATATTGGTAGTGTAACTGATTTAGTTGTTTTTTTTAATTTTTTTTAAAATAAATGTCAAAATAAAAAGAACCCCCTCAAAATTTTGTTTGAATTTGATAATTTAAAAAGAGCTTCAAATGAGTCAGTTCAAGATTACTGCACCAGGTACAATAGTGTCTACAATTCTATTCATGCAAATATGAAACCTACTCCTTATTCCATTCTACTCAAATTCCCTGATGGATTTGATACATATATGGTTTAAAAATTAAGTGAAAGAGATATAGACACCTTAGAAAAAATGAAAATGATGCAGTAAGTGTAGAAGTGAACATTCTAGCTAGAAAAGCTAGACTTAGAAATGAGAGAAGAGTGACTATCAAAGAATAAAATGCTAATTTAGACACAAAAATTGATGTTATAGCTAAAAAATTAGAAAGAGTGATTGATAGATTAGATAATATGGATAGAAGACCTCAGTGGGATAACGGACAAAAAATTATAAATCCCAACTTTAGAAAAAATATAAATTCTGGACAAGAAAAAGAAACATCCTCGGACCAAACAATTAGGCCACCATTCCAAGAGAACTATGTTGAAAGTTCTTAGAATAATAATTATGATGAGGAGGATATTATTAATCTAATGGTAATTTATGACAACAATACTATTTTCCTAACTCGGGAAGATCAGGAATTGTGTGAACTTCAACAACTCAAATTAGATTCTAGTGAATCCTTTGATTATAAGCAAGGTTAAGACTATGCAATAAATAAAATACATAGCCAGTATAACCTTAGAAACAAGAAAAAAAATGAGTCTTCTACTAAGAAACCTTCCCAAAATAAAAATTAGAAAATAGTAGAAGCCCCTAAAACAAAAGTTCTGCAAATTCTCCCAAGGGAAAATAAGCAAAACTCAAATTCTTCCCAAAACATTTCTAGTCCTAAAAAAGCATCAAGCCCTAAGATTGTTGACATTGCTGATGAAGTTGCTCAGGCTGCAAAATATCCTCAAAAATATACTGCTGCTAAAGCCTCTAATTCTGTAAAAACAACAAATTTAGATCCCAAAAAACCTTCTGTTGATCCTAAACTAGTAAACCCAAAAAATGTTGCCTCAAAAGCCTCTTCTGAAAATTCTAAGTAAAAAAGAACATCTACTGCTTCACAAAAAATCCCTGAAAATAAAGTTAGAAGTATTAAAACAAAAGAAACAAAAACATAGAATCCTAAAACAATTGAAAATGAAAAAACAATTGTAGAAAAGCAAGACAAACCATCACAAACAACATTTACCAAAGAAGAACTAATTCAAATCAGTAAAGCTCAACCCGCATTCAACATACAATAAAAAATTGCAAAACTTAAAATACCAATTCCTTTGACTGAATTGGTAAAGAATGACTTGTACAAATAAACCATAACTGAAACATTAAATATGAATGATGTAGAAGACTCCATAAATCTAAATGATGATTAGCTAGAGTTGATTTTTGGCCCATATGTAAATGGAAAACATGCAAATGGTGTAGTTCCTCCATTCTATATCAGTTTAACCATTCATGATCAAATTCTACATAACAAAATGCTAGATTCAGGAGCATCCCATAACTTAATGCCAAAATCCATCATGGAAACTCTAAATCTAGAAATTACAAGGCCATACAAAGATTTGTTTTCTTTTGATTCCAGTAAAGTTAAATGCTTAGATTTAATTAAGGATTTCAGTGTAACACTAGTTGAATACCCCGATAAGAGTATATTAATGGGCATTGTAGTAGCTGATATCCCACCAAAATATGTTATGCTACTTTCTTGCTCATGGGGAGAAAATTTGCAGGGATCTCTACAATTGGACATGTCTTATGCTACTATCTCGGTGTTTGGCCAACCTAAAAAATTATATAGGGAAACGTTAATGAAGTACATGGTCAGTAGTGCTGAAAGATCTATAAACTACCCAGTTGACTGTACACCAACTAACCTTGATTCCTTTATCCTATGTAACTCTGTAACAAATGAAATCCAAACTGAACTAGTTGATAAAAAGAGAGAACCAAACAATGATAACATTTTTCATGAATCTTAATGTCATTTAGAATTTGATGGTTTAATGAATAATTTAGGAGCAAGAGAAAGAATCTAGATAATAAATATGCAGACCAATCATTCTGAAGGCCATAATTTTAGGCTAAATTTCAAATGTACAAACAATATGGCCAAGTATGAAGCCCTTATCCTAGGACTCCAAATCATCAGTAACTCAGGAGGAAAAAGAATTTTAATCATTGGAGATTCAGATTTGATCATAAAAAAAGTAAATGGAGTTTATTCTGTTTAAAATCCTAGACTGAGTAGATATAGAGACATTGTCATAGATTTATCTGATGATTTATTGGAATGTCAGTTTGTTGTTATACCTAGAAAACAAAATATACAAGCTCATTGTCTTGCAAATTTTTCTAGTACATGCAATTTACCATTCCAACCTAATCACATATATACTGATGAAGTCAAACATAGGCCAATAATTCCAGATAATCTTAAGTATTGGTAGATTTTTTCTCAGGTTGAATAGATTTACAAGTTTATGAACAATGAAGGAGAATTTTAGAATTGTATTATAGATAGAGATTGTACATTAAATCATGATTTCGATTGTGAAATAGATTTAAATGACTTAGATGTAAATAAAATTAAATTTGATAAACCCACTAGATTTAGTTAAGCTGACATAGATAGCTTAGAGAAAGTAGAGATTGAAGAAATTGTTGAAGATGAATAAGATATAGTGAATATTAAGGTTAAATTTTTTACCTAAATGTTTAACTCCCTTAAAGGATCTTTTTTACTCTAATAATGTAGCTAGAAAACCAAAAATGAATCCAGTAAGATCTGACATAGAAGAATGTAACATTGGTACGAAATCAAAACCAAAGATAATCAAACTGACCAAAATTTTACCTCAACAAGAAAAGGATAAATATATTGAGCTTTTAAGGGAATATCAAGATGTGTTTACTTGGAGTTATTAAGATTTAAAATCTTATGTTACAAACATAATCCATCACAAAATTCCAAAAAAAGAAGATCAACAGCGATTCAAACAAAAGTTGAGACGGATTAACCCTGTGATGTTACCTTTGATTGGAAACGAAGTTAAAAGAGTGCATGATGCCCAGATCATTGCACCAATCAGATATTCTAATTGGGTTTCAAAAATAGTTCCTACGAGAAAGAAAACAAGAGAAATTATATTGTGTGTGGACTTTAGAAATATTAACAAAGTATCCTTAAAGGATAATTACCCTTTACCTAAAATGGACCACATATTACTGAGGGTAGTAGGTTCTTCAAAGATTTCATTGTTAGATGGTTTTTCAGGATACAACCTTATTCTAGTTCAAGAAGAAGACCAAGCTAAAACAACATTTACCACTCCTTAGAGCACTTTAATGTATGTAAAAATGCCCTTTGGCCTTATGAATGCAGGAGCAACCTTTCAAAGGGCTATGGATATAGCCTTTGCTAAGGAAATACATGAGCTCTTAGTAATTTAATTAGATGAAATTACTGTGTTTTCCAAAATAGATAATGAACACTTGGATCATTTGAGACAAGTATATATTAAGTGTAAGAAATATGGCATCTCTTTAAATCCTAAGAAAAGTCTATTTGGATTAGAAGAAGGTAAGTTATTTGGACATATAATCTCAAAAGAAGGAATTAGGATAGATCCTGCTAGGATAGAAGCAATTATGAACATCAACCCACCAAGAAACATCAAAGAATTACAAGATTTTCTAGGTAAGATAAAATTTTTAAGAAGATTCATATCTAATTTAGCTGAAATAATTAGAGAATTGAATAACATGCTAAAAAAATATTCAGTTCTTAGATGGACTGTAGAGGCTAAAAAATCATTTGAATCTATAAAACAAGCCTTAACTAAAAATCCAGTCCTATTAAGTCATGATTTTAAGATGTTAGAAAATTAAATATTACAGAGCAATGAAACACATAAAATATGCTGAAAATACAAGCACACAAAACACATAAAACTAGAGAGACACAGATATACGTGGTTCACCCAGTTTGGGCTACGTCCACCTCAAACAGCTAGTCCTTCCTTTCTATTATCCAGCAAAAATGAAGAGACAAAACCTACAACAGATCCGCTGTAATATCCTTTGGTCTCTCTCACAGTCTCCCTCTCTGTTTCTCGCTCTGAGAATACACACATAATGCACAGCCACATTACAATGCCCTCATATATACAAGGGGGTTTCCTTCTAGGGCAAAAAACCCTAATCTAAACATAACTTCTACCGTCAGATCATTTGCCTAATGAACGGCCCAGATTGACTAGAAATTACTATACTTTTACAAAGCAATTTTACATCTATTTTTAGCTTCAGGGGCACTGCCCCCAAATCCCCGCCAGGGGGGGGCTCTGAAAAGCCCTGGACCCCCCATGGAAGTGATTAATTTTGGGCGGTGTTGCCGCCCCCTTTTAAGGTATAGGGGTCCAATGCTGTGATACAAATTAAACAAGATAATCAGGCTCCACACCCAACAATCTACCACTTGGAGACTAATTGTAGCAACTCCACCGCTGCTTTATTTGTTGGAAACTGACTCCTCTTTGGACCTAGTTGTTTCTCATATTCATCGTCATCCTTGAAGACCAATTGAAACTGAGCATGTTCTCAGTTTCTCGCTGGTTACAACTTTTGTTAGCATATCTGCAGGATTCTGGCTAGTGTGTATCTTTTCCAGCTTCAACTCTCCATCTTCCAATACTGACCGTATGAAATGGTACTTGAGATGTATGTGTTTAGTCCTGGAATGAAATGCTAAGTTCTTTGCAAGATGAATAGCACTTTGGCTATCACTGTATAGTGTGCCCATATCATGCTTCTTACCCAATTCATCCATAAAACTTTGTAACCAAATCATTTCTTTACTAGCCTCTGTAGCAGCAACATACTCAGCTTCTGTTGTTGAAAGTGCAACAACACTTTGGATTTTTGAAACCCAACTGACAGCTGTTCGACCTACAGTAAATACATATCTTGTAGTGCTCCTCCTGTTATCTCTGTCACCTGCCATATCTGCATCAATATATCCCTGTAGAGAAATTTTTGAACCACCAAAGCATAATGATTGATTTGTGGTACCTCTCAAATATCTGAGAATCCATTTTACTGCCATCCAATGTTCTTTTCCTGGATTGTTCATATACCTTCTTACAACTCCCACTGCATGTGCAATATCAGGCCTTGTGCAGACCATTGCATACATTAAGCTTCCAATTGCTGATGCATATGGAACTTTAGACATATAATCCATGTCTTCTTGGATCTTTGGGTACATCTCCTTAATATGTTTGAAATGGCTAGCAAAATGTGTACTAACTAGTTTTGCATTCTGCATATTAAATCTTTTCAACACCTTTTCTATGTACTCATTCTGAGACAGTGTTAATTTGCGATTTTTCATGTCTCTAGTTATCCTCATACCAAGGATTTTTTTTGCAGCTCCCAAATCCTTCATTGCAAATGAATTTTCCAATTTTCTTTTGAGCACATTTATTTCCTGCATGTTAGACCCTACAACAAGCATGTCATATACATACAATAACAATATAATATAGCTGCCATCATTTTGCCTTTTCAGATAAACACAATGATCAGAGTGACATCTAGTATAACCTTGTTCAGACATAAACCTGTCAAATTTTAGATACCATTGCCCTGGGGCATGTTTTAAGCCATAAAAGCTCTTCTTTAACCTGCACACCAATTTTTCTTTCCCTTTTACCTCATATCATTCTGGTTGCTGCATGTATATCTCTTCCTCCAAATCTCCATGGAGAAATGTTGTCTTTACATCTAACTTTTCAAGATGTAAATCTTCCGCTGCTAAAAGAATTAAAACAGTTCTGATTGAATTCATTTTAACAACAGGAGAAAATATTTCATCAAAATAAATACCTTTCTTCTGTGCAAACCCCTTCACCACAAGTCTAGCTTTGTACCTCTGTTTTCCTCCATCTTCTTCCTTCAGCCTGTAAACCCATTTATTCTGCAATGCAGTTTTACCTGCAGGCAACATGACTAAGTCCCAAGTCTGGTTATGCATTAAGGAGTCCATCTCTTCTTCCATGGCTAGCTCCCACTTCTTCCTGCTTTCAACCTGCATTGCTTCTTCATAACATTCAGGTTCACCAGAATCAGTCAATAATAAATAATATAATGAAGGAGAGTATCGTTCAGGGGGTCTACTTATCCTGGTAGATCTTCTAACACCACTTTCAGGTGTTTGAGGTGCCTGTTGCTGTTGTGGTGGTTGCTGCTGCTGTGGTTGTTGATTATTATTATTTTCAGGCACCTTTACTTTTTCAGTTATCTCATCAAGAACCGTGTATTCTTTGCTTTCTTTTTCTTGTTTCTTTTCCTGTAGTTGATTCTTATACAAGACCTTTTCATTGAATATTACATCTCTGCTCCTAATGATTTTGTGATTTTCATAATCATATAAGCGATAACCAAAATCATTAGCACCATATCCAATAAAGGTACATTTCTTTGATTTTGCCTCAAGCTTTGTTCTTTTTTCTTTATTAATATGGACAAAGGCCTCACAACCAAAAGGCTTTAAAAAAAGAGTAGTTTACCTTTTTACCTGTCCATGCTTCCTCTGGAATACCACCATCCAAGGAACTTGAAGGCCCTCTGTTTATTAGATAAACAGCAGTATCTACAGCATCTGCCCAAAATTGTAAAGGCAATCCCGCATGCAATCTCATGCACCTTGCACGCTCCATGATTGTTCTGTTCATCCTTTCTGACACACCATTTTCTTGTGGTGTTCTTGGAACTGTCTTCTCTCTACGAATTCCATGCTCTGAACAGTACCTATCAAACTCTTTGCTGCAATACTCACCTCCATTGTCCGATCTGAGACACTTCAACTTCTTTCCTGTCTCAATCTCAACCAAAGCTTTCCATTTCTTGAAAGTATCAAATACATCATATTTATTCTGAATACAATAAATCCATGTTTTTCTAGTTGCATCATCAATAAAAGTAAGATAATAACGAGAGCCACCGAGAGATGATACCTGAGCAGGTCCCCATACATCTGTATGCACAAGCTCCAATTTTTCGCTCTTCTTTTCTTTCCCAACTCTGAGAAATTTGACTCTCTTCTATTTTCCATAAATGCAATTCTCACAGAAATCCAAATCAACATTCTTCAAACCTGGCAACAAATTTCTTGAGTGAAGAATCTTCATCCCCTTCTCACTCATGTGTCCGAGCCTATGATGCCATAATGCTGCATCTGCTCCTTTGGAAGTTAAAGCATTAACAGAGTTAGAAATACCATCGCATAAATACAATGTACCAACCTTTTCACCTTTTGCTATTACCAGCGCTCCTTTGGTGACCTTCCAAGTTTTATCTGTGAAAGTTGTCACACAACCTTCACTACCTAACTGCCCTGTTGAAATCAGATTTTTCTTCAGATATGTAACATGCCTTACCTCCTTTAGTAGCCATTGGTTTCCATTCTGTTGTTTTACAATAACTTTACCCATTCCAAAAAATTTACAGGGTTTATCATCACCCAAACGAACTTGTCCAAAATCTCCTTGAACATAGTCATGAAAATATTTCTTATCAGGTGTGGCATGGAATGAAGCCCCTGAATCTACAACCCAAGAATCAGTAAAATTTTCGAAAGAAAGAATCAAAGCATCTTGTAACACATCACCTGTCACATTTGCTTCATGATTGTTTTCTTGTTGTGTGTCTCCTTCTTTTCCCTTCCGAGATCTACAGTCTTTCTTTAGGTGTCCTTTCTTTCCACAATTCCAGCACACTATCCTTGATCTAGACTTGGATCTGCCTTTCCTTGATTTACTGTGATATCCCGAGCTCTTTCCTCTTTCCATTCTTCTTCCCCTAGAATCTGCACTCAAAGCATTACCTGATGTCTCACCGGAGCTTTTCCGTCGCATTTCCTCGCTAAGGATAACACCAACAACATCATCAAACTTTAAAGTACTAGATCCAGAGACAGAGTTACTAATGGCCATAACTAAACCATTCCAGCTTTCTGGTAATGAGCACAGGAATAACAAAGCTCTAACTTTATCATCAACGTTTAACCCTACAGAACTTAACTGACTGGTAACTGTATTAAATTCATTTAAATGGTCTGCAACAGATCCACCTTCCGACATCTTCATATTAAATAGTCGTTTCATAAGAAATACCTTGTTTGAGGCCGAGGGCTTTTCATACAGTTTCGCCAACGTCTGCATCAAACCCTCTGTTGTTGTTTCCTTCGAAATACTGAAGGCGACTGATGCCGCATGACACAACTGTACAGTTCCAAGTGCCTTTCTATCGAGAATGTTCCATTCCGCGTCTGTCATGGTCGCCGACTTCTTTGTTTTCCTACTCAATGGTAGGTACAGATCTTTCTGATACAGATAATCTTCCATCTACATCTTCCACAGTGCAAAGTTTTGGCCGTTAAATTTCTAGACCCTAAACTTACCATCGTCCGCCATTGCTCCCACTCGAACCAAGAACCATTTTTTCCTACGAGTTTATCAGCCAAATATACCTTCGGCTCTAATACCAGTTGTTAGAAAATTAAATATTACAGAGCAATGAAACACATAAAATATGCTGAAAATACAAGCACACAAAACACATAAAACCAGAGAGACACAGATATACGTGGTTCACCTATTTTGGGCTACGTCCACCTCAAACAGCCAGTCCTTCCTTTCTATTATCCAGCAAAAATGAAGAGACAAAACCTACAGCAAATCCTCTGTAATATCCTTTGTTCTCTCTCACAGTCTCCCTCTTTGTTTCTCGCTCTGAGAATACACACATAATGCACAGCCACAATACAATGCCCTCATATATACAAGGGGGTTGCCTTCTAGGGAAAAAAACCCTAATCTAAACATAACTTCTACCATCAGATCATTTGCCTAATGAACGGCCCAGATTGACTAGAAATTACTATACTTTTACAAGGCAATTTTACATCTATTTTTAGCTTTGGGGGCGCTGCCCCTGAACCCCCGCCAGGGGGGGGCTCCGAAAAGCCCTGGACCCCCCACGGTAGCGATTAATTTTGGGCGGCGTTGCCACCCCCTTTTAAGGTACAAGGGTCTAATGCTATGATACAAAGTAAACAAGATAATTAGGCTCCACACCCAACATAAGAAAGATTTCATGATTTTTTCATTTTCTTCAAAACACACCATTGCTGCAATTTTACTACATAAAAATGATCAAGGATTTGAAAAACCCATAGATTTTTTCTGTAAAACCCTTAGAGATGCCCCTTTGAAGTACAACATTATGGAAAAACAAGCCCTAGCCTTCGTTAAGGCCATTAAAGACTTCAGAGTTTATATTCTCTACTCACACATTATTGCCTATGTCCCAAATTCTGTAGTTAAATAAATTCTTACTTAGGATGGTCTTGATGGAAGAAGAGGTAAGTGGATTGCCACTATCTTGGAATATGACACAAAGATAAAACCCACCAAGCTCATTAAAGGTAAAGGATTAGCCAGGCTTATGGCTGAATCCAATTTTAATGCCCTAGATATAAATTTCAATTCTCAAGTAGATGATCAGGAAGAGATGATGACTCCATTGATCAGTGAAGCCTTTTCACACTCACCTTGGTATACATGTATCATATTTTTACTCCAAAACTTACAATTTCCTCTTGGATTTTCATGAACCAAAGCTAGATTTTTAAAACTTAAAGCAGTAAGATTTTGTATGTTAGATAATGTACTTTTTTGGAGAGATCATAGTGGGATTTTACTAAATTGTTTACTAAAGGAAGAAGCTGACAAAATACTTGAAGAATTTCGTGCAAGTGACTGTGGAGGACATTTATACTAGAAAAATACTACCGATAAGATCCTGAGAGCTGGTTTTTACTGGCCTACCTTATTTTCTGATGTCAAAAAATATGTTACTTGATGTCATAAATGCCAAATTTTTGAAGGAAAGAATAAATTATTACCCCTCCCTTTAAAGCCTATTTCAACTAAAGTACCATTTCAACAATGGGGCTTAGATTTCATTGGTTAAACTCACCCCCCCTCTTCAGGCCATCATAAGTGGATTTTGACAGCCATTGATTATTTTACCAAGTGGATTGAAGCCATACCCTCCAAACAATCCACTGATACTGTCATTATTTCCTTCCTAGAAAACAACATCCGTTCAAGATTTGGGTGCCCTCAAAAGATAATTACTGATAATTCAGCAGCATTTAGATCCAAGAAAATGATTGAATTTTTCCACAAACACCATATTATCCTAGGCCACTCTACTACATATTACCCCCAAAGTAATGGCCTAGCTGAATCCTCAAACAAAATCCTAGTAAATATCATCAAAAAATTACTTGAAGACAATAAAAAGACTTGGCATAAGAAGTTAGTCAATGCCTTTTGGGAAGATATACTTACTACTAAGAAATCCATTGGTACTTCACCTTACCAACTAGTTTATGGAATGGATGTTGTTTTTCCTTCCTCCTTAGGTTTACTAGTGATGAAAATTATCAAAGAGTTACAGGTTGAAACAAATGACATCCAAAGAAGGATAAATCAAACTATTCACTTGAAACAAACAAGGGAAGAATTTTATGTCAAATCTCAAGTCATTCAGGATAAGATCAAGAAAATCTATGATAAAAATACTAAAGAGGATGATTTTTACATAGGAGGTAAAGTGTTGAAATGGGATTCCAGAAGAGAAGACAAAGGAAAACATGGAAAATTTGATTTTCTATGGAAAGGGCCTTATGTAATTTATGGATATAAAGGTAATAATGCTTTCTTTCTCAAAGAATTGGATGGAACAGATCTGCAAGAAGTACCAGTTAATGGCAGAATTTTGAAGCACTACTACTCACCAGAGTTAACCAATAGTTAGTTTTTAGTCACTTTGACCATTGTACATATACATTGTGTTAGGAAATTACCGCAGAAATAATATAGAATTTACTGAGAGAGAAATAAACATTTACTGAGATAAATAAATACAAAGAGACTAGAAACAAATCATAAACATAAACACAATTTTTATCTGGGAAAACCCCAAATCCGGGGAAAACCCCAACCAATGAAATTTCACCAAGCATTGGCCAAAACCCTGGCCGATCCAGCCAAGTGAGCCTTCACTTCTCACCTCCAGGCCTACATTACAATGAAGTCTTCCCAGCCTATTATAGGCTCCATTACATGCAATACCATGGGCCAAAACCATGGGTGCACAAAACCATGTGCCTCAAAACGACTACTATTTACCCTAGTCAACTTTGACTCTATCCCAAGTCAAGTTTACCTAACACATTGCAAATTTTATATTGGATTGGATGTTTCCTTAGCAAAGTTGAAGCCTGAAGAGAAGGCCGTAAGCTTTGAAAAGTGAATATCATAAATATGAATAAGTTGCAGATATCAAAAGACATTTATAGGGTCATCATAGTCAAATTTCAAAGGCTAATAAGTCTTAGAGTTCTTGATATTTCACCAGGAAATGTCATCCCCATGTGGAGCCACTGTTAGGGTCCTATAATAATAGGGTTCATAAAATTTTGAATTGACTTTGATAAGTCTTGTAAATATATACATACCTTGCTTTCTACAAGTTTTTTTCCCATATTTTGAAAAAATGAAAAATAATAAAAAATCAAAAGGAGGGTAAATGTCATAAAAGAAAGATCAAAGGACTTAGAAAAATAGATACCCCAAAAGAAAAAGAGAAATAAAACTTGAAAGTGAGCAAATATAAATGCCATTACTTTTACTTTTTACTGCAAGAATAATGATTATGTGCAGAGTGTTAATAAATGCCATAATCCATGATCAGTTAAATAGTTTAATCTTAACTATTCATGTTTCAATTTCATGTTTTAGATAGAGAATAAAGATTTTTCAAACAGTTTAAACTTGACAAATCAGTAGATAGGTAGAGAATAATGAGGATCTCAATAGTTTAATCTGAGCCCTCAGATGAAATAAGGTAGATTTATATAGTTTTATGCTTTTAAAAGAAATTTTTTTAAGGTTGCAAGCCTAAATGCACCTGCAAAATGAAGAAAAATGTTAGAAATGGAAGTTGGGTAGGTAGAAAGCAGTGGAGAAATCATGTAAATAATACATCATTGGGAAAAATCACTAATTTCCCCTCCCGCATGAGTGTTCAGTATTCTCAACTATTAGTCAAACAGACTTAGATCATTTCTTTGACTTTTGTTGGGACCAGACCCAAGGCTCTATGACTGGTTAGTTGAGAATACTAAGTTCTTATGTTAAATCCTCTTTATCATCATTTACCCTTCATTCATGTATTAAAATCCCTTTTTCCTAAGTAAGCACACATTCTTGCTTAGTAAAATTTTAATCCTAGAATAAATAACTTCATTTCTTCATAAACATTCATAAAAACCCATAAAATCACATGTATCCTAAGTATTATTGAAAGAAATATAAAGATGAGCAATGCTTAAATTTTTACTATACTACGAGATAATGTGTATTTTGTTTTACATTTCACTCCCATCTCATATTAAATTTTGACATATTTTATTAAATCCCTAATAAATACCCTTTCCTAGTTATTAATTCCATTATATCTAATAAACCCCAAAAAACCCACTATTATAAACTTCTGACCAAAGTATATTATCCCATGTGCATAAATGAAAAACCCAAAATAAAAATCCCTTTGGTATAAAAGATTACCCATATTCAAATATCCCGCCATAGAGTTTTTAAACTATCGAAAATGGTTGAAAAACTATATAAATATATGAACCTACCCGCTTATGTTTTATTAAAAACATTTAAACAAATGTTTTAAATAAAAACAATAAAACCCTCATATGCCATCCTTAAAGAATATTATATATGTTTTATACCTTTTAACCCCTCGACCGTATCATAAATATTTGAACATATTATAAATCTTGGCCGATATGTGATATTATGGTTTAAACATGCTTTGAAAACATTTATTTCATAAAGTTAAACCCTTCCGCTGCAGTTAATCCAACCTGGTCCCACCTTTCCGCTCTGTGCACCTCTCGAACAAATCCTCACCATTCAGATTAACTTTTCATATCCGATGGTCAACGTTCAATATTGTGTAAACAACATGCCCAATCACTCTAATACAATATCCATGCGAAATGGGCAGTTTTGCGTTGAACCCTACCCTCCACGTGGCCACTTTAGATTCGATCACGTGGGTTTCCATTAAAACTTCTTACCACTAAAAAGACACGTGATATCCAGCCCATTTTTCATCTATTACATTTCTTTGAAACCACTTCCCACCATGACACAACCTCCATTTAATGTCAAAATGTTAATATAATCAAAATTTTGTTCAAACCTTTATATATGTGTTGTTCATTCTTTTACCTATCTTGCACATTTAAACCATTTTTTTTTCTTTACCTGACTGTGTAAACCTGAAAAATCCTCAGATACCCATTTCTATGCATAGAACATTCTAAATTCACCAAAGAACCTGTAAAAATTGCAGAGGAGCCGCACTTTCTCCTAATGAACCATTGAAAGTCGTCAATTCAACCAGAAGACTGAAGAAAACTTTTTAAAGCCAATACCTGCGTCAAAATATGTATTTTTCTAAGAATTTAACCTTCAACTAAATTTAAAATACCTTTAAAAGAAAGAAAAGCATCCTAATATTCAGAAATTGATTAAATTCAATTACCCAAATGACCCAGAAACAGGCAAAACCCTGGCAAATTTTTCCCAGGAACCCTGGTTGTCTACTGTGCACCATTTTTAAGGAAATTTATCATTTATTCATACATTAATGATTGATTTCAAGCTCTAAAGGCCAGAAATACTCTATAGATGCCCTATATCTTCTGAAAAACCTTTTTCATCAGAGTTTTAGCCCAATTTGCATTCAAAATACTCAGAAAACCCCTTTTTTCTGTTTTAGAGCAGCTTTTAGCCTCAGAACTTCATTTCAGAGACCTAATTAAGCATAAAATCCAAAAAGAAATTCTATTTTGCTGAGTTTGCCTAATCAAGCCTCTGTTATAGTAAAATTTCCTCTGCAAATAGTTTAAACTTGCAGAAGCCAATAAAGATGTCTAAAAAACATAGTGGAAACAAATCTGAAGGTTCTAAGATTCCTAAAGCTACTCCTACCATGACTCCAAATACTACAATTGTAGTCAACCCATTACAACCCCCAGTTGTTGATATTGAGCATATTACCCTAGCTGACATTGAATACAAGATAGCTAATCCTATAGTTGAGTTCCATCTGTTAGATATCCACAACTGGTGTTATGAAAAATCCCTAGATGATCAAGAAGATGCTCATATTTGGGAATCCAATCTGCCAAATATGTACTCCCCCTGTCTCACCCTTGTCAAGAAATTATCATACTGTGTCACCAGTACTACATTCCTAAACAAAGAGCTATTGTTAATTCAAAAAAAGAGGTCATATTTACCATTATAGCAGAATCCATAAACCAAATGTTGGAGCTTCAACCAAACCCCCAAGAAGTCCCATTGTTTATTGAAGCCCTCACTAAGTTATACATTAACTTATACTTTCCTAAAAGGTTTATGAATTTCCAAAATTTCATGCCCCTACATGTTGAAATTCCAAAATTAAACCCTCCATATTTAACTGCCAAGTTCCCTGAAGGTTCAAGGCATGTAATCTCTATGATTTTTTTCATACTTGGGTATTTCACAGATGAGCATACTGATGAGTCTATCCTAGGATTTTTTTCCAGATTTTCTCTAGGACAACCACCTTAAATTGTATTTGACTGTGCTGGTTTTATAGCTGATAGAATTCACTATGAATTTACTAATTTTCAGTTGGAAGGAGTATTCAGATATACCTCCTATCTATTCCACTTGTTTCTATTCTTTCAATCAGAGATCTTTCCAATTTCACTTCAAAAGTTGGATATAGAAGGAAAACCTCTATCAGTGGTCTTCTAGAAATCTATACTAAAAAAAGAAGGCACATAATTCAGTTATTCAGATTTTTCATAGTTGTTTATACATCCATTGACCACCATCTTGAAAAAAATAGAGCAACCTAGAATCAGTGAGGAAATGAAGAGAATTTTGTAGCTATCAGAGTAAAGAAAAGTAGGTGATTGGTATTTATATAAGGAATTCACTGAAATTAGAGTTTTTGGTTCTAACTTGTTGCCCTGCATGTTACCTATGAATCCATCTATGAGGATATTTCCCTTAGAGTACATTAGGCAGATCCTGAATTCAAATTCAATCAATTTTATGGCAGCCAAGAAAAAGACCCAATTTAAACTCAAAAATCAAATTGGGCCTTTCATATGTGATCAAAGAGAAGCATGAAATGAAGTAGCAAGCCAAAAACTGGAATATAAACTAGAAGAAAGCTTCCCATGGAATTATGATCCACAAGGGATCTTAAGTAAACTAAGGGTAAAATGTAAATTGACACCTTTTATCCACAAGTCAAAGACAGATATAGAGAAATTTTCTAATCAAATTGAGTGGGTTGAAAATACTTTAACTGAGGCAGTAAACCAAAGGAATACTAGTCACCATTTGGAAGTTTCCAAATAGCCAGAGACATCCACTAAAAAAATCAGAGAAGAAGGATCTTATATGTCATAGACTACAATGGAGAAAAAGTTTAAAATCATTTACAATAAAAGGCCAAAACTGGATACAATAGCTAAAATAACAATAGATGTTGAGGAAACACAACCCTTGAATACCAACACTACAGAGATAGAGACCAATGTAGCCACTATAATCATTAGTGAGCCAAATTAGGATCAAGAACAACTGAATAATGAAGAGACATAGATGATGGAGAGGAAAAAAAGTATGGAGGCTTCTTCCTCACATTCAACTGAGGAGAAGGATTTAGATATTAAGGAAAAATACAAGCAAATCAAATTGAAGAATGAGGAAATCAAAACAAAAATATATTCTCAGTTTTTGAAGCAGAAGCCAGGTAATCAAAACAAATTCCTATTAGCCTTTGATTATTCAAATCAAAAAATGATTATGTCATTTTTATAGCCCACTATACCAGTGCCAAATACAGTGGCTGATTATAAAAAGGTTGATTAAAACCTTTGTATATTCCTTTTGCTTTATTTTACCTATCTGTCACGTTTAAACCATTGTTTCTACCCTCCCTGACTATGTAAACCTGCAAAAACCTCAGATACCCATTTTTACACACACAACCTCCTAAATTCACCAAAGAACCTGTAAAAATTGTAGAGCAGCCACACTTGCTCCTGATCAACCATTGAAAGTCATCAATTCATCTAGAAGACTGAAGAAAACTTTTTAAAGCCAATACCTACGTCAAAACAGATATTTTTCTAAGAATTTAACCTGCAAATAAATTCAAAAGAACTTTAAAATAAATAAAAGCGTCCTAAAATTAAGAAATTGATTAAATTAAATTACCCAAAAGTCCCAGAAACAGGAAAAACTCTGGAAAAATTTTCCTAGGAACCCTGGTTGTCTACTATGCACCATTTTTAAGGAAATTTATCATTTCTTCATACATTAATGATAAATTTCAAGCTCTAAAGGCTAGAAATCCTCTACAGGTGCCCTATATCTTCTGAAAAACCCTTTTCATTAGAGTTTTAGCAAAATTTTCAGTCAAAAGACTCAAAAAACCCCTGTTTTTTGTTTTAGACTAGTTTTCAGCCTCAAAACTTCATTTGAGAGACCTAATTAAGCATAAAACCCAAAAAGACGTTCTATTTTGCTAAGTTTTCCCAATCAAGCCTCTTTTATAGTAAAATTTACTCTGCAAACAGTTTAAACTTGCAGAAGCCAATAAAGATGCCTAAACACTAGAGTGGAAACAAATCTGAAGGTTCTAAGATTCCTAAAGCTACTCCTGCCATGACTCCAAATAGTGTAATTGTATTCAACCCATTACAACACCCAGTTGTTGATATTGAGCATATTCCCCTAGCTGACATTGACTAGAAGATAGTTGATCCTATAGTTGAGTTCAATATGTTAGATATCCAAAACTAGTGTTTTGAAAAATCCCTAGATGATCAAGAAGACGTTCATATTTGGGAGTACAATCTGCCCAAATATGTAGTCCTCGTGTCTCACCCTTGTCAAGAAATTATCAGACTGTGTCACTAGTACTACATTCCTAAACAAAGATCTATTATCAATGCAAACAAAGAGGTCCTATTTACCATTATAGCAGAATCCATAACCAAATGTTGCAACTTCAACAAGACCCCCAAGAAGTCCCATTGTCTATTGAAGCCCTCACTAAGTTATACATTAAATTAGAATTTCCTAAAAGGTTTATGATTTTCCAAACTTTCATGCCCATGCATGTTGAAATTCCAAAATTAAACCCTCCATATTCAACTGCCAAGTTCCCTGAAGGTTCAACGCATGTAATCTCCATGCTTTCCTTCATACTTTGGTATTTCATAGATGATCATACTGATGAGTCCATCCTAGGATTTTTGTCCACCTTTTCTCCAGGACAACCACCTTTAGTTGTATTTGACTGTGCTAGTTTTATAGTTGTTAGCATTCACTATCAATTGACTTATTTGTAGCTGGAAGGAGTATTCATATATACCTCCTATCTATTCCACTTGTTTCTATTCTTTTAATCAGATATCTTTCCAATTTCACTTCAAAAGTTGGATATAGAAGGAAAACCTATATCAGTTGTCTTCTGGACATCTATAGTCAGAAAAGAAGGCACAAAATTCAGTTATTCAGAGTTCGCAGAGTTGTTTATACATCCATTGACCACCATCTTGACAAAAACAGAGCAGCATAGAATTAGTAAGGAAATGAAGATAATTTTGCAGCTATCAAAGAAAAGAAAAGTAGGTGATTTGCATTTATATAAGGAATTCACTAAATCTGAGTTTTTGGTTCTAACTTGTTGTCCTACAAGATACCTAGCATCCATCTATGAGGATATTTGCCTTAGAGTACATTAGGCAGATCCTGAATTCAGATTCAATCAATTTTATGGCATCCAAGAAAAAGACCCAATTTAAACTCAAAAATCAAATTGGGCCTTTCATATGTAATCAAAGAGAAGCAGAAAAGGAAGCAACAAGTCAAATACTAGAATATTAACTAGAAGAAAGCTTCCCATGGAATTATGATCCACTATTGGCCATGTGTTATATTCTTTCCATGACTAGCCCCATGCACTGTACGTTGCGCCGGGCGTAGTAGGGGGGTCACAACGGGGGAGGCAGCCCCCACTATTGGGGTCCGGGGTAGCACCCCAATGAAATTGTTTTTGGTGTGCGAACCCACTCATAGGTGGGCCCACCCATGTTTTGTGCATGATTTTGCACATGGTTTTGGGGTACGATGGTTTTCGACCCCTGGTAGTTTGTAGATATGATAAAGGGAACTACGGTTATGTTCTAATCCAAGGTTAATGGATTGGGGTCTATGTATGCTTCGGCATGTATATATATATGTGTTGTAACACTAAAAGGAATATAATGAAAAATCAAGCTGGTTGTCCCGATTTGGGATCTAGGGGAAATTCTCTGTGTTTATCTGTTTTATGTTTTATGCTCTCGCTATTTTTTATTTTCTGTTATAAGATTCATGTCTAGATAATTTTTGTTCAGGGTTAAAACCTACATTTGGTATTAGAGCAGTTTCGGCTTCAAGGGGACGCCTTTGCTGCTGAGGGTTTTTTGTTCCGGCCTAAGGTAGACCCTGTTTAGTGGGAGATCTGCGGGATCGATTCTTGCAGCGAAAGAAGATGGCGAGTGGCGGAAAGATAGAGATCGATAAATTTAATGGTCAGAGTTTTGAGTTGTGGAAGCTCAAGATGGAGGATTTGCTGGTGGATAGAGATCAGTGGATGGCAATAGATCCAAGTACTAAAACAACAACAATGTCATATGAAGACTGGAAGAAACTGGATCAGAAGGCCAAGAGCACAATACATTTGTGTGTCTTAGATTCAGTATTGTTGAATGTAACTGGGGAAGCTACGGTGAAGAATTTGTGGGAAAAAATTGGAACTTTGTACCAATCTAAGTCTCTGCTGAATAATTTGTTCCTGCGGAAAAAGCTATATAACCTGAGGATGAAGGATGGAGACTTGGTGACAGAGCACCTGAACGCCTTCAATACTGTGGTAAGTCAGATGTCATCTGTTGATATTAAAATATCAGATGAAGATAAGTGCATCATTGTTTTGTGTTCTCTACCAGACTCATGGGATAGTCTGGTCATTGCAATAGGTAGTAATACAACTACCTTGAATTTTGATGACACAGTCTCCACCTTGCTGTCGAAGGAAATGAGACGGAGAAATATGGAGGTCCAGAATGGAGATGCCTTATCTATACGAGGAAGGTCCCAAAACAGAAACAAGAATAAGGTTTTGAGTGGGAGATCCAAATCTAGAGGGAGATCTAAATCTCCTGGAAAGTTTGTAAAGGTATGCTAGAAATGCGGAAAGGAAGGACACTACAAAAAGGACTTCAGATCTAAAGCTCCTGAGAAAGGAAAGGGATCTGATGATTCTCCTTCTGCAGAGGCAAAAACCACCTCGAATGAAGGTGGGGATGTGTATTTGGCTTCTCTTTCAAATACACATGTAGATCATGAGTCATGGTTGATTGACTCAGGTGCATCCTTTCACTTCACTCCCCATAGGGAGTGGTTCTGCGAGTATCAAAAATATGATGGTGATGTCTTCCTAGGGGATGATAGGAAGGCCAAAATCGTCGGACGTGGAAAGTTCAAGCTAAAGCTGCAAGGTGGAAGGATTAGAACACTTCCTGGTGTTTTTCATATTCCTGCATTGGCCATAAATCTGATTTCTGTAAGCAAGATGGACGATGCAGGTGTAAAAACAGTGTTCGAGAAAGATTCCTGCAAGACGGTTCGGGGAGCACTGGTATTAATGCAGGGAGTTCAGACTGGAACTCTGTACAAGATACAAGGTAGCACTGTTATCGATGGGTGTAACAGTTCTGTGGTTCCTGAAAGTGGAGTGGAAAGCCTAGCTGTCTCTGGAGAAAAGACCATGTTATGGCACCAAAGGCTTGGACATATTGGAGAGAAGGGACTTCGGATACTGCGTAGAAATGGTATGGTAGAAGGTATGTCTAATTTCTCTCTGGATTTCGATTTCTGTGAACATTGTGTATATGGGAAGCAGAATCGGGTGAGTTTTCCTTCTAGTGCTAAGAGGGCGAACAAGATATTAGAACTTGTGCACAGTGATGTATTTGGACTGTGTGGGTTCCATCAACTGGGAAAGTTTGTGTACTATGTTTCATTCATAGATGACTTATCAGGGCACATGGATATATTTCTTGAGGAAGAAATATGAAACTTTTGACGATTTAAAGAATTTAAGGCTGCAAAGATAAACGACAGAGAAGATAAAGCCGCTCGGGACATATAGCGTGGGGAGTTACGCAGGAAGGAGTTGAAGGTTCTGCCAGAAGTGTGGCATAGCATGACAAAAGACTACTCCATACACACCTCATCAAAATGGAGTTGCAGAAAGAATGAATAGAACATTGATGGAAAAGGCAAGAAGCATGCTCAGTGGTACCGAGTTAGAGCAAGAATTCTGGGCAGAGGCAGTAGAGACTGCATGCTATCTGGTTAGCAGATCACCTTCATCAGTGTTGGAGGATAAGAATCCACATGAGGTATGGACTGGTAAGGAACCCTCTCTTTCACATCTAAGGGTATTTGGATGTGATGCATATGTACATGTTCCAAAGAAGAAAAGGACCAAGTTGGATAATAAATCTGAAAGGTGCATCTTTATTGGGTATAAGGATGGTTTAAAAGGTTACAAGCTTTGGAACCGGGAAACAAGGAAGGTTGTGTACGGTAGGGATGTGGTGTTTAGAGGTGAAATATGTTGTTAAACATGAAATCATACCAAAGGAACTTTACAATATAGAGTTTGAGCTAAAGGAGGATGAATCAGACTCTACAACAGAAGAAGACTCAGAAGGGGAAAAGCCACAAACTCTAGCTGTGAGAAGATCAGTTCGAGAAATAAGACAACCAAAAAGGTATAGTCCATCTTCTTTCTGTTCAAATTTTTCTTTAAATATAACTGATGATCTCTCAGAACCTTCAGAAAGCCCTTAGATTCATAGGATGGAAAAATCTAGAAGGAGGCCATGGTTGATGAAATGGCATCCTTGCATAAAAATGAGGCATGGGATCTGGTGGAGTTGCCAGCTGGAAGGAAGCCCATAGGGAGAAAATGGGTGTTTAAAAAGAAGATGAATGTAGAAGGCAAGGTGGAGAAATACAAAGCTCGGTTGGTAGCAAAAGGTTATTCCCAAGTGCTAGGAATTTATTTTGGTGATATTTTCTCTCCTGTTGCCAAAGTTACTTCTATTAGATTACTTTTATCTGTTGCTGCCGCATTTGATTTTGAGATAGAACATATGGATGTGAAGACAACATTTCTTCATGGGGATCTAGAAGAGGAGATCTACATGAAGCAACCTGAAGGCTTTATGGTGAAGGGTAAGAAAGAACTAGTATGTAGGTTGAAGAAGTCTACCTTGGGTTAAAATAGTCACGAAGGATGGTATCAGGTTGATACCTATATATAGGACTTGGCTTTACGGAAGCAAGGAGGATCATTGTGTTTATTTTAGAATTAATTGTTGACATGTTATTTATTTGGTCTTGTACGTGGATGATATGTTGTTGATTGGAAATGACAAAGAAATTATCCAAGATTTGAAGACCCAACTTTTCTCCAAATTCGACATGAAGGATCTTGGTGCTGCAAACTATATTTTGGGCATGGAAATTAAGAGAGATTGGGCAAAGAGGACGCTCTGGTTAAATCGGAGGAAGTATGTCGAAACTATATTGCAGAGGTTCAATATGCAGGATAGTAAACCAGTGAATGTTCCTATTCTTGTAGGTGTAAAGTTGTCTGTTGAACAGTGTCCCAAGACACACGAAGAAGAGGAGTATATGTCCTGTGTTCCATATGCAAGTGAAGTGGGTAGCCTGATGTATGCAATGGTTTGTACTAGACCAGACATTGCACATTCAGTGGGATTATTGAGCAGGTTTATGTCAAACCCAGGAAATAATGGACATCAGTAAAATAATTTTCAGTTCGTGGCACTAGCGTTATGGCTTGTGCTACCAAGGAAGACAGGGATTGGAAAGAAGAATGTTGGACATTCATGGTTTTGATGCTGGTAGGTGGAGATCTAGACCAAAGAAGATCTACAAGTGGGTAACTGTTTAGCCTATTTGGAGGCGCGATCAATTGGATGGGCTAAAGACAATGTCGCATTGGCTCTTTCTTCTAGGGAGGCGAGAATACATAGCGGCCGCTCAATGCAAGCAAAGAGGCAGGTTTGGTTGTAGAGATTGTGTTCAAGTATGGGGTTGGTACAGCAAGCTATGAGGATAGACTGTGATAGCCAAAGTGCAATTTTCTTGGCTAAGAACCCTGCTTACCATTCAAAGACAAAGCACATTGATGTTCAATATCACTTTGTTAGATATATGGTTGAGGCTAAAAGGGTGTTTCAGGTAAAGGTGGACACTTTGAAGAATGTTGTAGATGCATTAACGAAGTCTGTGAGCACTCAGAAGTTCTCTTGGTGTAGAGAAACAATGGGTGTTAAAGAATTGGCCCAATGACTAAGCTCTCCTATGGTCCCCTGTGGAAGGAAAACAACAAGTGGGAGAGTTTTTGGCATGTGTTATATTCTTTCCACGACTAGCCCCACATGCTGTACCTTGCGCTGGGTGCAGAAGGGGGGTCACAACGGGGGAGGCAGCCCCCACTGTTGGGGTCCGGGGTGGCACCCCGGCGAAATTTTTTTTGGTGTGTAGAGGCACTCATAGATGGACCCACCCATGTTTTGTGCATGAGTTTGCACATGGCTTTGGGGTACGATGGTTTTCGGACCCTGGTATTTTGTAGATCCGGTTAAGGGAACTACGGTTATGTTCTAATCCAGGGTTAATGGATTTGTGTCTTTGTATGCTTCAGCATGTATATATATGTGTTGTAACACTAAAAGGAATATAATGAAAAATCAAGCTAGTCATATCGATTTGGGATCCAGGGGAAAATCTCTGTGTTTATCTATTTTATGCTTTATGCTCTTGCTATTGTTTATTTTCTATTATAAGATTCGTGTGTAGATACTTTATGTTCAGGGTTAAAACCTACATCCACAAGGGATCTTAAGTAAACTAAGGGTAAAATGTAAATTTACACCCTTTATCCATGAGTCAAAGCCAGATATAGAGAAATTTTCTAATCAAATTGAGTGCGTTGAAAATACTTTAACTTAGGCAGTAAATCAAAGGAATACTAGTCACCCTTTGGAAGTTGCCAAACAACCAGAGACATCCACTAAAAAAATCAGAGAAGAAGGAGTTTATACTCCAAAGACTACAACAGAGAGAAATTTTAAATCATTTACAATAAAAGGCCAAAATTGGATACAACAGCTAAAATAACAATAGATGTTGAGGAAACACAACCCTTGAATACCAACACTACTCAGACAGAGACCAATGTAGCCACTGTAATCATCAGTGAGCCAAATCAGAATCAAGAACAACTAAATAATGAAGAGACATAGATGATGGAGAGGCAACAAAGTATGGAGGGCTCTTCCTCACATTCAGCTAAGGAGAAGGATTTAGATATTAAGGGAAAATACAAGAAAATCAAATTAAAGAATGAAGAAATCAAAATAGAAATATATTCTCAGTTTTTGAAGCAGAAGCCAGATAATCAAAACAGATTCCTATCAGCCTTTGAGTATTCAACTCAAAAACTGATTATGTCAGTTTTACAGCCCACTATACCAATGCCAAAGAAAATGTTTGATTATAAAAGGGTTGATATGGAAGTAGCCATAGATAAAATCCATGAGTTGGATCAGATTGAATTTCATAGGCAAACATCAGAGATTCTCTATTCCACAATGACAACAAAAGCTATGAGTGCTCATAGGCTTCAAAATACCATTTCTAATATGTAGGACCAAATGAAGATGGATAAAGCTTTAATATATGCAAAGGATCTAAGGATAAAGGCCTTAGAAGAGTTAGTATTGCGGGTAGGATATGGTCCTACAAACATCAAAGCAGCTGAAGCATTGGTTAAAAAGAAAAATGAGGACATAGCTACCTTGAGGAAATAGCTCAAGCTTCCTCAAGGAGAGCATCCTCAAACAAAGGAAGTTTTACAAGATCAAAAGGAGAATGATGAAATGATGAGTTTGATACTTCAACTCACTGCTCAAATTAAGGAAATGGAAGTGCAAATGGACCAAGTTGTCCAAGAAAAATAGAAAATTAAGGAACCAGTCATTCCCACTATTATCCTAGTCATCATAGTAGCAATACCATCTACTTTAGGAGAGAAATTGGCACCTAAAGAGTCACTGGACACTGCAATTCCAGTGACCTATTCAAATACTTTATTAATTGAATCCTCTACAACACTATTGCCTCCTACATATGAAAATAGTCAAATAGTAAAGGCAATGGAAGAGATGTCCTTGAAAACCAATGAAATCAATAGATTGACCAACATAATTGAAAATCTTGAGAGGACAAGAAAATAAACTTAGATAGATGCTAAAATACATGAGAAAAATTCCCACAGACTGAGTGAAGAGGTAAAGAAGCTCCAGTAAGAATTAACTCTCAAGGATCAAATATCATATATTAAAAATTACGTATGAAATAATGTAATTGAGGCCATTCATGATGTTTTGCCATTAATTCAAGTAATTTTTTAGCAGAGAGAGTTACTATTGGTAGCACAAGTAGATATCCAAAAGACATAAGAAGAATTAGTAGATAAACAATAATAGGCTGTTCGGTTGATCAATTTCCTCAACATCAAGAATAGACAACAACTTGAAGAATTCAAAATAAATGACAGGACAACTACTATCCTAGAAATTAGGAAAGTAACCACCAAAATAAATTTGATGAGGTAGCTTGAAGAGAAATGTGAAGGAATGAACACTGTTGTCCCTAGATTCATGGTTAAATTCACTAATTTGAGGGAAAAGGGACTTCCTGATATCATGGTGATCAATGATAAGTTAAAGCCTCAAAATTATTGTGACAAAAAGATAAGAGAACATGCCAAAGAGTAGGTGAACAAGCCAACATGCCAAGGTATTCCCACAGCAAAAGTATTGTTAAAAAGTTTTAAAGATTTTTTTTTATTGGCAGTAAGAAATCAAACATTTGTTTGTCATCAAACCCACATTTTCCAGGTACATTGAGGCTGATGATAATTTTAGGAAACTCAAGAATATTAGAATTCCTAAAAATGAGGAGTGGCAAGCATTGACTTATTTGCTATGAAGAATGAAAAGCAAACACATGAATATGAAAAAAAATTGTTTGTTGATTTCATATTCAAAACATATTTTTATAGTAGAAACTAATTTTTACTTAAGGTTAAAGAGTATCAAAAGTGAAATAGTATCAATGTGAAAGAGTATCAGCGAGAAATAGTATCAGTGATGGCAATGAGATTTTGAAAAATATCTAAAAGGCCAGAAGAGAAGACACATAAGTAGCCAACTGCTTCTTATCTTAAAACTGTTTCTATTTATTTTGAATAAAATAGGACAACTTGCTGATTTGTTAAGCATGTTGTCACTATTATCGTTGTAAGATATTTAATTTTCCTAAGTCAGCTCCTAGAAGTCATCTAGGATATTTTTTAAGACATTTTATATAAATACTTCACTCTTTGAAGTATTTTTGTGTGGAATAAAATTGTTGGAGATTACTATAGACATTTTGTTGACTTGAAGGCTTTAGATTTCGATTTTGAGTAGCAAACTAGATCACCTTTTTGGCATCATACTTCAGGATTCCTATGATAAGCTATCTGGAGTGAAGTACTCTCTTAAAATTTTCATTGTTATCTTCTTTTATTTCATGCATACATCTGTGTTTTAATTGTAAATCTGAATGTATAACTAGGAGTATTACTATAGGACATGTTAATAACACTCTGTTTTTAACTAGTTATCATTTCTTTGTTTTTTTCTGATTTCTGGTGTAGGGAATTCTTAATTGATCCCTCTCCCATTTGCCCTCTATCTTCTACTTCCCTTTTCCAGATCAAAGGATCCTTAAGTGCCCTTTATCCCAATCATACCATCTCAAAAACCATTTTTCCCAAGATCTCTAAAGGTTATCTACCTTGCCCTGTAGATATTTGACCTTTTAGGCCTTGATCCCAGTTCTGTTAGCTTGAATTATACTCCATAGCCCAATGGACAAGTATATTTCCCTCTATCTACCCTCCAAGTTAAATTTTCCCACCAAATACAATAAAACCAAACCAAAATTGCACTTTAATAACTAGCCTAATATTCAAAACCAAAACCTCCGGATGCGGATGAACAGTAAGAAAATGGCGCTCATTGGCTCCGGCCAATTCCCAAGGCGTTCGGCGCGTGGTAGCCACATGGGCCTCCACGGCGCCACAACCTTTGCATTTACTATGGATGCAGGCTGCATTTACTCGCTCCAACGCCGGCATTACAAGCCATACGTTACTTTGGCGTGGAACGGCCCAGCCACCTCTCCCTCTGCGGTTGAACGAGACCACGGTCTCACGACATGCTCGCATGGTGACCTGCGATATGTTCGGTGGCCATGTGGAGATTGCCAGATGGTGCAGCACGCCTCCTTTGCGCGGAGCCGAACGCTCGCACAAGCACGGGCAGGAGATGCTCAATTTACAGTTGCATTGAGTTTGAATCGGGCGCTCACTTCTCCCACAGTGATTTCTGTTCGGGTGTGCACAGTGCTACACAGCATTCTCCCCGCGCTCCTTTGCAGATTGGTCCGGGTTCTATCACTGCTGTTGACTCACTCCAGCTTTCCCAGCCTCGCGACATTGCAATGCCTCGACTCAGGCCACGCATGACAGTGAGGCGCGGAAGCTCCAGAGGCAGCTCGACGAGCGATAACCCCTCTTCCAGCAGGCTCTTTTCTGAAATTCCCCCAGCTTGTGACTATGGCCCTCCCCCTGCCTCTCATACTCCCATTGCTCCTCATCGCACCACCTCCCCTGCAACTCCATCTGCCAGCGGTCGCCTTATTCGGCAAACCACTCAAAGAGCAGAATTGAAGTTCGATAGCGCCTTCAATCGGCCAACTATCACTGCGTACATCACCATCACATTGCGTGAGGAAGCCACTCTTAATCCGCCCTCCTGGACTGATGCTCCTCTGTCTCCTCGTGCCCTCCTTCCTGGCGAGCCTCGCCCCTCCCCTGCTCCCTCTCATAATGCAGCCTTCCCTGAACCTGCAACCTTTGCCACACCACCCTCCGGTGTAGCGCTTCCCTCACCTTCGCAGGTCAACACTGAAGCTGAACAGGCTGCGGATGAGCACAACAAGCAAAGCGTTGAAGAAGATCCTGGAGCTGCCTACAGCTGCCCGATAGTGGAGGAGCAGCCATCGCCTTCCAACTCCATCTGAAATTGCAATGTCTGGACGCAGTAGGCTCGTTCAACCCGTTTTTCCTGTTAGCAATGTTGGTTTTTTACAGTACATTACAGTTCTCTGGTTTATGTTTATGTCAATGTTAGTTTTTTGCTACTGTGATATAACAAACACTTATAATCCACCGGTTTCCCGGCACATGGGCGGTGTAAATGTTGCTCTCGAGCTGGTTTCCCTATATGGGCAGCTTCGAACCAGAACTATGTTTGGCTTTCAAGCCCAGTCTCAGGCTAGTCCAGCTGAGCTGAGGCAGTTTTGTATCATTATACTTACATAAATAGAATTAGTCAGATTTAGAAAAAAAAAATATTCAAAATAGAGCACAAAAAATTGAAGCACAGAAAGAGAGCCTTATAAAACTGGAAGACTAGATCTTAGAAATTTGAAGTGAGTTGGCTGATGGTCTCATCAATAGCCAAACTAAAACCAAAATCCACAACTTGAAATTCTGGGTACTGCTGCCTTGTACGACTTACCGTGGCACCAGCAAAACATCACGGGAAGGTATTATCCTCAGAAAACATGGCAGAACCTTTGCTCCTCCATGGGTGATTTCCTTAACCACATATGAGACTGAATAATGCATGTTCAACCACAGGTGGCAGCTACCGGCTTTTGTCATACAATGAAGACAAAATCATCTTATCGCCGCCTTTGATGTAGCACACCATACAAATGCTTTCTCCTTCTTGACATTGTTGGTGATAATTGGCAATAAAAAAATCTTCTTCCAGTGCGACCAACTGTGAAAACTGTTCCTCCATAGCATCTTCTTATACCATATTTGTAAATGTTACAATTCATAGACTGGGAACAATGAACTCCATCAACAAAACAAGTTCTTAACCATATAACATCCTGAAATGTGTCCTACTAGTAAAATTCTTACACAGTCTAATATGCCTAGAGAATTGCAGGTACGTGCTCATCCCAATCATTCCAATTAGAATTTCACTCCTTGGTAAGTGTAGTCTCCAATTTCTTATTGAATACTTCCACTACATCATTCACCTATGGGTGATAGTGAGTGCTCTTCTGATGATGCATCTGGAATTATTCAGTTAATGCTTCAATGGTTTAATTCACAAAATAAGTACCCTAATCACTGATTATAATCTTAGGACATTTGGAACGGGTCACAATATTCTCAAATATGAACTACGAGGTTCCATCTGCAGTACAATCCTTCATCGGCTTAGCTTCATCCCATTTGGTTACATAGTCAGTCACAATGATTATGTAACGCACACCACTCTGCTTGACTGCAGGATTGATAGGTCCAACAAATTATTCGTGTAGTACCATCTGTTGATGAAAGGGAATCTTGTATCTTCACGATGGCTTTCTGGTCCTTTGGCATACATCACATTCACGAAAATATGCATAGGCATAACTGTGCAATGTGGGGCACCATAAAACAACTCGCAAAATATTCTGCGTAGTTTCCTTACCTGCATAATGACCACTGAAAATCCATACATGAGATTCATCTAAGATTGCACATCTTTCATACTCCAAAACATATCTTCGTAGAACTTCATCTACACCCATCTTATACAACTTTCTAGCAATAATAGTGAATTCTATTGCGCACGCCACGAGCTCTTTCTTCTGTTGAACTGTATATTTTTCAAGCACATGTCTAGTAGTCAAAAATTGAATAATATCAGGGAAATACACATCAACTATAATTATTGCAATCAACTGTGCATCTGGTAATCCATCCTCAAAGTTCGTAGGTTCTTCACCAATCTCGATAATATCAATGTCATACTCCTAGAATAGTAACAACCACTTGCAAATCTTCCCCCCCGACATAGGCTTATTAAATAGGTACTTTAAAGCTAAATAATCAGTAAACATCTTGAAATTTCTTCCTAACAGGTAATGGTGGAATTTATCCAACGCATAAACCATCGCTAATCCTTCCCTTTCTGTGGTTCAATAATTATGTTCTACACTTGAGAGTTTTCGACTGGCGTAGGCAATAGGGTGATCAATCTCTCTAGCTCCTGGCTGCGGTAAAATAACTTTGAGGGCGATACAGGAGGGATCAACATGCACATGAAACACCTTTGACCAATTTGGGAAGACCAATATGGGCGCAGTGACCATATTTTCCTTCAAAAATTCAAAACTCTTCTAACATTACTCATCCCAAAATAATGTTGCATCCTTCTTTAGTAGCTTCTCCATGGGACAGTTGTTAGCACACAACCCTGAATGAAATTCCAATAAAAGCCATTGTGCCCCAATATTGATCACAACTGTTTGAAATCCTTAGGTATCACCAGATTAACAATCACTGCGATCTTCACGGGATCTACCAGCAACCCTTACTAGCACACAATGTGTCCCAGCAGTATCCCAAATGGCACATATAATATACATCTCTTCAAGTTTAATGAGATATGGTATTTTCTACAGGTATCCAACATTAAGCGCAGATTCACAACATGTTTCTTCAACAACCCAAATATAATCCAATCACCAAAGTATAATTCGAAGAAATTATGGATAAAATCTTTGAAGGAAGCTACTACTACGCGCAAGAAAATGGCAGGCGCATTCTTCAAGCCAAACGACATGCATGTGTATCAGGAAATATCCTCATTTAGTTAAAAAGGTGGTCTTACTGTGATCTTTTGGTGCAATCCTGATCTGATGATACCATGGAAACCCATATGTGAATGAACAAGTTTCTTGTCCTCCAACATTATCTAGTATTTCATCAGAGAATGGAGTTTGGAATGGATCGTGCACACAAGAATCATTCAATTTTCACAAATCTACACAAATTCTGATTTATCCTTTTTTCTTCTTGTCTTGTACGACCATGAGAATTACCCAATAAGACTCTTCTACTCATTCTATGATGCCTGCAGAAAACATATTATCCAACTCTTCCTTCAACTTATTCTTATATCTTGGATTCAACCTGTATGGGCGCTGCTTCACCGGGCACACAACAGGTTTCAAAGTAATCTTTATAACTCCAAGTTCTCTGATTATTCCTTTCAAATTCAAGAACTTTGTAGGGAATAAGTCGTGATACATTGTCAGCAACTCAACATCTTTTCCTACTGTGTCATCATCCCAATAGTCTCAAATATTTTCCAACTTTGGTTGCTCTTTAGACATAATATTCACCTGCGGAATCTTTAGGGTCTTTGTTACATCTAGTGAAGTGATCAAGGGGCCAGCCACTGCGCGTTGTCCCTCAGATTCTAGAATCATGATATTCCTTGGATTATCTTCAGTCTCTGCAACCATTAGATTTATATAATTCACAATATCTTTCATTTATGCATCCCATGCTGGTGGAGTGCACTTAATTGCTGGCTTTTTTATATCAAATATAACTTCTTGAATGTTATGCAAATATTTACCAATCTTATCAAATACACTCTCAAAGTTGAATGTTAGAATAACACCCTCCATCGGTGAAAACCATTCAATAGTACCTCGGCACAACTCTGTCTCTAGATATCAATCAGTAGGTACCTTCCCCAATGTGTGAATAAACACGTGGACCCATTCAGGTCTCGTTTCTACACCCCATACCTAATTCCATTTAGCCAAATGTCTACATAGATCATCCTTTCCATAGTATACCTCTTCCATTCTGATGGTTGGACATTCAAAGAGTAACCTCATCATGTGTGGACATTCATCCTAGTTTCCCATGTTTTCTTTATGAGCATCCCACCATATTTCTTGAGTAGTGCGCAGTCTGAGATACAAAGCATGGAATATCGGTCCTTTTGGTACATTTTTTCAATCTCTCCTACAAAATTTTTTACATCAGTTAAACCATCATAATGCAGTAATTCGCGTACCTCATATGTTATACATCGAAGAGATATGGTCACGCGATTACATCGCAATGCAGATACTTCATGCAACCAGTTCTGCTAGTTTTCTAATTCTTCGTCATAAAATAAGAAACAAGAACTTTCCTTTTCCCAAATAATATTTTCATCCAATTTCGGATTGATCCAATATTCCTCGTGAAAAGTTAGCTTATAGATTTGATCAATATCATCATCAGCATGCATAGGGTCTCTGTATCTTTGTCCTTCTCAAGGGTCTATGCGAATTATGACTTTGGTTCCATTGCTTTCAAACTCCATTCTTTGCTTCTTCGAGTTTATGAAACCATCCATATCAATAGCCGAATACAATCCTAGTAGCACAGGATAAGGATCAGTATCATCCACAATTTTTATAACTTCAAAGTCTTCCATCACCTTAACACCCTCAATATTGACTACGACCTGCGACAACCTTCCTAATGGAATGATTTTCTGTTGATTTTCCATGCCGAGTTTGATGGTAGACGATTCCACCTTGGGTTATCCGATACGTTGTCAGGTTTTATTATGTAAGACATTTGCATCAGACCCAATATCTAAAATTACTTGATACATCTCATAAGCATCGATCTGCGTGGTCATACGCATCTCTCGGCTTGTCCTCTTATTATTCTTATAGATTTTGTTGACAAATTTTTGCTCTACCAGCGGTTGTTTCTTTTCTACGCAATTATCTATTAGAGCCTTAAGGTTATATATTGAATTTATGTTGCGTAGTAACTTGATGCAAGCTTGTAGAAATGGCTTGATTTCTTCATCGACGCCCGCCTCCTTCATTGGTCTACCTGATGTCAATGCACTTCCTTCTACAAATTGTTTCCGCACTTCAAAAAAATCCTCCTTTGTGTGTTCTAACTCAAATCCATATTTTTTCTTAGGGGCCTTACATATCCATAGATTAGTATCCGGCTGCTTACCCTTATCTTCATTAGTAGCTGCACTGCTCCTAGTGAGCACGTTCATGCTAGGATCTTCTTGACGAGTTTCTACTCTGACCATATAGAGATTTTGTGTTGGATTCTGTGTATTTTTCTCCTACATATTATAAATCAAAACAAGGCAATATTCTATCACATGGTCAAATTTTTTACAATACCTACATGATTGTCACGCTGGATTTGGGCAGTTGCACGCATAGTGATTGTTGGCCCTCTTTTTTTATCAATTTTTTCTTATCAAAATACACCTAATTCCCATCCAATTCAACCATATATCATCCATATATTCCTTATTTTGACCAATTTATGCAAATTTAGGTAAATACATTATGTTTTTCAATTTTTAGAAATGTTTGCAAAAATTGGGTTTTAAGAGTATTTTTGGATAGAACTACAAGTTCTCGTAATTGCTTCATTGAAGTCATACTTGCAGGACACTTGGGCATGATTTGAGCACATATTTAGAAATATTGGGAACCAAGGATGGACGTTTACTTATTGGTTCAGTCAAATTGAGCTAAAACAAGGCCGGTCAATGCTTGTCAAACATGACCTATTTTTCAGGAATCCCAAGAAAATAGGGCATAAATAATAGATTTTGGGATTTTTCCAGATTTGGCGTAAGTAATTGGATGAGTTTGACCTAAATGGATGGGATTAGGATAAGATAAGGCTGTTAGAGAAATTTTAGCATATTTTGTGTATTATTACTGTATTTATACCAAGTTTGTGAACCATTGAAACATGTAGAATTTGTATGATTTCACTTTGACATTTCTGAACTTTGAGAGCTAATTGAAGAACCAATTTTATCTTATTTTCTGTTGTTCTATATTGTGAATTCTTGATTGAATTTTAGTAGCTAAGAATTACTTTCAGTTTGCAAGGCAAGGGTGGAGGGCCCCCACACCGAGCTAAGTTCACTTTCTAGTTAATTTAGTTGTAATTTCCTGACCTAGTTTTGTTTCATGTTTAATCAGTTAATTAGATGTATGATGATATGTTATGATTGCTGATGAATCATAATATAATTTCTAATCTAAATATGAAAGGTCAAACTAGTATTTAAGTTAAACTCTCCTTCTATCTGATTAGGGACTATAAACTAGAATTCATCTTTCTTTCTTTTAAGTGAATTTCTGAATTTCCAGTTTTCTAATAGTGGCATTAATGATGAATGAATTTTTAATGAAGGAAAACAAGGACCTCCTTTGTTAGGAGCCTCTTCTATTATTATTTTATGTATCTTGAGCTATTTTTCATTAGCGGTTTTGATTTCTCTTCATGAAGTAGTATTGTAGAGAAGGACAAATAGGTTCTCCTAAGTTAGGAGCTTCTTCTTCTGCTTATTACATAATTGAATTAGAAATTATTTAGGTAAGTTTTATATTTGTAATATTCATTTCCTTTAAATTCAATAATTTGTCCTCTAAACTTGACTGTAGTTGAAATCCATATATTTTGGAGATGCTTCTAAGTTCTACAAACCCAGATTGATAATAAAATACATGTGTTAGTTTATCCAGTAAACAGACCCAACATTTTTGGCGTCGTTGTTAGGGAAGCATACTTCAACATAGTCAATTAGGAGAATAAAAATAAATAATTAAATAAATAAAAACATAACAAAAACTACAAAAACCTAGTATTTATTTTAGTTATGTTTATTTATGCCTAGAGATAGAGATTAGAAGGGTAGATTCATTAAACAAAACCAGGAAAAAAAAACTAAATAACTGCAAAATCCATTTTCCCAACATGATCTAAAAAAAACATGATGTTAAAAAATCCATTTAGGGAAGAAGGGTATGCCACCACAAGGATCTTCTTAAATCCTTGTCCACAATTTAGAGTTATCACTAGGGATGAATCTTCATTTCAGAAGTTAGAAGAGGAACAAAGCATCCATGAAGAGGATCCACAAGAATAAAACTTAGAATCTTCTTCTAGTTATCTTTGTAAGGAGATGAATGAGTCATGGATCACATGCGATCAAGATCAAACATTAGAACCCTAAATTGAAGAATTTCTAGCATGTATATCACAAGATCCCTTGTGTATTCAAGATTTTGAACAAATTCTACACAAAGAACTTTGTGACATGAAAACTAAAGAGAGCTAAGAAAACAAAGATCATCTTAAAACTTTTTTTCAACTAATCATTAGGTCACAACACCACTCCATTTTTCAATATTCCTTAACATCAAGTCTTTATGATCAAATACATTTTCATATCCAAGAATTCATTACAGTATATTTTGGAAAGTTGGATATGAGTTTACAAATGTTCTTCCTACACAAATGGATGCATTGGAAGTTATTTTATACTTGAGAGAATGAATTATTTTTATACAATAGAGTAGGATATAATAGAATAAAATAAATAAATGGGTGGAATGAGTTCAAAATAAGACTTTTTCTCATAAATAATTCTTCACATCATTCTTCAATACTCATTTGAAAGGATTTCAGGACAAAATGCACTAAGGAAAATCCTATTTTGGGGAAACATATAGGACAATTTTTAAAAGCACGTTTTTAAACAAGGCATCTCTTGAAATCTAGTTTTCAAATCCATTTTGAAAATTTCAATTTCGATCACAAAAAAAAAAAAATGATCAAAATAAACACTAGATTTCAAGAAAAACTTTTAGGACAGAGTTAGTACATTATTGATTAGAGGGCTCTAATGGAAATTTTTTTACATGATATTAATATGGAATATATATCTTGGAATCTGGTTTCCAAATAAATTTGAATCAGCTCAATCTGATATCATATAACAAATATATGATCAAAATACTAACTTATCTTCAAAAAATCTGCATGGTGACAATTCTAGGTCTTCACTATTCATTTTCATATTTCACATAATAAATAATATTCATTTCAAACACTGTTTCTATAGGAGATATGTATTGAATTCTATTTTATGACACAATTTTAATCATCTCATTTGGAGGTGAGGTGAAAACGTTATTCCACATTTCATGACTACATGTCTTAAAATCAGCATATTCAAACTATGCCTCGTATGTTTGTTCATCACCAATGTTTTGATATCAAAACTAATTATTTTAAAAAACTGATTATACTGGAGAGAAAAAAATGAATCTAATTTAATCTCCAAGTGGAATCACATCTATCCAATATTTAACGAAAAAGGTACACTCCAAATAGTGATTGTTTCTCTAGTAAAAAATTCACAAGAAACTCTATCAAACAAGGTACTTATCATCATTTTTAGCATATAATTTTAAACCATTTTTAAAACCTATTTATATTGGAGATAACCATATGAATTTACATTAACGTGGCTTTTGAATCACTCTGATTGGACATAAAATGAATATTTTGTGACCGAAATACCACTAGGAGTTCTAGGATGGCCACCATTCCTTAAGAGGTAAAGAAATGAATCTTCCTTGTATATAATATTTGGAATTGTTTTCAAGCATTGGCTGTAATTATTTTACATATTTCTTGGAATAAGAGAGACTATACACCTCTCTTCCTCCATCATCTAATATTGTGTTGTAGACAAATGCTATGTTTTTGCAGGTCATACGAAGATTTAAGAGGAGAACTCCATGGACAAAGGAATTTTGAAAGTAAATTTAAAAATAAATAAATCATATTTCAAGATATCAATACAAATGTTAAATTAAAAGAAAAGTGGAATTAACAAGATTTTGAGTTCATCTAATGAAACTCAAAACTCATGATGCTTGCTTTAAGTTGCATACCAACAGCACCAATAACCCTACAAGAAGATCAAGATCGAGAAAAAGACACGAAGCTAATAAAAGGAAGAGGAAGTCAAATTTTACCATGACAAGCCACATCCATTGTCAAAGAAGCCTTTCATAATCCATATTTTTCATGAATTAATTCATCTACCATATTGTATGTTAAGTCCCGCAATCATGCATGTTGAAGTCCAGCACTATTTTCTATCTATCTATCCATCTACTCTTAGATAATGACTTCAACCTATCTAAATTTCATAAGAATTCCATACTTTCCGATTCCATTATACCCCACCTCCATCAAGAAAAGAAAAAAAAATATAAAAATATAAAAAATAATAAAATAGTTTGGTTGTGAAAATCCAGGAAACTGGCACAATACAAACTCGAATACATATCGAAAACCCCACTTTTTTGGCCAATATGAATTCTCTATTTTGTTTTACTTTTACTTCAATTTTATTTTGTAGAAATAATCCTCCAATAAATCCAAGGCTTGAGGAAAATTCTTAACATAAGCAAGGGGGAAGTTCATAATAAAACTATGCAAATAGTTTGAGCAGCTGTATTGAAGAAGGGACCAGAATAACGTGTCAGAAGGGACCTGAAACATCATTGAAAATATAATGTAGAAGGGACTTGAAACATCTTTGAAAATATAATGCAGAAGGTACCTGAAACATCATTTCAAAATCATTGCAGAAGGGACCTGAAACAACACTGAATATCATTGCAGAAGGGACCTGAACAACATCAATATTCATCAGAAGGGACCTAAATCAATAGCATATGTCAAGAAGAACATGAAATAAAATAATATCAAGAGGTTCAAGTAAGCAGTTACAATTGTCTATATTCCATCTAAATGCATCTTTGAAGAACCATCATCATGAGTCAAATTTGGATGAACCAACAAAATTCATCATCAAATCAGTATGAACATCAAGCTATGCTGTGAAAGGGAAAGTACAGTAAGTAAAAAAAAATGTTCTTAGAACCTTTGATTTTGAAAATTTTCTAGAATTGTTAAACTAATTTATCTTGGATATGCATCCTATTACATTTGTCATCTTACATATTACATTCATTAACCGACCCGTGTCATAATCCTATTATATCCATTATCCTACCATATATTCTACATTAACAATTTCAATTTCATATATTCATTATATACACCCCTACATTAAAAATTTCAAATTTATCCATCCCTACATATTTTATAAGCATTTTTTTTTAGAAATAAGGACTCACTGTTTTTCCCCTTAGAGAATTTTGTTGACCTGCATAAACCATACAAAGGTTAATTTCATAATAAAAATTTGATTTTAAATGACCTATCCTATGTTCATTTTAAAAAAAATTAAGGACATAAGAGATAAAATGACAAAGTATAAATTATGAGTGCTAAGCATGATTCTAAAATGCCTAAGTTATATACCTAAGATATATGCAAAGAATAAAATCGAACATGAAAAAGGAAAAGACGTAAACAAAGTGGGCTTGAAGTATAACGAAGGGCATGTAATATAATGAAGAAACCATGATAAATGATATGATTTAGCAGTGACAAGATAGGCATGTGCATCATAGAGCCATGGGGAGGACACAACCATGGTAGGTACAGTATGTAGGTGAGTTGGCATAATGAAATGGTCAAACGAATTGAAAATCTTGTGCAAAGCTATTGCATTGCTCTGTATTGTTTTTTTTATAACCGAGACCTCTATTACGACTTTTTCACCATCACGGATCAAATTAAGCTGAGGAAAAGGATTTTAATGTCATGAAAATGAATATAACCTCAAGAAAGAAGTCGAAACTAAGAAAATACAAGGAAAGAAGTTAAAAGAGAGAAGGAAGAGCTAAGGAAGAGTGGTGTAGAAACAAGTGAGGAATTTGTGAAAAAAATAGGTAGGTTGAGTATCCGTTTGAACACAGAGTTGAAGGTCAAGTTCCCTATGCACTGAGTGGATTAAAACACTTCAACAAACCCCAAGAATCATGCCAAATAGCTAGGTAAGGATATCGATTCTCAATTCCGGATTTTTCTGAGTCTTGAGCAGATTTTGTGGTTAAGAGAAATCGGGATTGTGTAAGAGTTGTCACATGAAAATTCTACTTACAAAATAGTCTTTTGTTACTATTTAAAAATGACATTGCCACCTTTAGACTCTGAAATATGTTGTTATGGGTCAATTTGGGTACCATTCCCAATTACCTGGTTAACTGGACATCATCTCCAGGACCAATGATCAAGGGTCTATCATTCCTTATCATTACAGTTGCTACATGCACTAAGACAAGAAAAAAGACAAATCAAGCATGAATTTCATCAAGAAAATGTTTCCATGGTTTGAAGATTATTATATAACATATGAGAGCTCACCAACGCAGGCTCTAAGGGGCCTAAGTGCGTTGCATATACAGCTAGCCCCATGCAAGGCTACTCTGCAAAGCACTTCCCGACTTTCACAGGTGTGTTGGTCACATTGGGAGCAAAATTCTCATTGTTCCGGAATCTCCACTTGGCCAGTGCCTTCTATAAGAGTTCACATGTGTCAAGCTTCATATCCAAGTGTCCATTTGACATCTACATGAATAGAAACATGTCTTGCCTATTTTTGGAAAGTTAATGATTGCAAAACAACCTACAGTTCATCTATAAATTGAGCATAGATCTAAGTGCTTGAAGAGGAAGGATTTGAGTAGAGAAATGTTGGAGAATTTTCAATTGAGAGCTAGATTTGTGTAGCTACTTCTAGAGAGATTTATACTGTGATGAGGCTTGGGAATGTTTTTGGAAGGTTACTTCAAATCAGTCACTAGGTTGTAACCTGTCCTTATATCATCAATAAAGAGTACCGCTTATTTTTCCCTATATTTATCTGTATTGGCTTTGATTTTCCATATTGCAAGATCTTGGTTGATGTATATGGTTTATTCTTTACTAATTTAGCTAACTAGCTTGAATAGATATCTATATTATTGCATATTCTACTGTTTCAGTGTTCTTTCTTGCAGGAAGCATTCATCTTACAAATCGCTTGAATTTGAAGCTGCAAAAAAAGCGACAGAAGGAGCCATTTGGAAGTGATTGAACAAGTAAGCCTCCAATCCTCTCTATGTATCTATTCTGATTTAGGAGAAATAGTCGTATAATCTTTCACCTATTGTTCTAAACTAGCACCTGTCTAGGGAAGCGTGATTTATCCATAATTTAAAATTTTGGCCCAACAAATTGGCAACTCCACTGGGGAGGATTTTCTCTTAGTTCTAGGTGTTGAAGACTCTGATTTGATTTTTTTATCCACCACTAGTTGTTACAAATAAATATTAAACGTTTTCAGAGCTTAATTTTCAAAGACAATGAGTTAAACAGTAGTATTTTTCTTTGTATAATGCACCCAAAGCACCCTTAGACAAGACATAGTGCTTTGCAGAGCATTGTCTCCCTTCCTAGCCTGCGTTGCAGAGCACTGTCTCCCCTTGGTGACTGCGTTGACTCCTGACAGTACCCAAATTCCCTCGAATTTGCCTTTGCAATTTGCTTCAGTTTCATTTGTTGTTGTGTTATTAAAAGTTTGATGCTCAATTGACTAGTAACTCTATATAATTCTTCTCCTTTGACTGAAAATTTGTTCAAAGTTGTTTTAAAAAAGTTTTTCTTTATCATTGACAAGTTGATTTTAAAGTAATTTTTATGGTCGCATTAAGAATCATCTGCTTTCGAAATAGAAAATTGTCGTAAAACCTTCATTTCCTTGATAGGAGAAATTGTTGTTGAAATCCTCATTTTTCCTTCAAAAGAGAGATTTTTGTTTGTATTCTTTGTTTCTCGAAAGTAAAAACATTTGAATTGTTGATTTAGTGCACCTAGTTTCTGTTATGTATTCATAACATTAAGGAAAATGAAAAAAAAAACTTGCATTTTCATGTATAATAATGTGTGTTTTTCAAAAGGAACATTAGGAAATCTACATTTAGTTTCAGATTCATTGATTTGTTTTGTTCATTGATTTTTTTTTCCTCAAATTATTTGCTCTCTTCCCTTAGTAGCTAGGTTCTTCATTTAAAAATTTGAAAGTGAAATATTGTTTATCATTCTTAGCTTGCATTTTAGGAATTTCATACACATCATTGCGGTGAACCTTTGAAAGGAAAATTGTTAAGAAAGATCAACATAAAATTAATCTCAATTTACTTAACAATGCATTGGAACCATAACGATAACATTTAGAAGGTCTAGGATAGAGATGTGTTTCGGTGTCGTAAAACATAGCAGACGTCGTTAAATTTTCTGTGATACATTCTGAGTGTGATACCTCACTCCACGGATGTAAGTATGTCGTAGCTCGTCCACGTACTTTCGGGTATATCAAGTGGTGTTACAGTACGATAAGTATAAAGGGGTGCTCTCACTATGTGGTTTCACATCAGATAGCGCTAATATGGACTTGGGCCTCCACGTACCTTCGGGTATATTTTGGAGGACAACTTTTAGGGTGCTATCCATCCATAAGGAACCGAGTCGGCCACCTTGAAATTGTGATACACCAGACACATCATTCGGGGAGATTACCTACCTATAATTTTTGGTTCACTAGGATATATTCTGCAATTCACAGTTTCTTGGTAAACCCTTTTTCCTAGCATTACCCTCTTTTTGTTTATTTGTTTTTGGGTAAAATAAATCAGTAATCATGGAAGAAAAAAAATCCTATCCCCCGTCATTTGCATAGATTAGCTTTAAAACCACCTTTACCACCAGAAGTTACTTCTCATAGGCAAAGGCGATCATGATATGTCGAATCAAGTACAATTTGTACCTCTGGCGAAACATCATCTTTTAAACTAGAGTTAGCTCAAATTGTTTCCACACATCCTAGTTCATCTACTGTTGTCGAAACAGAGTCTTCACAACTACCTATGGTCACGATCCATTCAATCATTGAGATCATACCTCCTAGACCCGACATTATTCAATCACAAATTAATCTAGATCCTGTCTCTTCTTTGCCAGAAAATTTGAATCCTGAAGTCGAACAAGCAGAAGTTGTTCCTACCTTGGTCATCCCACAAAGTTTTGTAGTTGTTGAAACTCCTATATGACACAGTCAACCGTCTAAAATATATTTTGGGCGTGACAGTGAAGTTATTCCTCCTGGTTTAATTGCAATTGAAGAAATCCAACAAGATGATACACCTTTAACTCCAATCCATTTTGGGGGCGACCTTTACCTATACTAGTATTTTCCTCAATCATTTCCATATTCTTTTGTTGATCCTATTCCCATTAAATCTCTCATCAATTTTCGAGGGGATACATTTGGTCAAACAACCATGTCTAAACCAACATCTTCAGTTGGGCCTGTTGTTCCAATTATGTCAGCTCCTATCCTCACTACTTCGTCGATGTTCACAACCTCACCAGAGTCATATTTTCACGGTGGCCCTTCAGTCAGAAAAGGTTACAAATCATTGTCTGACACTTTCTCTGGTGCATCTTCATGATCATGGTCTTTTCCAATATCATCATCTGGTGTTTTAACTGGTATTCCTATTGTCAGTACTGAACGAATTGATTCATTTTATACAACATCAAGGAAATATCAAGTCTGTCCTTTTGGGTCAATTCCTTTAAATACAATCTCAAATGGACTCCCAACATTTGGAGAAAATTATTTTTTGTCTTATTATCCTCCTTATGCTGGGTGTTAGGACCCTGTAATGTACCTTTTTGTTCATACACTTTTTTATCATTCCATTCATTTCTAGTTCATATTTAAAGCCTATATAATCACTTTAATCTATTCTTCCAAAGGTATATAACATTTCTTCTCTTTACTATATGTTTAAATTGTTTTACATGTAATTCTACATTACTTTCATACTTAGCCATTAATCGGAAATATATAATTGCTAAAACAGTTTGAATACTGCAGCTAATTCATCGTTGTTGTCTGAAGACTGCATTGTTGAAATAGTCCAACAACACGCAAATCCCATTACTGAAATAGTCCATGATTTGCGATGCTAAAACAAGTATTTCAGGCACAGAAGCAACAAGAAAGGATAACTAAGGGAGCTGTTACACTAGCCGTAACAACTGCACCTCGAAGCTAGCATAATCATAATCATTGTAACAACATATTTTCTATGGAAGAACAGAATATCCTATTCCAGTATAGAATATCAGATCAGGTTAAGAATAGGATTTGTATGATGTAATCGAATGTGTAATAGATGTCTCCTCTTTAAATAGAGGAGACATCAGCATTGGGGGGGGGGGGAAGGTTTAGCAAGAAAGGAATCACATATAAGGAATGTGAATCATTATGTAATATGTTACATTTGATAGATGAATAAAATATTTTTCTGAGCATTTCTTCTTAATTCCTTTTTCTGGGGAATATTGTGAGAAGGAAAGGGCCCACCTTCCTCACAAGAGTCACCCATTAATTTCCGTAGTGTGTTAATTGTTATTTTTATTTACGCCTTGTTAAAAAAAAAATTTGGTGAAATATTTTATGCATTATTGGAACTTTGTTATCTATTGCTGAAACTCTGTTTCCATTGATTGTCGCATTGTTTTCATATAATTCATTCCTAGGTATTCGTTGATTATTTCAATTTGGTAATCTTTTTTACAGAATGAGTTTGTGAAGGCGTGGTAGTCAGAAACAGGTGTTGAGGATTCCTACTTGAGGAATAGGGTCCTATTCTCTGTGATAGCATAATTGGTCATTTCCTTTGTAGATTGGTTTCTTTTCCTAGATTGTTGTTTTCCTAATGTAATCCAGGATTTTTCTGATAATTTTTTGTAATAGAAAGATTGGTTTTGTTGTAACTCAAAATAGAACTTCAGTTTGTTTGAAGAAAGGTGTGATTAGTGTAATTTTTACTACAACATTTCATTGCTTTTGAGATTGAGCATATACAGTGTGTGATTGTCTTTGAAATAAACAAACTTCCCTAGGTTGACAATTTATGTAGCACTTGATTGTCTGAATTAATAAGCAATTAAAGTGACCAAAATTTTGGTGCTGTTGCCAGGGAAGGCAAATATAAGTTTCAAAATCATTGATGATTTTCTTTTAGATGTGCAGATTGCATGAGAGGATGCGGAGCCCATAAGAAAAATAACCCTGTAGGTGGCAAGGGCAAAGGAAGGGGAGGAAGAAAGACCTTTTTTGACAAGATTGTATCAAAAGCTAAATCTTCTCAGAGGATAAGCTCTCGAAGGCCAAAGCCTCAAAATTCCCCTCAATCGAACTACGAAACAGAAGAAATTTTGAGCCCTGAAAACATTGAGGAACCAGTAGAGAACATTGAGGAGCCAGTAGAGCCAGTAGAAACCATTGAAGAACCAGTAGAAAGCATTGAAGAGCCAACATAAAATGTTGAGGAGCCATCAGAAAACATTGAGGAAGTAGTAGAAAACATTAAGGATCGAGCAAGTGCAGTAGGAGATCAAGCAATGGATGCGAACAATGAAGGATTCTTCGGTGGAGGACAAGTAGATCCTGAAGGAGAGGGAAAAGATGAGAATTCTCTCTCTACCTTTGGGTTCCCTATTGGTGATCTCCCTAGAGGAGAAACTCCCATGAAGAATATCCCACTTTCAACTTTACCTAATTTTCATGGTTTATCTTCTGAAGATCCCGATGAATTTCTTTTCAAGTTTGATATATTATGCAGAAGTTACGATTACATTAGCAATGCCCAAAAATTGAAGCTATTTCCAACAACATTAAAAGGAAATGCACTAAGGTGGTTCATGAGTCTTGGAAGCCATGTAATCACAACATGGGATCAGATGAAACAAAATTTTCTACTCAAATATCAAGACTACTGCCGGACAAGAGAAAAAAGAGAGGAACTATTTAAGATGGTACAGAAGGAGGACAAAAATCTGGAGGACTTTGTGGAAAGACTACAATATAATTTGCAGAGATCTAATCATCCCAATGTAAGTAAATATATTCTTAAAACAAGATTATTAAAAGGAGTAAGGGATGACTGTATAGATATGCTAAATATGCTTGGTAAAGGGGACATATCTAAAGAATCATATGATGAAATTTTTAACCTCTGTAAAATATGTTCAAGAGGAGCTGCAAGGAACAGGTCAAACAGCAGAGATACCACATATTCAAGAGTTCAAAAATCAGCCAGTGTAGGAGCAACAAGAGCTGAAATAGGTAATCTACTTGAGGAATTTAAAACTAAAATTTTAAGTTCTTTTGCTTCACAGATTGACACCTTGCAGGTTAAGAAGAATTAGGCCAAGGTAGAAGTATTTTTGGCTGCCTTTTGCCCCAAATGCAGAGATAAACACCCGCTAAGGGAATTCCCATTGTAAAAGGTGCTAATTTTCACCCTTTGTGAGAAGGATCATGAAATGCAACAATGCCCTTATTTACCAGGAATAAAAGCAGCATTGCAACCAACCGAAGAAGAAGCTGAAGCAGTCTATCTGTTGACATAGATAAGGAAATGGAAACCGTGAGGACAAGGTATGAACTCTAATATGCCATTTACATCTTCTAATCATTGGAACAATTATCCTTATTTTAGTCAAACAAATTACCCTCTCTTTAATCAAATGAGATACCCACCCTTCAATCAAATTAATTATACACCCATGCGACAAACAAACCCTCCCTTTGTAGACCCAACAATGTCGACTCCTTGGCCTCCACAACAACAATATTACTTTAACCAATGGAATCCAAATTGGAGGGGTCAAAAACTCCTGTTTCCAAATCAATTTCCTCAATTTCAGCAACCACTCCCTCTACCATCAGGTGCTCCACCAAATAATAAAATGATGAGACCCCAGCTACTTGTACAACCAAACCCTAACCCAAATAATAAAGCTGTGCAAGTTATTGATATTTAGAACCAGCCTATACTTCCTGTTTTCCCTACAAAATGTAATGATATTCATTTACAATCTGGGAAAATAGTTGAACCCATTATCGATGGCATTACCTCTTATGATTCTGATAAGGAAGAGACAGAAAAACGTGACTCACATGAAGAGGTACCACCACCCTCTACTAAGGGTATTGGAATAGCAGAACCACCATTTCTTGAGCGTTTGTCTTTAACTAAAACACCTTAGCCACCTGCTTTTAATCTTCTAGGGGAATTACAGAACCTTTATGTTAAAATTCCACTCTTACAAGCACTGAGAGATGTACCAATTTATGCTAGAACTATGAGAGATATTTGTGTTAAGAAACCTGGTAGGAAAGCTAAAGATCCACTTACAGTTCATGTTATGGGTGATATATCTGCATTAATTTCCAATAAAGCTCCCCTAGTTAGATATGGTGATCTCGACCATCCTACTGTCATAGTGAAAATTGAAAAAAAAATAATTCCTTGAGTTCTGGTAGATTTAGGTGCTGCTATAAATATTATGACCCTTGAAACTTAACAATTGTTACAGTTGAAGAACGTAATCAGAGATACACCAACCATTCTAGAGTTAGCTGATCGTTCTGCAATCAAACCGGAAGGAGTTATTGAAGACATAATCATTTCAGTTGAATCCTAGAAGTACCCAGCTGACTTTGTGTTGTTACAAACTAAAACAAAGTTGGGGGGGACATCCACTAATTTTGGGAAGGCCCTGGTTAGCCATAGCCGATGCCTTTATCAGTTGTAGATCGGGTTCAATGACAATTTCCAATGAATATGAAACTAAGTCGCTTACTCATTACCATCATGCTACACCCATGATTAATAATGATAATTCTATATGGATGGACTATAATGATCATGCTACTCAACATATTTTTACTATTGGACAAGCTTTCAGCCTTAAATATACCACTGAGGATGAGGTAATTAATAATTTTATTTGTGAACCGTCCTCTGTGATTCCAGAAACACATAATTAGCTGGCTGCATTTTTGAAATCAGATACCCAGGAAAAGCTTAAACCTTAATATCTTCCTCAAACATCAACCACCATATCTTCTAAAAGTATACCAGTAGAAATTGAACCTGGAAAAACACTGAATATAAACCCCAACTTGACAGTTTTTGAAACACATCAATTAATGAAGTTATTTATTGAAAATAAGGAAGAATTCACATGCGAATATACAGATATGAAGGGAATCTCTACTTAATTATGTACTCATCGTATCTATATCAAGGAAGGTTGTCTACCAATATGTCAACCTCAACGACGAATGGACCCTAATTTAAGGGAAATTGTTAAAGAGGAACTTCAAAAATTACGTAGGGTAGGGTTTATATATCCTATATCTGACAGTCAATGGGTTTCCCCATTGGTAATAGTTCCTAAGGAAAATGGGAAATGGAGAGTGTGTGTAGATTATAGAGCCTTAAATAAGGCCACTCAAAAAGATCACTTTCCTTTACCATTCATTGATCAGGTATTAGATAGTTTGTCAGGGAAGAAATTCTTCTCCTTTTTAGATGGGTTTAGTGGGTATAATTAGATCAAAATTGCACCCCAAGACCAAGATAAGACCACTTCTACTAGTCCTTGGGGAATTTTTTCTTATAGAGTTCTCCCATTTGGACTATGTAATACACCAGCAACCTTTCAAAGAGCAGTTATAGGAATCTTTTTTGATATGCTTAATGACTCTATGGAAATATTTATGGATGAATTTACCCCTTATGGTGTGTCTTTTGAGGATGCATTACAGAATCTTGAGAAAGTACTTAAACGATGTGTACAAGCCCACCTCTCCTTAAGTACCGAAAAATGTCATATGATGATGAGTGAAGGAGTAGTACCTGGAAATTTTATTTCATCTCAAGGAATTCAGGTAGATCCAACCAAAATACAAGTCATTTAGAACCTTCCTATTCCTAGAACACAAATAGATGTGAGAATTTTCTTAGGACATGCAGGATATTACAGGAGATTTATTAAAAAAAATTCCAAAATATCTTCTCCTTTGTTTGTGTTACTTATAAAAAATGTTGAATTCAAGTGGACTAATATTTTCCAAGAAGCATTTTTTGAACTCAAGCATCAATTATCTACAGCTCATATTTTAAGGGGACCTGATTGGGCACTTCCCTTTCATATATCTTCTGATGCTTCGGATACTGCAATTGGAGTTGTCTTGGGACAAGAGGAAAACCATCTTCCTTATGCTATCAACTTCATTAGTAAGAATATGACTCCTGCTAAGCTTAATTACACAGTTACTCAAAAGGAATTTTTAGCAGGTAATTTATGCTATTAATAAATTTCGACATTACATTACTGGTTACTCTACTTTTGTCCATACTGACCACTCGGCTATTAAGTATTTAATGAAAAAATCTGTCACAACTGCTCGAGTCACTATATGGTTATTGTTATTACAAGAATTTGATATTACAATTGTAGATTGACTAGGAAAAGAAAATGTAGTTGATGATTTCCTTTCTTGGTTAAAGGATGATGATAATAGTCCAGTAGATGATTCCTTTCCTGATGAATAGTTATTTGCAGTATCTACTCACTCACCATGGTATGTAGACATTCTCAATTATATGGTTGCAGGGAAGTTACCATCACACCTATCCCATAGAGAAAAAAGAAAAATTATTCAACAAAGTGCTTGGTATAGCTGGATAAGTGGGTGTCTTTTCTACACAGGACTTGATCATGAAATCCGAAGATGCATTAGAGAAGATGAGGATTATGATATACTAAAAGCTTGTCATGATGGCCCTTGTGGAGGGAATTTTGCTAATAAGAGAATGACACATAAAATTCTTAGGATGGGTTATTATTGGCCCTCACTCTTTAAAGATGCAAAGAAACACGTCCGGGCTTGTGATAGCTATCAGAGAATGGGTCAACCTATTCATAGAGATGAAATTCCATTAAACCCCCAGGTAATGCTTGAACCATTTGAAATATGGGCCTTAGACTTTCTAGGACCCATTAATCCTCCATCTAACCAAAGAGTTTATATATTGGTTTGCACAGATTATATGACTAAATGGGTGGAGACTAAAGCACTCCTTAGAGCTAATGAAGAATATATCTTAGATTTCCTATTTGAATAAATATTTGTTAGATTTGGAGTGCTTAGAGAGCTAGTTACAGATGGTGTACCTCCTTTCACTTCTCACGGCTTTAAAGCCACCCTTCAGAAATATCATATTCATCATAGAATGACTACACCATACCACCTCCAAGCCAATGGGTAGGTGGAAAGTACAAACAAAGTAATAGAAGCCATTATAAAGAAAAAAGTGAAGGAAAACCGAAAGTATTGGTCTCAAAGGATCCCTGAAGCACTATGGGCTTATAGAACTACCTGGAGAAATATGACAGGATTTCCCCCCTACGAATTGGTTTATGGTAAAAGTGTTGTTTTTCTTGTGGAATTTGAAATTAAAACCTTAAGGAATGCTTTAGCTGCTAACCTTTATTTGACTGATGCACAGACAGCCAGGTTGCAGTAGCTTCATGAATTGGATGAAAAAAGATTAGATGCCATTCATCAGACAACTATGATCTAACAACAGAGAACAAAATGGAATGATAAAATCATCAAGCATAAGCAATTCCAAAAAGGTAATTGGGCTTTATTGTATGACTCTCGGTTTGAAAACTTTCAAGGGAAGCTATGTACAATATGGATAGGACCATATGAAATAGATACTATTTTTCCCAATGGAACAGTAAGGCTCTTAACAATTGATGACTCTAAAACACCGTTATTAGTAAATGGTCATTGGCTCTGTCTGTACCAACGCACCATTTCCAAAGAAGATTTTAAAGCTACTTGCATAACAAATTCACATTATCTCTTTTTAGGGGAGTCTCTTACCCCTCATTACACTTAATTTTTCTGAATTGTATTTTTAGCATTATAATTAGATTTTTTTTAACTAATAATCCCTATCAAGGGCTGGCATGTTACATTTGGTTATTTTTCAAATTCTCCATTCAAGAAACGCTTACAAGCAGATCAAAGCTTCATTTTTTGAAGCATTTCTCCTCTTACTTCAACCCATTCATAGTTCATTCCCTATCTTCCAGTTTCTTTCAACATTCCATCATTCATTTTCCCCCTCATTTATTTTCCCCTTTTCATGTCATCTTCCCTTTTTCCCACTGCCGAAACAACACTTTTCAACAATATTTTTCCCCATTTTTCCTATTGCTAAAACAACACTCTTCAACAACATTTTCCCTATTTTTCCCATTGCTAAAACACCAATTTTCAGCAACACTTCATCCACTTTTCCCATTGTTGAAACACAATTTTTCTTCAAAGACATGACCATGCAACATTTTCCATCATGAAATCATCTTCTTCAGTTCTTTCATTCTCACTTCTCTTATTTTTCATGCTAATCCTGTCCTTTCACTACATTCTCCTATGATTAAATAGACCTCTAATATAGTCTACCTCATGTTTCAAAAAGCCTCCAAGGTTCTTCCATAACTTTTGCCGATCTATTATGAGCAAGCACTATATTTTTCGAAGTACCAATTAAAGGTAAACATGAGGTATGTGAATTTTATATGTAAGTACAATTAAACTATGGTTAAAAGAGAATATTTTGTTTATTATTACCATAATCCCCACACACTTAAAGTTATCATTTCAGCTGTAGTTGGGGGGAATATCGAAACTCTACGCCATCATTTCACAACAAGTAAATTACCATCATTTTTCTTACTTATTACCTCATCTCTTCACCATCATTCCATGTTCTCATTCGTAAAAATTAGTTTGTTCGAGTGCGGTAACTTGGCTCTTTGAATGTGCATTTTACCAAAGTTGATTAGCTATGGGAGGACCTGCTATTCGACATGAACCTGCCACGATAGCCCTACTCGAATTATGCCTAGAGGTATACCAGATTTTTCAGTAGGCAGGATGGGTAGGATACTTTCAGAGGCTTCAAGAATTTGATCCACAACAATTTCTTGAATTTGCACGGAATATTCAGGAAGACCATTCTATAGTTCAAGGAGTTTGGATTCCAGTCTCAGAGGGTGACATAGCACATGTTTCGGGCCTCCCTGTCACTAGCATTCGATGGTTCATCTAGAAACATATCATTCTTAATGCAAAACAGGATTTTCTCCTGCCAGGAGAACAAGTTGAGCCTAAAGGCCGAGGTGTCTGACTCAACTCGTTGCTGCCTCCTTGGCCGAAAGTTGCAGAGTTTGTTAAACATTACCTCACCAGTGAAGGCCGCTACTAGGTAGTTTACCAACATGATTTTGTTTTGTTAAATCATTTACGACATGGTAGATTGTTGAATATCCCCTATGATTTACTTAGATGTCTTATAAATATGTCGTATTATTGTAGACGGGTAAAATTCCCCCTCCTTTCCCTCACCCATCACCATATCATCCAACTACTAATCCAAAAAGGTTTTTCTCAACAAAACCTTCCTTCAAATAATCCACCCATAAACCCTCATCAAGCTAGTGAAAATCCTCAGGAAATTGATGAAAATCCCCAAGAACAGCAACCACAGAACACCACTGACCCTCGAGAGATTCCACCCATAGAACCAACTGATCCAATTAACTTTCCTACCAGACCAAGTCCATCCCATAATTTAGCAGAATCATATGATCCTACTGTTCATATCTGTAGTGATGATTCTCAATCAGATAACCCCTCCTCCTCTACTCATAAAAGAAAAAGGAAAACCATGACTGTCTTTTTATCAAAAATATGAATGAAGGCCTCAACCAAAGAAACCAATACTTCTGATAGCCCTTCCTCTCAAAAAAAATCCACTCATAAAATAAATCGAACCACTACTTTCCCTACCTTTTTACTTAGAAGATGAATGAGGGAATCAACTGAAGTAGCCACCATTGCCACTACCCTAGACTCTCCATCCAGTCTTTTAAAATCCCATACACCACGACAAACCCAAATCCCAGAATCTTTACCTATCTCACCCAGGGGCACTGAAACATAAGAATCAGATGCCCAGGGTACTGCAACATCATGTTCTTTAGAACAAGTAGTTGCCACACAAGAACCAGCTACTCATTCAGTAGCTGTCACAAAAGAACCAGCTATAGCTACCACACAAGAACCAGCTATAGCTGCCACACAAGAACCAACTATAGCTACCACACAAGAACCAACTACATCTGAAACACAAGAACCAGCCACTGACGTACAAGAACTAGATGCCCAGGATGTTGCACATCGCGTAGTTGTTACACAAGAACCAGCTACTCATTTAGTAACTGCTACACAAGAAGCAATTAATGAGACTGTGACTATTAAACAAAGCCCAGTCACCCTGGCTTCCCTCTTACAAGAAAATGAGTTTTAAAATCAAAACTGGAAGCCTACAAGCAAGAATTGGTAGTGGCAAGGGAATCCTATGACAAGGAGCTTAATTTTTATACCTTAGCTCACGCAGCATCCATGGTAGAGAAAAAAAAAAAAATGATCAGTATAAAGAATATATGTGCAGCCAATGTGGGAATATTTATCATCAAGCAGGATATAAAGTAGTTCAAGTCCCAATGTCGGGAGCATTGACGTCTTCTACAGTTAAAGAGGAATGCCCTACTATTACACAAGAACCAGTAGGGCCTTCAAAAATTCCATAAAAAGAACCTAATTTGCAAGTACCCTACCTTACTGTAACTGTTAAATATGAAATTCCTGTTTCTTCTACCTAGACTATACCTCATCCTACCACTTGAAATGTTGAAACACAAACTGAACCATGGGAGGAGCTGGAGATAATGAACAAGTGGAGGAAAGAGTATGCCATTTCACAAGGTAAAATCTTACAGGAGCATAAATTACTTTGGCAGAACCACATATATTCAAACTGGGAGGCTTTGGAGCAAATACTCCAATAATATCTCACTCACAAGAACCAGAATAAAGAGTTAAAAAGAAAATTTCTCCTGATGTTTGATTTGGTACATAAACTATTGGCTGCCAGAAAACCATCGTTAAATTACTCTCTTTTCCTTACAGAACACCTTGCATTATTTCAGATAAAATAAATCAAATATGGAAGGCCCTATAAGGTGTTTAAATCTAAAGATTTTGTTCAAACTTTTGCAGAGGCTTCTACTAGTGATCAGCATTTACTGTGTGAATTATATCTTCACAATGAAGCCATTCCTAAAAACAGAAACCTTAATCTTAACCCTCTTGTTGGCGATATTCAGATTCGGGCATTTTCCTCTTTCCTTGCCAAAAATATTGCATGGCAGACTGCTTTTCTAGCAGCCAGGAATAATGAAGATAACCGTCTCCTCTAGATATGGCCAGAACCACAGAACCTTGCCACCTTTTTTTTAGAATATTATCAATTTCTGCAGAAACTAGGAATGACTCAACATATGCGGAAACTATAGGCAACAGTACTACAGGACTTTCAACACTTTATTAAGGCCAAAGAAACTGCTTCCTTAAGAGAAAATAACATGTTTTGGCAAAAATATTATAGGGAAAAGCAAGAGTATAATCCTTTCAGTCCTACTAATCTTGAAACAACAATCTCTAGGGTACTAGACTACATCAAGTGTGTTCAACAATGTGCTAAAAAATGGATAGGGTATCACTTTCATTTTCCTATTTTGTGGATGCCAACAGAGGAATATCATGCTCATCATAGGTTGGCCAAAAAGGATGAAACAACAGCTTGGCAGAAGCTAAAAAATGTGCAAGGGTTCAGAGCTTCAACAAATAGTACTTCTATAGCTACTGCATAAGTAACTTGCACGCCAAAAGCCAGTATTCGAACTTTGATTCAGATTGAAGTTGCCTAAGGACATGCAACCTTTTTAGTTTGGGGCGATGTTAGGACACTGTAATGTACCTTTTTGTTCATACACTTTGCTATCATTCCATTCTTTTCCAGTTCATATTTAAAGCCTATATCATCACTTCAATCTATTCTTCCAAGGGTATATAACGTTTCTTCTCTTTACTATATTTTTAACTTGTCTTACATGTAATTTTACATTACTTTCATACTTATCCATTAATCGGAAATATATAGTTGCTAAAATATTTTGAAGACTGTAGTTAATTCATCGTTGCTGTCTGAAGACCATGTTGTTGAAGCAGTCCAACATCACACAAATCCCATTGTTGAAAAAATCCATGACTTGCATGCTAAAACAAGTATTTCAGGCACGACAACAACAAGAAAGGATAATTAAGGGAGTTGTTACACTGGCCCTAACAACTACACCTCGAAGCTAGCATCATCATAACCATTGTAACAACACCTTTGCTATGGAAGAACATAATATTGTATTCTAGTTTAGAAGATCAGATCAGGTTAAGAATAGGATTTGTATGATGTAATTGAATGTGTAATAGATGTCTCCTCTTTAAATAGAGGAGACATCAGCATTAGGGGGGAGAGATGGAAGGTTTAGCAAGAAAGGAATCATAGAGAAGGAATATGAATCATTATGTAATATGTTACATTTGACAGATGAATAAAAGATTGTTCTGAGCATTTCTTCTTAATTCCTTTTTCTGGGGAATCTTGTGAGAAGGAAAGGGCCCACCTTCCTCACAAGATTCACTCATTAATTTCCATAGTGTGTTAATTGTTATTTTCATTTACGCCTTGTTAAAACTCTGTTTTTCTGAAATATTTTATGTATTATTGGAACTCTATTATCTATTTCTGAAACTCTGTTTCCATTGATTGTCGCATTCTTTTCATATAATTCATTCCTAGGTAACTGTTGATTATTTCAATCTTGTAATCTTGTTTACAAAATGAATTTGTGAAGGTGTGGTATTCAGAAACAGGTGCTGAAGATTCCAACTTGAGGAATAGGGTCCTATTCTCTGTTATAGCATAATTGGTCATTTCCTTTGCAGAGTGGTTTCTTTTCCTAGATTGTTGTTTTCCTAATGTAATCCAGGATTTTTCTGATAATTGTCTGCAATAGAAAGATTGTTTTTTCTGTAACTCAAAGTAGAAATTTATTTTTTTTGAAGCAAGGTGTGATTAGTGTAATTTTTACTACAACCTTTCATTTATTTTGAGATTGAGCATATACAGTGTGTGATTGTCTTTGAAATAAACAGACTTCCCTGGGTTGACAATTTACGTAGCACTAGATTGTCTGAATTAATAAGCAATGAAAGTGACCAACACTGGGGGGCAACCTTTAGTCAACCAATATGACAATACGCAGTCACTTTTTGGTCAAACTAATGTTGACATGAATGTTTGTCAATGGTAGCCCACTCTGCCTATCCACCACAAATGGTTGTACACTCAATCAACTGGTTCAACCTGTTACACCCACTTCATTACCACTTGTTAATACATCTATACCCCTGTTACGCAATCAAAATATTGTACATCAACCTTATTAGGCAAGTTCTTAAACTCAATATCATCAAATGTTGGGTCCACAAACTCAAAATCCTTTGGTTAATTCACAAAAACCTGTATCAGGAATCATTTATTCACAAACTGGTGTACCATTTTATGGGATGTCACAAATGCAATTTGGTTATACATATCAACTGAATCCAACTTATACTAATTTGGGTTATAACATTGGTGGACAAACCCCTTGGTAGCCACAGGCGCAAATGCCTCAAACTTCATTTCAACAAGTATCGTATCCAGGTTTTGGTCAACAACATTCTCAAGCATTTTCCATGCAGAAAAACCCCTATCTGTGTTACCAGTAGCAGATTCCATATGCTGATGCTCAAAGACCTGTTTCCCAAGAAATTCCATCTTACCTTGGCTATGCTCAACCTAACCTTAATCGACAGTTGCCTTTTCTTGCAACCTTGGAATTTCCAGATTTAAATCGGTTAACGATTTATCTATAAATTATGCTCCTTGGTGGCCTATGATACCTCATAAATTACCCTCTAATGTTCCTAAAATCAATGGAAACCCTAGAGAATATTCTTGGACTCATGTCATGACTTATCATTTATGGTTCTCATCAAATTCCCTGAATGATGATTCTGTTCGACTACGTCTTTTCCAGCGTAAGTTTATAGGTCTGGCTACTAAATGGTACATTGAGTTACCTTGAACTTCTTTTGAAAATTTCGCTGCTTTAGCTACTGTCTTTTTGACCCATTTCCAATTACCAATCAGATACAAACTCGAATGGAACTCTTGACCAATTTCAAACAAACTAATGCTACTCACACTTTTGATCATATTCATGAGTGGCATCACCGTCGACTAATGGTTAAGATATTTGCTCCAGATCAGATCCTTGCTGAATGGTTCATTAAGTCCATGTTACCATCTATGACTGAGGATGTGGCTAAAGGTGGAATCATCACAGAAGAGAAAGTCATCAGTCGTGCCCAATATTAGACTTGATTTACAGTCAGTCTGGCATGCTCTATGAAACAATTCCTAATGCGTCGCGATCTAATTTCAATGTTCCTCCTCAAATAAAGGACTCTCATGCCAGAGACAGCTTGATAGGCACTACAAACACACACCACGATAATGCATCTGATCCTGCTCCTACTTTTGAAATTAGCTTCGTTTCATTTGACAAAGGAAAAAGTGACAAGCAACCAGGAAGTAAGAAAAAGGGGAAATCAAAGAAAAATAAAACTTATAACCCGCAGGAAAGATCATTTGATCAACTACTAGGACCATGGAAACCTAATTATCCATGCATAATTTATAACGAGGAAATTTTTTTTAGGGATTTTCCTGACCGTGACGAAGTCTCAAAAATCATCAAGACTTCCCATGCATCAGTTGTGTTGACAGACCCATTTCCAAATCCAGACACTAATTTGGTTGCTACGAATGCAACTCCTAGTTCCCAAGTGTTAATGTTATCCACCACAAAACCTTCACAATATATTTTGGTGTCGATGTGGAAAAAATACTATGGTAGTCTGACAACTAATCAACCTAATACCTCGATAATGAATCCATCTACTGAAGCAGTACCACCTACTGTTATTCTTGAATTGACAACTAAGCCACCAAAGGGAGTAATTCATAAATAGACATATAATCCTCAAGCAAGAGCTACACAAAATTATAATATAGTTGAATATTTGGCTCAATCCCCTTCAGCTATGTCTTCTCTTGAGGTATTACAAAATTTTCCCTCCCAGAAGTAGGCTTTATTGTCGGCCATTGGTGGAATTGTTCCAACTGATTCTAATATTGTCGTCTTTAACCATACGGGCTATGTGCCACAACTACCAGCAGAATTGGAATTCTACATACAAGTAAATGTTCTCAATCACCTTGTTCATTGCACTATTATTGATGATGGAGCATCTATGTGCATTATGTCCCTAAATTGTTGGAATTCACTTGGCTCGCCACGATTATCACAATCATCAACGACGTTGAAGGCTTTTGATGGAAGAACATATAAAACTTATGGTATTATCAATAACATGCACGTTGAACTAGGGGGAAAGATAGTGAATATTGATGTTGAGGTTGTTGACGAACCCCTTGACTATAATATTTTACTTGGAATACCATGGGTATATGCAATGACCGCCATTGTTTCTACATACTTTAGAATGATTTCCTTTCCAGATAAAGGTACAATCACAGTCATTAATCAATTATCCTTTTTTTCCTCTGCTTCATAGGTAACTGGAAGCGTTCCGTTTTTTCACTTACCCCAACTATAAATCCAGAACATTGGTGTATGACTCTTAAAGGATTCCACTCTTATGGGAACCTTTGCATTACCGCCACCCGTGACGTCCGCAGAAATTGCAAGTATAAAGACCTACTACATGATCTGTTCCACTCTATCTAGCTTAAGGGAGAGTATGGGTGATTCTGATATTTCTATGTTGGATGATGTTTTACCGCCTAGCCCTATTGAGCTGGCATAGCAATCAATCTATTGGGCTTGGGTAGCAAATCTGAAATCAACGTCACCGAGTGTTTGGGTTGATCGTTCCTTAGATTTTGGTACTCCATCTGATCCATTTTCCTCAAAGTTTTTGACAAATGAAAATATTTTGGAAGCTATGATGTCAGAAGAAGAACCAGGGGAAGATTATCATCATCGTTCCCATCTTCCAGATTATGAAGAAAACAATCTCACTGAACTATATCACCGATCCATCAAAACTTTCTTTTCGAATTATTTACTGATTAATGAAATTGACTTTGAGAAAAATTTATCAAATATTGAAGAACAATTTCTATCGATATTTCAACCAAACCTGGCGTTGTAGAAAATATTCATGTCAGTGTATCTTGTTCTCCATCAAAACTTGATTCATATCACTTTCATTTTTGTGAATTTCGTGACATATTTGCTTGGTCTTATAAGGAAATGCCAGGCATAGATACTAGTATAGTTGAACACACTATTAATATGTATCCTGATGTCAAACCGGTGCGCCAATGGTTTCGTCCTATTCATCTGAAGAAAACCACTGGCATCAAAGCAGAAGTTGAAAATCCTTTGCATGCTGGTTTCATTTACCTTGTTCCGCTAATTGAGTGGGTTTCCAATATCATTCTTGTTATGAAAAAACAAGGAACCATTAGAGTGTGCGTCGATTATTGGTATGTTAATCATGCTTGTCCAAAAGACAACTATCCTACTCCCTTTATAGACCAGATTATTGATGATTGTGATGGATGTGAAATATTCTTGTTCATGGATGGATTTTCTGGCTACAATAAAATCAATATCCACCCAGATGACCAACATAAGACATAATTCATCTGTCCCTTGGGGAAATTCGCATATAGGAAACTTTCGTTTGGTTTAAATAACGTTGGGAAAAATTTTCAGAGAGTAATGGATTATGATTTCAACGACATCAAGTATATTTTTCAACCATATCTAGATGATTTACCAGCGCATTCATGAAATTGGACTGATCACCCAATGCATTTGAGAGCCATTTTCTTATGTTGTCGACACTACAAGATACGCCTCAATCCACATAAATGTGTGTTTTGTGTTGGTTCTAGTCGATTGCTCAGATTTGTATTCTCAAAAGAAGGAATTTGAATAGACCCACTAAAGGTTCAGGCCATTCTTGATTTTCCTGCACCATCAAACTTACTTCAGATACAAAAACTTCAATGAAAGGCTAACTTCCTGAGAAGGTTCATTCCAAACTACGCCAAAATGGCTAAAGGATTTACTCTATTATTGAAAAGGGGGTTCCCTTCCATTGGGACCAAGTTGCGCAAGCTTCTTTTGATGATTTCAAGGACACTCTTGTTTGAGTGTCATTAATGTATCCTCCAAATTATCAAAATGATTATTTCCTATATATCTCCACGACTGAAACGACCATCGCTATGTTTTTGGTCCAAGTAGAAGATGGAATTGAACATCCGATCTATTATTTGAGTCATAACCTCAATGATACAGAAGTTAAGTACTTGTATGTGGAAAATCTTGCCTTGGCAGTTGTTCAATTTGTCCAAATATTTCGCCATTTTATCCTACTCTGAAAAAAACAATAGTTTCAGATTGCAACCCCATGACTTATATATTATCACGTCAATTGTTGGGGGGAAAATATTCAAAATGGATTGTCATTTTGCAGGAATTTGATTTTGAATTCATCAAATCCAAGTCAAAGAAGTCTTTAGTTTTTTCTGAGCTTCTCTATGACCTTCCCTCTGATAGTACTCCTATGACGTCGAAACCAGATATTCCAGATGAGTCTCTATTTCTGATCAGATAATCTGATCCTTGGTATGGGGATTTTATCATTTATCTCCAAACCCAAACTTTTCGACCTAATACCTCTCGCTCTGAATAACGACGTATTTGATACCAAGCCAAATATTATCTGATCATCGGCGATACACTTTATCATCGTGGTGTCGATACCATTTTAAGGAGGTACCTCACACATGAGGAGGCCGAAAAAGTGTTAAATGATTGTCATGTTGGGGCTTGTGGTGGACACTTATCTAGATATGCTACTGCGTAGAAGATACTCCACTCCATTTACTTTTGGCCTACTATTTTTCGAGATTGCATCCTTGCAATCAGAAGCTGTCATGCATACCAGATTTTTTATCGTAAAATTCGTAAACCGCCAGTGCCAATGCATCCTATTGTCTCTACTAGACCATTTATGAAATGGGGTATTGACTTCATGACCTGTAACCCTCCTTCGTCTAGGGGGCATGGTTATATTATTGTCTCAGTAGACTATTTTACCAAATGGGCCGAAGCGATGCCTACATTTAACAACACAGGACAAACAGCTGCATTATTTTTCTTCAACCACGTTATTGCATGGTTTGGGTCCCACAGGCTATAGTTACGGATCATGGGAAGCATTTTCAAAAACATATGATGTCTGAATTGACTACCAAGTTAGGATTTTCACATGATAATTCTACTCCTTATTATCCACAATCAAATGGACAAGTTGAGGCTATTAACAAAATTCTTAAATGAATGATTTAATGAATGATAGGAGTCCGTAAAAGGAACTGGCACTTGATCCTATACTCTGCCTTGTGGGCGTATCAAATCTCGGTGAGAAACGCAACCGGATTTACTCCTTTTCAATTGTTGTATGGTCTGGAAGCTATCTTACCAATCCAATGTGAAGTATCATCGTTAAAACTCACGATAGAATTATTACCTGACACCTCAGAAGAAGAAACGTGTCTCCTTAACCTCATCCAACTTGATGAAACACGTCGTGAAGCCCAATTGGCCAACGAAGCACATAAGAGACGTATAAAGGTGCAATACAACAAAAATGTCCAGCCTTGCATCTACTCAGAGGGCAACTTGGTCATTCGTTACAATCAAGAAGCTTATGTAATAGGTATAGGGAAATTCGAGCATTATGGAATGACCCCTATATTGTCAAAAACATTCTTGCTAAGGGTGCCTACGAGTTAGTTGATTATGATGGGATTCCATTGGAACAGCCTAGAAATGGGTTGTATCTTAAATGTTACTATGCTTAATCATGAGCGCAATAATTTTTTGTATTATATTGTATAAATGTTGTTGATTTGCATTCACTATCTTAACTTTTTTTTGGAGTTTTCTTGATGTTAGTAATCCTCTTTACATTTCATGGAATATTTTTGAATCTTCGGAACCATTTGTTGGATATGCTGATGGTGCTAGTCATAGTACGCAGAATCTATCCTTTACAGCGTGGGCCATTTTAGCTACGAACGACGAGTTAGTGAGTTTTCATGGGATTTGTATTGGTAGATTGACAAACAATATCGTTGAGTATAGTGCGTTTATTGAACTTCTCTCTGATTCCATTTCATTTGGTACTAACCACATAATCATAAGGTTAGACTCACAACTTGTGGTATTACAACTTACTAGTGTTTATACCATTAGAAATCCAACACTTGTTAGATTGTTCCTAAGAGTTCAACTTTTGGAAAGACATTTTTATTTTGTTCAATATCAACACATTTCCAAAAATTTGAACACTTTGACTGATTGATTAGCTAATCAAGTTTTAGACAGACGTTTACAACCAAAGGTAAAGAAAACATTCACATCATTGAATAGGATTGCGTATTAAACATAGGAAAAAATATGAAAACATATAGATAGATAGTTATAGGTTTTTACAAAATTTGTGCCCAAGACACATTAGTCATCTGACCTCAAACTTTATGCAAAATGTCACAAGTAAACTAGTGGTGCTCATGGTAACATGCTATAGATCTAGCAATCCTATAGAGCAACCATATCCAACGATTAGGAACCCCAAAAGTGTGTCACTGCAGTCACATGTGAAGCTCTTAGATCTGGAAATCTAGAATCCCGAAGGTCAACCCCTCTATGTGTTTTTGAAGCTCAGCCAAAGTCATAGCCATATCAAGGTCCTGAAGGACTGCTCTCCCAACAACCCTCTCTGCTGCCACATCAGCTTTGCGCTCTGGTTCCTCTACTGCTTGAACATGACCGATAGCTGCATTACATCAAAAATTTAGTTTAGTCTTGGAAAGAAATCAAAACACAAAAACTTTGTATAAAACTTAGAAAAATCAAAAAACATGGTCAAATAATTCTTACCTATTGCACCCCACTGAGCACTTTCTGGTAATACTAGATCTGGATCTCCTCGAAAGTCGACGCCTGTGTATGCATACTCATTGATGGTGACAATCTGTCGCCAAAACCAGGCGAAGAATTTAGTAGAGAACACAATGGTCGATTGGCCTCCATGCCGACCAATGAGTTCTACCCATCCCTACATTTGAGGATCTCTAGGACTAGATATATCTAGTTTTACATACTATGGCTGCATCAGTGGAATTGGTTCCAAAGAAAAGGAGATAGGGATTGAACCATAACTGAAATTTTTCTTCCTTCCTCCCTTTGATTTATTCAGTTGTTCCTTTATCTTATATAGAACAGGTTCAGACCAGTTGAAGATTATTGGCTCTAAGCACTCTAGCACATACCGCATATATGATCTATTCGCTACATGTAGTGGAACGGTGCCAGCAATTTTAGCTATCATGAAAAGGATGGTTCTCAAAGGAAAATCCCTGAAATCCCAGATGTTTATTTTTCCATATTTGCTAGGTTCTACCCCTGGATAGCAATACTGCATAACATAATCCCTCACTGTCTCTCCTCCAACGGTAGACCTTGTGAGATAAATGGGAAAACCTCTCCTCGACAAACCTATGAGAAAATACACATCCTCGAATGTTATGGGTAACACTTTATTTTTTATGTGAAATGCCTCTATCGCCAGATCCCATGCTTGAACTAAGATCTCCAAAGAGTTCTATTTTTTTCCTCATTCCCAACAATTTGAAGTACTTAAGTAGTCCACAATCTCTTAGGGCTCTTACAATACCCGATTCATTCAAGGAAATCATATCTTGTTCTTCATGTTCTCTTTCCCCCCATGTAATCGTCATTATAATCTGATGGAAACCTGAAATATAACCATAAGATCCATTAGATATCATTCATTGCAAAAAACTAGGAAAATTTTGAACACAACATGAAAACCAAAAACTTAAACTGTTCCCAACGCACTCCCTGGGTTGAGACAGTGCGTTGCACATGCAGGTACCCTTCATTGTACCTACTATGCAACGCAGGATTCGACATTCAGGGGTGCGTTGCCCTCATTTTGGGCAGAATTTATCCTAGGGGCCTAAAACCATAAAAAATTGTAGAGAATGGAAATGAAATGAATACTAAAGGGAAAAGGAGGTTCATAGTACTAACCTAGATCAAATAGCGACGAAATCCGTCCACAGAAACGACCACATTTGACGACTGAAGTTTGCGGGAAAAACCAGGTTCAAAACTCCAAAATGAAAATGGTAACTATGGAATGGTAAAAATGAATAGTGAAACTACTTTATATAGTCATTTAATTGTTTGCAAGTTAAATTTATTGCTATGACTAAGGTTTTATTATGTTTTTATCATGAAATAGGTATTTTTAATCCATTTGATGTTTTTTTGAATAGGAAATACAACTGATGAACAGATTAGTCGCGCAGATTTATTCAAAGAATGACTTGACCACACAGCATACTTTTTCTCCTTACTTTTTGAGCTTTGTTAAAATTGAAAAAGGATTTGAAGCACACTTTTATCTCTTATTTGAGCTTCGATAACAATGAAAAAGGAACCTGGCCTGGAGTCTTCTTTCAGCTCTTTTCAGACTTCAATAATGTGAAAATATTACCAAGCACTTGTCCTTTTGAGCTCGCTAAAGTAAATCAATTGATATCTACTCAGTATAATTTTGACCATTTTCCAGACTGAGATAGATTATTTACGAAAAAGGAATACCTTGGTTAAACATAACCAAAGAGGTTCTTTCAGATATTATTTTACACTTTTTCATATCTGAGAGACAAATTTATGAAAAATTACTTTTGGTTTTCTCTTTCGTCCTCCTTTTTAGACTCTCTAAATATGAAAAAGGATAGGGATATCACTGTCATTAAGCTCATTAAAACATAAAATAGTGACAAGCTTATCGATCATGGCAAGAATCGAGTTTCATTCATCACTAGACTCATTAAATTATTAAATAGCGATACTTTATTCACCGGAAGGGTTGAATTATAGATCAATAAAATGTTATCCTCCTCAAGCTTGTTAAAAAATAAAAAGGTAATCGTTGACAAATGATCGGGGAAAATTTGGGAAAAGAAAGCAAAGTTTCTTTTTGGTAGCAAGTCGCTCTTGAAAATGACACTTCTTTTACTCCATGTCCGTGACTATTTGGGTTGGGTAATCATCTTGACGGTTCATTCACACCTATGGTTCATATTACCTTCACTTCGGTTTTGGGTCAATGCTACCAAATCATCACATTGTCGCCAATATGTTCAAGAGAAGTCATCCAGTGATTAAAAACTCATCCTTCTGCAACACTCGTAAACCTTCATTTTCATGACCGTCATCCCTGGAAAATTGCTATTTCAAGTCATACCCATGTCTCTGAAATCAGTAACTCCATTTTTTCAATAAGGTGACTACCTATCGACGACAAATAAATATCCAAAAATTTCACTTAGAAACATTAGATTCCAGTACCGTGAGGCTTGTTACAGCATCGACAAGATTCTTGCTTTCGGATGCTTGACCGAAAGATTTTTTTGGCGTTCGACATCAAATAATCTATTCACGCCTTACGAAATGTACTACAATACCTTGAGGACCATTAACATTAATGGTGGTTCTCTCATGTTTGTTAACAACTCACATCATTCGCTAGTAATCAAACAATGTCTCTCCATGTTCGACTACAAATCATATATTCGCATGGCTAGAATTGTACCTGAATGATCGAGTGAACGAGATAAGAAGACCCTAGATATAGTTTCATCCATCTGGGCTGTGATTTCAGGATTTTTGTACACATCATCTATACGGTGGCCTTACATATATATTGTCATCCTAACATGGGCCTATATCTATAGGCATGTCTGCATCTGGGCAACATTCCAATGAAGATGACTTTCTGAATTATGTACATGTTATTAGATTGTTTATGTGTTGAACATGGGAATGCCTACCCTCAGAAATTATGATCAAAGAGGATATATCATGATGTAATGTATTGTAATATTGATGCATGTGACTACTCCTCTTCGTTTCCAGGCTCATCATAGTGTAAAGCATCTCAATCAAATGTTCTTATTATTTGGTCAATTTGGGCACCTTTCCCAATGACTTGGTTAACTAGACATCATCTCCAAGACCAATGATAAAGGGTCTATCATTCCCTATCATTTCAGTTGCTACATTCCCTAAGACAAGAAACAAGACAAATCAAGCAAGACTTTCATCAAGCAAAGGTTTCCATGGTTTGAAGCTTATTATATAACATATGAGAGCTCACCAACACAGGCTCTAAGGAGCCTAAGTGTGTTGCATATACAGGTAGCCCCATGCAAGTTTTCTCTGCAAAGAAATTCCTGACATTCACAGGTGCGTTGGCAACATTGGGAGCGAAATTCTCATTGTTCTGGAATCTCCACTTGGCCAGTGCCTTCTAGAAGAGTTCACATGTGACAAGTTTCAGATCCAAGTGTCCATTTGACATCTACATGACTGGAAACATGTCTTTCTTATTTTTGGAAAGTTATTGATTGAAAAACAACCTATAGTTCATCTATAAAATGAGCACATATCTAAGTGCTTGAAGAGGAATAATTTGAGAAGAGAAATGCTGGAGAATTTTCAATTGAGAGATAGATTTTTGTAGCTACTGTTGGAGAGATTTATACTGTGATGAGGCTTGGAAATGTTGCTAGAAGGTCACTTCAAATTAGTCACTAGGTTGTAACCTCTCCTTCTATCATCAATATAGAGTACTTATTATTTTTCTGTATATGAATCTGTATTGGCTTTGATTTTCCATATTGCAAGATATTCTTTGATGTATATGGTTTATGCTTTACTGATTTAGCTAACTAGATTGAATAGATATCTATATTATTGCATCTTCTGCTGTTTCATTTTTATTTCTTGTAAGAAGCATTCAACTCACAAACTGCTTGAATTTGAAGCTACAACATAAGTGACAGAAGGAGCCATTTGGAAGAAACTGAACAAGTAAGCGTCCAATCCTCTCTGTGTATTTTTTGAGTTAGGAGAAATATTTGTATAGTCTTTCACCTGTTGTTATAGACTAGCACGTGTCTAGGGAAGCATGATTTATCCGTAATTCACAATTCTGGCTCAACATATGCCATCAGTCAAATCGAATTTTCCAGCTACGAAGAAATGAATCCTCAGAGATATCGAAATTAGAGTTTTAATTAAATGTTGACAATGTTAAACAAAAGTTAATAACTCAGATATCTCACAAGATGATTGCATCCAAATTAGATCAGATGTACGCCAAATTCTACTACTGAATGTAGGTTGAGATATCCAGCAAATCCGATATTCAAATTGTAATGGAACATCTTCACATTGTAAATATAGGGACCTATTTAACTAAAATTGCATCAAAGATGGTGATTTTGATGGGAATCGATCAAGTTACCTACAACTCATTACCTACAACAGATATGCTTGCTTCTTTCATGACGTTTCTTTGGGAGGTTGATTTCTTGAGAATTTTTTATATTCTTTCAGGAGTACTTCCTCAGATTTTATTGTTTTGAGTGGATGTATATATCACCTTGATGCAATATAGTTTCACCTTCATTGTGAGTTTTCTTTTTTATATTAACATCCTTCGTTGGTCCTTCAAAGTAAGTGGACTCAAATAAAGCATTAATATGTATGGTAATTGGTACTCTATTTGTGTTGGCTTTCCCTGCAATATTTTTAAATCCTTTTAAAGTGTTTCTCGATAGCATATATGCTCAAGAAAAGTTGTACCATTTTCTAGTGATGGCTATAAAATCAGAGATAAAACTTTCTATCATTTTTTAAAGAGTAGAGAACTACTTTTAACACTAGAATAGATGAATTTTATTGCGCAAAAATGAGATATTTATAAATCAATTTGCATAAAAGTGAGGATATGTACAATAAATATTTTTTGGGTATTTTATTCTTTATTCAGAAGATAAAGAAATTGCAGTAGAAGACATAAGATACAAAAATTGCAAGTAAAGAAAAGATGATTTTGGGGATAAACTACTATGGCAAAGAAAAAAATTGATTTCATTACTAGATATGGATTGTTGGAGTAGAATATTGTGAAATCGATATAGAGCCTTAAATGCATGCAGCGAAGTTCGATTTTGATTCCTAAGGAAGCCCAAAAAAGGAGGAAATGAAAAGGAATGCTATAATTCTTTGAACATCATAAGCCAAGGCCACAACATCTACATGTATAGGATCAGGTCCAATGGAGACATCAGCACTCAGAAGGTCAAAGAGGAGAAAGCAAGCATGAGGACATGCTTGCAAATCAGCAAGGGGGAAATGTTGGCCCTCATTTTTGCTCAAATTTTTCTTATTAAAATACACCTAATTTCCATAAAATTATACCATATACCATATATATATACCTTATTTTGACCAATTTATTAATATTCAAGTAAATAAATTATGTTTTTCAATTTTTATATATTTTTGCAAAAAATTGGGTTTTAAGAGAATTTTTGGACAGAACTGAAAATTCCCATAATTGCTTCATTGAATTCATACTTGCAGGACACTTGGGCACGAGATGAGAAAATATTTCAAAAGCTTGAGAACTAAGGATCGATGTGTACCTATTGTTTCAGTAAAACCAAGCTAAAATAGGCTCGGTCAACGCTGGTAAAACATGACCTATTTTTCAGGAATCCTAAGAAAATAGGGTAGAAATAGTAGATTTTGGGATTTTTCCAGATTTGGTGTAACTAATTGGATGATTTCGATCTATATGTATGGAATTAGGATAATATAAGGTTGTTAGAGAAATTTTAGAACAGTTTGTTTATTATATCTCTATTTATACCAAGTTTGTGAACCATTGAAACATGTAGAATTTGTATGATTTCACTTTGACATTTCTGAACTTTGAGAGCTAATTGAAGAACCAATTATATCTTATTTTCTATTGTTATATATGGTGAATTATTGATTGAGTTTCAAGAGTTGAGAAGTACTTTCAGTGTGCGAGGCAGGCGTGTTGGGCCCCCACACCGAGCTAAGTGCACTTTCTGGTTAATTTAGTTGCAATTTCCTGAACTAGTTTTGTTTCATGTTTAATCAGTTAATTAGATATATGATGATATGTTATGATTTCTGATGAATCCTAGTATAAATTATAATCTACATATGAAGGGTCAAGCCAGTGTTTAAGTTAAACTCTCCTTCTATCTGATCAGGGACTAGAAACTAGAATTAATCTTTTTTGCTTTTAAGTGATTTTATGAAATTTCCATTTTTCTATCAATAGCATTAACGATGAATGAATTTGTAATGAAGGAAAACAATGACCTCCTTAGTTACGAGCCTCTTCTATTTTTATTTTATGCATCTTGAGATATTGTTCAGTAGTGGTTTTGAATTGTGTTCATGAAGTAGTATTGTAGAGAAGGACAAACAAGTTCTCCTAAGTTAGGAGCTTATTCTTCTGCTTATTGCAGAATTGAATTAGAAATTATTTAGTTAAGTTTTATATTTAAAATATGCATTTCCTTTAAATTCAATAATTCATCTTCTAAACTTGACTGTATTTGAAACCATATATTTTGGAGATGCTTCTAAGTTCTACAAACCTCGTTTTATAATAAAATACTTGTATTATTTTATCTAGTAAACAAACCCAATAGTGACCCACATTTTTGCAGTTGTAGCAATTAACTTATCCTCTTCCTTGACCTTCTCGTCCTCTTCCTTTGTCCTGAAATCCACCATGCCCAGATGGGGATGTTGGTGACGTAGGCTCAACTTGCATTCTATATATTTCTACTTTTTTCAACATCATATCATAAGTTTGACAGTGCTTCTCATCATGTCCCAATGACGAACATAAATTGCAAAATAACTGCTTCAACTTAGGATGGTAATTTCCAATCCTTGGACAAAAATCAATTTCATGCAATCCCGTAACTTGACAGATTATGAACAATAGTGCGCTCTTCAATGGACTAGGTCCTCCCGCATTGAGATAATTATTGAAGATAAGACATTGATCCTTCTTGTGATTTTATGCACTAGACCTCTGTGCATACCTCCTTGCCCTTATCTTTGCGTATATTTTGAATCTCTAAATGCATGGCTTCCAACTGATTTTGAATCTATTGAGTTCCGAGCACAACGGGTGTTAGGGTAGCTTCTAATTTAATCGAAATCTCTACAACCTCAGCCTATGTGGAAATATTCTGTTGACACAAGAGCTAGCGTAGATGTGGGAGCATCATAGCAATAAACCACTCATTGAGTTGCATATCATCAATTGTAAATCCACCATCTCTGATAGTGCACTTCAGCCTCTAATTTTCCTCCCACATAGATTCATTCACCTCCTAATTAATATATTTCATTTCTGTAACCAATTGCATAGATGAACTAAGCTTCTTGAATTTTTATTTTAGGGCATCTTTCACTTCATCAGAGTGGCATTAGATTTTTCTTCAATATATCTGATTTACCAATATAATGTGCAATCTCAGAAAGTAGTGGCTAAATGTACTTTCTTAATATCATCATTATTAACCTGGTGAGCTTGCCATAGAACATTTGTCACAAACAAAAAATTCTCAGGGTCTTCATTTTCAATACCTCTGAAATAGGTTGCTTCATCAACGCAACCATATCTAAGCCCGGGGGAGGTGGAGGTGGTGGTGGAGATGGACTGCGCAATGGAGTGGGTGCTTTGTGAGATGAGTCTGGAAGTGGAGTGGATGGGATCTAAAAAATGATCATGACTCCCTGATCATTTTGATTTAATGAAACTTCTTCTTCTTCAGAGTCCGCAGATTCACTAGAGCTACTAGTTTCTGGTTCACCGTCACTATCAAATCTATGCTTCAAAAGGCTATAAATAAATCCTTTCTCTGGGTCTTTTCTATAAGGTTTTCCACTACGTGTAGTCATGCATCTTTGGGAAATTCAAGCAATATGTTGACACAACCAGCCTTGTTCACACTCTAGCATCTTTAGCAGAAACTTTAAAGAGCACAGGAACTTACCTCTAGGACCCTTAAAAAAATATTCTTTCTACTTCAAAATATGACATGAACTGATCAATGGAAAATTTAGTCACAAATCCTCCCAAGATATGATCGATCCAGTGATCTATCGCACGGTTATTTTATTGTCTAGGTTTTCTAATCTCTCAATCAATTCAGGAGTCCACTCAGTGTCTACGTCATCCTTTGTGAAGGTATTGAATTCATTCAACCACGACAACTACTCCTACAATTCAATTTCAAAGGAGCAAAAGAATATCTCATGAACTTATGTATAGATGTACTTTTGTACCCACTTTTCAGCAGATATCTTAGAGCTTCGATTCTCTTGGATTTCAAATTCAAGGACGTTTCTATCCATCCAATCTTGAAATTCATTCTTCAAAGGGCACCGCAACATCAAATCTCCCTCAAAATTATCCCGATCCTAACAACGAAACCATTTTTTGGCTTGAGGGGTCCTAACCCAGGTTCATAGTTTATCGCGCAACCAACAAACCATCGAACTATTGGACCTTTTGAAAATGACTTAATTCTGCAGATCAAAGTCTCACTTGACGCATGGGGGGAGTGATGGAACCATTTTTCTGCACCCTGAGGAAGAAAATAATGTGGTGGACCTAAATAGACTGATTAAAAAAATTATACAGATCGTAGCAGATATGCGCAAATACATAATAATACTTATTAGATCACAAAACATAATCAAAGATCACTTCTTCACAGATATATCTTAAAAGAACCGGGTCCAGATCTATATAATGCATAATCACTTAAGCAGATTCATCCACGTATCCAGCCATCAATATAGCTTCATGCATTATTAAAAAATGTATTCATGTAGATACAAGTAAGCATAACAAAATTAAATCAATCATAAAAGGAAAACAGTAAACAGATAAATCAGATAGATAACACAATGCTTTCGCCAAAATCAGTCCTTGTATTAGACTCATTGAAATTCATTACATCAGACTTTCCCTTTACACTCGCATAACCAACAGAGTCCACACACAACCAGCACTAGGTCTTCACACACACAACCAGTAGGATCCTTTCTACCCAACCCAGAATTAAAACCTTACAAAAGTATCACAGACGCATAAACACTTAGATCTAAAACATGAATAATAATTAACTACTTCCTTGGACTCAATCTATCTATTTATATCCAATATAATAGGCATATACTGTTGTCTCAAACAATGTTTTGAGGCCCACAGTTTACCCTTAAAACCCTTTTACATAAAAGAGGGACTTTGACCCACCCCAAAGCCCCTTGACCTTTTTGCACAACGTGTATATACAAAACTTATACAAAAAATATATTCAAAAATGTACACCAGGGGACCCCACTCCAACAGCTACCTATAGTATTGGATTCATTATATATGGAAATTTTTAGAAGTGTGAAATTTGAAAATGATGCTCTGGGATGGGCTACACACGTTTTTTTGAAGATATAACGTGAGATCCATGTTTTTACTGCAAGGTTCAAAGAACATATGGGAAAAATTCCTGGTGCTCATGTAGAGTATGAATTCCTTTGCATAGAGCTAGCCCCTGGTGTCCTAGATGTTATAATTAAACATGCCATAACAGAACAATCTTCTTCTATATCAAGTTATCATTCTTTCGTAACAGAAGAAGTGAAATAAAATTCAAGTGCATTGCGTTCAATTGAAACGTATTTTGACTCTACCTCTCTCACATGCAATAAATTTCAAGTTCAAGGCTTTTTAGATACCGTTGCTAAGGAGAAAAAACTGCGTAGTCAACATACTGATGGTGAAGACATATTATACTCATTTGAGGAACTACAAATTGGTGCTAAAGGTGACCTGAAACAAATTTTTCTTGGCTGAAGGACAAGAATGATGTTGGGGGAGTCTGAAATTTCACGTTTTAACTACAATATTGTAATCATGGATTCTTATGAAAGTTTTGGATCATTCTTGTATAGATGTGGAGGTTTCTTCATACCAAAGAGGAAGGGCAGTGGCAAGTTGTAGAAAATGCAAAATCAAGTTGAATGATTATGGTATTCTTAGATGCTAACCACAATCGTGTTGACATGGAGGATGTGCATAAAGATCTATTGCTGCTTGTGGTAGATCTTGCTCCTTCACAGTATGAAAATGATTCCCAGATTTCGTTTATGATGGCTAGTGATGGGGTTGAAAAGAGGGTTATTGTTCAATAGGTTGATTCTCCTCTCACATGTTGAATTATTTTTGAAAATGTGATATTTTTAGAGAATAATGGAAATGGTAATGTTTTTCCAGAGAATGCGACTTTTCCTCGAATTTTATTTGAAATAACACCTAGTTTGGTTCAGTCTGAAGAATTACTCAAAACCACGGAAAATCCCATTGAAAGATAAAGTGACAAGTTCAACGCCAAAGAGAGAAATGGCTCGATAGCTAAGACCAATCAATGGTCCCAAACTCTTCTTCCCAATCTAACAGAGATATGAAAACACAAACCGCATGGGGTTTATAAAGCAGAGTGCCCACATAAATAGTTTTTCTCATAGTGCTCATAAAAAAATCGAGGGCCACAAATTGTTGTAGAAGCACCCTTGTGATTTCTTAAAAACACTAAGGGTGATACCATATATGGTTTTATCATTTCCAAAACCATGTAGTTTTCATGGACTCTGCACTTTTACTACATGGTTAAAAAAATAAAAATAAAAACATTTGTTTTAAATGATCGAAGTTTGTTTTAAACAAAAGGATTATATTTAATGTTATATATATATATATATATATATATATAATATAATATTAAAATAATATGGTTTCAAAAACATTTTTTGTAAAAGAATAAGAATAAGAAACAATTATATATCTGTTAAAATAATTAGTTTTGCAACTAACGTTGGGATAGTTAGGTTAGGAGGAGAATAAATGTGAGAAAAGAGGACATCGGAGAGGTTCAAAGTCCAGTCTACATGAAAGGGTATTTTAAACCAAAATATTTGGGGAAGACTGAATAATATATGTCAATTTTATTATAGCATTGGTTTTGCAGTGATTTTCTATCTCATGTATTCCACCATTCATACATGTATTTCCTCTCTTGGTTAGTGTAATATGCAGCTGGCTCTTTAGTTTATGGTTTAATGAATTTTATTTGTTTTACTCATTAAAATTTCATTGTAATAATTAAAAATTAATGTTGAATACTTTAATGAAGCACTCTACATCCAAGAATCTCATTCATATTATTCTTCTCTATCCATCATTATTTCTAGAGAGTTGAAGCACAGATTCTTTATTTCCTATGAAAAAAATTTGTCTCCTTCATTTTCTGCTTTACATCTCCACCCTGCAACTCTCGTAGTCTCTGGCCATTCTACTTTAGAAGGTGTTTAAGCCTAGAAAATATGTGCTTTAAACATTGGGGAAAACCACTCGGTCGGGAGCTTAGGACAGCTCCTTATCCGTTTGGTATGGTGGCTCCGACTGGATTGAAAGGACCAGTTTCCTTATAACTAATGGGTTGGTGATGGGTTGATTTTGATGAGTGAGAGTGAGACTAAATTGATTAAAATAAAGCTATCTAATTTAAACTAAATACTGATAAAGAAATTCTAAAACTAACCTGGGAAATAATATGTGAATACAACTTCAGATTATTCCGTTTGAACAATAACCATAAAAATGTATTATCATTTAAATCGAAATGTGAAGAAACAAATAAAGATAACTCTGTTTATGAAATTAGACAGAGTTGTATTAGCATATTGTATTCATCATTGTATATCATCTACATATACTTATGAAAGATAACATTTCAATTATATTAAAAAATGATATATATATAAAGAAACGTTATGAAAACAAATATCTGTAAATGATAGCAAATTTTAAAGCGAATATCATAAGACAAAAGAAATCAATAGTGAACAGATAGAAATACCTTATCCATCTTGAAAGCTTTCAAATGAAATCTGATACTCTAATCCAGTAATCTCGATGCAAAATAAAATCCAAGGTACAGAAATGCAACACTTCAAAGATAATTCCACTTAAAATCACCAGATGTGATCCTTTTTCAAAATATAAGAGCCAGTGGAGTACAGAAATGTAATCTCCAAGTCTAAAATATTATAATTCTGGACCCTTCTCTAAATGCATGAGAAGGGTCTAAATACTACTAGCTAAATCTAAAAATAGCTTATTACAAAAAATAAGGATTCGGTTTAAATGACTGTCCTTTTCCTAGGCAAGAATACAGTAAAACTAAAACTAAATCTAAAAATAAATATTATTAAGTAACTACTTATGAACTTGATCTTTAAACTTGCAGGCATCTAGCATTGTTTTGAGAAGATGTGGTTGACCGACTTCAGATTTCAACTGTCCTGAAAAGACAGAATCGGCAAGTGTAGGCGCAATCTTCTCAGCAGAATTGATGATACAATTAAGCGCACTGTGCTGACTGTGTGGTTTCACTAAGTATGTCCAGTAAGCATCCCAGTTTAATCTTGTCAACCCTTGGATTGATTTTGCTCTTTCTTCTGCCTTTTGCCTCCATTCTGTTTGTAGTTGATGTGCCTGTGGGAGATATCCCGGAACAGTTTCTGAAATCAAATTTTCTTTGTGCAAATTATCATTTACACAATCAGTAAGACTGTTTGCTGTTGTAGATGCCTCCTCTGCTGCTTTCTCTGCCCTTCTGATTTGTGCATCCCAGTTATTGAAAAGTATTTCTTTATGGTTTTCATTAATAATTGGTGCACCAGCTTTTCTTCCTTCCTCTATTTTTTGCCATACCAAATAATCAGTAATATTTTCATTAATTAAATCATAATCATTTCGTAAATCTATGACATGATTAGTGATCTTATCACTCTCTTGGCAAAAAGAATTCCATTGCAAGATTTTTTGGCATAATACTTCTTCTTGTTGCAGTAGTTGATTGTTTAAAGAAATAGTTTCTGAAACAAACTCTGGAAGCTTAGGATCATCTTTGTGCTGATCTTGGATAATCTGTATTTGTTTCTCTTTATCAGCCAGACTTTTTTGATATCCAATTTGCATTTCTTGAAGTTGTTGCTGTAACTTTTCAAGTTTCATCTGTGCTTCATTATTGGCCTGTACCTGTTGCAATTGCTGTTGCAGAACTTGTATCTGTTCTTCTTTTTCATTTAATAAGAGTTGTATCTCAAATTCTTTGTCAATAGTTGCAGAAGCATAAGCCCCTGTAATTTGAGATAACTTAGCAAGATTATCAGTAGGCTCTGTGGTAGGATCCTTCCACAAGACATCTAGTTGTTCTGCTTCAGTAGCAATTGCACCTTCTAACTTTCTCTTCTTCCTTTCTTTCTTCACTACTGCTTTGTATTTTGGGCTGTAGAATACATCTAGAGGAGGAATGTCCTCTACATTAAGTACAATTTCAGACGAGGGTGTGATAGGTATGTGCTCAGTTTCTGTGACTGTGCTACTTATTCTTGTGCTCAAAACTTTGGTTGTCTGTACAGGGGTCTGTATATTTTGTCCTTCTACATTAATCAATTGATTAAAGCTTTCCCATTCTTTGTCTATTTCAATGGTGACTGACTGTTGCTGTACATTGGTAGGAGGAGGATTTATCTGCTGAGAAGTCAAAATTTGCTGTTGAAGAAGCTCTTTCGATTGAGCAGAATCTTTCACTGATTCTTCAATTTTATCTTCCTCTTCATTAGACTTATTAGAACGTTCAGAAGTCTCTTTTTCAGATTTTGACTTAGATTTATCTGTACTCGAACTGTCGTTAAGACTAACACTAGGAGTTTGTTCCCTTGCGGGTTCCAAGCGTAGATTTTCCAAAGGAATAGTAGTTAGTCTTCTCTCTCTATAAAGTTTAAATTCCTGGAATTCCTCTGGAGATAACTGCATTTGAGCTGAATTCAAAAATTCTTTAAATGAACCTTTTGTTTGGAACATATCATCAAAAAGATCCTGTTCCCCGGAAAATTCCCTTACTCTGATTGCATTGGTAAAATTTTTAACAACATTATTTGGGTCAAATAACCTTCTCGAAAACTTGAACAGTTGTAAGCATGTAATGTTGCTTACCTCTTTGAATGCATGACCAACATCAAATAGTGAAAATGTTCCACAGGTTATGGGAAATTGTGGCCAAATGCCTTTATTCTTCTCTTTTAATTCCTTTTTCAAACCTTCTTGGCCACAGGGTTGATAAGCAATCTCCCGAGCTACAAGTTTATCTGGAACATACAGGGGTAAAACATGGGGGGAAGCATAAATTACAAAAACCCTAACATAAGCGAACAATTCTTCTCCAAACCATCTCGCGACAGGGAGAATGTCGACTTCTGTTTCTGGGGATAACCTTGGGGTAGCATTATTATGCAATATTCTGTACAATGGCAGCATTATACCATGGCAAATTTTGTGAAAATGAGGGACAAACATAGATTCCCACAGTTCCTTGTGATACACATGAATAGGCAAAGGATCATGGATTGTCCATTGCCAACCCATCAAACGTAATTTAGAAACAAAACAGATAGCGTCCATAACATAGGCAGATAAATAAAAAGGCGGATAAATCTGCTAAGAAATAGTCCGTTTAGACCGGTAATGAAAAATTGCAGTGGCCAAATTATCAGACAAGCTTTTGGCCCAGTCTACAATTGTAGCATTAACAGCAGCATTCAACAAAGGGAGCCATTCAGGCAAGATCATATTTATGTCAGGCTTTCCAAAAAGCCTGCATAACATGGCAGCACCAAAATAATATGGAGAGGTAAGTGAACCAGTACTGTACATACCGTGTTTGTTTTTCTTCAATGGTTCATCTCTTTTGGTCCATTCCTATGTGCATTCCGCCAAATTTGCATGTTCTTTGGAAAAATTCTCCATAAATTGTTTATTATAAGTCGCCTGAGGTTCTGAAAAATGATACATCAGTCTTAAATCTTCCGTAGTGAACGACCCAATTAGCTCTTGATTTGGAGTTTTAAATTGTCTGTCTGAAATATCGGTGCTATCCAGCACCCATTTCATCATGTCTGTATATGGAAGAATTCTTGGTCTTGCCACTATCCTATGCAGAAATGAACAAGCCAGTTCTTTAAGGGTTGCCTCAGATGAATTACTTGAGCTTGCAGTAGCCGCAACTTGCATCAGCATGGGATTTTCTTCTTCAAGAAAATTATACATTCCTTCCCAGGTGGTTATATCGACATCCTTATTGCAAGCAGTGTCTACATATAGTGAAGCCATTTCTCTGTTTTCAGAATTTGAAATCTTCTCTTTCTTACCCATAATGTTCTGTTAACGCTTTGTATAGTCTTTTGCTCCTTCGTGCCTGCAGTTTTACGAGTTAAGTGAGAGTAATGACATGATAAAGGTGATGAGATAGTTTTAAATGCAAAGGCAGATGAAATATATTATTTTAACGTGAAACGACCTTTCAATCAAAACAAAATCCCATTTATCATTAATTGACAATCCATTCATTTAATCCAATCATTAAAGCGCAAAACGGATATTGATTTATGGAAGGATTTTCTTTGAACAACGCAGTTTTATGAATCTGCGACATTGCGATCTGTGATTTGCTGCGCGATATCGCAATATCGCAATATCGCAAATTGCAATTTTCTCAAAGCGTAACCATCACAAATCGAAAATATCGCAAATCGCAAATATCGCATATCGCAAAGATCGCAAATCGCAAATATCGCATATCGCAAATCACAAATATCGCATATAAAAAGTATTCATTTAACATTTTTCTGTGATTTGCGATTTGCGATTAGTATAGGCTTTTTTTGGATCGCGTTATCGCAATATCGCAAAATCGCAGTTTCAGTTTTACAAAAGATATCTACCATTTGCGATGGATGCGCTATTTCACTTAAAGAAAAATTTTATTGTAATCTATCATAAACTTAAGTGTTTCTTAAGGTTTTTCTAAGGAATTTCCCTAAGTTTATGATATAAAGTTTTATTTGAAAAGGAAAACAAATCCTAATTGATTTTTTTTTGGATTTTTTAACTAAGGGTCCCCTTTTATTTAATATTATTACTAATATTAAATAAAAGGCGGGTTGTTGCTGGTCACAACAATTGGTGATTCACTGAAAGAAACAGTCATCTCTGAAAAAATAAAATGAACACTATATTTCTAGTAAGTAAAATTTTTTAAAGATAATGAAAACTATCTTAGGATATTTCAAATAAAATCTAACTATGGAAAAGAAATAAAAATCATTCACAATTTCTTTCAAATTCCTTAAGAATGAAAACACTTTTGGGTTATCTCAAGCTTTGATCGGTGTTAATAATGAAGTAATTGGATTTCTCCAAGTTTGGTTTTATAATATACTCTATTGCCATAGGTATTGCCTCTGCTGCTTGCAAATGTTCATAGTCTCGACAGGGTTACCTTTAAACCATTAACCATTCATTGTCCCATCCAACTAAAATTATGACTTTTTAAAAGATAAATTCATAAGACATTTATCTCATGTTTTTGTCTTTTACTTATTTTTTATTTTTAAGAGCCATTGTTCTGGTTTGGTAGCCAGTTAATAACAATGCCATTGACTAGTTGTAATTAAACTGAGCAAGCTGGCTCGTGATGAGACCCCTTGTCTTATATTTATAAGCCATTACCCTGGTTTGGTATGCAGTATTGGTAATGTCAGTTTCATTACTTCTTATGAACATGGTAAGTCGGCTCATAATGAGACCTCTTATCTCTTAAATTTTCATATAATTTCTTAGAATTACATTCTAAAAAATCACAACTTAAATGGATGGGGTGAAATAGTTTTATCCTTAAGAATCAATGGATGACAATTTTTAGAGTTTCTTGAATACCAAGACTTTGAAAAATATTTACCTTTATAGATAACCTTTCTCTACTCAATAAACTTATAATGATTTACATTCTCCTCAAGTTTTCAAAAGATCATGCAAATGATTGGAATAATCTTTCAAAGTTTAACATCTTATTTTAAACTATCCAAAAACTATGATCATCTCTTTAAAAATTCTTATTTACACAAAATAAATATTTCTAATATTTTTCCTAAGAATTTTTTCTAAATAGTAAATAGTCAATTAGATACTTATTAACAACCTTTATTTGCAAAACAATTAAAAAATTTGCAGAAAGGAATATGTACAATTTAAGAAGGGGTTACCTCCTTATGAAAAGAATTTCTTCAAGATAAGCCCATTTACAGGAAGAGATTCTCTCTTTCCTGATAGATCTTGGAGTATGAATGTATTTGAGCCTATATTTTCAACGATCTGAAATGGTCCAAGCCACATTTTCTGAAACTTGGTATGTGTACCTTTTTCTTCATGTGATTTATCCCATTTCAGAACAAGATCACCAATTGACAAAATTTTAGAGCTGGTAGAACTTGCATCAAAAGAAGATTTTACAAGCTGTTGATGTTTTTCATGAATAATTTTTGCTTTATTTCTATCTTCTTCTAGTTTAAGGATTTGATCATATCTCAATTGATTGGATGAAGAAGGATTTTCTTCAATAAATTGCATTAGGGCTAATGATGGAAGAGCTAAATTTGATGGTATCACAGCTTTGTTTCCATAAACTAAATTGAAAGGTGAAGTTCCTATTGAAGCTTTTTCAGTGATACGATCAACCCATAGTGCAAAGATTAAAGACTTGTGCCAATTCTTTTGATTTTGATCAATGGTCCTTTTAATGATTTTGATAAGATTCTTGTTAGTGGATTCAGCCAAACCATTACCTTGTGGATAATAATTTGCTGAATATTTCAATTTAAAACCTCTCTTGATTGCAAATTCTGTTAAACTATTTCCGAAAAAGTAAGATGCATTATCAAAGACAAGAGCGTTAGGTACACCAAACCTGGTTATGATGAATTGATCTATGAAATCAATAATTGCATCAGAATTGGCTACCTTCAACGGGATTGCTTCTACCCATTTTGTGATATAGTCTGTTGCTGTAAGGATATATTTATGTTGTTTGGAATAATGAGGTACTATCTCACCAATAATGTCAAGCCCCCATTGTTCGAATGGTTGTTCAATACTCACTGGTTGCAAAGGAAAAGCTGGTTTCCTTTGTCTTCCACTTGTAGTTTGACAAATTTTGCACTTCCTTACGTAATCATGCGTATATTTAAAAAGGGTAGGCCAGTAATAACCAGCACGAATTATTTTGTGAGCTGTGGTATCACCTCCAAAATGACCTCCTGCTGGTCCATCATGCAATTCCTACAAAACCTTTTCAGCTTCAATATTTTCAAGACATCTTAATAAGATTGAATCATAATTATTTTTGAATAACACATTATCAATGATCTCATATTTAATAGCCTTTAATCTTAAAGCACGTTTTCTCTTATAACTGAGATTAGAAGGAGCATACCCATTTTTCAAGTAATATATAAGATCAGCATACTGAGATTCAGAGTCTGTAACACTTATCTGACTTACTTGAATATCTTTATTTGAGTCTTGATTTTCTGGTATGTTATGAGCTCCTGCCAATAATCTGCAAAAACCTTGTCCTCTAACAATCTTAGCAGGTTTAATATCAATATCATATTCTTGCAAAGCTGTAACTCGGTTAGCTCTCTTTTCTCCTACTTCTTTTTGAATTAATAATTGTCTCACTGCAGAAAATAGGACAATGATTTGTGTATGTGTTTTCAAGAGAAAAGGTCTGAAATGTTTGATTGATTTAAACACAGCAAAGGCTTGTTTTTCAACATCGGAATAATTAAGCTCAGCTCCTTGCAAATTTGACCTAAAGAAAGAAATTGGTGCTTCAATTTTCTGATCACTGAGCTGTGTTAAAACAGCTGCATAGGATGTTTCTGTGACCAAAGTATACAAAGTAAAATCTTTAGAAAAATCCGGGGTATTCAATGCTGGTGCATTAATAATCGCTTGTTTTGATTGCCTCAAAAGCTTCTTTCTCTTTATGCCCCCATTTGAATACTGAATTATTCTTGATCATATTTTGCATAGGTAAAACAATTAGAGAAAAATCAGGAATGAATCTTTTTACAAAATTGATTTGCCCAAGAAATGATTGCATGGATTTTTTGTTATAAGGTAAAGAAATATCAGAAATTTCTTTCACTCTATCTGGATCAATATATATACCATCTTTTGACACAATAAATCCTAACAGTTTTCCTTCATCTAAAGAAAAGAAAGATTTCTTTGGATTTAAGGAAATACCAAACCTTCTACATCTTTCAAATATTTGCTTTAGATCCTGTAGATGATTGGCTCTCTTTTTTGAAAATACTGTTATGTCATCAAGATAAACAACAACTGATTTATTGATGAGACCTTTAAATGATATGTCCATGGATCTTTGGAAAGTTTCTCCAGTATTTATTAAACCAAAAGGCATTTTCTGATAAGCATAAGTTCCCCATTTTGTTCTGAAAGTTGTTTTCAATCCGTCATCTGGATGAACTAAAACTTGATTATAGCCTGAAAATCCATCAAGAAAGGACATGAGTTCAGAACCAGCTACCTTTTGAAGTATATGTTCCATGGTTGGAAATGGGAAATTATCTTTTAAACACGACTTCTTTAAATTTCTAAAATCAATACAGATTCTTATATTACCATTTTTCTTCCTTACAGGTACCATATTGGAAACCCAATTGGAGTGCCTTACAGGAAAAATGATTTTGGCTTTTAAAAGTTTATTAAGTTATGATTTGATTTGACCTTCGAGATTTGGATGAACCTTTCTTAACTTTTGTTGAACAGGTTTAATATCAGGAAGCATTGGAATTGTGTGTTGAATAACCGAAGTATCATATGTTTTTAAATCATCATAATTCCAAGCAAAACCGTTTTTATATTTTTTCAGAAGTTTAATGAAAGCATTCCTTTCCTCTGGTGTTAAATTGAGTCCTAAATTAACGTTTTGAAGTTTAGAATTAGAACCAATATTTACTAATTCAAACTTCAAAGTGGAACTTTGAAGTTTAGCATTAGTGACTTTCTTGAATCTGTCTTTAATATCATATAAATCCTCTAATTTAACAAAAGATTTCGAAATGGGATTTTCATTACCTTTTGAGGAAATTTGTAAATCATGATCATTCTCATCAATAATTTGTTCATCATATGATTTCTCTGAAGTCATGAAATTTAAAATATCTTGATCATGATAGAATACTCTCCAATTTGTGACATTATCTGGGATAGATGGGCGAAAAATCAATTCTACTGAAAATCTATCAGGATTGCAATCTTCAGCTGGAAGGAGTTTGGATGCAACATTTGCTAACAAATCAGCCGATGCATTTTGATTCCTAGGAATAGGAGAAATATTGAATGCTAAAAAGTGAGTAGTAAGATCTTGCACTAGGGTTTGATATGTTTAAGATGTCCTGAAAGGCAATGGACAGTATTTCTAACTTGTTTTATGAAAATTTCGGAATCACCAAAGACTTTCAAGTATTTAACATCTAACCCTATAGCTTTATAAGGTCTTTGAATCAAGGCTTCATATTCTGTGGTATTGTTCGTACACTCAAATTCTAACCTATATGATAGCATGGTTTTCTCTCCATTTGGATCAATTAAGATGCATCCTGCTCTAGCTCCATCACTAGACTTTGATCCATCAAAATATAATTACCAAAATAAAGATTTATCTATTGGCTTATCTACAATTACATCAGAAATATTTACAATTATGGAAGAATCAGATTGTGAAAAATTTTCTATTTGAGAAACAAAAGTATTTACAGAAAAAGGTGATTGAGGTGCTTTGAAGTTTCCAAGAAATGACTCAGCAGAATAACCTCCAAGAATATTATTGTTGAATGCCACAGGCTCATTAGGTTGTTCAAATTCAGTGACAGTGTGTGTCATATGTTTTTCTCGTTCAACTTTGATTTGATTTGGTTTCCCTTTGTAGGGAAGCCACATATGTGAATAATCAGTTGCGATATAATCATTAAGTTTCGCAGACCAGTCCCTGCTTAAAACTAATCCATAGAATTCAGGAATATCTGCAATCAAAATATCAATTATTTGGACAATCCTAGGATCGGAAGCTAATCTGATAGTAACTGAATTGATTTCTCCTACAACTTGAACTTTAAAGCGATCCAATTGAACAATATGAACTGCCGATTTCTGTGGTTAGATATTCAATTTGGCACAAACAGAAGTAGGCATTATATTAGAGGATGCTCCAGAATTGATTAAACAATTATGCAGATTTTTAAAGTACATTTCATAAGTCAAAAGAAAAGGAGGAGTCTGAGAATTTGATTTTTCTCCAATGAGCACGGTATCAGTAGCATCTATCTTATCTGGTGGCTTACCAGCTCCTTTAGCTGCTTTTGCAACTACACCACTTGGTAAAGGAGCAATTGGTGTAGCATTTAATTCTTTTAATAGTAACTTCTGTTGGTGTTTTAGTTTGCTGAGTTCATGTAAGGAAATGTTGGCTTTAATCTTTTTCATGTCTTTAACAATGTTATAATCCATAGGATCTGACACCACTAAAGTCTTTGTTGTTGATGTAGGAGGATTAGAAGAAGATGGTTGATTTTGAGTCGGCAACGGAGAAGTTTTCTTTGCAGGGGATTTGTCTTTGGTACTTGGAGTTGTAATTTTCTTTCTAGGAACTATTTGTATAGGCTCCGATGTAGATTTTCTCCTAGTACTTACAGGCATAGCTTCTTTTTCTACCTCACTATCAGAATTCGGGAGAATAAAATCCCACATTCCATGCAATTCGGTTATTTCTTCATTCTCTTCTTCTTCATCTGATACTAAAGATGTATCTTCTTCTTCTTCTTCTTCTTCTGATTCTGCATTAGAGATTGAATTAGGAGGTTTAGATTCAACTTGGTTTCTTCTAAAATTTCGGAATGGTTTTTTGGTAGAACTTTCAGCTACTTGTTTTTTTATTTCAACCATTTCATTTGACATGGTTTTAAGAAATTTCTGTAAACGTTCCATATCGTATGGGTCTTTGGCCTTTTTCTTTGAATCATCTTTGAAGCTGACTTTTTCGGATTCCCTTTCCTCAATAGCATTTTTCTTTTCTAGAGAAATAATTCGTTTTTCTACTGCAATAGCCTCTTTCATATTCTCGGCCAACGTAGGTTTTGCATCTCTATCTACAAAAATTTCTATGTTTGAGGGTAAGGCAGTTATGTACCATTCACTTCTGACTTGTTCACTAGGCCTTGAATCTACGTGGATTTTTTTCAAGAGTTTGTTGAATCTAGCATTGAAATCTTTAATGGGCTCCTTAGGTTCTGTCTTCAAATTTGAGAGATCGTTGATTAAAGTAGCTATTGATATGTCATCTCCAAATTTGGTTAAAAAATGATCTGCAAAAATGGCCCAACTTGTTATGGATCCTGAAGGTAACAAAAAGTTCCAGGATCCTGTTGCCCCTTGAAGAGTATAAGGGAATAGTCTGAATACAACATCTTCTTCTACGACTCCATTCAAATTTACAGCTAGCATAAAGTTATTGATGATGTTAAGATCTGGATTGAACTTTGGAAACCATTTTCCAGGATTGTCAGGTAAATCATGTAAAGGTGCAGTCATGTTGACAGCCCCTAGAGTAGCCCATGGTCTAGTCATTATTGTAACAACTATTGGAGGAGTAGTAGAGGCTGGTGGTGTCTAAATAGAGGTTGTTGGAATAGATGATGTTGAGATTGATGATGATTGAGCAGATGATGTGGAAACAACTGTACTTTTTTGAGTTGGGGTTTCGGAAACAGGTAATTGAATATGAGATGAAGAACTTATATCACTTACTGATTCCGATTTAGTTTTTCTTGTCTTGACTCTACTAGGTAAAGGGAATTCTTTCAAAGAAATACCAAGTTTTTCACTTTGAAGCCTAGTAAGAGGTTTTGAAGGAACAAATTTTGAAGTTACACTACCTTCAGATATTTCAGACTGATCTAGAGATAATGAGAATCCTTTTAATTTATGTATTAAATCTTGTACTTCAGGAGACTCAGGATTTTGATTGTCTGATTGTTTTGAGATTTTGGTAGTGGGTGTCTGAATATTCTTCTCAATTCCTTCACTAGGATTTTGAATTTCGGAAGAAATTGAGGAAGTTAATGAGGGTGTTTTGCTCTCAGAATGGCTTGTGGGTAAATATTTACTTGCCATTCATAGCTCATGCCCTCCTTCTAGCGCCAAAAATGTTGAAGCCTATAAAATCTCTGCTTCAAACATTGGGGAAAACCACCCAGTCGGGACCTTAGGACAGCTCCTTATCCGTTTGGTATGGTGGCTCCGACTGGATTGAAAGGACCAGTTTCCTTATAACTAATGGGTTGGTGATAGGTTGATTTGGATGAGTGAGAGTGAGACTAAATTGACTGAAATAAATATATCTATTTTAAACTAAATACTGATAAAGAAATTCTAAAACTAACCTGGGCAATCATATGTGAATACAACTTCAGATTATTCTGTTTGAACAATAACCATAAAAATGTATTATCATTTAAATCGAAATGTGCAGAAACAAATAAAGATAAATCTGTTTATGAAATTAAACAGAGTTGTATTAGCATATTGTATTCATCATTGTATATCATCTACATATACTTATGAAAGATAACATTTCAATTATATTAAAAAATGATATATATAAAGAAACGTTATGAAAACAAATATCTGTAAATGATAGCAAATTTTAAAGCGAATATCATAAGACAAAAGAAATCAATAGTGAACAGATAGAAATACCTTATCCATCTTGAAAGCTTTCAAATGAAATCTGATACTCTAATCCAGTAATTCTGATGCAAAATCAAATCCAAGGTATAGAAATGCAACACTTTAAAGATAATTCCACATAAAATCACCAGATGTGATCCTTTTAAAAAATATATAAGCCAGTGGAGTACAGAAATGTAATCTCTAAGTCAAAAATATTAAAATCCAGGACCCTTCTCTAAATGTATGAGAAGGGTTTAAATACTACTTAGCTAAATCTAAAAATAATTTATTGCAAAAATTAAGGATTCGGTTTAAATGACCGTCCTTTTCCTAGGCAAAAATACAGTAAAACTAAAAGTAAATCTAAAAATAAAGACTATTAATTAACTACTTATGAACTTGATCTTTAAACTTGCAGGCATCTAGCATTGTTTTGAGAAGATGTGGTTGACTGACTTCAGATTTCAACTGTCCTGAAAAGACAGAATCGGCAAGTGTAGGCGCAATCTTCTTAGCAGAATTAATGATACAATTAAACGCACTGTGCTGACTATGTGGTTTCACTAAGTATGTCCAGTAAGAATCCCAGTTTAATCTTGTCAACCCTTGGATTGATTTTTCTCTTTCTTCTGCCTTTTGCTTCCATTTTGTTTGCAGTTGATGTGCCTGTGGAAGATATCCCGGAACAGTTTCTGAAATCAAATTTTCTTTGTGAAAATTCTCATTTACACAATCAGTAAGACTGTTTGCTGCTGTAGCCGCCTCCTCTGTTGCTTTCTCTGCCCTTCTGATTTGTGCATCCCAGTTATTGAAAAGTATTTCTTTATGGTTTTCATTAATAATTGGTGCACCAGCTTTTCTTCCTTCCTCTGTTTTTTTCCATACCAAATAATCAGAAATCTTTTCATTAATTAAATCATAATCATTTCGTAAATCTAAGACATGATTAGTGATCTTATAACTTTCTTGGCAAAAAGAATTCCATTGCAAGATTTTTTGGCATAATACTTCTTCTTGTTGCAGTAGTTGATTGTTTAAAGAAATAGTTTCTGAAATAAACTCTCGAAGCTTAGGATCATCTTTGTGCTGATCTTGGATAATCTGTATTTGTTTCTCTTTATCAGCCAAACTTTTTTGATGTCCAATTTTCATTTCTTGCAGTTGTTGCTGTAACTTTTCAAGTTTCATCTGTGCTTCATTATTGGCCTGTACATATTGCAATTGCTGTTGCAGAACTTGTATCTGTTCCTCTTTTTCTTTTAATAAGAGTTGTATCTCAAATGCTTTGTCAATAGTTGCAGAATCATAAGCTCCTGTAATTTGAGATAACTTAGCAAGATTATCAGTAGGCTCTGTGCTAGGATCCTTCCACAAGACATCTAGTTGTTCTGCTTCAGTAGCAATTGCACCTTCTAACTTTCTCTTTTTCCTTTGTTTCTTCACTACTGATTTGTATTTTGGGCTGTAGAATACATCTAGAGGAGGAATGTCCTCTACATTAAGTACAATTTCAGAAGAGGGTGTGATAGGTATGTGCTCAGTTTCTGTGACTGTGCTACTTATTCCTGTGCTCAAAACTTTTGTTGTCTGTACAGGGGTCTGTATATTCTGTCCTTCTACATTAATCAATTGATTAAAGATTTCCCATTCTTTGTCTAATTCAATTGTGACTGACTGTTGCTGTACATTGGTAGGAGGAGGATTTATCTGCTGAGAAGTCAAAATTTGTTGTTGTGAAAGCTCTTTCGATTGAGCAGAATCTTTCACTAATTCTTTAATTTTATCTTGCTCTTCATTAGACTTATTAGAATGTTCAGAAGTCTCTCTTTCAGATTTTGACTTGGATTTATCTGTACTCAAACTGTCATTACGACTAACACTAGGAGTTTGTTCCCTTGCAGGTTCCAAGCGTAGATTTTCCAAAGGAATAGTAGTTAGTCTTCTCTCTCTGTAAAGTTTAAATTCCTGTAATTCTTCTGGAGATAACTGTATTCGAGCTGAATGCAAAACTTCTTTAAATGAACCTTGTGTTCGGAACATATCATCAAAAAGATCTTGTTCTCCGGAAAATTCCCTTACCTTGATTGCAGCGGTAATAATTTTAACAACATTATTTGGGTCAAATAACCTTCTCAAAAACTTGAACAGTTGTAAGCATGTAATGTTGCTTACCTCTTTGAATGCATGACCAACATCAAATAGTGAAAATTTTCCACAGGTTATGGGAAATTGTGGCCAAATGCCTTTCTTCTTCTCTTTTAATTCCTTTGTCAAACCTCCTTGGCCACAGGTTTGATAAGCAATCTCCCGAGCTACAAGTTTATCTGGAGCATATAGGGGTAAAACATGGGGGGAAGAAGAACTTCCAAAAACCCTAACATAAGTGAACAATTCTTCTCCAAACCATCTCGCGACAGGGAGAATGTCGACTTCTGCTTCTGGGGATAACCTTGGGGTGGCGTTATTATGCAATATTCTGTACAATGGCAGCATTATACCATGGCCAATTTTGTAAAAATGAGGGACAAACTTAGATTCCCACAGTTCCTTGTGATACACATGAATAGGCAAAGGATCATGGATTTTTCATTTCCAACCCATCAAAGGGAATTTAGAAACAAAACAGATAGCGTCCATAACATAGGCAGATAAATAAAAAGGCAGATAAATCTGCTGAGAAATAGTCCGTTTAGACCGGTAATGAAAATTAGCAGTGGCCAAATTATCAGACAAGATTTTGGCCCAGTCTACAATTGTATCATTAACAGCAACATTCAACGAAGGGAGCCATTCAAGCAAGATCATATTTATGTCAGGCTTTCCAAAAATCCTGCATAACATGGCAGCAACAAAACAATATGGAGAGGTAAGTGAACCAGTACTGTACATACCGTGTTTGTTTTTCTTCAATGGTTCATCTCTTTTGGTCCATTCCTGTGTGCATTCCGCCAAATTTGCATGTTCTTTGGAAAAATTATCCATAAATTGTTTATTATAAGTCGCCTCAGGTTCCGGAAAATGATACATCAGCCTTAAATCTTCCATAGTGAACGACCAGATTAGCTCTTGATTTGGAGTTTTAAATTGCCTGTCTGAAATATCGGTGCTATCCAACACCCATTTCACCATGTCTGTATACGGAATAATTCTTGGTCTTGCTGCTATCCTATGCAGAAATGAACAAGCCAGTTCTTTAAGGGTTGCCTCAGATGAATTACTTGAGCCTGCAGTAGCCGCAACTTGCATCACCATGGGATTTTATTCCTCAAGCAAATTATACATTCCTTCCCAGGTGGTTATACCGGCATCCTTATTGCAAGCAGTGTCTGCATATAGTGAAGCCATTTCTCTATTTTCAGAATTTGAAATCTTCTCTTTCTTACCCATAATGTTCTGTGAACGCTTTGTATAGTCTTTTGCTCCTTCGCACCTGCGGTTTTACGAGTTAAGTGAGAGTAATGACATGAGAAAGGTGATGATATAGTTTTAAATGCAAAGGCGGATGAAATATATTATTTTAACGTGAAACGACCTTTCAATCAAAACAAAATCCCATTTATCATTAATTGACAATCCATTCATTTAATCCAATCATTAAAGCGCAAAACGAATATTGATTTATGGAAGGATTTTCTTTGAACAACGCGCTTTTATGAATCTGTGACATTGCGATATGCGATTTGCTGCGCGATATCGCAATATCGCAATATTGCAAATCACAATTTTCTCAAAGCGTAACCATCGCAAATCGCAAATATCGCAAATTGCAAATATCGCATATCGCAAAGATCGCAAATCGCAAATATCGCATATCGCAAATCGCGAATATCGCATATAAAAAGTATTCATTTAACATTTTTCTGCGATTTGCGATTTGCGATCAGTATAAGCTTTTTTGGGATCGCGTTATCGCAATATCGCAAAATCACAGTTTCAGTTTTACAAAAGATATCTACCATTTGCGATGGATGCGTTATTTCGCTTAAAGAAAATTTTTATTGTAATCTATCATAAACTTAAGTGTTTCTTAAGGTTTTTCTAAGGAATTTCCCTAAGTTTATGATATAAAGTTTTATTTGAAAAGGAAAACAAATCCTAATTGATTTTTTTTTGGATTTTTTAACTAAGGGTCCCCTTTTATTTAGTATTATTACTAATATTAAATAAAAGGGGGGTTGTTGTTGGTCACAACAGAAGGCTAGGGTTTCAAAACTAGAAATTTTGATTACAAGCCTTCATGTCCTGTACCTCTGGCCATTAATTTCAATCTTTTTATCCAATTCAAAATGTTTGAGGCACTGGTTCCCCAACAGCCAGGAAATTTCTCTTGAGGTACAACAACTTACAAGCCTCGATTTGACAATAAATGTTGAATCATTTACACAGTCAATAATATAACCAACAGGGAAAGCCAACAAATTCTTATTTTTATTACTTTTTTGTGATGAATTCCACCCCTCACTCAATAGTTGCAAGGGAGACCATTGTTTTTCTATTGTTAAAATTTTACAAAGAAATGTCATCTTAAATTCAAACATAAATAACTTGAGGAAATTGCATTAATAATGAGATCATTTAACCCAAAATTCTATGAGCATTGTTTCTTTATGGCCTGGTTGTTCCCTGTAATGATTTCTTGCATTTGATGATCCTCCACTCTACATGGACCATTATTTCAAGCATAATGACCTCATTTCCTGCCATAGTGCTAACTATAATCCACCTTTTTATTGATATATAAGGGATGGATTATACACTATTACTTCAACGTTCACATAATTCACATTTATTTCTTGCAATTACCACCATTAGCAACTCTAACATTATGATTATTTAAAAAATATATCAACCCCAAATAATAAGACTTTATTAGTTATGTTTTAAACATTTTTTTATTTTCCACATTCTTGCACATGCATTAATTAAAAGTACATAATTTCACAAGCATGCCTATTTATCCATGAATGGGTAAGGCTAGCACATGTGTTTCCATTCAAATCTCACATGCATAAAGAAAAATATTACCAAGGCATGCTCATCTATGTACACTTCACATGCATTATAAGAAAGGGAATAATTTCATTTTACCTCTACCCACAAGAACAAGACAATACTTTAAAAGAATCATCATGGTTATCACTATCACTAGAAGAGGAAAATATTTCCAAAATTTTATTAACACAACTATTATTATTTCTTTGAACAAGAGCACATTCTTTCCCAAAATGAGAACCACTGCAAATACCCATATTTAAAAGGAAATTTAGCACAATAATTTCTATATTTGTGCATACAAATAGATATTATTTCCCCAAAAGAAACAAATATTATTTTTCCAAAATAAAAATAGAACAATATCTATTATTTATGTTTATGTATATAGCACCTATTCTTCTTCATGAAAACTAATATAATAGCTATTATTTCTGTGTATATAAAGACATATTTTTCTTCGAAGAAAATTTGGAAAATTAACTATTATGTATTTTCATATAAGGACATATTATTTCATCAAGAAAACTGTAACAATAGTTATTATTTCTATGCTTATAAGCACATATTCGTTTTCATGAATCCAATGCATAGGAAATATGCAAATATCTCCATGGAAATTAATAAAATCATCGAGCTTTCCACACATAATTTCCTTGCAATATTTTCAAATAAAATAACATGGTTTATTTATCTATTTATGTGAAAAGTTCACATTCATATTTCTCAAGAAAATATCATGACTTCTTTACCTTTTTATGTGCATGGTTCACATGCATTCTCTTTTCAAGAAAATAACATTAGTAACTTATATTTTTATGTGCATAAACTATGAAAATTTTTTAGAAAAAATGTCATTGCTAACTTATCTTTGAAATGGTTGATTCTTTCTTGCAACTCCATGAATGAGAAACCTCGTGATAATAAAATAATTTTATTGTTATGGCATGAACTTATAACTATGGAAAATATAGGGCTCTCCAACCCAATATTTGACCTCATGGAACATACTTCCATACAACTAGTAAGGAAGTGTTGCCATTGAGCCATGGTTATTAGGATGTGTTCTTAATCAAGTAAAACCCATCAATTCATCCTCCAAATCAAAAGAACACATTATTTTCAATCCAAAAATGAGTCATACCAAGGAGGATTTCTTTTTCTTTTTCACGGATGGGCTTCCTTAAGCAACATAGTTTATCTTTTTAGCTTCTTGTTGATATAATATAGTATATTTTTATTTTTTTATAATTTTGTTTTTAATGGGGAGACAATTCCTTTTCCTATCGAGCTCTAAGAGGAGTATCCGGTTCTAATTAAAAAAATTGGTGCATAAACCTTATCCCTAGAGCTTGTTCCTTCATCCAATTAACAGAGAATATTTTTCCACCAATATTATTTACTAAGAAAACAATGAAATGAAATGAAATTATAATTCCTATGGTGGTTTGTAATGGCTTAGGAACCTAATTTATTTTTTATGGAAACCACCCAAATTACATCAACATATTAATCAATAATAATTTTTATATTATCAGATTCATGATGTCTAGTTCTAGGGATATGGATATTACATACTCCCCCATTAAGGATAACACAAACCTTGGTATTCATCTCTTCTTTCTTTCATCATTATTATGTGTTTTCCCAGTATTTATATCATAATGGAACTTTCTTTTCATTCATATTGCTTTCATCTTCGCAACTTGCTTTTTAAAGTCATCTAACAATCATGACGTCTATCTTTAATCATGATAGTTTTGTAACCAAAACAACAAAAAAGGATGTACTTCCCTTTTAAAATGAAGGATTTGATTTTCTAAAAATTATAATATGTAATAAATAATATTTTATTAATAATCATCAATATTTATAGCTATGAAAAATATTCAATTTTTACTTTAAATCATTTAGCCATTGTTTAGTTTTGGAAAAAAATAAAAAAAAGGTCTATATACCAACTTATATTTAATTTTCAATACTCTTGGAAATCATGTCCACTTCATGAAATAATTTTAACTACAAGTTTTTTTATCAACTATGGGAAGCACTCAAAGTGGTTTATCAACCCGACAAAAATTACCTAGGTTTGTTTATCAACCTTCATGGAAATCACCCCGTAGAATATGATCGAGAAATCCAATTAGTATCTATCAATCATAATCACATTACTTTTAATCAAAACATTTTTAAATATCCATTATTTATGTAATGTCAGGTGATATTTTTAACCATACTACCTCAACAAGTACTCATAGAGTGTACCACTCTCTAAGCATCAAAATGATCAAAGTAGTCATAGCCGCACAAAGCGCATACTATCTTATCCCTTTATATAGACATACAAAAGACCAGTGATACAATAGAGGAACTACACTTATACTTCCTTCCTGAGTGCCGAGATCGTTTCCTATCATGATGTGCAAAAAACTTCTAACTCAAACATATAGAAAATTCATTCTAACACATCACATATTTGGTTGGTTAACTTGGTCTCACGCGAAAAACAAAATGGTAAAAGTAATGCTCCTCCCAACCAATGAGAATTAGTTTCCACTAACCAAATTGAGCTAATTTCACATCCAAGACGATTCCTTGGCAGTGACCACACTTGGTCTGGCACAGGATTCCTATTGGAGCATCTTTCCTTTTCGTTTAACAATGTCCCGTCTTGAGGAATTTAAAGCTATACACTAAATCTTTTGTGCCTCCTCTAAAAAGGATCCAAAACTAACGTGGTTTCCTCATGGATTTTCCCTCTCACCTTCTTGGCCAACCCTTTTCCCTTTTTTAGATAATATATTTATAGGGAGAGGAAAAATGGGCATGTAACTCCTCTACACATTTCCCTTCTTGGGCCATTCCAAACTTTCCTGTAACTATATGTGATGTGAAATTATATTTAACACCTTTTCCCACTGTAATATTACATGTCTTATCATATGCAATTTTTTTAATATTTAATATTAAAACAGAGAGAATATTTATGTACATCATCTATTCATACTTGACCCTCAACATGGGCCCCATAGTCTAAAAAAGTAAATTTGATAGGAAATCATGAATAAAATCTCATGTCACATGGGTGGTGTTCGTTTCAAATTTTCCACATAGTAATCTACATGCAATTTAGAAAAAAATTATTAAATTTTCTATGCATAAATATTGCATATCATAATAGTAAACATTATTCTTTAAAATTTTCATTTGTAAATCACATTGAAATTTTTTACATTTCATTGGCTCTTATATTCCATGTTACTGGAATCTTAGTTATGTCACTAGGTTTCCATTAAGCTACCCCTTCTTAATCACACTAGCGACATTAGTCACGAAAATTTTTCATAAAATCATAGCTTCTATAAAATAATGGTATTTATAAAAACATCTTGTCAAATATATTAAAGATTCACATCAATGTTTGTTATAGATCCTATCAATATTTCACTTAGATTTCCATGCATTAAGAGTAAGCATAGAAAATTGTGATATTTATTTAAAATAGAGTTTCCATGAATATGGTTTCCAAAACAACAATTAAGGGAATATGACTTTAATAGTTGAAATTCACCATAGTTCTAATTCATGCAAAATGACATTTCATTTTACGCATATTTTTCTAATCAACAACCATTATTCAATATTACTAAATTTAATACAATCACACAAACTTTTCTTGATTAAATAAATCAGTAATTCCAATAGGCCAGAATGCCATCAAGATTGTTTTTAGTGATGACAATGAAGACACCACATTTCCTCAACACAATGGACTTAGGTTATTAGGTTTAATATGTACTCTCAATGCAATATTCACATAGAATAGATGTATTTATAAAGGATTAAATTAACATGTTTGTTAGATGTATGATGTATACTAGCTAACATCATCATTGAATAATCAACGTATAGAAATGTGAAGCTTAAAAAAAAACATAATAAATAAATATGATTAATACTATTATATCATTAAGTTAGCAAAACATACATAATCTATATCATCTCATGCATTTCACTAAATTATTAAACTATCAAATAATCGTGGCTTCCCTCATCCTACCAATTGTCATTTATGTATGTTCATATGCAAAGAAAAAACCATTTCGCTTCTCTTTTATTATTATTGACATAATAATGCATTTATATTAAATCTGTCACTTTAAAGACACTAATGTTATCATGATCTAAGTTCTTTATATCATTCAGGAACTTACATTCATGTGTATTTGTTGTTAGACAAATATCCACTTTCATAATCACCATAGTTTCTTTCATATGCATAAAATCCGATACAAATATTTAATCATACAAAAATGCTAATTTGTTCTTAGTAAGCAAGTGTTGCAACAATATTGATAATGATTGATACAATCCAAATTCAATAATGTATTGTTACCATTATACCATTAACATGAAAATGAAATACCACTCTCACATTGTTTACAACTTTTACTAATATTCAAAAAAACAAATTATGCATATTGCAATATACATTCGAAGGTGAGTTTAATAGTTTTTTGAGAGCTCACATACAATTTATGAGCATGACAGTTATCAAAGATGATGCAATGAAATTCTAATTTATGAAAGGTAGTGAAATATATGGTGGGTATGTGTTATATCCTTTTCACGAATAGTCACACCCACGGGGGGTGGGGGCGGGAGGCAATTTGTTAGGTACCTATATTACTAGTATAGTCCCTTATTGTTGTTAGTGTAACCCCCTTATTTTTATTTTTTTACTCCTGTAACCCCGATATTGTTATTATTGTGCCCTTCCATTATTATTGTTAGGTTGACTAGGATTATATTGTGACCCCATGGACTCCTATATATAGAAGGAGGTTTTCTCATTTGTATCATCCAAGAATTGTTCATTTATATAATGTAAAGGAGGTTTCCCCCTCAAAGTGGCTTATTTACAAAGCTTTGATCTCTCTTTTCTTCTATTTTTAGAGCTGGTTTCATAACATTTGGTATTAGAGCTTTGGATTCTAGGGTTTCGCTACTCTAAACAGGTCATCGTGGAATATTCACTATAAATTTTGCTATACAAAGGTTTAGAAGATAACATTTGTACAGAGGGAAGCTTAAATTCTGAGGAATTATGTGTAGAAATTTTATATCTTGGTTCACAATATTTTAGGAAATATGATCCGTAGAAAGTTAGGTTTTTTTCAGGATCTCGAATTTCACACAAAACAGGTCATCGTGGAATGTGCGCTATAAAAAAATTTCTACGAAGGTTCAGAAGCTGAAATTTGTACAGAGTGAAGTTGAAATCCTGAAGAATTTCCTATCAAAATTTTGGATATTGGCTAGTAATATTTTCCGATATATGATATGTGGAAGTTCAGATTTTTTCAGACTCCCGAATTTCATCTCAAAGGGGTGACAGTGGAAAAATCGTCATAACTCTCTCTTTGAGTGTCAGATTGGGATTTTGTGAAATTTGGCCACAGTTACATCGAATTTATTTCGTGTGCATCAATTTTAGAGCCTAAGGAGGAAATATTTACACGTGGCACGTTTTACAATTTCGTTCTACTGAACCATTCCATAATTATGTCATTGTGGGAGATTGGGCATAAATTTTCCTTGAAGAATCCAAATCAGGTCAGACTTATGGCATTGGAAAGAATATTCAGAGGGCTAATACAAGGTGTAATTTTAGATATTGAAGATTTGAAATCACAGAGATAATTCAGTTTCAATATCGATCTCCTCAAAAGCAAGAAAAATGTGTGTATTTTTTTTTCGAATTGCATAAGTCTTGCGTGAAAAATTAGTTTGAAGTGATTCCAATGGAATATTGAAGCATAGATATTAGTATTAGGTTCTAAAATTCCACCTAAAAAGAATTCAACACCCATTAAGCCTTCAAAAGGCTGTACTATGACTCATGAAAAGGAGGAAGCGCAACATGACATACCAAAATTGCAAGAGCAAGTGCATCAAATTTCGCTCTTGCAAAGAGCAACAAAAAATGAAATATAAGTTTTGAAGAAAGGCATGGAAGCTAAGATGGGTGGTTTTAAAAAAGGCATGGAAGCTAAGATCAATGGTTTGAAGAATGACACAGAAGCTAAGATGGATGGCATGGAAGCTGGCATGGACGCTAAGAATGATGAAAAAATGAAAGACAACATTAAAGACATGAAGAATGACCTAAAAGCATACATGGAAGGTTTGATGACAAGGTTAATATAATAAATTATTCCTAATGGCATAAATATAGTAGAGGAAACTCATGATGATAACAAAATAAATGTTAATTGTGATTTCATAAACTCTAATGTTGTATTGAAGAACCACCATATATGAAATATGGATATGAGGAAGTTTGATGGCAAAGGATCTCGTAGCACGGATACTACATATGGAGCAATATTTTGATCTCAATAATGTGAAAAACTCACAAAAGGTATGCATTGAAACTTTACATTTAGAAAAAAATACATTTTTATGGTATCGATGGCTTTTTTCTGTAAAAAATTGTCACCTGGTCAATTTTTACAGAGGAAATGATATAAAATTATGAGGATAGAAAGAGAAACACCTTATTTAGCCAATTGATAAATCTGAAACAAAAGGGTTCAGTCATGGAGCACATTGAGGACTTCCAGAAATTGAATATAAGGGTAATTGATATTCCAGAGGAACACATGATTGATGTCTTCATAGGAACTTTAAAGGGTAACATCCAACATGAAGTTCATGTTTGGGAACCTGATTCATTGGAAAAGGAATTCAGGTTGGAAAGAAAAATTTAATGTAAAAATATGGTGACAAGAAAGCCTACCACTCACATCTATAAATATGGAAGTGTTGGTACTCCTAGACTTCCACAACCTACACTGTTGACACCACAAAAATTGGAAGAAAAAAGAGAAAAAGGGCTTTGCTACAGTTGTGATAGAAAATACACTAAAGGTCATAACTATGTTGGGAAGAAATTATTTTACATAGATTGTGAAGAGGAGGAAGAAAATCAACAAGACACTTCAAAATAAGAGGATATACACCAGGAACCAACCCTAGAAGAAGAAGAAATGAGTCTAACCATATCGTGTAATGAATTGGTAGGAATTACCACTCCTCAAACTCTCAAAGTAGAAGGATATATCAAGAATAAAAATGTAATAGTGTTGATTGATTTGGGTATTACTCATAATTTTATTCATTGTAAGGTAGCCAAGGAATTGAATTGTTTCCTATACCCAGCACCAGAATGTCAAGCGATTGTTGCAAATGGAGGAAATATAAATTGCTCTAGAAAATTCCATAATATCAAGATAACCATGGGGGAATATGTATTGAATAGTCCAATTCTTTCCATTCCAATGGGAGGTGCCAATTTTGTACTAGGAGTACAATGGTTGCAATCTTTGGTGATGATAGCTTTTAATTTTCAATAAATTTTCTTGAATTTTTTTCGGAAGGAAAGGAAATCAAATTAAAAGGTATCGCAGGGAAGAAAGGAAAGATAATATGCTCTAATGTCATGAAAAATCTTCTAAAGAAAGAACAATGAGGCGTAATTTCATAATTATGCTCACTAGTAGTTCCAACATCAAAATCATCTATTTCTCTAGATCTCAAAAATTCTTGGAAAATCATTCCAAGGTGTTTGAAAATCCCAAAGGACTCCCACCTATTCGTGATCATGATCATGCTATTCATTTTATTCCAAGGAGTGTTCGTCCAAACATCAGGCCTTACAAATATCCTTATGTCCAAAACAACGAAATTGAATGTATGATTGCAGAAATGTTAGAGGCTCCTATAATTTAACCTAGTCAAAGTTATTTCTCTGTTCTAGTAGTATTGGTGCACAAGAATGAGGGATCATGGTGCATGTGTCTAGTTTATAGCGAGCTGAATAAGCTCACTATTAAAGATAAATTTTCCATTCCTATGATTCATGAATTATTGGATGAATTACATGGAGCAATTTATTTTACCAAGTTGGATCTTTGTTCAAGATATCATCAAATTATAATGAAGACTGAAGATATTTCGAAAACAACATTTCAAACTCATAAGGGTCATTATGAATTTTTGGTTATGGCTTTTGGCCTTACCAATGCACCTTCTACATTTCAAGGGTTGATGAATTTATTTTTCAACCCCTTCCTTAGAAAATTTTTTCTAGTATTTTTTAATGACATACTAATCTACATCAGGTCTTGGAAGGATCATGTTCAACATGTTGACATGGTGCTCAAGCTATTGGAGGAGAGACAATTATATGCAAAAACATCCAAATATTTCTTTGGAGTACAAGAGGGAAATATTAGGGTCAATGTGTATCTCATAAGGGTGTTAAGGTAGACCCTAACAAAATTAAAGCCATTAAGGAATGGAAAGTCCACACAACAATAAAGTAGCTGTGAGGATTTCTTGGGTTAACAAGATATTATCGCAAGTTTGTTAAGAATTATGCAAGAATAGCAACGCCTCTAACAACATTATTGAAGAAAGATTCATTTTCATGGATTCCTGAAGCGACTAAGGACTTTGAACATATTAAAGAGGAAATGCGCCTAGCACAAGTCTTAGCTATGCGAGACTTCATAGGAACCTTTATTGTGGAATGTGATGCCTCGGGAAATGGAATTGGTGTTGTTTTAATGCAATAAGGAAGACCCATTTTTTGGAATCACAATTTCCATTAGACCAAAACCCACAGGCATCAGTCTCCACTACAATTGCCAGAGTTAGGATCCACGAGAGGAGGTTAGTCATGTCACGAAACACAGGGGGAGCTTAAAACCCAATGTCCAAAAATATGCCCCCCAATGCAAGTTGGGTGAGTTTCAAACTCGAGACCTATTGCTCCGATACCACTTGTTGGAATCATGATTTTCGTTATACCAAAACCCATAGGCGTTAGTCTCCGCTACAATCGCCAGAGTTAGGATCCACGAGAGGGGGTTAGTCCATGTTGTGAAACATATGGGGAGAATTGAACCCAGTTTCCATTACCATTTCTTTTGAAAGTCATCCAATCAAAGGAAATGTTGGAAATACTAGATGCACTAAAGAAATGGCGACCTTACCTAATGGGAAGACAATTCAAGCTAAAAAATGATCATGATAGTCTTAAATGCTTTTTGGAACAAAGGCTATCTTCAGAAGAGCAACAAAAATGGGTCACAAAGATGTTGGGTTATGACTTTGAAATCATCTACAAAAAAGGGAAGCTAAATTTTTTTGCAGATGCACTCTCAAGAAAGGATAAAGAGGTGGAAGAATTTCTTTGTTCCGTTTCTATTATCCAACCAGATTGAATAACTAAAGCAAGGGATGAATGGAAGAAGGAAAAAGAAGTGTGGAAACTCATTCAAAATTTGCAGCAAGATCCTATTACATTTGATATATTTAGTTGGAAAAATGATTCCTTATGGTAAAAATACCATTTATATATTTGCAATAATTCCCAACAAAAACAAAATATTATTTTGGAATTGCACACTTCTCCTTTAGGAGGACACTCAGGATTTTTAAAAACTTACCACAGGGTGAAGAAAGATTTTTTTTGGGATGGCCTTAAATCTGATATTCAAAATTTTGTGGTGGAATGTTTGGTTTTCCAACAAATTAAAGTTTAGACAATTAAGACCCATGGTCTTCTACAACCTTTATCCATTCCAAGTCAATGTTGGGAGGAGATTTCAATGGATTTTATCACAGGTTTACCTAAGTCCGAAGGAAAGAGTGTCATCATGGTGGTAGTTTATAGGCTTACCAAATATGCACACTTTTTTGCATTATCTCATACATTTAAAGAAAATACAATTGCTACTGCATTTATGGAAACAATTCAAAAGCTACATGGAAACCCAAAAATTATTGTAAGTGACAGAGATCCCATTTTTACTGGAAATTTTTGGACGGTATTATTTTCTTGTTTGGGTACTCAGCTAGCTCATAGCTCATCTTATCATCCTCAATATTAGAGTAAAACTAAGATAGTGAATAAATATTTGGAAGGATATTTTCGTTGCTTGTATATGGTAAACAAACACAATGGGTCAAGTGGATACCTCTCACTGAATAGTGGTTTAAAAATTTCTTCCATACTGCAGCAAAAATGACCCCATTATGGCACTTTATGGATATCATCCACCATTTATCACATCTTCTTTAAGAGAAAATTCAAAGGTTCAAGCAATGGAAGATCACATCGAGCATCAACAAGAAGTTCTCCAAATCTTAAAGGATAACCTACATTTGGCACAAAATCAAATGAAACAAGAGGAAGATCAACATCGCAGCGAGAGAAGTTTTGATCTAGGAGACTAGGTACTTTTATGGCTAAAACCATACAAATGAATGTCCCTAAAGAAATTTAAGAAGGATAATAAATTATTGGAGAAGTACTATGGTCCTTACAAGGCACTGCAAAATTATATTGGTACTATGGAATACAAATCAGAGCTTCATGTTTCTTCTTGAGTGCATCCAGTTTTCCATGTTTCATGATTAAAAAAGTCTATAGGGGACAAACTTCTAGTTCAAACAATATTACTAGAACTTGATGAGGAAGAGAAAATCATATTGGAACCTGAAGTAGTCACGGAAATAAGTACTCAACAATTATGGAATTGATCAATTTCAAAGTATCTCATCAAATGGAAGAACTTACCCACTGAAGATTCTACATGGGAGGATGATAATTTTATACAGAAGCATCCAGAGCTACTCAAGAATTGAGGAGAGCACTTTTTTGAAGGAGAGGGGCATGTTAGTTCCCTATATTACTATTATAATCCATTAATTTTGTTAGTATAACCTCCTTATTGTTATTGTTGTACCCGTGTAACCCCAATATTGTTATTATTGTGCACTTACAGTATTATTGTTAGGTCGGCTAGGATTATATTGTGACCCCATGGACTCCTATATATAGAAGGATTTTTCTTCATTTGTATCATCCATGAATTGTTCATTTATGTAATGTAAAGGAGGTTCCCCCCTCAAAGTGGCTTATTTCTAAGGAGTTGATCTCTCCTTTCTTCTATTTTTGGAGTTGTTTTCATAACACAACCCCCCTTGTCCAGGGGTTTGCAGCGGGTGGGTAGCCCCTACATGGGATCTGAGGCAACACCTAGGGAAAACAATTTTGGACCCTATTTTAGGTGGGTGGAACCGCTTATGGTTTTGTGCATGGGTTTTCACATGGTTTTTGGGCATGATGGTTTTCGGCCCTTGGTATTTTGTAGATCCGGCCAAGGGAGCTATAGTTATGTTGTAATCCAGGGTTAATAGATTTAGGTTTATGAATGCTTCAACATGTATATATATGTGTTGTAGCACCAAAAGGAATATAATAAAAGAATTAAGATGGTAGTCCCGATTTGGGATCAAGGGGAAAAATCTCTGTGTATAACTATTTTATGTTTTATGCTCTTGTTATTATTTATTTTTTGTATTTAAAAATTTGTTTGAAGATAATTTCTGTATAGGGTTAAAAACCTACCTTTGGTATCATAATCGTTTCGGCTTCAAGGGGATGCCTTTGCTATTGAGGGGTTTTTTTCTCGGGCCTGTGGTAGACCCTATTCAATGGGAGATCTGTAGGATCAATTTTTGCGGTGAAATAAGATGGCGAGAAGTGGAAAGATAGAGATAGAGAAATTTAATGGTTAGATTTTTGAGTTTTGGAAGTTGAAGATGGAGGATTTGCTAGTGGATAAAGATTAGTGGATCGCGGTAGATCTGGGTACTAAACCAACGACAATGTTTGATGAAGACTAGGTGAAGTTGGATCGGAAAGAAAAGAGAACAATACGATTGTGTATCTCAGATTCGGTATTGTTGAATGTATTTGGGGAAGGTACGAAGAAGACATTGTGATTCAAGTTAGGGACTTTGTACCAATCTAAGTCTCTGGTGAATAAATTGTTCATACAAAAAAAGTTGTATAACCTGAGGATGATGGATGGAGACTTAGTAACAGAGCATTTGAACGCTTTCAATACTGTGCTTAGTCAGTTTTCATCTATTGATATTAAAATCTCATATGAAGATAAGTGCATCAGTTTTTTGTGTTCACTACCAGATTCATGTGACAATATAGTTATTGCAATAGGTAGCAATACAATTACCTTGAATTTTGATGAAATTTTCTAAACCTTGTTTTTGGAGGAAATGAGACAGAGAAATATGAAGGGCCAGAATGGATATGGCTTATCTGTATGAGGAAGTTCCCAAAATAGAAACAAAAATAAGTTTTTGAGTGGGATATCTAAATCTAGAGGGAGATCTAAATCTCCAGGAAATCCTATAAAGGTGTGCTAGAAATGTGGAAAGGAAGGGAACTTCAAAAAGGACTGCATATATAAAGCTCTTGAAAAAGGAAAGGGATATGATGATGCTAATTTTGTGAAGGAAAAAACCACGTAAGATGAAGGTAGGGATGCTTATTTTTCTTCTTCTTCAAATACACATGTAGATCATGAGGCATGGTTAATTGACTGAGGTTCATCCTTTCCCTTCACTCCTCATAGAGATTGGTTTTGTGAGTATGAGAAGTATGATGTTGGTGATGTATTCTTAGGGGATGATAGGAAGGCAAAAAGAATCATATGTGGAAAATTCAAGTTGAAGCTACAAGGTGGAAGGATTACAACAATTCCTGGTGTTCTGCATATTCCTGCATTGGCCAGAAATGTAATTTCTGTAAGCAAGACGGATGACGCAGGTGTAAAAACAGTGTTCAAAAAATATGCCTGCGATATGGTTTGGTTAGAACTGGTATTAATGTGGGGAGTTTGAATTGAAAATATGTACAAACTTCAGGTTAACACTATTATTGATTGGTGCAACAATTATGTGGTTCCTGAAAGTGGAGCGGAAATCCTACTAGCACTATCTGGAGAAAATACCATGTTATGACATTGAAGGCTTGGACATATTAGAGAGAAGGGCCTTTGGATTCTGCATGGTAATGGTATGGTAGAAGATATGTATAATTTCTCTCTCAATTTCGATTTCTATGAACATTGTGTATATGGGAAGTAGAATCAGGTGAGTTTTCCTTCTCATGCTAAGAGGGTGAATAAGATATTAGAGCTTGTGCACAATGATTTGTTTGGACTTGTGTTGGTTCCATTGCTGGGTAATTTTGTGTACTATGTTTCATTCATATATGACTTCTCAAGAAATACGTGGATATATTTATTTAGGAAAAAATTTGAAGTCTTTGATAGATTTAAAGAATTTAAGGCTCTAGTGGAAAACCCAATAGAGAACAAGATAAAGGTGTCGAGGATAGATAATGGTGGAGAGTTATGCAAGAAGGAATTTGAAGAGTTTTGTAATAAGTGTGGTATAGCACGATAGAAGACTACTCCATACACACCTCAGCAAAATGGAATTACAGAAAGAATGAATAAAATGTTGATGGAAAAGGAAAGAATCATGCTCAATGTTACCGGGTTAGGACAAGAATTGTGGGTAGAGGGAGTGGAGACTACATGTTTACCTGGTTAACGTATCACCTTCATCAGCGTTGGAGGATAAGAGCCCACATGAGGTATGGACTGGTAATAAACCCTCTCTTTCACATCTGAGGGTATTTGAATGTGATGCATATGTACATGTTCCGAAGGAGAAAAGGACCAAGTTGGATAATAAATATGAAAGGTGCATCTTCATTGGGTATAAGGATGGTTTAAAAGGTTACAAGCTTTGGAACCCAGAAATAAGGAATGTAGCGTACAATTGAGATGTGGTGTTTAGAGAGGTGAAAGATGTTGTTAAGCAATAATTCCTACCAAAAGAACCTGAGAAGATATAGTTTGAGCTAAAGGAGAATTAATTAGACTCTACAACAGAACACGATTCAGAAGAGGAAGAGCCAAAAACTCCAGCTGTGAAAAGATCAGTTCGAGAAAGAAGGGAGCCAGAAAGGTATATTCCATATTCTTTTTATTCAAATTTTTCTTTAGATATCACTGATGATAATCCCAGGACTATTAGGGAGGCAGTGTATTTATAGGATGGAAAACTCTGGAAGGAGACCATGGTTGATGAAATGGAATCCTTTCACAAAACTAAGGCATGGGATTTGGTGCAATTGTCAGCTAGAAGGAAGCCCATCGGGAGAAATATAAAGCTCGATTGGTAGAAAAATGTTATTCCCAAGTGCCAGGAATTGATTTTGGTGATATTTTTTCTCCTGTTGCCAAGGTTACTTCTATTAGATTAATTTTATCTGTTGATGCTGCATTTGATTTTGACGTAGAACGGATGGATGTGAAGACAAAATTTCTTCGCGGTGATTTGGAAGAGGAGATCTACATGAAGAAACTGAATGCTTTGTAGTTAAGGGTAAGAAAGAACTGGCATGCAAGTTAAAAAAGTATTTGTATGGGTTAAAATAGTCACCAAGGATGTGGTATCATAAATTTTACACCTATATATGGGGACTTGGCTTCACCAGAAGCAAAGAGGATCACTGTGTGTATTTTAAATAAATTGGTGACAATGTTATTTATTTGGTCTTGTATTTGGATGATATGTTTTTGGTTGTAAATGAAAAAAATATTATCTAGGAGTTGAAGACCCAATTTTTCCCCAAATTTGACATGAAGGCTCTTGGTGCTACAAACTATATTTTGGGCATGGAAATTACGATAGATCGGACAAAGAGGAAGCTCTGGTTAAACCAGAGGAAGTATGTCGAGACAATATTGTAGAGGTTCAATATCCATGATAGTAAACTGACGAAGGTTCCTATTCTTGTAGGTGTAAAGCTATATGTTGAATAGTGTCCCAAGACACAAGAAGAAGAGGAGGATATGTCCCGTGTTCCACATGTAAGTGCAGTGGGTAGCCTGATGTATTCAATAGTCTTTACTAGAGCATACATTGCACATGCAGTGGGAGTATTGAGCAAGTTTATGTCAAACCAGGGAAGGAGCATTGGACAACAGTGAAGCATTTTTTAGATATTTTCGTGGCACTGGGGTTTGGTTTGTGCTACTTGGGAGGACCAGGAATGGACAGAGTTTTGGACATCCATGGTTTTGTTGAAGAAGACTAGGTTGGAGATTTGGACCAAAGAAGATTTGAAAGTGGGTATGTGTTTAGCCTATTTGGTGGTGGCATCAGTTGGATGACTAAAAGATTGTCTGTAGTGGCTATTTCAACTATAGAGGCAAAATACATGGAAGAGAATCATGCAAGCAAGGAGAGAGTTTGGTTGCAGAGATTGTGTTCAAGTATGGGGTTGGTGTAGCAAGCTATAAGGATAGACGGTGATAGCCAAAGTACAATTTATTGGCTAAGAACCCTACTTATCATTCAAATACAAAGCACATTGATGTGAAATATCACTTTGTGAGAGATATTGTTGAGGATAAAAAGGTGTTGCTAGTAAATGTGGACACTTTGAAGAATGTTGCAGACGTAATGACGAAGTTTGTGAGCACTCAAAATTTCTCTTGGTGTAGAGAAACAATGGGTGTTGTAGGCCTAGACTAATGACTAAGCTCTCCTGTGGCCCCATGCGGAAAGAAAACAACAAGTGGGAGAATGTTGGGCATGTTTTAAATTATTTCCACAAATAGTTGCACGTGGGGGGGTCACAGGGGTTTGCAAGGGGCAGCTACCCCCCTGCATGGGGTCTGGGGCAGCGCCCCAGGAGATTTTTTTTAGGCACTATTTTAGGTGGGCAGACCCACCTATGGTTTTGTGCATGGGTTTGGACATGGTTTTGGGGCATGATGGTTTTTAGCCCCTAGTATTTTGTAGATACGGTCAAGGGAACTATGGTTATGCTCTAATCCAGGGCTAATGGATTGGGGTTTATGAATGCTTCAACATGTATATATATCTGTTGTAACACTAAAATGAATATAATAAAATAATCAAGCTGGTAGTCCTGATTTGGGATCTGGGGGAAAAATATCTGTGTATATCTATTTTATGTTTTATGTTCTCGTTATTGTTTATTTTCTGTGTTTAAGAATTCATTTGTAGATAAAATTTGTACATGGTTAAAACCTACATATATTAAATAGTACATGTCACCAACTATCATAAACTCAATCAATATTCAATGTAATTCTATGACAAGACACAATCAACTATTAGCCATTATAGTGAAGGCCTACCACTTGACTCATTATTTATCCTCAACATTTAAGAGGGTTCTTTTAATGTCTTTCTAAGCATTCTATTGTCCTCTTCAAGGACACCCCCCACCTTTCTACATACTTTCACTATTACAAAAAAATACATGCATTCATTATTTTCTTATAACCAATTCATTGGAACTCTAATAAATTTTCTTTAAATGCAACATTAAACATTATCATAAAAGTATGTATGCAAAGGTTGATAGTTAACCCACACTATCAATAATTGCATTATGAGTATTCAAAATTTTTCATGATTTAGCTACAACAATGCAACATAATTTCTACTTATCTTTTATCTCCATAAAGACTAAAATGCCATGAGCACAATTATTCTTTAAATAAGACATTACACATCATTCTTCAGTGTGTTTATTAACACCATCATCCATATAATATCAAATGTAGACTACTGCATATATTCCATGTAATTTTTGTTAGTGTCATACCTGAACTTATATCTATTAGCATCATACGTTTACTCTACATTCTTACAAAACCCAAAAGGATCTAGTTTTGCAAACTTTTCTCTGATACTACTTGTAACATCCCCTAGTAGACCTCTGGTAAAAAGACATAGGATTGTAAAATTTTACCATATTTACTAGCATGTAATATTCCCAATGACTTATTCCGTAATCATTATATGATCATTAGAGAAAATCATTGTAATAACTTAAAGTAACTATAGAAGCAACGTCATGGATAATGTAAAGTAATATTCATTATTTCCGTTTGTTAGCATACTACAATTTACCATAACTTTTCCTACCTTACATTGATTACTTAATCAAGCTTAACTCAAAACATGAGATTGATATTATTTTCCAATGTTATGCAAACACACCATATCATCAAGATCATCAAATAAGGAAACACATAATTTTACACACTACCACTTATATACCCTGGAGACCTGAAAGGGAGAAACCAACAAAAGTATATTTTTATTACATATATTTTTAGGGTGCTCACTTGTCACTCAATGGATGCAAGAGAGACTATCCCTTTTCCATCATTAAAATTTACAAAGAAATATCATCTTAAATTCAAACATAACTGATTTGATTCCATTACATTAATTATGAAAGTATTTGCCCCACAATTCCCTAAGCATTCTATCTTTGTGGCCTAGTTTTTCCTTGCAGTGATTTCCTATGTTTGATGATTCTTTAGTCTATATGGACCATTAATTCAAGCATAATGACCTCATTTCCTTCCATTTTTTTAAGTATAACCCATCATTTGGTTGATATATAAGGGATGGATTATACACTATTAATTCATTGTTTTCATAATTCACATTTCTTCCTTGCAATTACCACTATCAACAACTCTTACATCCTAATTATATAAAACATTTATCAAACCTAAATAATAATTCCATACTATATATGCTTTAAACATCTTTTCATGTTCCACTTTCTTTCACATGAATTAACTGAAAGTACATAATTTCACAAACATGCCTATTTATCCATGCATGACTAAGGCTATGAAACATGTATATCCATCCAAATCTCACATACATAAAGTAAAATATTACCAATGCATTCTCATCTATATACACTTTACATGCATTATAATAAAGGGAATAGTTACATTTTACCTCCACCCATAAGAAAAAATAATACTTTAAAAAGTGTAATGTTCCAAATTATGAACAACTACACTATTGGGAATATCTCAAGATATTACCAATGTGGAGATCAACAATACATAAACATGAGCTGGAAAATAGCAGTGAGTGCATTAATACTGAAAATGCTGAAAGATTCACATAACCATTACATTAGATTATAGCAGCAACAAATGTATACAAGATCTTGAGGAAATTATCTCTCAATCTAGGCAATGCAGCCTGAATGAAGCATATACATGGAAAATGGAAAAATACTGCTATACAAGAGAATCCCTAGCTATGACTGCGGAATCCTTGAAGGAGAACTACTAAAAAATTTCAATAACATCTAGATATGACAATAGATAGCTCAAATAAGAAGGGGGAGCAAGATATCAACTTCTGGAAACATACAATACACAACCCTTGAAAGGATTGGCTGAAATAAGTACAAAATGGAAAATTTGCAGAAATGTCAGAGTTGCTGGGTAGCTGCAGCAGCTCAAAACTGGAAATGGATGTAGATAGATGATGATGCTGCAATAGATGGATGAATCTCATCCAAAGGATCTCTAGAGTGAAAGGATGATCCTCTCACCTAAGATCTCACCCTCCAAACATGTGGAGCAAGTCCCCACTACAAATACACTCAGAAATAACGCAGTCTAGAGAAGGGACTACGTTTTTGGTGAAGAGAAATTCTTGGCCTGATGCCAATGATCTGAAATATGCTCCTAGATATTCCTCACTATCCTCCCAGAGGAATAGAAGCTCCCTCCTCTGAAAGATGAGCTAAGGAAATGGTATATGGTGTCCTCCACTGCAACACCCTAGTAACATTGCATTATACTTTAGCAGAATAACGCAGTATCTGAAAAGAGAAGCCTTGGCCTTGAGCCAAGAGATGTGGAGAATGAAGAACAATCCTTCAAGAGGCATCTCAAGGAGGAGAAATCCTAAATAGGAATTCCCTGGAAATTCTTGCTAAATAGCAAAATAATGCACAATGTCTATGTAGACATGAAATGAATAATCCAAGCATGAGAAACAATGGTTGCCTTGCCCTCCTTTTGAACAAGTGAAGGCTCTCTCTGCATGGGCCCCATCCATTAGGGTTTCCTCACCCAAATATCCTCTTCATCATTCACATTGCACTATCTTCAAAGTAAGCCACTCCTCCTATGGCAACATTGTTGACTTGGTCAAACCTGACCTTATCTTCATGCATTTTCCCCTTTTCACACTTGAGGGTGAAAAATCAAGTTCTTCTGTCTATCCATTTCCACATGTGAGGGATTTTATTCATGTTTTCAATAAAAATGGGCCTCCTTACCCATTTATTTGGCTGCTAGGTGATAAGAGAAAAACTTTAATATTCCATTTAGCCATGTGCTAAAATGGGAACATTACAGTCCTCCCCTCCCAAATGTTGCTTGTACTCAAGAAACTGCAAGGATCTCCACCCAAGGCATGGAGTCTGAAATATGTTGAGGAACATCTTCATCATGTAGATCCTCCATCCCCCAAGCAATATTCCACACAAAGTGATTTACCTCCCAATATGGAAACTCTTGAAAATCATCTTCCACCTTTGGCTCCTGCAATGTAGGTGGGCTGAAAATCTGATCTTGGTAGAAAAATAGCCTACCCCATGTTGTCCTCCTCTCCACTTAGGATAATTGTAGAGTATATGCTGATATTGGGTTGCAAAAATGTTTCCATCAAGTGGAAAAATGAAGACTAGACCTCCAAGGATCTCTCCTCCAGCGTTATGAAACATGTTGTCCCAAATCATCTCATATGTGATGAGTTGGAAGTCACCATCATATGGAATCCAATCAATCATATGGCTCACCTCAAATTGAAACAAATGTTTTGCTGTAGTGGCCACATGTGCTCTCATGCTCCCATTATAACATGCAATGCAAATAATGTGGGAGATATCTCCTCCAAAGGACACATCCAACCAATGTGCCATTCCCCCAATCATGATCTCAACAAATACAAAGACAACAACAAAATAATTAACCATAATGGAAACCATGCTTGCTATTATATGTGGCAAGGGAGAAGGAAAATGGTCCCTCAATTGTAACCAATGTAGTTTGACCCTCAACTGCAAAAGAGTGTGAAAAAAAGTGTGGCCACTGAACCACTTTCTTGTTTTCCTAATCTCTTCAAATGTATGGAGGAAGTGAATGATATATGATGCAAGGTGAGTAAGTCCTCCAAAATACATTTTCTCTCCAAGTCCTCCTAGGGAGTGGTCACCAATAGTGATCATGGCCTCAAGTAGACCATGGGGTCTAGAAGAAAGAATGCTCCTCCTTGGAGAAACATCATGTACAAATATGGTTAAGGGATGAATATACAAATCATAATGCAAATAAACTGTACCCTCACCATAAGTTTTGCAAATGGAGTGGCTCAAAAATGAGCCTCCTCTCATCCTCAAAGAGAAAAGAGGTGGTTGTGCTAACTCCTCCAAAGAGTTATGTATCTCCTCCATTTGCACATGATATATGCATCTCCTCATATGCTAATCTATCAATATCATGCAAGCAAGATGATCCTGGGAATACTCCACCAACAACCCAGAGCTCCAACATGGATCTATCCTCCATAGTGACAGTGCTGATGATTCCCCATGAAGGACATCTATCATATGGTTATCTCCCAAGGTCTCCACTCCTCTGAAACCAATGAATGGTGCCTCAACATGTGAAGAATCTCTCATCATTTTCTGCTATAGTGGTCTCCCCGGCAAAATGTCTCCATGAAATGAGACATCATCATCAAGAGGTGACTGCATATATGAATGAACAAATCTATCCATGCTCCCACTACATAATCCAATCACCTTATTAGGTTCATCAACCTCATAAAATAGACAAGGATGTGTGCTCCTCATCACATCATGATGGTCATCTTCCCTATCACCTCCTTGTGTCTCCATGGTTTCACACCTCCTCAACAATGGCACATGTAGAACATGGGTTGTGCCTTTATCTCCACACATGAGATCCTGGGGACTTCGTTGCAAAGATGAAAGAATACCTCTACCTGGAGCAAGATCTCCTCCTTCCTTTTCATTAGGCACTAGATAATCTCTAGATGGCACAACTTTGTTGCCCTCGGCTCCCTCAACATAGATGGAAAACCCTCCAATAATGTTGCTGCAAATATTGAATTCCTCCCAAGGTGGAATTAATTCCTAATAATCAAAGGTCAAGAAATATCCCTTTTGCACCATGATTGTGCCATCTCCTACTCCTGCAACATAATATAAGAAATGAGAGAAAATTTTCTCTTGCTCTGTAAAGAATAACCCCAGCAACAAATGTTTTTTCTACTCCCACATGCTCTCATCATGCAAGATATGTGATGAAGACATAGTGAATGATATGAATGTTGCACCATCTCTATGCACCCATACTCCTTGCCGCTCCATGATCCTAGCATCCTGCCACATCTTCTCCATCCTCATACCCTTGGAAAGAGTGTTTTCCAAGTGATGTCCAAACTCCTTCAAGAGTAACCAGCACAACCAAGCCTCCTGCTGCCCGGTATCATAAATCTGCAAGTAGCTGACCAGCTCCTTTCTCGTCACCCACTCAAACAATTGTGGATGTCTCCTTCCATCCTTCATCTTGGTACTCCTCCCATGAGAGCTACCATCATCCCAAATCAAACTCCTGCATTTCATGGGATATTGAAATGCAATCTTCTCGAGGATCAATTTGACCCTATGAGGATCCAAATAGGTGGTAGGAAAAAACCTCCCATCATGGTGTGCATGACTCAAGGAATGTCCATCATAGTCATGAGAGATGTTATCCATCCGAATATGTCCTCCATCTACTATATATTCTCGTGATAAGGGAAGTAACTCCTCAAACTAATGAATAATCTTGCACTCCATGATGTGTGGGAGTGCACCTCTGCTGAAATATTTCCAGAAGATCTCCTCCTCATGCATTTCCTTCCAAAACCAAAAAGGCTTTGGATCTGCTACAAGTAGAAGTCTCTCTTTGAGTTTTGGCATGCTCATTGAGAGAGTGTCATCTAGAGAGGAGAAAGAGTTTCTTATCTCCAGATGTTCACTCCTTCTCACTCCTTCCTTCATGGCTTCCTGAATGAAGCTTCCCTCTGAATGCTCACATGAGGAATGATTCCTCCTTTCTCCAAAATTTCTCAGCGTAGTGCTATTCTGTTGCTCTAGATGATCTGCATGCAATGATATAGACCCATCCAAATTTTTTGCTAAAATGACAAGAGATAGATTTTCAATCATACCTTGGGGAAATGTGGAAGCTCTTTGCAAGGCTGAAAGAGTTTCCTCCTCATAAGTCTTGGCCTCCCAAACTATTGAAGATGAAGGCTGCTCCTCCATGGTCTCAATAGCACTGGTACATGACTCATTAGCTGGTGGTCAGGGCTCCTCCCTCCTTTTTCCAAACCTCCTGGTCAATCTCCGATAAAACTCAACAAGAGTAGAAACCCTTGTATGGCTTAGATGTCTGATCCACCAATTCATTGCTTCACCTCCAAGGTGTAGTGTTGCAAATTATACAACCTTTCTGTCTGCTACAAGATGTAGCAGGAAGAAAGCCTCTATTTTCTTCACCCAAACCTCTGTTGCATATGTGAGTGATCCATCAAATGTGGACAATAGAAATATATTGCCTCTCATCATCCCATAGCTATGGGATCTTCTTTCTTCCTTCTCCTAAATAAATTGTGGAAAAGCTAGAGTCTCTTGGAAGGATCTAGGTTTTTTTCAGTATTCAGCCAGGTACTCACTTAGAATTTCGAATTCCAAGTGCTCTTCATGCTTCTGGTATTTTCCTTTGTGAGAGTAGGAAGTGCATGGTCCTTCCTCTTCTCCTCCTTCAATCTTCTTGACATCCTTGGAGAGGTCTCTTCTGGATATGAAAATAGATGACAGTAAACTCATCATATTCATCATCTTGATCTTCTATGGCTGAGACTCACAGGCTGAGACAGAGATCATGCTATGATACCAATGTAATGTTCCAAACTAGGAACACCTACACTATTGGGAATATCTCAAGATATTACCAATGTGGAGATCAACAATACATAAACATGAGCTGGAAAATAACAGTGAGTGCATTAATACTAAAAATTCTGGAAGACCCACATAACCATTACATTAGATTATAGAAGAAACAAATGTATACAATATCTTAAGGAAATGATCTCTCAAGCTAGGCAATGCAGCCTCAATGAAACATATACATGGAAAATGAAGAAATACTGCTATACAAGAGAAGCCCTAGCTATGACTACGCAATCCTTGAAGGAGAACTGCTGCAAAATTTCAATAACATGTATATATGACAATATATAGCTAAAATAAGAAGGGGGAGAAAGATCTCAACCCCTGGAAACATACAATACACAATCCTTGAAAGGATTGGCTGAAATAAGTACAAAATGGAAAATTTGCAGAAATGTTGGAGTTGCTGGGTAGCTGCAGCAACTCAAAACTGGAAATGGATGTGGATAGATGATGATGCTACAATAGATGGCTAAATATCATCCAAAGGATCTCTAGAGTGAAAGGCTGATTCTCTCACCTAAGATCTCACCCTCCAAACATGTGGAGCAAGTCCCCACTACAAATACACTAAAAAATAACGTAGTCTAGAGTAGGGATTGCACTGTTGGTGAAGATAAATGATTGGCCTGATGCCAATGATATAAAATATGCTCCTGTATCTCCCTCACTATCCTCCCATAGGAATAGAAGCTCCCTCCTCTGACAGCTGAACCAAGGAAATGGTATATGGTGTCCTCCACCGCAACACCCCAGCAACAATGCATTATACTTGAGCAGATATAACGTAGTATCTGAAAAGAGAATCTTTGGCCTTGATCCAAGATATGTGGAGAATGAAGAACAATCCTTCAAGAGGCATCTCAAGAAGGAGGAGGAATCTTAAATGGGAATTCCTCCGCAATTCTTGCTAAACAGTAAAAGAATGCACAATGTCTGAATAGACATGAAATGAATAATCCAAGCATGAGAAACAATGGTTTCCTTGCCCTCCTTTTAAACAAGTGAAGGCTCTCTCTCCATGGGCCTCATCCATTAGGGTTTCCTCCACCAAATATCCTCTTCCCCATTCACACTGCATTGTCTTCCAAAGTAAGCCACTCCTCCTATGGCCGCACTGTTGACTTGGTCAAACTTGACCTTGTCTTCATGCATTTTCCCCTTTTCACACTTAAGGGTGAAAAATCAAGTTCTTTTGTCTATCTCTTTCCACATGTGAGGGATTTTATTCATGTTTTTAATAAACATGGGTCTCCTTACCCATTTATTTGGCTGCTAGGTGATAAGATCAAAACTTTAATATTCCATTTAGCCATGTGCTAAAATGGGAACATTACAAAAAGAATCACCATGGTTATCACTGTCACTGCAAGAATGAAACCATTCAAAAAGATTATTGCCACAACTATTAGTATTTATTTGCACAAGAAAAATTTCTTTTACAAAAGGAAAACCACGAAAAATGTCCATATTTTAAAGGAAAACTAGGACAATAACTACCATCCTTTTGCATGCAAATACATATTCTTTTTCCAAAATTAAATTAACACAATAGCTATTATTTATGTGTATGTATATAATGGCTATTATTATTCAAGAAAAATAATATAATATCTATTATTTCTATTTATATAAACACATATTCTTTTTTTTCAAAAAAAATTGGGAAAATAATTATTATCTATGTGCATATAATCACATATTTTTTCCTCAAGAAACTATCATCAAGACTATTAGTTTTAGGCATATAAGCACACATTTTTTTTCAAGAGTCTAATGCACAGGAACCATGTGAATATTTCAAAGGAAATTAATAAAATAATATACCTTTCTACACATAATTTACCTGGAATATTTTCAAACAAAATAACATGGTTTTTTTATCTTTTTATGTGCAAAGTTCACATGCACTTATTTTCAAGAAAAAATCATTAATTATTTAACTATTTCTGTGCATAAGATTTGGAAAATTTTCAAGAAAAACAACATTATTAACCTATATTTCAAATCGATGATTCTTTCTCGTGACTCCGTGTTACGTAGGTAAATCCTCTCTGTGGACAGAGACGATCCCTCTAGCCCTGGAGTGGGTCTAGTAACAAAAGGACAAACTACAGTGTAGGCTCCTAATTACTGAATGAAATAGACACGGTAGATCAACCTACCTTGAGTCCAATGCTATCGTCATAGCTGTTGTAGTGGTGGCCTCTCGATTCCTGTTTCGGCAAGTCACGATCCTTTCGCAACGATGCTTGGATACCTGCACAAAATCAAAAAAAGAGAGTAGCATACAAAAGAACAATATCATTCATAATTACTAACCAGTCAAGGAGGGTTAAGAATATTACATTAATAAAACATATCAATGTGATATGGGAACCAGACAATAGTTATAGATATGTATTAATAGAATAAAGAGTTACAACCAAGCCTTGACATTGCAGCCTCCTTCAGCGGAGTTCAGTTGAAGCACATCTCGACAAAGGTCAGGAAATTCATATGGGATGAAGGGACAAGCCTAAGATCTCTCAATAAGGGACTCTGATGTTCTATCTTGAATAGAAATATCTCTAGCATTTCTGCTTCTTCAGTTCATCTCAGCTAGCTTCATCAATCGAGGATGAGTTATATTTATAGAGGAAGAGGAGGAGGTTGGGATCCCTACTATAGTGGAAGGGAGGCCTTATCCCTTGGGAGGTTTCCCCGAAATGTGGAAACAAGAGACCAAAGGAGGAAGTTCATGGTTATTCAGTCGAACCACTTCCCATGACTCATCCATGAAGTTGTTATGATCGAAACATCACCTCTATTTTTAAAAAAAAATCCATAAACAGATTGTCGTGGGTAGTTAACTAAGATAGAGTTCCATCTGGCACAGGGACCATTGTTAATCTGCCTCATCGGTGCGAGGGCATAACGGGCTACCAGCGCCAAGGAAAAAATAGGTGTTTTTAGTAGTCTGTTCAGGAAATGGTCAAGAAAAGGAATGTTTTCCTCATGGCAAGGGATGCAATGATGATATTTGCAAGGCATGACACTTTATTTTGTTCACAGAAATGAGCCTCCAATGTGCAGGATGGGGATTGCGGGAACAGTGACAAAATTTTGTGTAACAGATACCCCCTAAAACATGAGGTCCGAGAGAGAGGAAGGGGTGAAACGCTTTACAAGAACGCGTTCGAACCAAACACCATTCTCAGAAGACCTGCAATTACAGGTACAATAGATATCTCTTAGACATGAACATGTGGCATGGGTGTAGCCATCCATAATAGAGTACATATATGGAATGAGACCCGAGGAATGGACACAGCCATCCAACAGTAAGGATCAACAAATAGACTCAGGTATGGTCGCAGCCATCCAATCAAAAGGGTCCTGCAACAAATCATGATACATCATAATATCCCGTAGCCTGGATTTTATTAGACAAAACCCAGGGTCTTGTGCTCCAACTCAATTAGAACAAGTACATATTCAAGAATGAGAATATGTGAGCTGAAGTCGAGCATGAAATAAAATCACCTGATTACCAGCCAATGATGAAAGTTGTTAACAGACATGAGAGAAACCACCAATAATGATAAGGGCTCTCAAGGTACAATAGAAACAATCTGCAGAATGTGAATAGTGAGTTGGAATCGAACACCCAAAGAATCATCTGATCGAAGGCCAATGATATGGACCTGTCATCGAATGTGAAGAACCTGCCATTGAGGCATGCAGGCTCCAAGGTACCAATGGGGAGTCTGTAGACCAACTTCCTAGATAGTGAGTTGAATTCGACAGGAAGTGACCTAGTCAAAGGAGGGCCATAATGTATCCCACATCATCGACATGAGATAAAGGATAGTAATGATAATGAATTAGGATCAACAGAGAATCAAAGGGAGGTTGAAAACTGCAAAGGAAAACTTCTCTTGAACATATTAACAACACGACTTTGGATTTGGCAGTATATGACATCAAGGGATTTGAGGTCATGATGACGTGGCAAAGAATAGATGAGAGGTCAAGACATCTTACCCAAACCCACGAAGGGAATAATGACGAAACGAGATGTCCCCAAACTGACATGAATGTAGATGAGTGTCATTTTCAAGAGTGACATACTGCTAACAAAACTAAAATCTGGTGCAATTTTCCCCCACCATTTCTGGCGAGTACCCCAATTATTTTTTAAAACAAGCTTGAAGGGGATAGCATATGATTGTGCTATAAGTTTTTCCTTTGGAAAAATCCATCCTAGTACATTTTATGAGCCCTAGAAAGGAGGAACTCGATGAATGTCATGGTGACAATGTCCAATGTCATCAAGGTTTAATGAGTTTGACAAAGGAAGACTTGATGTATTTTCATGTTTAGAGAGTTTGAAAAGGAGTGGAAAAGTAAACTCTAGCATATCCCTTTTTGTAAGTAGTCTCTTAGATCTGAAAAGGTAGAAAAAATATCTAAAAGAACCTCTTAGTCGTGATAGGCTAAGGTATTCCTTTTTCGTAAATAATCGATCCCAACCCAAAAAAGGGGTAAACATATATTGGGTAGATATTGTTTTGCAGCCATTTAACGAGTTCAAAATGCCAAGAGTCTCGACAATATTTTCAATTTTAGAGAGTCAGAAAAGAGCTGAAATATGACTCCAGTAGTGACTTTTTTGTGTTTTTACCGAGTCCGAAAAAGTATAAAATAAAACTCATGACTTCATCACTATCGCATTAAAGACTTGTCGCTACACAAGAAACAGACGTAAACCCATTTATCGAAATGACATAATGTAATAATAAAAAAACATGTCTTAAAACCTAATTAGGGTTCCAAAAATTTATAAAATGCCAAAAATCGTAAAAAATAATTACTTTTCACATTTACCTCTTGTGGAGAAATAGTGACCCCATTTTACCTTGCGATTTTGTGGCGTCGATAGCGAGCAATCCAGTAGACCAATCTCGAATCTGTCAATTCCAGGAAAGAGCTAACATCCTTCCCCACATTTTAAGAATTATTTATTTACCTACAACCTTCAGTTCTAATTTATGAGGGGGAAATTGTGAAAACTATGGCACGATGGTCAGCACGGGTTTCGGGCACGGACTCGCGCCAACCGCCCAATTTTCTAAACTTGGGCACGCCAACTATGCAGACCTCTTAAAAAATTTCAATGCGAGAAGGAAAGCCTAAATTTCACAAATTACATCTTTGGATTTGGCTAATAATGTCCGTATGAACATGTTTGCAAGTGAAAGAGTGACAAAATGGTGATACAGTGGAAGGAACATGAACACAGCGTAGAGGATGAGCTTGCCATGGGAAATGCAAGATGCATGGAAGCTCTCAGAGACTGTGGACTGAAAAATTTATTCATGACTCCATGTCTCAGAGCTCAACCGAAGCTGCGACAATACTTGATCATTATCTAGGACGGGGATCACGAAAAATTCATTCTTCGAGATTAGGAACTCAAGATTGATGTTTCTGATATTTATTTCATAACAAGACTGTCGCAGCGGGGGGTAGCACCAATATTGACTGGCACCTAGCCCACCATGGAGAGCATGGGCATGTTGATTGATAGGGTATGCCTGGGAGCATGGAAAGGATAAAGAAGCAACAAAGTGGACATCTAGACTATCCTGGATTTAACACTAAGGGTAGTGCTACAGATGATCACACGAGCTGCAGGAACATAAGCACCACACGAAGCAAAAAAAAAACAGCTACTTCTTGCTGTAGATTTCTTGACACTGACCATCTACAACTGGGCAAAGGCAGTAAAAATCCATATATGTTGGGAAACCAGCTCCAAAAAGTGAAGAAAAGAGATATCAATTCCTTAGAAATAAGCCACTTTGAGGGGGAAACCTCCAATACATTACATGAATGAAAAATTATTGGATGATGCAAATGATCAAAACCTCCTTCTATATATAAGAGTCCATGGGGCCATAATATAATCCTAGTGTGGCCACAATGTAATACTAGCCGACCTAACAATAGTAATGTAAGGGCACAATAATAACAATATGGGGTTTACAGAGGTACAAAAATAACAATAAGAGGGTACACTAACATAATAAGGGACTACACTATCAATATAGGGACTTAACATGCCCCTCTCCTTCAAACAAATGTTGTTCTCAATGCTTGAGTAGCTCTGGGTACTTCTATATAAAATACTCATCCTCCCATGTAGAATCTTCAGTGGGTAAGTTCATCCACTTGATGAGATACTTTGAAATTGATTGATTTCGTAGCTGTCGATTTCTTGCTTCCGTGACCGCTTCAAGTTCCAATATGATTTTTCCTTCCTCATCAAGTTCTAGCAATATTGTTTGAACTGGAATATTTTCACCTATAACCTTCTTTAAGCATGAAACATGGAAAATTGGATGCACTTGTGAAGAAGTAGGAAGCTCCAATTTGTATGCCATAGTACCAATATTTTGCAACACCTTGTAAGGACCATAGTACTTTTGCGATAATTTATTATCCTTCTTAGCTTGCTTGAGGGAAATTTGTTTGTATGGTTGTAGCCATAAAAACCCCAATCTCCTACATAAAAACTTCTCTCAGTGTGATGTTGATCTTCCTCTTGTTTCATTCAATTTTGTGCCAAATTCAGGTTATCCTTTAAGAGTTGGAGAACTTCTTGTTGATGCTTGATGTGATCTTTCACTGCTTGAACCATCGAATTTTCTCTTAAATATGATGTGATGGATGGTGGATGATATCCATAAAGTTCCATAAATTAGGTCATTTTTGCTGAAGTATGAAAGGAAGTGTTATACCACCATTCAGTGAGAGGTAACCACTTGACCCATTGTGTTTGTTTATCCGATACAAAACAACGAAGATATCCTTCCAAACATTTATTTACTATATTTTAATGATTAAAAATATATATAAAAATCCCTAATTTCGCGCTGGGTTGATGGTTACTCAGGTAGTTCAACCACCCCAGCCCGTGGCCAACTGTTTCCAACTGCTGAAACTACTTGGAGGGACTATAAAAAGACCTCATATGTATGGCCTAAGGGAGAGAGAGAATTATTATTATTATACTCTGGTGGTTCCCTATCCAAGTCTGATTCCCCGTGCCTCCTGCACTTTCCCAGTTCATTTCAGGAAACCCTTGTTTCCTTGAGATACACATCCCTTTATATGTTATCTCGTATGCACTCATTTGGAAGGAGTCTTAGCGAGGCAAGGGCTGGACGGATCCGGACGACGGTCTGCGAAGGCCTTGGAAGGATCGGGTGATCTCTCCACTTACTTTTGTACGTACTATTTTTATAATACAGAAGTATCATGCTGTTCCCGAAGTAAATGTGTTAGTGTATGCTTTAATGTATGAAGAATATTTGTTATACAAGCATTCATGATGATTTATTTAATGTTTTATATGAATCTCACTAACATATAGAGTAGAAATATATTGTACAACTTGTCCTTTGTGCTGGTTTCTTCTTGTATTTCAGGTGAAAGAGGAAGGACGGTTGCAGGGAGTTTGAACTCCACGTGGATCTACTTCAAACGTAGGACCAACGGGTAAACTCCTCATTCTACTCGATTTCGTTTTTATGAATGTGCATGATCGTGTGAGTCTCTGTTAAGTAGTACGCCCCTGCTCTGTGGAGGTTGAATCCCAACCAACCTCTAGGGTGTAAAATCCCCGAAACAGAACTGGCGACTCTACTGGGGATCACATTTTTGTGATTCTCCTGTTGGGTTTTGTCAGCTTTTGGGAGGTTACCAACAGTTTTTTCTGTCTTTTACAGTCCAGTCGGCTTTCTTGCAATCAGTCTGAAGCTTTTATACCTTTCCCAGGCTTGTACTTTTTATTTTTTATCATCTTTCTTTGTATACGCAGTATTTCTTGTACACAGTCGCGTATACCCGCGAGTTTGTTTAGAAGGAACCGCGTACACGCGGGTTTCCCTCTACACAGACGCGTATACACGCCTGTTGCATAACTGCAAGGTCGCGTATACCTAGGCTGAATTTGAAATTTCAAGATTTTGGTGTTTTTGGTCTTTGCTGGCTGTGGAAGCCTGTGTTTTTACAGTCTTTGTACTTACTGGAGTGTGACAGAAGTGGTTTTAAGTCTTGGTTCTCTTTCGTTTGTTCGAAAACTGATCTTTTTGGCGAAGTGTTCTTGTTGGTGCTAGCACTCCCGGATTGAGTTCCAAGATCGCTTTCTGAGCGTTCTTTGCTGTTCTGCTTTACCAGAACAGAGAGCTTTTGCTCACTGACTCGCTCCTGTCTTTGTGTTGTGCTTCGCATTGCGTTCTTTGCTTTGTTTTCGATTGGTTTTCTTGAGTTTCATAGGCTAGGGTTTTGTTGCAATTTTCGAAGATCTTTTCTTGTTTCTTTGGAGTTTTGTGTTGCAACAAATTTGCACTATTTCTCTTGGCTGTTTGATTGAGTTTTTTGTCTTCCATTGCTCTTATTGATCTTGCTATCATTAGCCTTATAAGGTTTTGGGGCATAGCTGAAGTTTATGCTTGAAATTCGGTCTCGTTTTGGCTTGGATTGGGATAGTTGTTCTTGGTTTTCTTGAAGCTCTTGTTTTATAAAACTGAAAAGCCCAAAAACATTTGTTTTGCTTTTTGTTTTTTGCATATCAAAAACTCAAAAAACATTGTTTCTTGTTTTTGTTTTTGTTGTTGCCTTTTTCATTTTCGTTTGGCTTCATCTTTTGGGACTTTAGTGAAGCTTCTTGCTTCTAGTTTCCCGCTTGATTGTGAAGGGAGGTTGTCTTTTGATTTCTTCTTCTTCTTGTTGAGTATTTTGGTGTCTTATATTGAGAGTTCTTGTTCGCAAGAATTGGCTTTCTGGATATCAAAAAGATTAGTTGAAACTGAAGGAGCCTTTTTGGAAATTTCACCTTGTTTCAAGGGACTTTCTGCATCTTAGAATTTACATGCTAGTGGTCATTTGCATTAGGTGCATTGAATCATTTAGTTAGCTTCTTAATTTTTGTGCGTGTGAGTTTGTAATTCGAAAAGAAAAATATATTTTTTAGTCTCGTAGAACTTACATAGAAATTGCTCTTCATCGAAAGACAAAGAACTGCATGTGCATGTAGTCAGGTTTTTATTAATTTCTTTTGCGTCAGAACATCATTGGTTTCAACTCCATATCCTTATGACTTAATACAACAGCTCTTAAAATAAGCGATTTAATCTAAAATCAACTAGAAAGTTTTATTAAGTGTCAATCACCAACTAGCTAGGTTGTAGGGCCTTGGAATAGGAGAGAGGAGAGTTAACTCTCCAAGGCCGCTCAAACAAACATAGAAGTTTATTAATTGAGCGAAATCCAACTCCGTGAGGTGGACTGGGAAAGCTCTCATCTGAGAGTCAAGCGCGAGGGGAAGTGAAGCTTAAGAAGAGGGATACCCCCCCTCCGATTAGCTGAATCTGACCTCAAGACCGTTCCGCCCAGCTTCTGATACGGATTGGTGTCCATAGTTGGCGTTCCTAGGTTCCACACAGGTGACTGCGGGGGGGAATACCCGTGGTACCTGAGGCAGACGTCGCATCACTTTCAGCAGTACTTCTGGGGGGTGCCCTTGCGAAGCTTGGGTGCTTGAGCCGGCAAAGGCTGTCGTTAGGAGGTCGGCGTAACTGTTTCTGATACCTTCGCTAGTTGTTCTGGGCCCTAATCATCCCAGACTACTTTCGGAAGGCCCTATACTTCACTTTCCTGTATTTTGGTGTCCGGTCCTCATCACCCGGAGCGGAAATACTTGGAGGCTGTTTGCTTGCTGTTTCTCAGGGTTTTTGATTTTAGTGAGTGCTCTTTGCTCCTAGCTTGCCTAGCTTTTCACTTTTCTTGAGTCTAATATAATAAATTTATAAAAGTGGCTGATCAAGCGCCTCGACGTTCGAGGAGAGTCCGGGGGTTATCTCCCGAGAGTGCAGAGCCTTCTTCGAGAAGGCGTAGGAGCGATCTAGCAGGTGGTTTTCACCCTGTAGAGTCTGACGCTGTGGAGAGAGATCCTCCACTAAGGTCTGAAGGTTTCATTGCTGATTCCGGTGTCGGTTCCGAGAGGAGCGTTTCGCTCACCTCGAGGGTATTGTTTCCTCAGGAGGAAGATTTTCAGATAGAAGATATACCTGAGCCTGCGGCTACAAGTCCATCTCCTCTTCCTCTTGATCATCCGTTTGTTATAGAGTACGTCGGACCGGAGTCTGAGAGACCGCCGGATCTTCCATATCTTTCTTATCTTTCGATGGCCACGACTGGGAACGCGGCTTCTACCGTGAGTGCTGCGGGCATTCAGACCCCTGCTTCTGTCGAGGCAGGGGGCACCCTTGCTCTATCTTCGAGTGCTTCTAGCACTGCTATGTTTGGCTCTGGGTTCACCCAAGCATATGCTTCTCAATCTGGTCCCTTTGTTTCAGGGATGTCCATTGCTGGAAATCCCTCTTTTTCCTTTACCGCCGGTGCAGCTGGATCTACGCCCATGTCCAACATGGCTAGTGGATCAGCTTCTTTTCGGGGTTTCCCCTTTGGGACTGGGCATATTCCTAGTCCCAATCCTTCTTTAGGGTCGTTTCCTTTTACGTCCCAGACCCAAAGTTTCAATCCTTGGGCTCAGGGGCCAAGTTCGACTGCTTTTATGGGGTGGAATCCTATGTTTGCAACGTCGGGGGCAGGGAATCAGTTCATCGCGAGTCATCCAGGGAATGCTTCTTTCCCTGCATCGAGTTCTTATCAGTCTTTTTCTCCTCTATCTAATGCATGGAACCCCTACCAGGGGCTTACATCTTCAGTCAATACTTCAGCGGGGGGAACTAGTCTGGGTCTTGGTAGCTCGGCGTGGGGAGGAGGTTCTTCTCCGTTTTCTACGGGTCCTTTCTAGCAGCCTAGTGCCTCATCAAATCCAGGCTATTCTTTTCAGAATGTGGGAAATCCATCCCATCAAGGATGGAATTCTCAGGCTCCGCCGCGATTACCATTTCTGGCAACGTTAAACTTGCCAGACTTGGCGAAGTTAACTAATGACCCGATTCGGTATAGTCCGGGTTGGCCTCCGGTTCCAACCAAACTTCCTTGAGACATTCCTAAGTTTGAAGGTAAGAATGGTGAAGATCCGGCGGACCATGTCACCACATTCCACTTATGGTGTTCATCCAACTCTCTGATCGACGATTCGATTAGATTGAGATTATTTCAGCGCACCTTAACTGGAAACACCGCGAAGTGGTATATAGAGCTTACTGGGGGCAGTTTCGCCACATTTGGAGAACTGGCTGTCACTTTTCTTAACCATTTCCAGTTGCCTGTCAGATATGAGGCTGGGACCGAACTCCTGGCTAATTTTAAGCAGGATGAGGCAACTCACATTTCTGATCATATTCGGGAATGGAGGAGAAGGAAGAGGCTAATTAAAGCCCATATTCCAGGTGAGTTCCTTCTCGAGTGGTTTTTGAAATCGCTTCAGTCAGATATTTCAAAGGATGTATCCATGTCAGGGGTATATTCCGAGGAGCAGGCCATCTTTAGGGCCCAGCAGTTAGAATTGATATATTCTCAGTCTGGCATGCTTTACAAGTATTTGCCTAATGCTCCTCGCTCCAAATTGGATCTTTCGAAACCCAAACCTGGTCCGCATGGTGACGGACTTGTCGGATCGGTCAGTAGTAGTGCAGCCAGCCTGCTTTCTCAATTGCAGCAGTTGTCTTTACAATCTTCTTCTTCTGGTCAGGCTGTGCCTGCTGATTCTTCACCTTCCCAGTCTTTGTCCATTAATGCTGTCCAATCTTCTGAACCCAAAGGAAATCAACAGTCCGATGGGAAGAAGAAAGGACGTAATAACAAGAAGAAGGGCAAGAATGGGAAGGGCAATGCAAATAAGACCAACGAGCGTGTTGGTGAAGGGCAAAAAGAGAAAAAGAAAGTTAAGTTTCCGTGCAAGCTTTGTGCTGGAGACCATCTCACGCATCTTTGCCCGAAAATTCAGGATGCTCAGCGCCTGTTATCTCAGCAAGGTTCTTCTAGTTCCCCGGCTGTGCTAACAAACCCTTTTCCCCAAGGGCAGCAATTAATTGCTGGCGCGAATCAAAATCCTGGGGCTTCCTCTGGAGGTCCTCAGGAAGGGGAAATTCCATCGAATATCTTTATGATGAGTGCTCACGTGGATGTCGCTACGAGATCCCGTGATTATGGCGGAGAGGAATCTTCAAAAGCTAAGGAAGTTCCTGATGCTACTGAGCCGCTTCATATCACGAAGCCAACTGTCGAGTCTATGCCTCGGATACCGAAGGCATCCTCTAAGCGGTCAACGATTAATCAGAACATGAGGGCTGCCCAGAACTACTCGATTGTAGAAGATCTGGCGCAGAGTCCTTGTGCTATGTCAGCTTTAGAGGTACTCCAGTCTTGTCCGGCTCAGCGCAGTGCTTTGCTCACTGCCATTGGAGCTATAGATCCGAAAAATTCTCTTCTGATTATCTTTGATATGAAGAATTTTAAGAAGAGACTTCCTCATCATATGGCCTTCCATATTAAATCATCGTACCGGAAGACTAATATCTTTCGCACGGTCGTTGATGAGGGTGCTTCTACTTGCGTGATGTCTCTCACATGCTGGAAGACACTAGGATCTCCCAAAGCTATTCCATCTAGCACTATTCTTACTGCATTCGATGGCCATTCTCATAGGCCCCATGGTATTGTCCCGGCTTTGCCCATCTGTGTTGGGGGCAAAACCGTTAACATAGAGGTTGAGGTAGTAGATGCGGCCTTGGACTACAACCTTCTGTTGGGGAGGAACTGGATATATGATATGGATGCCATTGCATCTTCACTATTTCGGATAGTATGTTTCCCCCACGAAGGGAGGATAGTTACGGTGGATCAACTGGACTGTCCTCCTGTAGACCTGGATGCGCCTCCTGACTCATCTGTCCCTAAGTTGGACAATACTAAGGCACCTATGGAGAATCTGGGAGTTGGAATGTATTCTTCCCTGATGGGATCTTTTGATCTTCCTCCTCCTAAGGTGTCTATCAATGCTATTTCATCCTCCAAGGCTCCCCTTCGAAGAGAGTTTTTTCGAACTCATTATTTTTCGGACCCTTGGACCTTACCTTCCCCAACTGCCACTTTGGAGGAAGGGCAAGTGGGTGGAATGGCATTCCCGATTTCTGCAGCTGAGATTGCATATCAGTCTGTTGTTGACACTGCAGAGTCTAATCCAACTCCTCTTTCGCCGGAAGAGTTGGATGGTGATGTGGCTCCGGCTTGGACGCTTACTTCTTCTTCTGCCCAGGATTGTCTAGATACAACTCTTCCATCTGAAGAGGCCATCCTAGAAGCAATGACAGGTATAGAGAGACCGTGGGATGACTTGCATCATCGGTCTTACTTCCTACCTGACTTGAGCGAAGTCGAAGCTAGTTTTCCAAGTCCTCAGTCTCCTGGACCTGTTCACCCAGTCTTGAGCCCCTTAGCACCAGCACAGGTTTATGCTGAAGGGAACATGGCTGTGATCTCTCCGACTATCCCGGTGAACATCTCCGGGAATCCCAACATTATCGAGAACGTTTTCATTGGAGCTGAATGTTCCCGTGAAGAAGTTCAAATCTATACCGAGCTCTTCAAAGAGTATAGGGATGTTTTTGCTTGGTCTTATGAGGAAATGCCTGGCATAGACCCATCTATCGTCCAGCATGAGATCAAGACGTATGAAAACGCTAAGCCGGTCAGGCAAAAACTTCGTCCGGTTAATCCTAGGAAGGCAGCAGCTATCAAAGCTGAAGTTGAAAAGCTGCTTAAGGCGGGATTCATCTTCCCAGTTCCTCTGACTGAATGGGTTTCAAACCCCGTTCCTGTTGATAAAAAGCAAGGAACAATTCGAGTGTGCATCGATTTCAGAGACCTGAATAAGGCGTGTCCTAAAGATAATTACCCCCCACCCTTCATTGATCAGATTATTGATGAGTGTGCCGGTAACGAAATTTTTTCCTTCATGGACGGTTTTTCTGGTTATAATCAAATTACTATCCGTCCAGAAGATCAACATACGACCGCATTTATTTGTCCCTGGGGTACGTTTGCATATAAGAAAATGCCTTTTGGTCTTAAAAATGCTGGAGCTACTTTTCAGCGGGCCATGTCTTACGCCTTCCATGACATCAAGAAAATTATAGAGGCATACTTAGATGATCTAGCTTCTCATTCTCGAAAGAGGATGGATCATCCATGACACCTCCGGCAAATATTTGAGAGATGTCGTTTTTATAAAATTCGTTTGAATCCGAACAAGTGCGTTTTCGCGGTAACATCCGGTCGGCTGTTGGGATTTATCGTGTCTAGTGAAGGGATAAGGGTAGATCCCTTCAAGGTTGAGGCAATACTTCGGTTGCCTCTCCCGTCTTCAATCCGTCAACTTCAAAGTCTCCAAGGGAAGTCTAACTTTCTTCGGAGGTTTATCGTTAACTATGCTGAGATTACAAAGGGATATATGAGACTGTTGAAGAAAGGAGTCCCTTTTCTTTGGGACGACTATGCTCAGCGCTCATTCGATGCCTTGAAAAAGGCATTGACCTCTGCTCCTTTACTGAGTCCACCCGATTATAGCAGAGATTTTCTTTTGTATCTGGCTACAGCAGAATCTACCATTGGTATGGTTCTGGTTCGGGAGGATGATGCTCTGGCTGAGCATGTTATTTACTACCTTAGTCGAGGACTGGTAGGACCTGAACTACGATACACCCCGATAGAAAAATTAGCCTTAGCAGCAGTTCATGCTGTGCGGCGACTCCGGCATTATATTATTCTTCGCAAAACTTATGTCTTGGCAGCTGCCAATCCATTTCAGTTTGTCCTCAGCAGGCGAGTGATTGGGGGCAAATATAATAGATGGATTGTGATTTTACAGGAATTTGATCTAGAGTTCATGTCTGCCAAAGCCAAGAAGTCATTAGTTTTTGCGGAATTGATCTCCGAGTTGCCTTGTGGAGAGGCGATGATCTATGATGAGTCCTTTCCGGACGAACACTTGTTTCTGATCTCTCCACCAGATCCTTGGTATGGGGACATCATTGTATATCTCCAGACTGCGAAGTTTCCCTCTTCTTTTTCGAAAGATGAGCGTCGTAAGCTGCGTCACTTAGCTAAAAGTTATCTGATTATTGGTGATGCTTTGTACCCTCGAGGGGTTGATTCAATCCTAAGACGCTGCTTAACTTTCGAAGAAGCTGAGGCTGTGCTCAATGATTCTCACGGTGGAGCTTGTGGGGGTCATTTATCGGGGCTTGCTACAGCCCAAAAGATTTTGCGTGCTGGCTACTTCTAGCCCTCGATTTTCAAAGATTGTATTGAATCGGTCAAGAAGTGTCATCCTTGTCAAGTGTATACTCGAAAAATGCGCGCTCATCCAGCTCCGCTTTTTCCAGTCGTTATTGTCGGACCCTTTACAAAGTGGGGTATGGATTATACTACTTGTAACCCGCCTTCGGCAAAAGGTCACAAGTACATTATCGTAGCAGTAGACTACTTTACTAAGTGGGTCGAAGCTATGCCTACTTTTGGGAACGATGGTGAGACTGCAGCTCTTTTCTTCTTCAACCAAGTCATTGCTCGTTTCGGTATACCTAGAGAGATTGTCACTGACCATGGCAGTCACTTTCAGAACAGTATGATGGCTGAGTTGACTCTTAAATTGGGTTTCCGGCAGGAGCATTCATCTCCATATTATCCTCAGGCCAATGGCCAGGTGGAAGCCGTGAATAAATCCTTGAAGACAATTCTTCAACGGACGATTGATAAACATAGATCCAACTGGCACATTATGCTATATCCTGCACTATGGGCGTACAGGACGTCAGTTAAAACTGCAACTGGCTTTACTCCGTTTCAGTTAGTCCACGGGATAGAATCCGTATTTCCCATTGAATGCGAGATTCCTTCCCTTAAACTGGCTGTTGAGCTTCTTCCTGACACTTCTAGTCTGGCAGAGCGGCTTCTTCATCTGGAACATCTTGATGAGCAGCGTCGAGATGCCGCCACGTTGAACGAAGCACATAAAAACCGAGTCAAAGTCCAGTACGATAAGGCGGTTAAGCCTAGGGTCTTTTTCGAAGGTGACCTTGTTTTGGTCTATGCCCAAGAAAAAGATGCCTTGGGGGCAGGAAAGTTTAAGTCGATGTGGTATGGCCCCTATATCGTCAAAAAGGTCCTTAAGAAAGGAGCGTATACCTTGGTTGACTTTGAAGGAAATGAGTTGTCGGAGCCCCGAAATGGGCTCTATATGAAGAAGTATTATGCCTAGGCTTTGCCCCGGCATTTTGCTTTGTATATAGTAGTTTTTGTCTTGTACATATCTGTTTGATTTTCGATTTTTGATGAGATGGTGATTTTTTTTTATCTGCTTTGGCAGGTTGTGTTGATGTCATGAGTCATTATGGTTTCGCCGATGGTGCTAGTAGACACACCCGGAACTTAGCTTCCGCGGCTTGGGTTCTTCACTATCCTTCCGGTCAGCTGTTGGTATCAAGAGGGGTCTGCATTGGTCCTGCTTCCAATAACGTAGCAGAATACACTGTAGTCATTCATCTACTCTCGGAGGCAATATCTTTGGGTGTTGATTCGTTGGTAGTTTTCTTGGACTCCCAGCTGGTGGTGTCGCAGTTGAACAACACTTATCGGGTACGAGATCCGGTTTTATTACGATTGTTCTTGAGGGTACGTTTGTTACAAAGGTCATTTCAATTTTTAACATTCATTCATATTCCTCGAGCTGACAATTGGTTTGCTGACTCATTGGCTAATCAAACTTTAGATTGGCATATTAATCATTCAATACAATAATTTCTAATCATCAAAAACATCATACATTTGATACATTTATCACATCACATCAAATATCGCTGTATATATATCATCGGTATGTCAAAAAACTTTACAAAATTTTGGATCCATCAATGCCGTACAAAACTTGGGCTTATGCCCCATCATGTTCAATCTCAAAAAATATACAGTCATCTAATATGTAAAATCTGTCTACTCCTGAGGACCCTGCCCAGCGTTCCTATAGAACATCACTGCAGTGGCCACACGGCGGAACGGTCTAACCCAGTCCCGGGGTACTCCTACAACCCGTCTCTGGACGGCTTCTGGCAAGTCCTCCACAGCAGCCAGAGGGATTTGGCGGGTCAGTCCCTCCAAGTTTCTCTGCACGGCCTGGAGTGTCCTGTCAGAATCCGCTGTTTCTGCTTCACCTCTGCGGCGTTTATGACGTGTTAGGCCCTCAGGACGCACTGGTCCAATATCTGAAACATGATCATTTTTTCATTTGTTAGTCATTATGAATCCAATCCAAAAACATGTTTGTTTTTCATTTTTCATACATATTTGAAAAATCAAAAAAAAAATCATATAAGTTAAAATTTTTTGAAAAAACTTACCGACTGCTCCCCATGCTGCACCGGGTGGAAGTACTAGATCTGGATCTCCTCGGAAATCCATCCCGGCATAGGGATAGTCATCTACTGCGATGATCTATTCTCTCCACCATAAGAAGAACTCATCGTCCCAGGTAGTTCGGGGTACCTCGCTGCCCCCCAGTCTCTTCATCATGTCTGCCCAAAGGGCAATTCTTGGGTCCCGAGGGCTGCTGATAGTTGAGATGACTTTGGGTCTCAAAGCTGGAACTCTCTCGAAGAAGAATGTAGTCAAAATGGTTCCATAGCCAAAGTGTTTTGTATTTGTTTTGCGAATGGAGGTCAGTTGTTGTTTCATGTTCAGTAGCAGGGCAGTGCACCAATCATACACATGAATTAAGCACTCTACAGCTATGCTCATGTGCGTCCTGGACGCCTGATGCAGTGAGGCAGATCCTGCCACTCTGCCGATGGTGAATAGGAGGATCTTCATGTGCAAGTCCCTGATATCTCTGATTGCAATCTTTGTGCCAACTTTCTTGGAATTTTCTATGCAATAGATTTGGACATAGTCCTCCACGGTTAACCCTCCCAGGGGCCTTCCGTGCAGATCCACTGGGTCTCCCCTTCTGGAGAGTCCAGTGATGAAGTATATATCTTCCACTTCTATGTGTAGTGGCATTTGATCAATGATGAAACAATCCTGATCCGGTTCCCAATAATTTACCAGCATTTCAAGCAATCCCACATTACTTTTCATATTGGGCATCTTGAAAAATTTGAATAATCCACAGTTTCGGAGGACATTTTGTGCTGCGCGATCTTCCATGACCTCTTGGTCTATTGCACTATGCTCGCATTCCCTCCATGAAATTGTCATCCTGAAAAAATTCATTAAAATTTGCATTAGAAACTCATTTTTGAAATTCGGACTTGCGCATACGCTAGTTTCGTTGTGCACAGTCGCGTATACACGCGACTTTCCTTCTTTGAACCCGCGTATGCGCAGATACGCGTTTTTTAATAAGGGTTTCCAGGTAAAAATCCACTTAATTTTAAATTTTAAACGGACAAAATGAATCAACGGGATGAATAAGGAGCCTACCTGAAGTTTCGCTGAATTCTGACGGTCGGTTGTTGCTGATTTGACGAAACAAGTTTTTAGCTCCAGAGCTCTTTTCCAAATCAACTATGCAATAATGAACCAATTGAGAGGTAATTTGTGTATTTATGGCTAAAAAATTGAAAATTTTCGCAAAAATTTCCTTGTGCTTATTTTTTCGATCTGTCTTATGTTGTATAACTCGATTGCTTGGAAGTGCCCAGTTTGGTATATTTCAGGTACATTTTGACATTTTCGAGATTTTTCCCGGTTTCTGGCCCATGTGTTCAGACTCTTCATGGCAGGTATATGATCTTCACTGGCATATAGGTTAGGGAATCATTTTCCGTTGCATCTTGCATTCTAGCCTCCATACTGATCACTTGCCTTAGGGTCGATCCCATCAGGTCATGAGTATTATACCCATTTCACTCGCCGATTTTTAAATCATGACTTGATCGTAGAGCCTTCCTTTACATGGGCTTCCTAGTTAGTTCCTCGCTATCACTTGTTGCCCATGCTGCTTTTTATGTAGGCTCGGGAGTCCTCTTTAGTCCCGCCATGTCTTTCGTGTTGAAGCTTCATTCTTCTCCTTCATCACTTATCTTTTTTTGGCTTATACCCTAGAGGCTCCCTGGTGTCGTTAAGTTGTATTACTGCATTGCATATTGGCTGCTTGTTTATCCTGGCCTTTAGCCGGCTTCATTTGGAATCGATGTTTAAGCCAACTTTTGACCTTGACTTTCTGTACAAGTTAACCATTGCATGCACTTAGCTATCACGACTTGACACCTTTGTACCCATGGATGGAACGTTCCTCTGAGTATCACTGACCATTTTTCGCCACCTTGCATTGAACATAGGATTGTTCCAATCCCAGGAACTAGTGCATCTGATTTCTTGATACTCGTTCTATCCATTGTACCATAGCATTCTTTTATTCTTTTTCAGGCTTATTATATGAAAAAGACAAAAAAATAAAATATAACAAAAAGAGCGGGAACGGGATGTATCTTTGTTATTTTGATGGCAGTACAGAGTCAGTTTGTCGCCCTTGAACAAAGCACATATACTTATATATATTTCCTTCATTTGGGATGGTTCTAGTTTGACCTAGGTTCAGCCTTTACCATGTTTCACTTGTCAGTTCTCCCCCGGTCGGTTATCTCTTCCGATCATATGGAGAGTTTGTTTTGCCTCCTCCAAGACAGACTTATACAGTGTCACTTTTTACTGCCATGGTCATCATAGAGTCGTGCTTTTGTTCAAGGGAAGTCTAGCCTGAGTCGGCCATTCTGCGGTGTCTCTTGACTCATTATTCAGTCGGCCTTCCCGGTCTTGTCAGTATCATGTTCTATCACATCAATTGTTTTGATCTTCTGCTCGTGCTGGTTTGAGAAGGTCTCCATTGACTTCTTGCCGGTGGGTTTGTCTCTTATCGACTACGACACATTGCTCTGAGAGCAAGCCTAGAGCCGCACCTTGGGCCTATTTCCATCATTGATAGGTGACCTCGTGCTCAGCATTTGATCATCATCATGGGTCTTTGACTGAGTGGTTTCCCCTGTGTTCGACGTCGGCACACATTATCACACTTGGGATTCGTGCAGTACCTGGATTTCCATTTGACCCTATCGGTGGATTTCTCGCCTCTGTGTCAGCTTTCATTATTGGTTGGTTCAGAGGGTTTCTTCCGTGCGCTAGCTTCATCTTGTGCACGTCGGAAACGTACTTCGGTTTTGGTTCCATCACTCTACTTCGTCAGATTCCTTCCAAATCTTGGCCTGCGGGTTACACTCGCGCTGGACTGATGTGGGATGCCTTAATGCCTTCCTTCCAGCAGATCTTTTCCCATCGACTCCGACTCATTGCTCTGAGAACAAGATCTAGAGTCTTTTGTCAGTACCTTAGGGTTTGCAGTCATCAGTGGCAGACTCTTCGCTATCGACAGTGGGGATTCATCATTGCCTCTTGATTGGTAGATTCTTTCAAGTGTTCGACTTCAACTCATTCATTCACACTTGTCAGATTGTACTGGGGCACTTTGACACTCATTATCATTATCGGTGGGTTGTCTCACGTTGGTTAACGGGAAACATCATTGCCCGATAATCCAACGATTTCTCACATGGTCGACTTCAGCTCATTTATTCCCAGTGTGTAGAATTGTGCCGTTGTGATCGGTGAAGACCTCGGGTTGCATCAGCATTTCTCGGTTCACTGTTGACAGTTCTCTCAGTTTCTGCGAGTGTTGCCGTCCACCCTTATATGTTGCAGTTCAGCACAGCAGCATCTTATATGTTGATCCCCGAGTTGCGTGATTGTACCGTTTGATCCGCCTCTTATGATCCGGTACTTGGAGATTCGGTTACTTGATCAGACATCCAGTTGCACTATCTTTGATCAGCTTTCTATATGTGATACTTGGACATTGATACAGATTTGTCTTTCCGGGCCCTGCTCAGATGATTCACTATGTATTTTCAGTTCAGTTATACTTGTATACATGTTGGATCTATTCAGTACTTTCTATATATATGATGTATTTTTGGACTGAGCATGGGTATGCCCGCCTCAGCATGTGTTGACTCTCTGGTTTCTTTCATTGGTTTTTGGCAGGCTGAAATCTGGTGAAGTCCTCTCTTGTCCTTGCGAAGTTCTTTCTATGTGCATAATACATTTCGGCCATCATGTACCCCTTATGACCTCATATATTAGGGGGCATCTGTTATAGCATCATTTCTCACCTTGACATGATTCATGATTGCTACATGGCTTTATGGGCACCCATTCCTACAGACTTGGACAAATTCACTTAAAAACAGTGGAAAATCCTTCATACGCGACCATGCCCGTGTTTTTCCGCGTGTATACGCGAGTACAGCTAGACTTTTCCGCGTATGCCATTTTAATGATTAAAAAATATATAAAAATCCCTAATTTCGCGCTGGGTTGATGGTTACTCGGGTAGTTCAACCACCCCAGCCCGTGGCCAACTGTTTCCAACTGCTGAAACTACTTGGAGGGACTATAAAAAGACCTCATATGTATGGCCTAAGGGGGAGAGAGAATTATTGATATTATACTCTGTTGGTATTCCCTATCCAAGTCTGATTCCCCGTGCCTCCTGCACTTTCCCAGTTCATTGTAGGAAACCCTTGTTTCCTTGAGATACACATCCCTTTATATGTTATCTCGTATGCACCAGTTTGGAAGGAGTCTTAGCGAGGCAAGGTTTGGACGGATCCGGACGACGGTCTGCGAAGGCCTTGGAAGGATCAGGTGATCTCTCCACTTGATTACTTTTGTACGTGCTATTTATAATACAGAAGTATCATGCTGTTCTCGAAATAAACGTGTTAGTGTATGCTTTTATGTATGAGAATATTTGTTATAAAAGCATTCATGATGATTTATTTAATGTTTTATTCCGATCTACTAACATATAGAGTAGAAATATCTTGTACAACTTGTCCTTTGTCTTGGTTTCTTCTTGTATTTCGAGTGAAAGAGGAAGGACGGTTGCGGGGAGTTTGAACTCCACGTGGATCTCGCTAAACGTAGGACCAACGGGTAAATCATTCATCTACTCGATTTCGTTTTTATGACTGTGCATGATCGTGTGAGTCTCTGTTAAGTAGTACGCCCCTGCTCTGTGGAGGTTGAATCCCAACCAACCTCTAGGGTGTTAAATCCCCGAAACACTATCTCAATTTGACCATCGGATTCAGGATGATAAGATGAGCTATGAGCTAATTGAGTACCCAAACAATAAAATAACTCCATCCAAAAATTTCCATAAAAAATGGGATCTCTATCGCTCACAATAACCCTGGGGTTTGCATGTAGCTTTTGAATTATACCCGCCTCTAACATTTCTGCAATCATACGTTCAATTTCACCCCTTTGGACATAAGGATATATTTAAGGCTTGATGTTTGGAGGAACACTTCCTGGAATCAAATGAATAGCATGATCATGATCATGAATAGGTGGGAGTCCTTTGGGAGTTTCAAAAACCTTGGAATGATTGTCCAAGACATTTTGGAGATCTGTAGAAATAGATAATTTTGATGTTGGAACTTCTTGTGAGCATAATTGTGAAATTATGCCTCGTTGTTCTTTCTTTAGAATATTTTTCATGACATTAGATCTTATTATATTTCTCGGTTTCCCTACAATACCCCATAATTCGATTTCCTTTCCTTCTGAAAAAAATTTCAAGAAAATTTCTTGAAAATAAAAAGCTACAGTCCCCAAAGATTGTAACCATTGTACTCCTAGTACAACATCAGCACCTCCCATAGGAATGGAAAGCATTGGACTATTCGATACATATTCCCGCATGGTTAGCTTGATATTATGGAATTTTCCAGATCAATTTATAGTTCCTCCATTTCCAACCATCACTTGAAATTCCGGTGCTAGGTATAGGAAACAATTCAATTCCTTGGCTACCTTAAAATGAATAAAATTATGGGTAGTACCTAAATCAATCAACACTATTACCTTTTTCTTCCTGATATGTCCTTCTATGTTGAGAGTTTGAGGAGTGGTAATTCCTTCCAATTCATTACACGATATGGTCAGACTCATTTTCTTTTCTGGGTTTGGTTCTTGGTGTATATCATCTTCTTGTTCATTTCCTTCTTCCTCTTCACAATCTATGTAAAATTTCTTCTCAGCACACTTATGACCTTTAGTGTATTTGCTATCACAACTATAGCCAAGCCATTTTTCTCTTTTTCTTCCAATTTTTGTGGTTTCAACTTTGTAGGTTGTGGAAATCTAGGAGTAGCAACACTTCCCTCTTTATAGAAGTGAGTGGTAGGCTTCCTTGTCGCCATAATTTTACATTCAATTTTTCTTGCCAACCTGAATGCCTTTTCCAATGAATCAGGTTCCAAAACATGAACTTCATGTTGGATTTTATCCTTTAAATTACCTATGAAAAGATCAATCCTGTGTTCCTCTAGAATATCAATTACCCTTATACTCAATTTTTGGAAGTCCTCAATGTGCTCCCCCAATAAACCCTTTTGTTTGAGATTTATCAATTGTATAAAGAAGGTGTTTCTCTTTGTATCCTCATAATGTGCTATCATTTCCTCTGTAAAAATTGACCAAGTAACAATTTTTTTACAGGAGAAAATCCATCGATACCATACAAATGTAAAGTTGCAATGCGTACCTTTTGTGTGTTTTGCACATTATTGAGATAAAAATATTGCTCCATCTGTAGTATCCATGTTACAGGATCCTTTCCATCAAACTTCTTCATATTCATTTTTGGAATATGGTGGTTCTTCTCGCCAACCTTAGAGTTTATGAAATCCCGATTAACATTTATTTTGTTCTCATCATGAGTTTCCTCTACTATATTTTCACCATTAGGAAACATTTATTGTATCATCTTTGTCAAACCTTCCATGTTTGATTTTAGATAATTCTTCATGTTTTCCATTTTTTCATCGATCTTAGCTTCCATGTCATCCATATTAGATTCCATGCCAGCTTCCATGCCATATATCTTACTTCCATGCCATTCTTCAAACCATCCATCTTATATTCCACACCTTTCTTCAAACCATCCATCTTAGTTTCCACGCCTTTCTTCAAAAATTCCATGTAATTTTTTGTTGCTCTTTGCGAGAGTGAAATTTGCTGCACTTGCTCTTGTAAATTTGATATGTTATGTTGGCATTCTTCGTCTTCATGAGTCATAGTAGAGCCTTCAAAAGGCTTAATGGCTGTTGAATTATTTTTAGGGGCCATTTTAGAATCTAATACTGACATATATTCTACAATACGCCCTTGGAATCAATTCAACTTGATTCTTCAAACAAGACTTATGCAATTCAAGAAACAAAATACACACCTTTTACTTTCTTTTGAGGAGCTCTATATTGAAATTAAATTATCTCTGTAATTGCAGATCCTCAATATATGAAATTTTCCCTTATATTGGCCCTCTAAATCTTCTTTCAAATGTCATAGGTCTGACTTGATTTGGAGTCTTCAAGGAAAATTTATGTCCAATCTCCCACAATGACCCAATTATGGACTGGTTCAGTAAAGTGAAATTGTACGACTTTCCACGTGTCACTATTTCCTCCTTTGGCTCTAAAATTGATAGAAAAGAAACTACAGTCTGTGTACTTGTGGCAAATTTTTACAGCATTCCAATCGGATGCTTAGAGAGAGATTTATGAATATTTTCCCACGATAACCTCTTTGAGATGAAATTTGGGAGCCTGAAGAAGACCTAACTTTCACAGATCATATCTCCAAAAATGTTGTGAACCAAGCTTTGAAATTTTGCAATGATGTTGCTTAGGATCTCGGCTTCGCTCTCTAAAAATTTCAGCTTCTGAAACTTTGTATAAAAAATGCTATAACATAAATGTCATGATGACCTGTTTAGGTTAAATTCTGGAGCCTGCAAAAATCCCTAACTTCCACAGATCATATCTCCGAAAATATTTCAAACCGGGCTCTTAAGTTTTGCAAAGATTTTCCTCAGGATTTCGGCTTCGCACTCTAAAAATTTCACCTTCTAAAACTTCGTAGAAAAAATGTTATAGAAAAAATTCCACGATGACCTGTTTGGAGCAACAAAACCCTAGAATCCAAAGCTCTGATACCAAATGTTGTGAAACTAGCTCCAAAAAGAGAAGAAAAGAGATATCAACACCTTAGAAATAAGCTACTTTGAGGGGGAAGCCTACGATACATTACATGAAGGAAAAATTCTTGGATGATACAAATGATCAAAACCTCCTTCTATATATAGGAGTGCATGGGGCCTCAATATAATCCTAGTGGGGCCATAAAGTAATACTAGCCGACCTAAAAATAATAATGCAAGGGCACAATAATAATAATATGGCGTTTATAGGGTTACAAAAATAAAAATAAGGGGGGCTACACTAACATAATAAGGGACTACACTATCAATATAGGGACTTAAAAATATAAAACATTAGCTAACAAAGTGCAAGAAGGAAAAATTGAAACATTTTGGTTATGGGTTTATCCTGGCATTATCCATTCTAGAACGACTACCAATATTTTAGCATCAGGAGGTGATAGTCCCAACACCACCATCACTGGAACCACGAATGGCCCAATGGGAAGCTCTGATGCCAAAGTTAGGGGGCGGTCAATAGATGTACTAGAGACCAGAGTTATTTTATTGGCTCCACCAAAAGTTGATTGTCATGGAGGACTGGCCCTACTCTGGCATAGATTTCACTAGTGATCTAGACCTCCCACTCTCGGAAGGAGAGGATTGGGATGAAGCACTTGGTAAGACTCATTTTTTAATTTTTATGAGTATTATGATTTTTTGGTATATATGTTTTGACAATTAATCCATGCATTTGCAGATGTAGGCCCAGAGAGACCTTCAGGGATGTCTCTGATAGCGAGGCAGATACCTCATTATTTTGATGCTGCCCCTCAAGGTGAGGAGAAGGAAATTGTGCACAACTTGGAGGGAATTTCCCATGGGGTCCTAGACTATGCGTGTTTTGATGATGTTCCTTGTGCATACCAAAGACATACTGTGGGAGTGTTGAACCGAGTGTTGAGTCCCGAATTTGCCTCTTTTCCATACACTTTTCCGTACCTTTTTCACTCACCTAAACCTCCCAAAATTGTCAATATCATGTGCAAAAGGGTA